>JANBXA010000007.1:76977500-77577500 GCA_030556225.1 Cricetiscus sungorus | reverse complement strand
CTTTGTCCAAGTTTGATACTTTTGTTTCAAAACCATGCCTAGATGTCATTGGTGGCCATTTCCGTTTTTCTTTCAGAAAGCCAGTATAATGAAAGGCAGACTGATTGGAATTTGTGGGATCAGAAATATGAATCCTAACACAGATATTAAAATCCCACTGAGGCACTGAGGCACCAAGTGGGCAAACCAAATAACCAAATATACATATAGTAATTAAGAATCATCATGAAGATAAAAATGTATGATGGGGACATGTCGAGTGACTCCTACATGTCAAGCACTGTTCTAAGTACTCAGCATTTAACATTTTGCTCACCCGTTGTTGCTCTATAAAATGGGCACTATTGTCATATTACCGACATAAAGCTGAGGCTCATAGGGGTGATAGCCATGCATCGTGAAGTCATCCACTCAATATATCTTAAAGGAAAGTCCTCACTGTGTACCTGTGCACCTCTGATAAGACATGAGGAGTCCTGGGGTGTTCTTAGCCACTTGTAAATAACTGGCAGAATGAAGTTACAGCTCTGTAAGGAAGGGCTTTCCTGATCTTGCCCTTGGACACCTGCCCTCGTTTCTATGCTTCTGTCTCTCCCCAAACCCCTCTGCTGCCCAGAAAACCTAAACTGCAGTGGTCTCAAGCTGTCTCATTCTCTCCTCTTTCCCTTGTTCTGGTGTTTCCCTCTACCTGGGCATGTTAAGAAGTGTCTCTGGGTAAGGCAAGGCAGATTCACCTCTCTTCCAGCTCCCTGACACCAAGGTACTGCTTTCTTTTCTATGTTCACATTGTCTACTTACGGCCACTAGCTTATCTGCCCTGCAGAGCTACATCAACCAGTTACTTCTCCAGTCCCCTTTCTCACTGTTATGACTGGAATACACAACAGAAGCAACTCAAGGAAGGAAGGATTTGCTGTGTGGCTCACAGTGTGAATGGACAGTCCAACATGATGGGGAAGTCTTTGTGGTAAGAGCTTGAGGCAGCTGGTCACATGGATTCTGTAGTCAGGAAGCAGAGAGAGATGGTGCGAATCCCGAAACTCACCAGAAAAAAAACAGTTCCACTACTTTGGCTGGATTTAAGCAGGTTTTTATTAAAATTTTAAACATTGACCAAGATGGAATTTGGTCAGGACTACCACCTGGAAATTTTCTAGGTTAGTATCCTTGAGACATGTGTTGGCAGAGCTTATGTGGACAAAACCCACAGACCACCATACTTTCCCATGAGGTTGTGTTGTTATTTTCTAAGAACTGTAACTCCCCGAATTCCAGGAAGTTACCTCATCTTTGGGCAGGTGGGGCTTACAGGTTAGCTTAGGATCTGCACAATGGCTGTTGATGTTCAGCCCATTTTCTATTTACTTTTTTTTTAATTGCAGAGTTCCTTCCTGTACCAAAGACATTAGAATATAGGGGTAAAGGCACTATGTGGGCACCAGCTCAACTTCTCCATTTCAGTGAGTTGTGTGGGACTGCAGCCCATGGGACAGCAACGCCCACCCACTTTCTATCTTAATGAACACAATCTAGAAACTCTCACAGACATGCCTAGTGGTTTTCCTCCTAAACAATTCTAGACCTTATTAAGTTGACAACAGTATTAACTATTATACTTCCCTTCTGAATACTTTCAAAGAAGCTCAGAGCCCATAGGAACATGAAGCCAGAACCTGTTTCAAGAACAGCTGCTACATATAAAGTGATTAAGTTGTAACAGCCGTGTCTCCAGACCTCTGAGCATTTCGTGTGATTTCAAGGTCACAGCAATAGGTCATGGCAGGATTCACTATCTCTACATTTTACAGTGAAAAAATTTGGTATACAGGGAAGCAGAAATTTCCACACTGTATCAAGGTGGTGGTGTCTACAAGTGAGTCCAGTTTATAGATTCTCAGTCATTATAACCCATAGCCTGTGTGACTTCAGGAAGGCCAGAGCAGGAGCTGACACCATGAAAACACAATTGCAAACCAATAGTTTAGATAAAAGACCAGAAAATATACAGGACAGAATGGGGATGAAGATGAAGCAGGATGATGACAGACTACAAGAATGTTAAAAAGTTGTAACCTTGCATGATCAAGTACTCCCACCCCAAGGAAGTGTGGTTATTTTCCCCCAAAGACCCACAGCTTCTGCTAGGTTTACGTCTCTAAAATGTGTGTCTCTGAACTACATGGAACCAATTTGCAGCAAAAGAATGACAGGATTGATGGGTTTATATGCTCATTATGGCTAGCGATCTCTGACTTCTTCTAGGTTGCATCAACCTTCTGAGCTTTAAGACTGCTGAGGATGGTCCTTATAGGGTATCAAAGTCTTTAACTCAAAGCACATATGCACAGATTTGCACCCTGAGATTGAGTGAAGAAAATAGATGTGTTGAGGGTGAGGAAGAATGGGTTATGACTTTGTGGTCCCTCAAATCTAATTCTGAAGCTAGATTAGACTAAACTCACAATTATTCTGGGTGCTATCAAGCCAAATTTCTCCCAAGTAATGATAATTGGATGGATACAGAACAGCTACACATTTGACACTTGTCATGTCAAAAGCACCTCTAACCCAGGAAATAGCAATATGGTGGCAGGCAAGTCAGCTAGAATCAGCCTGTTCCATACTGTGAGGCATTGTTAACAAGATACCTCTCTTTAAGCAGCATTCCTTTGGAGGCAATTGGCAGACTGGGAAGACAAATCCCCTGTACCAAGTTTCTGTTCCCCACTGGGAGCATACATGGGGACTTCTTGCATTCACAGGTACTCCAGCAGATGAGGGACTTGAAGGGCAGAAGATGACATCCAATATATGCCTCATGGCAGAGGAGGGAACCCACCATATAGAAGCCACAGAGAGATGAATCAAGAGATATGTCAATGAGAAGGGCGAGTCCAAGAAAGAGTTTACTGAGGGCAAAATGCCAGAGTGGATAAATAAAACTAAACAAGACACAAAAGCAGAGGTCTCTCTCCTCCCAGCTCTCTTTTTCTCTCTCCATATAAGCAGGCATGCTTGGAAGAATGTGAAGAGGAAACAAGGAGAGGAAGCAGTGCTGGAGCAGAAGGCCTGAAACACCCTATGGTTGTGCAAGATCATCCCATGAGGCTCCACGTAGTGACTCATCAGCTACACTCAGCTTTATTTTCCTTTGAAATCCAGATGTCTTAGTAAAGAAAACAGCATAAATCCAGTGAACAGGATCGTGGGCCTTAGTGTTCCCTGTAGGACAGGGATTTGAGTATTTGTGGTCATTCCCCGTGGGTTCTCAGCCTTGCTAGATTCAACTGACAGCAAATGTCAAGTCCATTCTCTGGTTACAACAAAAAGAGTTTGCAGATACTGGAACACAGAACCCAGAGGTTCCAATGGGAACAGACTTCGTAGCCAACTAGTGTTTGATTTCTAGGGTGTCTTAAAGCCAGGTGTCCTGGGTGTTGAATAGAGAACCCAGATCACTGTTAATTTATGCTAGCACTTTTTGAGAGCACTCTGCTTTTACTTTTTGTGTGAGGTGCAGGCCTGGAGGATACAGGCTTTGTTTCTCACTTCCTACAGCCCATCATTCTTTCTAGAATTCGGTCTTGACAGGATGCTACAAAACTCTTATGGACCTATCCATCCCATCCCTCATTGCTATGATCTCTTCTCCCAGGTTTCCTCTACTCCAACCACATTAGAGAACAATTTCCCACCTCAAAGTCTTTGAATTTGACCTCTCTGTTTGAAATTTGCCTCCTTCATATATACAAAACTTGTTTCATATATTGCCAGATCTTGCCTTCAATAGTCAATACATTACTCCCCTCGTCTCCTTTCATATCAACCTTCTCCTAAGCACCTATTTCTCCTTAAAAGTATAAATTAAAGTTAAATGGATAAAAATCAAACTGAATTTAAAGGTATGAACACAAGTAATCATGCTTACTGATTTTGGCTTATGCCTTATCATCTGGTGCGTTGCCAAATTATGCACTCTATGAAGGCAGAAATCTGACCTGCCTGTCACCACCTGATACTCAGGGCCCCATGACAGAACCCAGAATGCATTAGTTACTCAATAAACCCTTGTTAAATTAACCAATCAAGAAGTCACCAAGAATGAGCATTGTGCTACTAGTCTTTCTCCCACCATGGCAGATGTTCAGATGTTCAAGAAATGCTATAAAGGAGCAGATATTTATTTTGGCTCATAATTTCATCCATAGTCAGTTGGTCTCTGTCTCTGGGCCATAAAGCATTGTGGTAGCAGGGCATGGGAAAGTTATGGGAGACAGGAAACAGACAGATGGAGGCTTGGGACATGGTATATTCCCAGAGATCTACTTCCTCCCACTAGCCTCTACCTTCCTCTCTCCATCACCTTTCAACTCTGTCATCATATTCAGGCTTCATTAAAGGCTTAAGCCTTTGATTGGAACAGATTCCCCTAGGATTCAATCACTCTGCAAATCATGTCAGGCTACCAAACCTTATAACACACAAGCTTCCAGGGGAAGATTTTTATACCTGCCAAATGTCATAATAAGCACACAGGGCATTTCAAATGCTGAGGTTGTATTGTGTCTGAGGTGGGTGGTCAGTGGTGAGCTGGGTTAATGTTGATTCACTTTCATTTCCTAGTTCAACAGAACATGATCACATTGGTACATGAGAGGTGAGAGACATATGTCAGATGCCAGAACCTCTTGACAGGAGTATACTTGAGGGTGTCACAACTGCACTCTAATATGTTATAGTTTCCTCAAAGCCACAGATGGATCCCCTAGAGCTCATTTTAACATTCATTGCCAGAGCCTGGTACCAATCAGCCTTTACATCTACGTCTCCAGTAATTCCCCAATGGATATCCATTCAGCAAATGAAATGACTCCAGTTAAACACACCCCAGGTATGTATACAGCTATTACATGATCTTTCTGGACAGACTATTTATAGGAACATATTTGTTTTCACAGCTCAGTCTTGCAGTTCAACTTCCCCACATTTGCTTTTCTGAATCAGGTATCAAGTGGCAGCACAGACTCGGGGTGCAATGATCTTGGTAGTCAATTTGACACATCTGGAAAATGGGAACCTCAATTGAGAAACTGAATAGATCAGACTGAGCTGTGGCCATTTCTGTGAGACATTTTATGAATTCCTAAGGGGGCCCAGCCTACTGTGTTACTTCTAGGCTGGTGGGTTTGGACTGTGAAAGGAAGATAGAAACTGTGCACATCTTCAAACCTGAGGCAGCAAGAGAAAAACCTCCAGAAGATCCCACCACCTGGACTGGCTACTTCGGGAAGGTGCTCATGGCGTCTACCAGCTACCTGCCCTTACAAGTGACAGAAATGTTCAACCAGGGCAGGGCCTTTGCCACCTTCTGCCTACCATTCTGTGGCCATAAAAACATCTGCTCGTTAACCACAATTGAGAAGATCCCTAGGTTACTGGTAGGAGCATCCGATGCCTATTTATACATGTACAACCTGGCCCCACAGGAAGGTGGTGAGTGCCCTGATGCATCAGCACAGACTCAATGACAGTATGGAGACGGCCGGTGAAATTGTAGACTCTGCATCTCATGACTGCCGGTGCCTATGTGCCCTTGTCCCAAACAAGACTTGGGAAAGGACAGGGCACAAACTTAGAAGTCTACACAGATGACCTGGGTGCCGTGGGAGGATGAAGCCAGTGCCCTCTGCCTGGATGAAGACAGTGAATGTCCTCCCATGATTCTCTGGAATGACTGATCCTGACCTGTGAACTCTGGCCTGGATGCACAGAAAACTGGCCTGGCAGAGGACTTGTGCATTGCTGCTATAAACTTTGACATGAATTGAGGAAGAGGACGGCAGAGACTTTGAAACAAAGAGATTGTAGTTCCAGTCTATCCATACTGTTGAGAAAATATACTGTTTTTAATTTTTAAAAAAAGTGTATTTTTTTGCCTCAACACAGAAAATTTAATGAGCAAATAAATCCTTTAGTTTTCAATGGTGGGGAAGATATAAATGGATGGCTGCCAACCAGACCCATATCCTCAGTATTCCTTCCCTTCCTCTGCCTCTGCTTCCATGGAATCAATGCCCACCTCTTCATAATTCTTCTCCAGAGCAGCCAGGTTCTCCCAGGCTTCTGAGAACTCACCTTCCTCCATGCCTTCTCCCATGTACCAGTGCACAAAGGCCCACTTGGTGTACATGAGGTCAAACTTGTGGTTCAGGCAGGCCCAAGCCTCTGCGATGGCTGTGGTGTTGCTCAGCATTCACATGGCCCTCTGCATCTTGGCCAGGTCTCCCCCAGGGACCACAGTGTGTGTGTGGGAGTGGTAGTTAAGACCCACCTTAAATCCAGTTGGGCACCAATCTGCAAATTGGACAGTGCATCTTTTGGGACCACATCCCTTCTGTACAATATGCAGCAGGCCATGTATTTGCCATGGCTAGTGTCACATTTGACCATCTGATTGGTTGGGTTGAAGCAAGCATGGGTGATCTCTGCCACTGACAATTGCTCATGTTAGGCCTTCTCAGCTGTGATGAATGGGGGCATAGATGACAGTGGAAAGTGGATGGGAAGGTATGGTAGCAGTTGTTCTGGAATTCTGTTTGGCAAGTCACTAAGCAGCATTTCTCTGTGGGTTCTGCTTCAAACTTCTACCTTGAATTCCTATCATGGCTTCTCTCAACAATGGACTATAATCTGTAAGGCAAATAAACCTTTGATCCCCAGGTTGTTTTGGGGCAGTATTTTATCACATCTGTAGAAAACAGGACACAGGGATTCTATTTTCCCCGCTATGGATGTTGCTTGACATTACAGGCCCCAGTGTCTACTGAGAATGTCTGAGTTTTCTTTAGTGGAATCTATGGAGCAGATTATATCCTACAGAGTGTAATGCTAGAGGCTGGCAGAAGGAGTATCTACCCTGTCATTTAACCCACAGCACATACTTTCATATCCACTGTATAAACACACTGACAGAGATGTTGATACACAGGCATGCAGTTTAGCACTCATAATGCAAAACATAAATGTGTAAACAAGAGTTGTGTAGACATATGAAGCTCATGCATACACAGGGACCAGATTTCTTGGTGTAAATCCAGCCAATGTTTCCAGTGTTCTCTGTAGTACATCCTGGAGACAACATGGAAAGGCACTGGGAAAAGGAAAGACTTTCTCTTTTTTTCCCCTTGGAGTTTGTTGTCTTGACCATATCAAACTTTGGCTTGACTTGGTTCAGAACCATCTGTAGCTTTGCTTTAGACTGACTTCTCTGTCCTTATTGAGCCATATGGTTAGCTAAGAATTATTAATTTTAGCTGAAAATAGAGCAAGATCCGGTCATGCCACTCCTGGAATCTAGGTATATTATAACCAAAGGAATCAATGTTACACACTAGAGAGCCTGCAAATTGTGTTTATTGTAACTCTGTCCACAGTGGTCCATGGTAGATTCAGCCTAAGAGTCCATAAAGACACACACACACACACACACACACACACACACACACACACACACACACACAAAATATATATATATATATATATATATATATATATATATATATATATGCATTCTCAGGAAAGCTGCCCCTCAAACACTAACCCCAGCTTCGATGATCAAAAAGTGAAGATGACTGTAGAATGCTCTCTTGATTTTTCCTTATTTGTAGTTACATGTTATCTATGGGTTCCTATGGCTGTGATGAAACACCATGATGAAAGCAAGCTGGAGAGGAAAGAGTTTGTTCAGCTTGTGCTTCCACATCACAGTTCATCAAAGGAAGTCACGATAGGAACTCAAGCAGGGCAGGAAACTGGAGGCAGGAGATGGAAGGATGCTGCCAATTGGCTTTCTTCTCATGGCTTGTTCAGCCTGTTCTCTTACAGAACTCAGAACTATCAGATCAGGGATGGCCCCTCCCACAATGGGCTGGGCCCTCCCCCATTGATCACTAATTATGAAAGTGCCTTTCAGCTAGACCTCACTGAGGCATTTTCTCAGTTGAGGCTCCCTCTTCTCTGATGACTCTAGCTTGTATCAAGTTGACATAAAACTACAGAGTACAGCTATTATTCCTCAAAGTGGAGCCCTACAGACACTCCTTCTTTCCATAGAAGGAGCACTTTGTATGTGCATACATACACACCATGATATAGCTGCAGTCATCCCATTGACCAAAAATGTATGGAATTGGGTAAAACTTGTACTAAGGGAAGTAAGATAGGCTCAGAAACAAAAATTTGTACGTTTTCTCTCATACACAGAACATGAATTTAATATACTTAAAATTCAAACAGGAAAGCATACCTGTACATGACAGTGGGAGGAAGACTGTAGGGGAAGAACGAATAGGCTGTTTAGAGTGAGTGAGGGGACAAGAAAAGGTGGGAGGGGCTTATGATCATAGTTCATCTTATACATGTATCAAATGTTATAATAATTTCACTATTTTCAGATACATTGCAAAACAGTGGAGCATGAATAAAAGGGATTATTTATTTTTAGGGATTGTTTTAAGAAAAATTGTTCACATTGATGCAGCAGACTCCACTTTAAGAAGTAACAGGTAACCATAGATGAGGAAGAATTAAGGCAAGGGCATCCTACAGTCATCTTCTGTCTTTGGTGGCTGAAGCTGGGGTTATCATTTGGAGGGCAGCTTTCTAGTATGCAAAGTCATCAACTTTGATCTGACAAAGGAAGAAAAAATTGGAAGCCAGTTGTTTCTAGCTGACTGGAGAGATACTGTTTTTAGCCATCTTTCTCTTTCTGTGATTCTTTTGCTGCCTTCTTGCTAGAAATGATTTCAAATAGGCCTTGACTATTAGACATGGGGTGATTTATTTCAGTATTGTAATTTCAACAAAATGTACATGCCTACATAACACGCTTGAGCTTGAAACTATTTAGGAAAGATGCTCCCCCATCCTTGTACCATCAAGCAGCATATTATCCCTTCCAAATTTGTTTATAAAACGTGAATCCAGGGATGAAGTGAGACTCTCTGGAAATGGGAGAAGTGGTTCTCATTAAGCCCCAAATCGTGTTCTTTCCCATTAGTCATGTAAACAAATGACCTTGATCTGTATTGCTGAGTAAAGAAAACGCATTCCTTCTTCCCTCCTTTCCTTGTTTCACATCACATCCCAGGCTAGCCTTGAACTTGGGATCTTCCAGCTTCAGTCTCTGGAATGCACCACAGCATCTACTCAGCATCTACTTCATGTAGCTCCATTTCTTGAGTAAAACAGAGAAATAAGGAAGCAGTGCATTGGGTGTTCTTTCTGGCTGTGATCCAGCCATGACATTAGGCTGTGACTCAAGCACTTGACCTTCTTTTAAATTCCTATAGGCTGTGGTTAATTAAGGGCAACTATTCAGTCAAGCTCTCCTCCAGAGCATAGTCCCATGCCACCTAGTGATTGCAGTAGGAATGTCATTCTCAGCTCAGATGAGACACCTCTAGAGTTGGATGAAGGGAAAAACCATCAGGGATAAATTAGGGAGACACAGGCAATTGGGAAGCCTGAAGTACTGTGTCACATCTGTCTGAAACATCAATGCTTTCATTATTCACACATCTGGATAGCTGATGAAACTGTTTCCACCATACATATGGCTGAATGGTTGTTACCACAGCCACCACTGTAGGCTCATGCTAACTGAATAGAACTATTTTTCCAGAAAAACATAACAAAACAAAACAAAACAAAAAAAACCTAACTACCTTGGAAAATGCATGGATTAAGCATGTTTGTAATTTACCAAACCTAAATGACACTAATGGTGATTTTCTTTCCGTTGTTAAGGCTTTCTATTTCATGCCAGGAATCATGCTAAGACTTTTCCATGGAGTGTTTCATCTGTTCTTTTCTCACAGCTTTGAGAAAGAGTAAATTATCCATGTGATGAAACCAGAGCTCTATGAAGCTGAACTATTGTCTGTATTCACACAGGTGGTGTGTAGGGGAAGTGAAGGCCACGGGCAGCAAAGGGCAGCCTGAGCCACTGTGCAGCACTACCTTGGCTGTGCAGACACTTTTCTCATTGCCATCACCACATACCTGACAACAAGCAGCTTCATGAAGGAGGGTCTGTTATGCGGTCACAGCATAAGCAAGGCACATCAAATTGCAGTAAGACTAAGCACCTATCCATGTATTAAGGCTAAACAAGGCAACCCAGTAGAAGTAGGGCTCTAAAAACCAGTAAAAGTATTGGAGACAGCCTCTGTTCCCCCTGTTAGAACCTGGATACCTAAAATGGTCTTGTAAAAAGAGAACAAATTCAGAGAACTCACACTTTTTTGTCTCAAAGCTTCCTACAATCTATGGTAACCTATACTGTGACATGGACATGGAAACAGATATGTGAACCTATGGGATGGAATGACAGTCTAGAAATACGTCTAAGGCCAATTGACCTAGAGCAGGGGAGTCAGATCCACTCACTGAAAGAAAAGGAGACTCAGCTGGGACAGTTGAAATTACACACACAAATGATTCTAGTCAGACCCTTATCTTTTATTGTATAAAATAAATTCAAATATATCAGTGAGTAAAAGTCAGGGGGCTGGGAGGTGGTGAGATAATTAGAGCATTTGTATGAAGATATGTGTTCAGATCCCCAGAACCCACATGAAGCCTGGTGTGATAGCGTGCATCTGCAACCCCAGAACTCCTACCATGAAGTGAGAGGCAGAGGCAGGAGAATCTGCAGAAGTTGGTGGGCCACATGGTCTGATGCATGTAGAGGTGAACAAGAGATTGTGTCTCAGAACAAGGTAGGAAGTGTCCCCTTACCTCCACACATGTGCTGTGGCATGTGTGTATATTTGATCCTCCCGCCTACACACACAGGGGCACACACATATAAATTAATATGGCTCTTGGAAGTAACCTAAGGGTAAATAGTCATTTGACTCTTAGATATCATACCCAAAGCACCTAACAAAAGAAATAAAATAAAAAAGGTAAATGTGTGTGTGTGTGTGTGTGTGTGTGTGTGTGTGTGTGTGTGTGTTCATATGCCCTCATGAGTGTTCTACATTAAAGGACAGAGAACAAGAGCCACGGCTTTTTAGAGCCCCCATCACCCAGCATTTTGCATACAACTTCATTGTTAAATAAACTGGGAAGAGCTGAGGATGGCTTTCAGTGTATTGCTGCTGCTGTTTTAACAGCATACATTCCTCCCATCCACAAGCATGATTCTCATTTGTTTGGGATGCTGGAACACAGAAAGATGAGGGAATTTATTCATAATATACCCTATCACATGAGAAAAGGCCTGGGTCTTTGAGTTCCTTCTCCCAGGGAGTGCTAAGAGAGTTATTCATCTGTAATTTGTGATCATTCAGACCAAGGCTAGTCTCTGCTCTGGGGAAAACTTCCTCCTGGATAGTGTGAACAGGATAGGGGAAGAGCTGTAAAGAGAATCCTGAAATGATGAAGACACGTAATCAAATTGCTTTTAAGCACACTCCAGCACTTCAGGAGGATCCATTTATATATTAAGAATGAGTATGCTAATTGCAGCCATTCTTGTATATCCTTGAGG
The DNA here is from genome assembly GCA_030556225.1 of Cricetiscus sungorus. Lineage (NCBI taxonomy): Eukaryota > Metazoa > Chordata > Mammalia > Rodentia > Cricetidae > Cricetiscus > Cricetiscus sungorus. Next base: position 77,565,943 of record JANBXA010000007.1, on the reverse strand, counting down.
AATCTCTACCAGGCAAACCTCATTTAAATTGCTCTTTTCTTTCAACAAACATCTAGTCCTTGAGATGTTCTGATTTGGACCTGACTCTGAATCATCACTTTTTTTTTTTTTGAAAAGATGAAATTATTAAGCCAGAAGGAGAATGGAACCATTCAACTTCAAACACCTTGCAAGTGCCTGGCAATAGGGTCCTCATTCTCAACTCATAGCTAATGTAAAATGGGGATCAATTCATCAGCAAATTATCTCCATGAAGAAAATATATAGAACTAATTGTCTAATAGGCCGAAAAGAGTGAATATTTTAATGGCGACTCACCTCAAAAATGTATTTAAATGCTCCTCCCCCCCAAATTTCCCTTCTTGCCAATTGCTTCAAGTCCTTTCTATCACATACCCCACAAATCAATGATGCCTACTGTCTTTGTACTGTTGCCTAAGTCAACAGTGTCTCTGGATTATAAACACCACTTGGAGGAGGGGGTGTCAAATGAATTGAACAGAAGCAAACGACTCTGTAGTATGTTTGACCTGTGTGCATGTATATGTGTGTGTATGCAAGTGTGTGTGTGTGTGTGTGTGTGTGTGTGTGTGTGTGTGTGAGAGAGAGAGAGAGAGAGAGAGAGAGAGAGAGAGAGAGAGACTTCATCTCATGTCACTTGTGTTATTTCCTTTGCTCTTTGAAATGGCTCAGAATTTCTCTTTCCTGTCATACTGCTTTCTAGAAGAGAAGGCTGCAGTGTGGAGAGGTCTGTCCAAAGTCACACAGCTTGTCAGTAGTGAACGTGATGATGGTATTGGTTGATTCCAGTGTTTGTGATGCAGAAAATGAGCCCAAATGAAATCTATGGCATTCTTGCTTTCCAGAATATGTAATAATTGTCATGTCTACCACATTGGACTTTCCGCAGGGTTTTTTTTGTGAGTGTTGATGAAATATGTATGAAGGCTCCTTATGAGATTGATAGCTTAACACATAGTTAACAGCCCACTGTGGACCATATCCAGTGGGCTGCATATAAATAAGGTTTTATTGCCACACAATAGGCCCACTCTTCAGGTAAAGTCCATGGCTACTTGCACACTTCTGTGACAAAGTTAAGTAGTTATGACAGAAATGGAGAATCCTCCAAGCCTAAAATATCCACAGCATGGATATATTGACTATGATACCACAACAAGATGGCTACCTAAACAAGACACAAACAATGACAACACTAACAGACATAGAAGGGGGGATCTCACAGGCATCATCCTTAAATAAAGTACTATAGGCAATGGGTGATGACTGAGGGTGAGAGAGAATTAGTCTTTCCAAGGGATGAGGTCCCTAATTGGTTCTCTAATATAAAGTGGTCAGCCATGAAACCATATACAAACAAGCAACATTGAACAGACTCAGCAGATTGCTTTTATATATTTATGCATATAGATATGCTACAACAATAATAAAAAAAAAGAGGCCATGAAATTGAGAGGGAGTAGAGGAAGTATAGAAGGGACTGGAGGGAAGAAAAGAAAGAGGGAAAATGATATTATTTTATCTAACTTTAAAAATTAAAAAATAAGAAAAAGAAAGAAACAACATGCCACTACCCCATCTAGAGAGTCAACTGACAAATACTTCAGAAATTGAAAACTATAGAATTAAGTGGGTGGAAAATGATCACAAAAGGCAGTGTAGCTTCTAAAAGGTAGGATGATGCTGTGCAAACAAAAGTGGCCAGCATCCCTTACATTCCTGTGAGGTCAATGAAAAAGACCAGCTAAGCCAAAAGCTACACCAAGTACAAGCTCACTCATCAGTGTGGTGGGTGAACTGTGGTCCAGACATTGTAAACATGTTAGGTGTGGAATGAGGGAGAATCAGAAAGACAAAACTATTGGTGAGGCACAAGTAGTTTTTCAGTGCCTATGTGCCTGGTTGAGGAGGCACAAGGTCATTCCCGACAGGCTGATCCTATACCCACTGCCTCAGAAGCAGGCAGATGGGACATCACAAAAATGAGTCACCTGGTGTCAGGCAGATGGCCGCCTCGCAGAAGGATGGATTGGGCTGGTGAGAGAGATCCCGACACTTGTGTTGCGTATCCATTAATGTCAGCCACAGGTTAATTCTGAGCAATTTCCAGGTGATCCAATAATTCATTAAACAGACGAAAACAAATCTTTGGAAAATCGAGCCACTGACAGATAGAAAGCCTATGATTTATTGTCCGGGGAGAAATAAGGGTCTCCTGTTCCATTCTTCAGTCTGTTGAGTGAATCAACATGTGCAGAAGAGTAAGGTGTTGGGAGCCAGCAGCTAAGGAATCGCTTCCCTTTGTGCCTGCCCTTCCTTTGTGTGGCTTTACTGGTGTGAGACAGAGGGGCACACACAGTATAAAGCAAGAAGACTTGAGCACTGGAATCAGGCAAGACTCAGTTCAGTGCCAATTCTGTCCACAGTTAGCTTCCGTCGTGTGTGTGTGTGTGTGTGTGTGTGTGTGTGTGTGTGTGTGTGTGTGTGTGTAGTGAGAGAGAGAGAGAGAGAGAGAGAGAGAGAGAGAGAGAGAGACAGAGACAGAGAAGTTTGTACACATCTTTGCAGAGGCCAGAGCAGGAAATCAAGTGTACTGCTTTACATTTCCCATCTTAATTCTTTGATGCACGTCTCTAATTGAATTGGAACTGGCTGATGGTCAAAAAGTTCCAGTGATCCTTCTGTCTATGGCCAACGGGGCTTGGTTTACAGGCATGCGCATGATCATGCCCAACTTTTTACATTATTGGTTCTTCTTGAATCTGAACTCATGCCCTCATGCTTGCACCGTAAGTATTTTTACCCTCTGAGACACCATTCCACCCCACTGTATAGACTAGCTATGGTAAATCAGAATGATGAAGCTCAACACGGATTTTTATTGCAGGTGAAAGCTATGGTGTCTTCTTTCAGTGTCTAAATATAATGTGAGCACTGGGTTTATATGGTCATTCCTGCTACTGTTGCAAAGTGTCATGGGATTCATGTGGATGTCTGTGCCTTGCCCAGAGTAGCAAGGCTTTCAAACTACTGAGAAAAAGTGGGATAACAGAAGAACAAGGAGGGGCATTCTGGTGAACAAGTAGGAACTCAGTGAAAGTAGAAGAGATAGTAGATGAGTCAGGAACTTTCTTCCAAGTGGCCAAGGGGAAGCTGGGTAGTACAAAGATCAGGATTGGTTGGTTTAAAGCTTACATAAGGCAGGTTTTAGGCTTAAACCTATTAGAAAAGTGAGCTTGAACTCAATGTAAAGGGAAGGCTGCTCTTCTCTGCCCCATGCTTTCCATCACCAGCTGACAGTTTCTGCATGTTTGAAGAACCCACCTTGGAAGATGCTCACTGCTCTGAAGGGCCAGCCTTCAAGGTGCTCATTGCCCTGAAGGGCCCACCCTACCAGGGGCTCCCTGATCCTTTTCTGGATATTTTTAGCATCGATGGAAATCACTTTATTACAGATAGGGCAGCCCTAAGTGGGAAATGTGACTGAACTTGTCTAAAAGTCACAGAGTCCCCCTGAAGGGCTTACTCACCACAGGCTGCTGCTTTCCAATGTGGATCCTTGTTCTGATGAAATGCATTTGGAGCATTATCTTCTGGAGGTCTATTAGTCACACCTTAGCTGGAATGCACAGACACTGAGACCTTTAAGAGGAACCCTGAGCTTTGGATTCCAATGCATGAATAAGAAGCCTTGAACTTGATCATCTTTGAAAAGTTTAGATTAATTCAAAAAGAAGCTTAGGAGTTCATATGGCATAATCCATCCCATTGGAGGAAGGCTCCCCCAAACTCACTGGTTTCTCATGAGAGGATGATGGGCTTTTTTCTACACTGAAGCTGAACTTACGGGACTTCTTGGGGTTGGGGGAGTATACTTCTCTGGCTCATTCATGTCATGTGGCTTGTTTTAGCCAGTGGTACAGAAAACAATACAATGTAACCAACATTCAAGCAGAAAGTTTAGAGCGTGCATTTCTACCATTGTCTCCTTTTCTCTTTCCTTCTGGCTCATGAATGGCATATCATTTATCCGTGCTGCTTTTCCACCCTGACCTTGAAGTGAGAGGAAGATGCACAGGGCAAGACTGCTGCTGAGAGATGACCATTGACATCACGAGATCAAGAGTTAAAACTAAGTCATTGAAGCTACTGAAGTTTTGGTTATGTTTTGTTAAACAGCATAAGCTCCTGGAAACTAATACAGAGAGTGAGAGGAGTCACTGAATAATGAGCAGATCATTAAACATGATTACAAGAGAGATTTGTGTTATAGCCAGAGGTTTACTTGAATGTTAATCTCTTCAAGATTAAGCCAATAGAATACTGTCCCTGCTCTTTCTGCTGATTAAGGAGGGCTTTGTTTGCTGGCTATGTGTTGATGTTTGAGGTAGCAGGGATCACACTCAAGGCCTTATGTATGCAATGAATGGGCTCTACCACTGAGTTACAGGCTCAAACCCTTTATTTAGGAGTCAGATTAAATTTAGCCTAGAAGAAGCTGGTTTCACAATTTAACTACACACAGTAGGAATTTCACTGTTCAGAGGTTCCTCCTTCTGCCTGTTTCTTGTCTTATGTAGTTTTAGAACATCTCATGGATGTGAGTGAGCCTTGTTCTCCAATAGTAACATCAAGACACCTGGAGAATCCTGAAGCCTCATGTGAGTCTCTGGATCTGAATATGCAGAGCTTCATTTACTTATGAGGCCAATCTACTTCCCATTTCATGACTGAGAGAAACGAGGCTTACAGACACCAAGCTCCCTGCCCTAGACTGCACTGCCTACATTTTTCTGACCTTATTTGGTACCACAAACATGATTTAAGTGGAAGATACAGAAGGAGAAATAGGTCAGTTGGTTGGGATTGATCCCTGGCATGGAATAAAGCAGTGCAGGTTCTCCTTGTCCTTAACCTCAGCACTCGAGAAATGGAGGCAGGAGGAACAGAAGCCCAAGTCAGCCTCTGTTATATAGTAAATTAGCCTAGCCTGGGCTACTTAAGACCTTTTCTTGGAAAAATAAACCAACAAAAAGAGATGGGGATAGCACCTATATTTCACACAGAAGTGTTGGCCCCTGGAACTCCTAGGTGACAGTATGATGAAAAATACAAATTAAGAGGGAGACACACCATGGAGACCACACAGAGCAAATCTGAAGAGCTAACATGGAGGACGGGTCCTCTGTGTAAGCCAATACCCTGATGGATACTGGGGGGAAAGTGGTGGGAATGGAGAATAAGAATTCTCTGTTTCTATTTTGGTAGGTTTCTTCTTTCCTTTAAAGTGATACAAGCAACAGCTTTTGTTTAACCCTCTAAACAAACTGTTTACTCTCCTCCCTCATGCAAAGCAAAGCTGAGAAAAGTGTGGTGCTGCTCTGTGCATGGTAATGTAGTCTCAGCCCGTGTTATTAGTGATGCTACGGAGGTATTTCATTAATTACTGCTGACATATGTTTGTGCTGATGGTGAGCTCGCACTCTGCATCTGAACTCTCATCTGCCTTGAGAACATCTCACATGCAAATCAATCTCCTAACTTGAAACTAAAGAATGATTGCAAAAACATTCCAGAACAGTTAAGTTTGTCAAGTCCCAAGTTAGCTTAGCTACATGTTCCTAAGATAGGGAGTCTGTGCTCTTCCAGCCATGTCTGGAGATGTCTTATTTATCACAACCAGGCTATGTGAAGGGGGTTACTGCTGGCACTGGGTAGATAGAGTCCAGGGATGTTATCACAGTTTACAAGAACCTCCCCCAGCATGAAGAGATCCAGCCCCCATAATCTTAATGCTAAGGTTGAGAAACTCGACCTTGGTCAGTGATTCTGGTTTGATTACTCTGCAGAGAGGGACAGTGGCTCACTCAAGATCACACAGCAACTTATTGGGAGAATGGGATTGCAGTTGTGATCTGCATTTACTGGAAGCACAGGCCATGGAATCGGAATGTCTGGCTCAAAATCTTGGATTTAACCTTTGCCAACTGGTGAGTTCAAGGCTCTGTTATCTCTCTGTGCATTACAGATACTATTTATAAAGTAGAGATAGGGGTCATTTCTACCAATATATGTTTCCCTAGCTGGTTTGGAACTGGCTTCTGTGTAGACCAAGCTGTCCTCAAATTCATAGAGACCGACCTGCCTCTGCCTTCCAAATGCTGGCATTAAAGGTGTTTACCACCATGCCTCACTTTTCCATCAGTAATATCTGAGGATGACCCAACAGTATAAAACAAATAATTCAACACAGAGTGCTCCACAGTTTCTTTTCTATTAAAGTTGACGTCTATATTTTCTTATCAGTGGGACTAATGGTAAACTAAGGCACATCATTAATTATAGTGATTACTGATACAAAGCAGGCATTTCCATCAAAACGCTCAGTCCACTCTCTGTCATGAGAAATTTTTGTGTCAGTGAGGACAACTTCAGTCTCATGAATGTGGTTCAATCAGTCACTATGTCCTCTGAAAACAGGGCAGGTAACTCAGGATGGAGTCTTTCTCCTCAGTCTATTAACCTCAGCACCAGCTTCACCTTTACCAATAGCAGAAGGTGTGGTGAGCTGATGGACAACCTCCCAGCTCCAAAGACATCCAAATCTGAAGCCATAGATAAGGGTCTGGGACTTTAAATGGGGAAAGGTACTCTAAGGATGTAAGTAAGTTACTGCTCTTAGAACAGGAGGATTGTCTTCAGGTACCAGGGAGGGTTTTGTATTGCTGTGATGAATACTCAAGAAAAGCAGCACAAGGAAGAAAGAGGTTTTTGGATCTGGCTTTCGGAAGGTTCAATGCACATTTGCTTGAGTTAAACATCATGGCAGCAAAAAACAGAGCATGAATGCGGAGAAGATATTCTCACCTCATTATTGCTAGGAAAGAGGGAAAGAGGAAGGGAGACGAATGGGGGGGTATTCTAAGGATGTGCTTCCAATGACCTGCTTCCTACAGCTAGGCTTCACCTCCTGAAGTTCTAGAATATTCCACAGTAGGAATACCTTCTGGAGACCAAATTCAACAGCTCTTGTTATCAAGGTGGTTGCCAGACATAGTCCTCACGGGTCTCTTATGAGGCATAAAGGTTGAAATAGCTTAGAACAATGTTGTTATGATTTGAGGATTCAGAAAGCAAAGTCAGCTACAAGCTGTAGAGGTCAGGCAGTGGTGATACAAACCTTTAATCCCAGTAGCCATAGAGCTAGGAGATGGTGGAATACACCTTTTAATCCCAGGACTCAGGATTAAGAGGTAAATGGATCTCTGTTAGTTCAAGGCCACATGGACTACATGAAATTGATCCAGCCCTGAAAGAAACAGCTCATACAAAGGTGATCTCAGCACGCTGGATCACATACCTTTAATCCCAGCATTGGGGAGGAATAAAAGATAGAAGCAGCGTCTTGAGTAGTCAGTCTGACAATTAGTCTCTAGCCGCATTGAGGAGAGCATAGCAGTCTGAGTGAATTTGGGAGCAGTCTGAGGATCTTCTTTTTGCTCTGAGTTGAGGAAGAGGTAAGAGTTAGTAGCACACTGCTTTGATTTTCTGATTTTCAGCTGGAAGTTTGAATCCAAATATCAGTCTCTGGGTCTTCTATTTATCCTGTAACGGAAGGGAAGGTGGTTTCTGAAGGTGACATGTGCTCTGAATTCCAGTGTAACCTGCTTCCTCTTCTGCCAAGATGTAAGAAGCTGCCCCACAGGTGTGGATAGAACCTTCCTAGCTGCCTCATACTCCTGCAGGTGTGGAAGGAGCCTCCTCATCTGTCTCACACTCCTGTGGGTGTGGATGGTGGCTCCTCAGCTTCTTTGCCTTCCTACCATAGTGCACTGGTTCCCTAACACTATGAGACAGATTTCCTAGGTATCCCATCATATAGACAAGAGAGAGATAATTAATATAGGGGACATAATTTGTGATGGAATGATGGAAAAGTGATGTGATTCATAGCCATGATCATGAGTGGGCAACCTCAAGCTGTAGGTCTGGCAAAACTCTCTGTCTAGGAGCCTTCATAAAGAACCAGCTCTGCTGACCCTTTGACTTAGTAGCCCCATGGTGCTCATTTTGGACTGTAACCTCATGGTTATGTTTGTAAATGTGTTAGAAGCCACTAACATTGTAGCAATGTGTAACAGCCACATAATTAGCCAATATGGGGGGATTTTGATGGAAGAGAAAGGCAAAAAGATATTGAGTCCTTCATTGCTGAGGTTCAAGGTTACAGAACATTTCAGCTGACCCATATGACTCCTATTTCTCCATCAGGAAAGGAGAAGACTACCAAAAATATAGATAGCAAACCCAGGCTTAATTGTAATTGGGAAGAAGGCTGGTTCTAGGAGAGGATGGGGTCATGACTAAGATCTTTCTAGGACACAATGCCTTTCTAGCACACAATGTAAGTAACAAGCTACAGCTTCTTCTGATGTTCCAAGTTGAGGTTACATGACATTAAGGACATACTTAAGGGACCGAGGTGCCAAGCACAAGCAGGGTGGTGTCATGATGACCAGGTATGGTGGTACATGCCTGTGACTGCAGCACTGGGGGTGAAGACAGGCAGATACTTGGATCATTGTCCAGCTGGTCTAGCCAAAACAACAAATTCCAAATCAGTAGGACACTATCTCAAAAGCACAATGAAACAAAACTCCAAAGCAGAAAGCAATAGAACGTCTTACTGTCAACCTATGCACTTCACATGCAATATACAGACAAATGCACCCCTCCCCCACAAACAAATACAACTCAATTTTCACGGATTTAATATGTGATGGATTTTCCAGAAATTTGAATACTATGAAAACCAAGATTTTATGGTTCATAATTAATGAGTCATTTATACCTTTGGAAATCATAGGCCAAGGGCAACATCAGTTGTATTGTTTGAATCACCCTACAAAATATCCTTTTGCCTGTGTTCATCATTGTCACCATCACGGGCTTATGATATCATATTTTTTATTAAGACTGCTATTTACGGATATGCCTGAAACTGACATGCTGAAATATGTGTTGAAAACATTTATTTTAATGTTGCATTGTCTTTTTTAAATGGTTGTGAGCTTAGGCAGCTTCTATTATCTGTGGTTTTCACTTTGAGACAGGAAGGAAAAATGTTATCAATCGTTGATCACAAAAGAGCCACTGGCACAGGTAAAACGACAGTCTTTGGCCTGGAGTCCCAAAAGAACTGTCCTCATCACTGTAAAGGAATGGATAGATTCTGCCAACCAGCTGGGGAGCCTTCGGATGAAAAGGAAGAAAACTGTCATCTGTGACAAAGTTAACTCCCTCATCACTGGATGGTCTCCCAGGCTGGAGATACTACAGACTGGGAAATGAACAAGAGTCTTGTGGGTTGAAGCTGAGAAACTATGGTAGGCAAGCTGTTGGAGAAGAGTAAAGGAGAGAGGGAAAGAAGGACAGAAGGAGAAGAAAGAGGAAAGGAGGGAGAGGAGGAGGAGAGGAAAGAGCAGGAGGAAAAGAGGGAGAGGAGAGGAACCACAGAGCAGAGCTGTCTCCATTCTGGAGGAGTCTGGGAACAGAGAAGTGCAACCTCACAGAAACTTGTGGCCTTCCCTGAAGTCCTCCAATAAGGAACAGTTCCAAAGGCTCAGTGTGGAGGCACAGATGTCTGTGATTCATCAGCAACATCCCTGAGGGAGAGAGCTGGCTTGGTCATAAATTCAGCTCCTAGCAGCTAGCAGGTTGCTGTATTCCCTAAACCTCATTTTTACTTAAAAAAAATGTGAGGTTCTCCTACCCAGAGCTTACACTTGGCAATAGCTGGGGATCTTTAGATGTCACTGTAATGGGGAATGGGGCGTGGGAAGATAAAGGATGCTGCTGCTACCTGGAAAGCTAAGACCTGCATCTTGTTGGCCACTCTGCAGGATCCATCCAAGATGAATCTCCAGGACAAAATCTGATTTGGATTTATATTTTCCAGAGGACTGAGTCAATGTGTGGGAAAATATTGACAGAACCTCAGGGAACAGTTCTTACTTATGCCTCAATGTCCATCCTTCTTGCTGTTTCCGGACCCCAGAAGAAAGCAACACCTCACCACTCACTATAGTGATCACTTCCACCTTCCTGTGAGGACCACAGTGTTTGGTCATGTGTTCAGCGCTTTCCACACAGTGACTTGTGGATCTATGAGCAATACAAGTAGCATCTTGCATGGAAGGAAAGGGAAGCCTGTATGTTAATGGCTGATCACACAGAGTCCATTGTGTACACAGCTGTTCTTAAAACTTCTTGGTGCAGGCCTGCAATCCCAGTTGCTTGAAAGGCTGAGGTAGGGGAATGGAAAGCCCAGTCTGGGCTAGAGTGAGTTCAAGGCCAGCATGTGTTCTGTGCAGTCCAGAGAATGATTTAGGGTAGTGGTGCTTTTGGCTATGAATGATTGGATTCATTAAATAGATATCAAACCAAAGTAAAAAGATAAATAGCCAGTCACACACACACACACACACACACACACACACACACACACACACACACACACACAGAGAGAGAGAGAGAGAGAGAGAGAGAGAGAGAGAGAGAGAGAGAGAGAGAGAGAGAGAGAGAGAGAGAGAGAGAGAGAGAGAGAGAGAGAGAGAGAGAGTAAAACGGGGGCTTACATCTTGAAGAAGTCATCTGGGAAAGCTTTTTTGAGGCAGCCACCTGGGGTTCATGATTGACAATCCTGGGTGAAGAGGAGTGTCTCCTCTGGTGAGGCTTCTGAGTAGAAGAAGAAGTAGCAACATACAGAGATGACACCATCAAATAAGGTGCATTCAGCATCCAGCAGTCCCCAACTGAGGACGTGGTGGCATTAGCTGGAACCCTAATTGAGCTTTCTTACCTGCCCAAGCTCCCAAGGATGAATTTGCTTTTTTTTCTCACTGCCTGTACTTTTATGCCATGGGATAAACAACAATAACCTCTGCTGGGAATGGCTGACCTCCTAGCCACTCTTGAGGACAGGATGCTCTCACTCTTGGGCTGTTTGATACTCTTTTCCTTCTCTATAACAGAGACGGGAGGTCGTGGAGGACACTTACAGACACTAGCTTGTGTCTAAAGTGGAGAAAGGGACAACTGTATTTCCAGAGCTGGCTTCTCGGTGAGCTCAAACAGCACATGACAATTTACTAATTTAATGTATATTACACCTAACCAATGTAATGAGACTCTGCATCAAAGTTCAGAAAGTGCCAGGAATGCAATTCAATGGTAGGACATTTCTCTAGCATGCATGAGGTCCTAAATTCAATCCCCAGAATAATAACAGAAAGTAAATAAACATTCAATTTATTAATTTATCAGCTCTATTGAGGTATGATTAACAAAATAAGATAATATAATTTAGTTTGAGGAATATATACATATATTCATACATACATATAGATGATTACAGCTACCAAGTTCACAATTATTAATCTATCTATCTATTTATCTATCTATCTATCACCTAACTTAAGCATAAGGTGTCCTTTCTCAGCACATAATACACTGCCACTAATGACTGTCACCACCCTGGACATCAGGTCCCCCGAACTTTTTACTTCACAACTGAAAGGATGACCAACATATTCCTACACAAAACCCTCAAACTCATTATACTTTTGGATTCTGTGAGTTTGCTTTCTTTTCTTTTTAATTATATGTGTATATGTGCCTGAGCATATGTCTGTGTACCACACATGCAGGCAGGGGCTTCCAGAGTTCAGAAGAGGCATCGGATGGACTTAGAGTTATAGATGATGGGAAGCTTCTATGTGGGTGATAACAACCAAACCTGGGTCCTCAGCAAGAACAGAAAGTGTTCTTAATCTCTAAATTATCTTTCCAGCCCCAGGTTTGCTTTCTTTAATTCTATATATAAGTATATAGGATTTATCATTCCCTGATATTTCTCAACAGCTTAAAGTTTTCAAGTTTTATCAGTGTAGTTTCAAATGGCAGAATGTACTTCTTTTCATGGCAGAATTATAGCACTCTCTACCACCATGTCTGTATTTCTTTACTCTTTCATCTGTCAATAGCCACTTGTTTCCCTACCTCGTTTTTGTGAATAGTGCTACAACGGACACAGGAGTGCAGATGTCCTTGTGAGCAACTGATTTGATTTCAGATCATGTATAACCACTAGCTGGGTTGCTGGAGCATCCAGAACTTCTTTGTTATTTCTTCCAGAGTCTCCATAGGCTATGACATGATAATTGTCCCACTGCACCTTCCTATCAGTGCTCATGAATGGTTCCACTAGGTTCTGTCAGAGCAGTTCATGAAATATCATGACAGCAGTGTCATAGAAATCTACCCTACAGTCCCTCTAAAAATGGTGCTTCATTATTTAATACTACTCCAGTGTTTAATGGAGGTGTTACTGAACTCAGTGGCCACAGATAATGATGACAAACAGACACACAGACATTTACAGCTGGTTTTGTTTTCATTTCATGTTTCTGCCAACCTTTGAGCCTACTAATCAAATTATGATGGTTAATATTACCAACTTGACAGGATGTAGAATCACCTAAGAGAAAAACCTCTGGGCATGCCTGTGAGGTTGTTTCTAGACTGGTCAGTTGAGGCACGAAGACCTACCTCGAATCTGAATAGCAACAAAGGATAAAACAGAAAGGGCAGCATTCATTCATTGCTCTCTGTTTTCTAAAGCTGTTGTCATGTGGCCAGCCACCTGCCATGCCTTCCCCACAGTATGAACTGTACCCTCATTATATGAGGCAAAATATACAATGTAAGAAAATCCTTCCTTACATTGCTTTTGTCAAACATTTTTTCATATGAAACCAAAATAAAACAGACAACTAATACAGAAGTGAGTATGCCAAAGCTATGAGAGGCTAAGCCACTGGCTGCATTTACAGTGACCTAGGCAAACTTGTCACAACTAGCCACATTCTGCAGAGCATAGTCATTTGGGGACTTGAACTGAGTCCTATAGAACATTCAGAAGGCTTTTAATTAAAGCAGATCTTTTCTATTCCTTCCCCTTTCCAGAAAGAGGTAAACTCTTTCAGTGGTCAGTTCAGAATACATCCCCATGGAATGTTCTGGAGAGAAGATGAAGCTCAACCCAGCATGCTGAGAGAAGGAAGCAAAATTTCAAGCAGTTATTTTTAATTTAGAAGAGAAAATGAATCATAAATTGGTACAATGCCCACAGTTTGGCCATTTTTTTTATTAATTTTTTTTATTTTGTTTTGGAATTTGAGGTTTTAATGTTATTGTTTGTTCTAAGAAGTTAATGGGTCTTTTCATTTTTTTTTTTTCAACCTAATTTATCTCATCTGCAGTCTGGTCTGGTGTCTTAGGTTTTTTGTTTTTTTGTTTTTTTTTTTTTTGTGATGAGTTGATACTCAGTGTAAGGATTCAGACTCTGTTCCTACCCATGTGTTTCCAGAGTATTCTACGGCTACTGTTCATTCTAGGTTTGCTCACTTATTAATGTCACCCATTCCTTACTCTGGAGATCCAGTGCAGATCCAGTGGATTTCAGAAAGTTCTGGATTCTGAGTCCAACACCCACAAAACATACGCATGAGCAATAGCTGTTATGCTGGGAAGCTTTGCTGATAGATGACTTCTATCCAGCACATGACTTAGAAATTGAGTTTTAGGGAGCTAGAGAGATGGCTCAGTAGGTAAAAACCTTCCAAGAAAGCATGAATACTTGAGTTTGGATCCCTGCACAGCCATGGTAGTCTATGTCTATGATCTCATCATGTGAGAAACAGACAAGAGAATCTCTAAAACTCGATGGCTAGCCAATATAACCAAAGAGGTAGGTTTGGGGGCTCAGTGAGAGAACTTGTCTCAAAAAATAAAGTGGAGATCAGTTGATGAAAATACTTGGTTCATAGTCTGGCCTCCATATGAGTACACCCACTCATGTGTGCATATATACAAACACATAGCCATGCATGCCCCCAACACATGCACATACTACACACCACTCATACACAAGTTTTAGACATAGGCAATCTTAATAGCCAGTCATAGTCCTTTCTGTGTGTCCCTCTATATACCTTCCCCCTCTCTCATATTCTCTCTCTCTCTCTCTCTCTCTCTCTCTCTCTCTCTCTCTCTCTCTCTCTCTCTCTCCTTCCTTCACCCCATCCCTGGTTATCTACCTCTTTGCTATTGCACTTCTACCCTTAAAGCTCATTATCCAAATATTTTTTTTTCTAAAAAAAGACAGTGCTCTACAGAGCAGTTTTCATGCCAGTTATAAAAATAACACCTCACCCTCCTTCTCTGTGGAACGAAGCTCACTGGGGAGAAGATCAGGGCAAAATCAGCCAGGCTCCAAAAACCAAGCCTATGGAGATGAGGCCAAAAATACCAGTGCATGAAGAACAATGGCTTTCTCACCTTTGTCTTTGCTTTATGTTAGCCCACTCTGATTGTTGAGTTCTGCAGGAAGACTGTTATTGCAATTTCCAACCTTGACTACTGTCTTAAAAAAAAAAAGATAGACAAATTCACATCACAAAGTAGAGATTGCTTAGAAAAGGTGAAAATCCGTGGAAGAGCCACTTTTGGCAGTTTGTTCCCAATACCAATTATGGTTGGCAAGATCAGCTTCCTCCCCCATAGCTCTGATGGTGCTGAGCTCCATGCCACAGGGACCACTGGAGTATTTTTGTTACTTGATTACATTGTTTAATTAAGTCCCTATCGGGTGCCACTCAGGCAGAGACAATTTTCACCCCCATTTTGCAGATGAGAAACACAAGGTAGAAGAACCACCCAAAGCAATTAGAAACCAAGGCAACTTAGATCCAGAATCCATGCTCTCAAAAAATGCACGTCTCTCTGATTTCATAAGCAGCAATACCAGTACCCAGAATCTGGTTGTCCAACTTAGAATTATTATGATACCAAGACCTTTGATTCATCCAGTGTCAACCTAAATACAACCTCATAGACCAGTTTGCTCCAACTTCACAGCAAGGTATCCCTGCTACCATGTGTTCTTCTTTCCCTGAGCGTTGTTTGCCAATCCGAGCTTGAACCATTAAGTAATTATTTGTGCAATGACTTCAAATATGTCTTTCTAACTATGAGTGAAGGTTGTTTGACTTACAGTTTGGCCTCAACAAATATTTACTTAGAGCCTGCCTGTATGAGTAAAGACAGAAGAGCCTAAAAATAACTCCTGGCACAGCATGTGTCTCAGACTGGAAACTAGCAACACGTGGGGCTGGGCAATTCTTTGTTGAGAGTGGGGCTTTGTTTCCAGCTTTGAGCTAGAAGACTGTCAGTGATGGTTAATATTGATGGTCAGCTTTACAGGGTCTAGAATCACCTAGGAGACAAGTCTCTGCATGTCTGTGAGTTTCTAGATCGAGTTAATTGAAGTGAGACGACCCACCCTAAATGAGCACAGACCTACCATGGGGTAGGGTAACTTGATTGCCTATAAAGAAGAAAGTGAGTTGGGTGCCACATACATTTTTCTCTGCTTCTTGACTGCAGATTCAATGTGACCAGCTTTCTCAGGTTCATGCTGCCTTGCTCCCTAACATGTCAGACAGTACCCTTACAATATGAGCCAAAGCAACTCTTTCTTCCTTAATTTGCTTTCCTCGGGTATCTAGTCACCACAGAAAGAAAAATGGTATGGGTTTTTTTTTTTTTTTTTTTTTTTTTTTTTTTTTGTTTTTTGAGACATGGGCTGACTATGTAGCTCAGTCTGGCTTTGAACTCATAATCCTCCTGCCTCTGCCTTCCAAGTGCTGGGATTACAATTTTATGCTACCACACTAGCATAAAAGAGTGTTCTTAAAGCTTTGTTTTTGCAAATGTGTCTCTAGATGCCCCAGTTCCCATCTGTATTTGTGAGCAGCCATCTGGAAGACAAACATGGTGGGGGTTCCTGGGAATTCCCTTGCCTGGCATTTAAAATTAAAAAGTCTTTCTTGAATGAACGAATCACTAAAAACTCCTTTCCCCACTACTGGATGATAACAACACAGTTGTCATTATTGTTAAAGGGCGCCTTTATTTCTCACCTAATTCTGTCCACTTGTGGACAAGGCATTGGAATGAAGTCATTAAGACTCCAGAGCTGCTGAGCTTCTCGTCTTCTACACTTGCTTTGAACTCTATAAACAGCATGTCAAAAATATTTAAAACACTTTCTCCCTGGTGCTGGCTTTCACAGTGCCAGAAGGTGTGGTGTGGGAAGAAAATTATAAGTGCTGTTACCCAGACGGGACTCTGCACGCTATAACACTAACTTGCTGGGCAAGATGTACCCACTGGTGCAATAGGGGCAGCATGACTGTAATGGAGGCACCAACAGCATTCAGGTCACATTTGAAATCCACTCCACAGGAGAAATACACACCTGCTACTGTGGACCTGGTCAAAAGCCCATGGCTGGGGAGGCCATAGGCTCTAGGAGGAAGCCATCTGTGTTGTTTGGTAAATGTATATACTGTCTAACTACCTTCTGAATAGTTACATTTATACCATTGGTTTTGCTTTCACTGAGACAAGATTTATTTTACTAGCAGACAGTGGTTAATGGAGAGGTTCCTATGATCTAAATTCTAAGGATAAGTGACTGCTGAGGGCTGAGCCCTGTGTTTAGGGTCATCTGTACCACTCATTCACCCAGGCTCTGGATATATTACAGAAGGTGTGGTGGAAAGAATGCATTAGTAAGGACTGGGGGATGAGGGAGAGTAATGTGAAATGCTGTCCTTTGGAAATGACAGCTGCCGCAGTTAATGAACTCAAAACTTCCGTGGTTATCTGAGCAAGCATATGCAAGGTAAGTACAATACCAACTAGTCACATCCCATCCAGGATGATGCTTCCTGATTTTTGCTTTCTTTTTGAGTTATAGTGGATGCTCTGGAACTGTCCATTTACCATGAGGACAGGAGACATGACCAAGAAAATTTATTTACTATACACTATATCCCAGTGCGGGGCTGGGGTGATAGACACCTCCAGCTACAGGACCCTAATGCAGAGCTAGGGATTCTGTATTCTATTTCAAGGGGTGCCATGGAATAATGGTATCTATGGGGATTCAGGGAAGCCCTGTGAAGAACTGATCAAAACAGCTCTGGCTGTGACTCCTCCTCTCTTCCCTAACTAGTCCCCAACCCTGAGAGGGACTTAAATGTGTGTGAAAAAGAAGCTGCTTAAAAGCTGCTTTCAACAAAAGTGAAGAATCTGATGTCTGAGAGTGGCCTTGAAAGGTGCTGTATTCTCTTTGAGAGAACTGCTCCTTCCTTGCTGTAATTAATGTAGGCAGAGCATGCCCTAAAGGGATCAGGTGCACACACACACACACACACACACACACACACACACACACACACACACACACATATATATAAACATATGTATACATATGTGTATGTATGATGTTTGGACATGCATGTATAAATATGCATGTATGTACCTATTTATATGTGGTTTTTCTTTTTCTTTTGTTTTTTGAGACAAGGTTTCTCTGTATTGCTTTGGAGCCTGTCCTGAAACTTGCTCGGTAGACCAAGCTGGCCTCAAATTCACAGAGATCCACCTGCCTCTGCCTCTTGATTGCTGGTATTAAAGATATGTGCCACCAATGCCTGGTTATTTATATGTACTTATATATGCACATGTGTACTACAGAATGCATGCATGTACTGTATGCATACATATATATGTGTACATGTTCATATCTGCATGTGTACATGAATATTTGTATGTGTGTTTATGTATCTGTATATTTATTTATGCATACATCATAATTTTTGTTCTTTTGGTCTTTGAGTCAGGGTCTCATTATACAGTTCTGGCTGGTCTGGAACTCACTATATAGAACAGAATGGCCTCAGACTCATACAGATCCACCTACCTCTGTCTCCAAGTGCTGAAAGAAAAGACATGTGCCACCATACCTGGCCCTCCATAATAATTTCGGTGTAGATGTTGCATATGAAAGGAAACACATGCCGGTTTGTGGTGGCGCACACCTTTAATCCCAGCACTCAGAGGCAGAGGCAGGCAGATCTCTGTGAGTTTTAGGTCATCCTGGTCTACAGAGTGAGTTCCAGGGCAGCCAGGACTGTTTCAAAGAGATACCCTGTCTCAAAAAACCAAACCAAACCAAATCAACCAAACAAGACCAAAACCACTCTACTCCAACCCAAAGAAAGAAAACACACTTTACTTGTCTGGATTATTTCCCGTAATGTATGCTGTAGGTTCCTTTCTCCTCATGACACTTTGTGCTTTGTCCAAGCCCACTTGCTTCCCAGTTACGGAGTGACGGGTTAGGACCCACACCAGGAGCTGTGTACTGATTGAGCCTTTGGAGAGTTCAGATGGAATCTGTGATGGACACAACATCTTTGGGGACACTTGTTCCTTTCCTGGCCTGCAGGTGTCTGGAGGGAAGAGGCCCTGGTTCTATCACTATAGAAACCATTTTGGGGAACCTAGAGCCAGGAGATGGACTGGGCTTCTGCGGATGGAAGGTGGGAGCAGGATAAATCTGTGGAATCCCTCAAGGACCCAGCTAATCTATGCATCTTTTTCCTTATTGCTCCTTCAACCTTCAAGTTGGAAGTTCTAAAATCATTGGTGTGCTCCTGGTGGCTGTCTGTGTGTCTTTCTCTGTGTCTGCATGTCCAGGACTTGTTTGGCAGGTACATGGAGCTTATAAATAGCTTCTGAATCTAGTGATTTTTAAAGGAAAAATGCATTGCATTTCAAAGAAATTAATTGCATTGGAAAATATCAAAATATTTATTATATGTATGTGGAAGGTAATAGATGGCTCCATTATCAACACGTTAAATAAAAAGACCTAATGGTGGCTTTAAGGATTTCCTAATTTTGAATGGTGACATGGGTAAGTGATGTTTTGAAACATCTACACTTATGATAATTAGCTGTGACTTCCACCAGAGACACAGTCATTGTTCAACTGTCACGGTTGTGACTTGTTCCTTCATTCCTAATGAAAGACAGATCAGATTTCAGGAGAAGCTGGTGAGAGCAGATGAAGGGTCCTTTCCTATTCCCTTCTGAGTTCATGACTGTATTAGTCAGGGTTCTTTAGAGAAACAGAACCAACAGGACTCATTCAAGAGGAACTTGAGGGTCTTACTCTGGAGTCATTGGGTCACCTCACAATCACTTATGCAGGAACCAATATGCAGACCCTTTACTAAAGCTTCTGAGGGAACAATAGTAATACTCCAGCTGACCCACTTCCCATCACAGCCTACCAGTCCTCTTTACCTGTGCAGGTGTCTAAGGAGGTTCCTAGTGGCCAGTGATTCCATTTGCCTTTCACTTACCTGAGGTTATATTCACACAAGTTTAATCTGCTTCCTTCTACTCCAGGGAAATCTACTTATTGACTGAATATTTGAACAAATTTTCCTCATACTATGAGCATACACTCGAAGCTAGCTAAGTGCTCAGCTATGGATGGATGAAATTACTATCATAAGTTTATTGAGTTGTTTTAGCTTCCTCGTATTAAAGTGGGGGCATTATTTGTGGTAATGTCCAAGGTTACTGTGAGGATGGAAGGAGTCAGGGAGCAACAGAGACAGACTCAGCTGAATGGAACCTCCAGCAAGTGTAGCAAATTGTCTCTGTTGATGGTGTTGCCATTCAGAAACTTACATGACACACTGCAGTACTTCCCTGGAAACAGTTCCGTGAGATGGTCAGCCAGCAATGACCATGACAACACTCAACAGAAGTGATTGAGAAGCTAATCAAATGCCAAGTTTGGAGTTGTTTTTAAAATGCATTGTCAACTTGCCCAACAACCAGAAGAGACAAAGATAGTTTGCAAGTTAGAGAAGCAGTGGAGGTGGGAGATGACTCAGAGAGGTTAAGTGCCCTGCTCAAGGTCACCCAGCAAAGACGCAGAAGAGAGATGAAGGTGCACCCTTCCATACTATCACTCTTAACAGTTTTATGGTGACAGGTTTCATTCTTTCTTCTAGAAAGAGAAAATAATGAAAGGGAAGGGAGGTAAGCAGAGTCAGTAGCTCGAATTAGAGCTGAGACTTTACATGGGGAAGATGTTGGCTAGGGCTTGTTGGCACTTCACACACACTAAAGAGTGACACCATGAAAGGTTAGGTGTCCTTGTGAGTCTTTGAGTATGCATTCATTTAGCATACAGAATAAGAGCAGCCATGTCCCTCAATCCCAAAGGAGGTGAAACAGTTATTTAACAAGACATGTTTAAGTGCCAAACTTGGGTCTCTGAGTCCTTGCAGGAGGTCTTGACTGGTTCTGGGGTGGAGGAAACCTCAGCAGCTGAGCCCCAAGCTTTAGCAAGAGGTGGAGAGTGTTTGCATAGTCCATGTGCTGCTGGATTCTGAAGGCACCTTCCAGATCAAAGGCTGAGTGAGAGTGGGTGAAGGTCCATTTCCTCCCAGCATGGGATTTAATTACTGGCAGAGGCCATATGTACCTCTTTGCGGGGACAGGCACATTTTGGAAGGTATACAGGGTTAATATTCTTTCTTTGGGTATATGAGCTTAATTGATTTTCCTAGAAGGAAAGACTGCCTTTTGACCTTGTTCCACAGGCAGGTTTACTGGAGCCAAAGAGGCTGGCAGCTGTTTTCTGAGGATACTTGACTACCTTGGGAGACAGAAGGTAGCCAGGTAAGAGGGTGAAAGTAGAGAGACTGCCCTGCCTGAAAGACAGCCTGTAACCTGCTCACACCAGCTGCTTTCTAGGGGTCATTAAATCCTTCCCATGGTGACTCCTCAGCCTCTTTCTCATTGCTTGTTTCTCTCAGCACCATGGCCATTGCCCTACCCAATCTACCATCTTGTCATTGAACAGAGTGGCAGATTCCTACCTGACCTCTTCCCTCACTCTTGCTTTATTCTAGCATCTCATCTAAATTAATAGAGCTATCTTTGATGAGATCGTAATGTGAGGTACATTATATTGGAAAATTAAGGAACACCTGAACAATAGCAATACTAGCAAACACCCCTGTGTATTTTAAAGAATTCTTTCCAGGGTTTTCTGTTTTAGCCCCTGCCATTCCTTTCCTTTGTCCATCATCCTCCTCCCCTTCTCCCCACTATGCTACATCACAAATCAAAAGCTTGATTTTCTTCAAGCTTTTTGGAAATATACACTTCCACCCATATTGTTCCCTTAAAGATCTCAGCAAAAAATGTCTGCAGGGCTTGCAAGATTATAGATGAGCACTACCACATCTGTCCTGCAAGTAAACATGCTTGCTAAGCAATCTTAAAAACTTGAGTTGGATGGGGTAGCGCTTACCTATAACCACAGAACTCCTATGGGGTGGTGGGAGAATTACCTGGAAGCTTGTGAGTCACTTAGCTTGGAATGTATAACCTGAGGAAATAACAAGAGTCCTTGCTTCAAATTCAGCAAGACAGAAGGAAAGAACTGCCTCCTAAAGTTGTACTCTGACACACACACACACACACACACACACACACACACACACACACACACCAGAGTCTCCCTCACAGGAACCTTGCCAACTAGCTCATCTGCAATCTAAATTATGTGCTATGCCCATCTTTTCTAGCATTTCTCAACTTTCTAAGTTCATATCTATGAATTTTGTTTACCAAGTTTTCCCAGCTGGAATGTAGGGACCATAAGGGCAGATACTCTTCTGTCTCGTTCATCACTGTATCTCCCATGCTTAGAAGCTTGAACTGATCTCATAAATATTTATGCAGTTCTTCTGAAGCACATGATCCTACACTAGGTGCTGCAGATACAAAAAGATAAGACACCATCTGTGGAAGATAGCTGGACAAACAGCCCTCTACTGAAGCATACATATGCATAATTTAAAGAAGCAAGGCTGTGTACACCTTCCAGTATCTACTATCCCCTAAATAAAAATCAAGATTCAGTTAGGCAGGAGAGCTGGCTTAGAAGACAACTAATAATGTCTGCCAAGGGTGGATTTGGGTTTTATTCAGGCAGCCTCCTCCGTGTGTGGAAAGTGGCGGTCCTGTCTTGGCTCCTGGGCTGTGGAAACCACTGCTTGCTCCAGCTGTGCCTGCTGCTGCTCACTCATAGTTCACACACTCCCAGTGATTATGCAGAGCAGCCAAGGCACTCTTGTTTCTCAGAATATTCTAAAGAAATAAGACTGCATTAATAATTTGTTTTCATGGCATGGGCCATTTGGTTGCAAAACGATATTCCAGTCCTAGTATGCCACTTCCTTTCCTCATTTACATTCACTGCTGGTTTAATTATGCTTTTCAGTCAGAATACTTATTAATTTTATAGACCTACCTGAAAATTAAATTGGATAAATTCCTTGTGCTTGGTACCTTGAAAATGGATGGTGTGTGTGTGTGTGTGTGTGTGTGTGTGTGTGTGTGTGTGTGTTTTTCCAAGCTGTTGCCAGAGCCCACTTTGGACCTGAACAATTTGGTTCTTTGGTAAATTCATTTGCAAATAACATCATGTTAATTTAAAGGATGTCCATCACTTCTGAGCAGGGGAAAGACTGTAGACTGCAGACACATTCAGGGCAAAGTAAGATGATGATGAAGAAAGTGGTCAAATATCTTATTTCCTCACTGGGGGGGGGGGATATCACTGAATCCAACACACAATTCGCCTGAGGGTGAGTGAGCCTGGTTGACTTGCACAAAGAACACAGTATGGTGCAAGAAAGAATCGATATGCCAATAAGCTACTGACTACAAAGAAATGGGAGGTGGTAGGAGAGGCTCAGAGATTAGAATGCCCATGTGTAAGTATGAGGGCCTGAGTTCAGATCCCTGGAACACACATGAAAGTTGTGTGGTAATGTATATCTGTAACCCCAGGGCAGAGACATGTATACTCTGGGGAATTTTACTGCTCAGTCAGTCTAGCCAAATCAGTAACGCTGTGTTCAGTGACAGGCCCTGTCACAAAAAGTAAGCTGTAAATCAATCAAGGAAGACATTTGAGGCTGACCTCTTGGTCTCTACACACACTTGTATCCCCCTTCCCACACACAGAGGATTCATGAAGCAGGGGTTCTTCTCCTCTGGCCTCAGCTGATAGGCTCAACAGGAGTTCATTCATTAATTAGATATTCACCAGTTTCTCCTATGTCTGAGGCCCATGGTGCTAGAAATACAACAAACACACAGAACCCTCTTTTAAGCAACCCCCATTCTCATAGTATTCACAAGCAAACACTAACTAATAATCAAGGTAAGAGTTATGTTATGCAAAATGGAATGGAATGGCAAAGGTTCCAAGAGTGAGGCATCAAAGCCTGGGAACCAAAGCTCCTCCAGGACAGAAAGCATCATGGGATCCTGTAGTCACTGCTCTGCCTAGCCCAGTGTCTGGCATATAGATACTCAATAATCAGTTGTTAAATTGAAACAATTTAAAATCAATCAAGCTTAGTGTGGTATACCAACTAGTTGCTGTTACCTGTTGTGAAGGCTAATTTTAGTTGTCAACATATAAGAACATATAAGTAGGAACCTCTGCCAAAAAATTATCTCCAGCCGATTGGCCTGTGGGCATATCTCTGGATTCATTCTCTTAGTTCTTAATTGGGGAGCCCAGTCCATCATAGGCAGTACCATCTCCAGGCAGGTGGGCCTGGGCTGTATAAGAAAGATAGCTGAAAGAAAAGCAGAGAACAATCCAGTGACCAGAAATCTTCCATGGTTTCTGCAGGAGTCCCTGGCCTGACTTCTATTAACAATGAGCTATAACCTTTAAAATGGAATAAACCCTTTCCTCTCTCAGGTTGTTTTGTGAATATTTTATCACAGCAAAAAGTCAGCAAACTAGGACATTGGTATAACAAGTAAAGTCTCCCCAACCACGTGGTTATCAAGGAGCAGAAGTGTGTGTATGTATACCTATGTGTGCTTTATGTATCTTCTTTTTCATGAAGGTATTGTTAATGATGATAGAAAGTATCTGATTCAGTCTGTCATTCAATAAGTCAAGCTCCTTGCATCTGGTGACTCTATCATCCCTAAAGTCTTACTAGCATTTGCTTCTGCTTTATAGAGAAAGGTGGGACATTGATTTTCTTGGGAAAGGGAGAGAAGCGTAATAGGCCACACTTCAAAGTGGCACTCAATGCTACTATTTGTACTGACCGTATTTCATGAGTCAGTTCTATGACAATATCTAATAGCAAACGATTTTGGGAAATATGGTCAGGTAAGAAGCCTAGGAAGAAAGGATGTAGGCCTGGTGATAACAACATCGTATGCTTAATTA
This sequence comes from Cricetiscus sungorus, assembly GCA_030556225.1. NCBI lineage: Eukaryota > Metazoa > Chordata > Mammalia > Rodentia > Cricetidae > Cricetiscus > Cricetiscus sungorus. The sequence goes on along the minus strand of JANBXA010000007.1, from coordinate 77,541,645 downwards.
TTGGAAAATGGATCAAAGAAATATTTTATAACATGGACAGCAGATACCCAAATGACAAGAAAAAATTAAAGATCATTACAAGAAAAAGGGGTTAGGGGTGGGGATGAAGCATCTTGGGAGAGGGGTACAGTGTAGCTCAGTGGTAGTTTACTTACTTGGCATGCATGATGTCCCAAGCTTGATCCACAGTACCACAGCATGGGTTCTCCTATGCTCAGTGAGGGGAGGCTGTAACAACAGCAGTGTCAAGTGAAGGAAGGCCCCATGCTCTGCACACAGCTATAGACCTTATTGTAAGGGCAGTTAGAAGTTGCTAGAACTTTTTGAATGTAACATGGTCAGGTTTGCATCTTGGAAGATTATTGTGTGTCTGCTGTGGAAATCACAAGGGACCATGAATACACATTGAGATAGGCAGATGGCAGACTCTAGGAAGACTTGCAAGTTATAAATGAGGGCATGGCTTCTGATTATAGCATGATTTTTACTGATACAGCTCTCAGTATTTGAATACTTGGTCCCCAACTGGTGGCACTGTTTGGGGAGGGTTTGGTGGTGTAACATTTCTGGAGGATGAATGTCACTGGAAGCAGGCTTGGAGAATTGAAAGACCCATATCTTATCAAGTTCGCCCTCTCACTCCTGCTTCCTTGGCCTCTGCTCCTCTGCCTGCAGCCTCTGCTTCACCATCATGGACACTAACCTTTTGGAACCTTGAGCTCAGATAAACTCTTCCTTCTATAAGTTGCCTTCATCATGGAGTTTTATCAAAGCACTGCAAGAATAACCTATACAGACAAGGAAAAACATTTCTGACTTTATGTAATTTTGGATTCCTGTCTCCTCATTTTGGTAAACTTCGCCCGCCACCTGATTGCTCAGTCTAAGACATTGTCCATATCTACTTGGCCCAGGGGCATTAGGTTTGTTATTACACATGAGGTATGTCTAATATCCTTTGATTTTAAGCTGAAGAGCTTACATGGGAAGGATTCTTACATTGTACATGATGACCTAGTATGTTCAACCATTGTTCATTTTGTAACAAGCAATATTTAGACAGCTTCATTTTCTGAACAGAAATCTAGAGATATGTAAAGTTTTGGGGGACTGGAATTTTAAGTTGGTAGTTAAAGCCAGGCAAAGTATTAGATGGGAAGTAAAAACTATGGCTTGGTCAGTAGCTGCCCTCCTGTAAATCTCCCTGCTATCAACATGACTAGATGTAAGACCTCCTAAGTAGCATCAAAGGAGAAGGACTGAGTCCATATGCCTGTGTGTGGGAAAAGTGATGGCTGACATACAACAGGAGCAATTTTTAGTGATAACATGGGTCTGGGTCATGTGATGAATGAAGACACCAATCTGAGGAAATAAAAAGCTGGCAGAATTTTTTAAAGTACTTAGTAATTCAATAACTACAAAAATTAATATACAAAGTAAATCAAACATGAAACAAGTGATACTATACATAAGAATTGACTCTTAAAAAAAAGCAAACAGAACATTTAACTGGACAATGAAGCCAAATGAGAACCTGCAGATATCAGAGAACTTTAGAACAATGGCCACACCCAACAAATTCAACCACTTAGGTAAGCTGGAGAAGCACCAAAATGGACATACAATGAAGCAAGAATTCCCAAGAATTCCTTTTAGATTGATAGTGGACAAAAAGTAGAGTTGGGTATCTTTCTTTCTGTCTTTTTCCTTTTTCCTTTTTTATTCTCTTTTTCTTGCAAGATCTCACTATGAAACCCTAACACTCCTTTTGAAGTTCAGGTTGATCTTGAACTTTCAAGCTCTGGACTTAAAAGTTTGTGCCACCAGTGTCCATCTCTGATCTGATTTTCTAAAAGATCTTAAAACAAACAAAAGCCTATAAAAACAAAACAAACAAAATCTCCCAGTCATTTATGTCTCCTATAAACTCTCACTCTCTCTCTTTCTTCTTTTTTTCTTCCTTACTCCTCCTCCTCTCCTCCTCCTCCTCTCCTCTCCTCCTCCTCTCCTCCTCCTCTTCCTCTTCCCCCTTCACCTTCTTTTCCTTCCCCTTCCCCTTCTCCTTCCCCTTCTTCTTCTTTCCCTTCTTCCCCTTCTTCTCCTTCTCCTCCTCCTCCTCCTCCTCCTCCTCCTCCTCCTCCTCCTCCTCCTCCTCCTCCTCCTCCTTCTCCTCCTCTTCCTCCTCCTTTTGGTGCTAGGGTGTAACAAAAGGCCGTGCACACAGTAGGCTAGGCCAGTACTCTTGCATGGATGACACCAAGAAAGCTATTAAAAATTTATGAGGAGAATAACAAACATCTCATAGCAATTTGTGAGAAAATTTCTGGCAGAATACTTTCAACTTTCAAGTTTTGTGAAGAGAGAAAACTTCATAGCAACACTTGATAGAGATGTTTTTAAAATTACAGCATATTATTCTCTTGGAATGTCTAATTGAACAAAACTATTTAATGATATATTAGTACACTCAATCAAAAATTAAAATATATCATTACCAAGAGGTGTATTAGTAACATCAAGGGAAAATCAACTAATATAATTGACTATATTAATAGAACAAATACCTTACAACTATTTTAATAGATATAAAGAAAACTACTGATAAAAGTAAACATGTGCTCATGATAAAAACCCACCCTGACTTGGGATTATGAAAAGTATAATAAGCATGATATAAGATGACTCTGGAAGGGTTACAGCTAAAGGTCACATGCAATTGAAAAAGAAAGAACACATTTCCAGTAAAGGAGTTGGGGAGCTCTTTCCAGAGCTTATCTTTGGCATTGTGCTAGAAGATCTAGGCATTTTAGTAAGTCAAGGAAGGGAAATAAAATAAAAAGCAGAAAATTCAATGTTAGAAGTAACAGTGCCTCTATTTGCCGTATGAAATGATTATACAGAGAATACCAAGCAAGCTCTAAGCCATTGCTAAAACCAGTAAAATGGATTAGTATGATTTCAAGAGGCACAATTCTGATCACAAGCATCATTAGCGGTTTTATATAGTGACAATAATATTAAAATGAAATAAAAATTTACTCAGCATCAAAACTATTTTATAATTTGGCATTAATTTAAACAAAATATGTATGAAATCTTTAAATAAGAGGCTATGAAATATATCCTCTTACTATAAAAGGACATCAAATAAATAATAATACATACCACATTGACGGTGTACATTTAATATCAAAGCTCATGGTAGAACAGCCATTAATTACCTTTCTGTGATTCATATATACACATCTGCATAAGTTGCATCTATTCCAAAAGATAGAAGAGCTATCTAACCTACAGTCACTAATATTGTTGCTTTGGTCTAGTGTAGAGTGGTATTGATGAAAAACAACTCCTTGCCGGTACTGGCGAGTTTTATGTTAACTTTTCATAAGCTCGAGTCATCAGAGAGGAGGGAGTATCAATTGAGAAAATACCTCCATAAGATCCTACTGTAAGCAAGCCTGTAGGGCATTTTCTTATTCAGTGATTGATGAGGGAGGGTTCAACCCATTATCAGTGATACCATCCCTGAGCTGGTGGTCCTGGGTTCTATAAGAAGGCAGACAGAGAAAAGAACAAGGAGCAGGCCAGTAAGCAGCACCCTTGCATGGCCTCTGTATCAGCTTCAGACTCTAGGACACTGACCTGCTTGAGATCATGTCCTGAATTCCTTTGATGATGAATTGTAATGTGTAAGCTAATAAACCCGTTCCTCTTCAAGTTGCCTTGGTCATGGTGTTTCATTGCAACAATGGCAAACCTAAGACACTGGTTTTGTGCTGAGAAAGCAGTTGATGGCACCTGCTAAAGACTTCTCACTTATGAAGCAAGGTTCTGCATGGTACAGATGCTGTCTCTAGACCCTACTTTGAAGATTTGATGAGCTTTTCATTTTCTCAAACATATACCTTCTAGTGTTTGTAGTCATTCTCTCTGAATACTTGTCCCACCCTTGCTCCTGACTTGTCCAAAGAACTTGAAGTCTCAGCTCAGTCCCGTCCTTAGAAATAGATGCCTATACTGCCTCTAGAAAGTGTCCATGTTCCAAGCCCAAAGTGAACAATTTTATGTGCACATATTCAGTTCACAAGTGTTTTTGCAATGCCCTGTTGCAGGTATTCATCCAAGGAGCATCGAAAATACTGGATTTGGGTGATTTCAGCTTCAAAACCTAGCACACACACACACACACACACACACACACACACACACACACACACACGAGAGAGAGAGAGAGAGAGAGAGAGAGAGAGAGAGAGAGAGAGAGACAGAGAGAGACAGAGAGAAAGAGAGAGAATTTGAAGTATTTGTGGCTGTTAATGACAGATTGAATAGACAGGGATTCTGGCATTCGGGAGCCAAAGAATAGTTACTGCTCGGACAAAAAGGTATTCAGGTGGGCAGGAACCACAGAATAACACCACAGATCACACTAAGCATGGCAGCTTATAGCCTTGTTCCAGGGAAAGGCTTTCCCAGTATATCAGCTCTGCTCTAGCAGGAGATTGTTTGCCCAGCAAAATTGTTACAGTTCAGCTCTGGTTCCCCAAGTGTGGAGTGTGAACAACTCTGCTTTGCTAGAGGAAGGTTTCCCCTGGTGAAAAGTGTTACAGCACTGCCCTGCTCCTGCTCTGCTCCTGCTCTGCTCCACCCAGGATCATCTCTGCTCCAGTGAAAGAAGGTCTTCACTCAAACCTCATTCAAGAGATTTATCCAGAGGGAAAAATCCAGGAGAGTGGCTGCCTCTGCCAGGGTGGAAGGAGGCAGCCTGACAGCCACAAAGTGAACAGGTACAGGGTTTGTAGTTTTTACAGGGAGATTTCCTGGGTGGAGATTGGTCAGATTTCAATCCCTGAGGTCAGAGTGGCCAGATCTCCTGCTCAGGGATTGGTAGGTTTTCTGCACAGCTTTAGGATCAGATTTGGCTCTGGTTTCAGGGTCAAGGTGTGTTTTTCTTTAACTGGTCCTTTTTAGCCTTTGGCTCTAATTTTAGAGCCATGATGTATTTCTTTCACTAGCTCTGGTTCCAGGGACAAAGTGTGTTTCTTTGGCACCCATTTCAGGGTCAGGGCACATTTCTTTGGTTCTGGTTGTAGAGCCAAAACGTATTTCTTTGGCTCTTCATAGAGAGTGTTTATTTGGGTGGCCCCTTTCCCTACAGTATTCACAGGGGATGGTCAACATAGGTGGTGCTCTAGGGAAAGCCCAACTTCCAAGGGTCCTGGTTGCAACCAGTCTTTTCAGGAATGCCTTGTCCCAATACAGAGATTCCTAAAGTCTTGGCAGTGTGCACACTGCCTCCCAACTCTCCATTCTCTCCATCTACTGTGGCCATAGAGCCTTCACTGAATTCACAGATGTAATGAACACAGATGTAGGCCACATTCAGGCTTTTGTAGTGAGACATGTTTATGTTGACTAACCCTGGTCAAGACATAAGTGTAGTGATATGATTCATGGCTTATTCTTTGGTGGAAGCTTATTGGAACGAGAGTCTTGCCTCTCATGATTTTTTCCTTTCCTTCTTTCTGCCAGTCAGCTGACTATGCTGACTAAAACCCTAGCTCATACTTGATCTTCAGGCATCTTAAAGAGGGAGAACTGATCAGAACAGAAGAGAACGAGGGCATTAAAGAGGAGCCCTGGGGGTAGTTCTGGGTCATATATTATTTCAAAGTCAATTTTCTGGTTTAGATCATCGTCAGGGTTCCCTAAAGAACAGAACTCAATGTGTGTGTGTGTGTGTGTGTGTGTGTGTGTGTGTGTGTGTTGTTAAAAGGAAATTTATTATAGCATACATGGTATAGTTCAAAAATGGCTGCCATACACTGGAGAGAAAAAGAATCCAGTAGATGCTCAGCCCACAAGGCCAAAGGCCTCAGCAGTTCTAATCTGATACTCAAAGCCTGCAGATTCCCATGGAACCACTTCTCCAGTCTACATTGGAAGCTCAAGGAAGCTGGTTCTAATATTGTCAAAGGGAAACAACAGTCACAGGATAGACAAAGTCACCAGCAAGAATAAAAGCAAGCAGTTAGAAGGCTGAGGTTCCCTCTTCTACATTCTTTTATGGAGTTGCCATCAACAGTTGCTACTCACATTTAGGGTTTGTCTCTCCTTTCGAAACATCTCTTCAGGAAAATGTTTCACAGGAGTGCCCAGCAGCCTGCTTTGGTTGACTGCAAATGAAGTGAGGCTGACAATAAAGCTTCACCATCATGGTCATACACTGAGGTTATGTGAGAAGTATCATTGCAGAAAGTGAAGGAAGTGTATGTACTCAGGAAGTCTCTATGACTTTTGTTACTTCTTGTGAATGAACACAAAAAATTTTAAGATACGTTTTTTTAAGTTGAAGTGAAAAATATTACCAAAATCCCAATAATGGTTTTATATTTTTTGAAAGCAAGTTTAAAAATGTCTGTATCTATCTATCTATCTATCTATCTATCTATCTATCTATCTATCTATAATCTCAAAGGATGTCAAATAGCCAAAATGGCCCTGCAAAAGAATGGAGCAAAGCTGGGCATGGCAATGTGCACCTGTGATAGAGTACTGGGAAGACTGAGGCGGGAGGATCAGGAATTCAAAGCCAGGATGGGCTATGTAGTGAGACCCTATTTCAAAACAAAACAAAGCAACAGATAGTGCTGAAAGGACTTATATGTTTTGAACCCAAGATTATAGTGATCAGAAGAGTATAGTACTGATATAAAAGCAGACATTTAGACCAAGGCATACAATACTCAAAGATAAGTCATCACAAATGTGATCAGAAGGTTTTGTTATGTGAGTGCGGATGTGTATCTGTGCACAGGTATATGCACACATGTTAATGTGCATATATTTGGATGTGGAATTCAGAACATCACTTTGTGAGATGTTACTCTCCTTCTCCATGGGGGTTCTAGGGATCATCTCAGGTCATCATACTTGTGGTTCAAGCACCTTTACTTGCTGAACCATCTTGCAGGCCCTTCCCAGAGAATTTTGTCAAGGGTGACAAGACCAATTAATAGGGAAATAACAGTATTTTCAGCAAATGGTGGCTGGAAAATTAGATATCAACATGCAAGAGTATTAAGAACTTAATATCACATGCAAATAACTCAGAGCATCAGAGGCCAAAATGTAAGATGTGAGTCTGGAGAGATGGCTCAGTGGTTAAGAACATTTGTTGCAGAAGCAAGAGGGTCTGAGTTTGAATCCCTAGCACACAAGTTTTGTTTATTTTGTTTTGTTTTTAACAGCTGGATATGGCTGCATATGTACCTATAACCCCAGTGCTATGATAGATGGAGACAGGTGAATTGCTGATGTTTGCTGCCCCTGTAGCTTCATTCAGGAACAGACCCTGTCTCAAGGGAATAAAATGGAGAACAACAGAACAAGATCCTAAAGTCCTCCTAAGGCCTCTGCATGTGTGTGTGTGGGCTCCTGCACACACACAAGTGTGTGCGTACAACATACACATAACATTCACACACACACACACACACACACACACACACACACACACACACACACACACACGGTAAGATGTAAGCCAATGAAATCTTTGAAGGAATGCATACAGCGAAAGCTTCATGACAACCCACTAAATGACCTTTCCTGGCTACAGCCCTAATACAGGAGCATGAAAAGACAAAACGGTAGACAAAGTGGAGTTTATGAAAAAGTTTAGAAACTGTTCATTAAAGGACACTATCAACAAAGTCAAAAGGTAGAAAGAAAAGGAGAAAATATTTGTAAACCAGAGATCTGATAAGGGAACAATAACCAGAATATGGAGAGAACCACACAGACCTACCACCAACAACTAAATTAAGAATTGGGAAAGAAGCAAGCAGTCATTTCTCCAAAGATGATGTACAAGTGGCCAGAAGTAGATAGATTGTCATGAATCAGTAGGGAAAGGCAAATCAAATCTAGAGAGAAGCCACTTCGTGGCCCTCATCGTGACAGCAGAAAATCACTAGTGTGAACAGCAATGTGGTAACTAGAATATGTATGTTATACTGTTGCTGGACATTTAAAATAGGAAGGCCAAGGTGGAAAACAGTACGGTGTTTCCTGAAACATTAAAAACAGAATTAATGGCTAGCCAGGTGGCTTTGGCAGGTAAAACTCTTGCTGCCAAGCCTGGTGACCTGAGTGGGATTTCCAGAATCCACACAGCTAAAAGATAGAACACTGTCCTAAACACAGATACCAGAGCTTGTGTCCCTGCCAGCCTTGACTGGCTTTATATATATAGTTTTTTATTTAAATTAAAAACAAGCTTGTTTTACATGTCAATTCCAGTTCCCTCACCTTCCTGTCCTCTGTTCCCCCAACCAACCCCCATCCCATCCCCTTTCTGCTCCCCTAGGAGGATCTTCAAAGTCTGTCATATTATTTGGAGCAGGACCTAGGCCCTCCCCTAGGTTTCTAGGCTGAAGTAGTATCGCTGTATGTGGAATGGGCTCCCAAAGTCCATTTGTATACTAGGGATAGATACTTACCCACTACCAGAGGCCCCACAAACTGCCCAGTCTTCCCAACTAACATCACATTCAGGGAATCTATGTCAGTCCTATGCTGGCTTCCCAGCTATCAGACTGGAGTCCATGAGTTCCCCCTTGTTTAGGTCAGCAGTTTCTCTGGCTTTCTCTGGCCTGGTCTTGACCCTTTTGCTCATCACTCCTCCCTGTCTACAACTGGATTACAAGAGTTCGGCTTAGTGTTTAGCTGTGGGTATCTGATTCTGCCTCCATCAATTACTAGATGAAGGCTCTAGGATGGCATATAAGGTCATCATCAATCTCATTATCGTGGAAGGGCATTTAAGGTAGCCTCTCCACTATTGCTTAGATTGTTAACTAACAATTGTTCTTATAGATCTCGAGGAAGGAAATTTTATTCTGGCACATGCTACAACATGGTTGAAACACAGAGACATCAAGCTACGTAAAACAAGTGAGTCACAAAAAGATAAACACTGGTGACCCCACTTATGGGAGGGTGTCCACATTCAGAATTTTAGAAATAGAAAGTAAAGTGTGACTGGTGAGTGGGGCAGAGGGGATCCAACACCAGGGACAGTTCTAGTTTCTGCACATGGGAAAGTTCGGAAGACTGATGTTGGTGATAATGATAGGACATTTTGAATGTATGTGATTTCACTAACTTGCTTACAGTAGCCTTCTGAAGGTAGCAACTTCATGTGTATTTTCGCATGAAAAACAGTATAATGGTGTTAGTGAAGTAAAAACTGTCCCTTTGGCAAAATTAGATGACTAGGAGAAGTATCTCAAAGTACCACTCTGGGCTGAGTTTGGAAAGGGGGGGCCGGGAAATTCATTCAAGGAAGGAATTATTAAAAATCTGTGCTTACTCAAGAAAAAGTGTAGTCTACCGTCAGTGGAAATTCATGAAAATTCCACTATGCTCAAGACTGGGAGATTCAATTCTAAATGAGATGTCAAAAGGTAGGCAGAGCCCTGAAGCTCCCCCATGCGGCCGCACTGTGGTGGATGGAGGGAGGGCTTTCTCCCCATATTGACATCTGTTTATAACTCAGACCTCCAAAATGTGAATGAAGATGAAGCCAGCCAACAGGGATGCCTAAGAGATATAAGTGAGAATTACAGCAATTAAGGCAGTCTCAGAGGAAATTAGGCTGACCCATTAATTACAATGCCTTAAAGGGAAAGTGCCCCCAATGAAAATGCAATAAATTAAAATATCAAAAAGAAAATTAGTGAGAAGATGCAACTTTCATGAAAATGCAAATCTCAGAGGGTCTGGTTGGGATGAGAGAAAGAAGGAAAAAATACTAAGTGAAATGAATTTCACACAGGACATATCAGCCAGCACAGGCCATGGCCCATTGCTTTTCTGCTTCTCTCCGGCAGCTCCTCCCTTCTTGCTGGCTTCCCTCAGCCTTCCCTCCCTCCGCATTCCTCCCTCTCCCTCCCTCCATCCTTTCCCTCCTTCTCCCCTTCCCTCACCCTTTCCTTCTTCCCCCTTTCCTTCCCTTCTTCTCTCTTTTCTTCCTTCTTATTTCCTTGCTCTCCTTTTTCTTCTATCTCCCTTTCTTCCTTCCTTCTCTCCAGTCCATTAGTCATTTGTCCTTCTGACCCTCTTTTCTGCCTCAGTGAGCTGTGTGTCCTCCCCCCCGCCCCCGCCCATCTCCCTCTCCAACAGGGAAGCTGCTTACAAGGCAGACAAACCCTGCCAGCCCCAATGGCTCTTAAACATTTACCAAGTCCACTGTGGTTCACTTACTACTGCTCCACCAGTAAGTCATTATTTTAAATGTGTCAGCCTCATGTAATCAAGAGGATAGCTAAAATCAGCATCCTTCTCTTTTTCCCTTGTATACATTAACAAGAACACGTAACCACACAACTTAACTTGAATGGCTGGTTTTTACTTAAGACTTCCAGCACTTCTTGTTGTAAGACCCACAACCAGGCGTGGGTTTCCCCTTCTAATAGTAGAGTTGGCCTTATTACCTGCTGTGGGAGTTTGGGCAGCCTTCGTTTTTCCACCTGCACATTGGGTGTTTTATATATATTTATGAATAGTTGACTTAAGGACCTAATGTGTGTATTCCATGTGTCCTGACTCCCTCTATGACTGCAGATCTTTCTCATTGCCTGTCCAGCCTATCTTCATTTTGAACACTAGTCAGATCTAGTCTTATTCAACAGGTTTGCTTCCATGATGATGTGAAAGCTCAGGCTATCTGACCACCTTTTGAAGCAAGCTCGGAACTCTTTGACAAATAGACAACATTTAATAATTCCTTGCACCAAACACATGGCTACGTTCTCGTAGCACCTTCTGGCCTCTCCTTTGATTTCTCAACCCTGCCAGAACTTGGAGCAGGGCCAAGGTGGGCTCTGCTGGGGGTGTGGGAGTGAGTTGGCATACAGGTTCTATAGAACAGCCCTGGCTGTTCCTCTCACTGGCAGGTTTGCTAGCTCTGCCACCATTTCCCATCTGTGTTTCTATTTTGCCTGCAAGAGTAGCTATATTGATGCCATTAATTCTTTTTCCCATCTTTGGCATTGAAAGGTGATACTAACCCCGCTTTAATGCTTCTTATGTTTTGAAAATTATAGGATTATAATAGATGGACTGACAAGACAGACCATTTTCACCAAGTCACAGAGAAAGCCATGAACTGTCCTTTATTTAAATGGCCTGTGCTAATGTTTCCTGAGGGTCCATTCACCAGAGTCTGAGGTCCAGGAACACAGATGGTGAATACCCTCTCAGCAGACTTAATTCCACGGGAGCAGAGGATGCCCACACTTGATCATTTTTATTCAGAATTCTTAAAGGCAGTTAGAGGTTTCTTAATGAGGGGATTTTTTTTAGCTTCTACAGCAATTATATCTGATGACCTTTTCTTCTCTTGTTTGAAAATAAGTTTGAGGAGGTCTTAAAAGGCATTGTGTGAAGGAGGTTGTAGCTTGAAGTTTAGAGTTCATTATAAAAATGAAGTCTCTCCTACCCTGCTGTAAGGACCAGGAAAAGTCTCTCTGCTGCATGTTCTTTTAGTTCAATAAGTAATTAAAATCACAGTCAGCACTAATAGGGAACTTTCTCCTGATCTTATCTGCTACTTAGAACTCTGTGTAAGGGAAAGAGACAGAGGAAAGGGAGGGGACTCTGCATGGGCTGTGGGGGCCCCTGGAGCAGGGTCTTGTAGTGGGATATTCACCGTGTCTGCTTCTGTGGCACTGACCACACCCATTGAGGGGTGGAGCCAGGGGCGGAAGTGACCGATGGAGTTTAGTCTCGGGAGGAGGCGGAGAAAGCCTTTTTTCTGGCGGGACACGGAGAGAGGAGCATCCAGTTTTAACTGCTGTGTTCATCTGTCTGTGTTGTGAGTTGTTTCTCCCTTAATAAACATCTATTTGACCTATTTGTTTATCCTGACCCTTATTGAACCGCAATAGGAAGGAAGGAAGGAAGGAAGGAAGGAAGGAAGGAAGAAAGAAAGAAAGAAAGAAAGAAAGAAAGAAAGAAAGAAAGAAAGAAAGAAAAAGAAGTAGTTCTATCCTTTTCCAACAGGCTGGAGACCAAATCTTCAACCACACCTTCAACAGACCTTTGGAGGGTCACTTACCTCGGAGGCTTTTGCCTTTGAAGATAAAAGGGATTCGTGAAAGATTTCTGAGAAAGAATATTAAAAAGTGGTTTCAAACCCTCAAAAAAAAAAAAAAAAAAAAAAAATTTTGATACGATAAGACGACCACATGGAAATACTTAGATAAGTAGAAATGGGTTAATAATTAAGACAGAGCTAGCCCATAAACAGTAATGGTAATTGGCCAACAGGATTGTATCAAATACAGAGTCTCTGAGTGTTATTTGGGGCTGGCGCGGCAGAGGGCCCACATGGCAGCAGGACTGGGATGCCGGCGGGGAGACCTGCTGTAACAGGGTCTTCTTCACCTTTGCAGATAGTTTCAAACTTCAGTTTCTTTCATCCAGTGGGCATCCAACAAATGTTCTGGCACAAAGTGAATGAACATGTTTTCATCTAAAACATTTTTATTGAATTGCAATAATATACAAAAAACATACAGCTGCAGCATACAATTGATGAACTGTTACAAACTCAAAATCACCTGTAAAATTAGAGCCTCAGCCAAGACTCAGAGTAAATACAATAATCTAGATGTCCTACTATGCCATGTTATAGTACAACAGCTTAATATGACCTAGATAGAAGTATGGAATGACCACACTTTTGTTTAACTATGTGTCACCTGTCTCGGCCTTATTCTTGTAGAATAGGGTTTGTCTATCTCAGCCTTATTCTTGTAGAATAGAGTCTCTCACTAAACCTGGAGCTGGGCTGGTACCACAGTCAGCACTAACAGGGAACTTTCTCCCTGTTTCTGTTTCCACATCCCACAGAGATAGGATTATATGGGTACTGTTATCCAAATTGATGTCCTCATACTTGGACAGCAAAAGCTGAAGGGATGCCTGCAGCCCTGGCTTAGGTAATCAATGCATTGTGGTGAGTCTAGAAGACAGCTTACGGGGGTTTGAAGATGAATATTTTCCTGATGGCCATGGCTACATGAGGAAAAAGGGGATGAGGCTTATAGAGCAGGAAGGACAGATTTGCAATAACCATAGAGATGAGATGTCAACTATCCTCAGTGCACATCACAATGTGACATTTAGCTAAGCCTGAGAAGTGGGTATGCCACCGAAAAGATGGAGAGATGAGGAATTACTGTCCTTCAAGGGTACACAGTCTCAGAGGAGAGAGAAAAGTCCTACTGCTGCCTAGACATCTTCCATGGAACCCTCAACTTCCAAGTCTTTTAGACACACTGGGAAGTCCCTCAGGGGCCACAGTATTAAACATGGCTGTGAGCTCCCACTCAGATCACATGCCTTCTATATATCTGCTGTGTTCCCCCAAAGCCCCATGCACCTGACATTTGTGTGGCAATGTTAAGGTTCTTTAAGAAGTGGGTCTGAGTTCAAGGTAATTGGGACACAAAAGCACTAACCTTGAAAGGGACTAATGTAGTTCTCACAAAACCTGGTTAGTTCTCTCAAGAGTGAATTCTTAAAAAAAGTAACTGGGTCTGGAGAAATGGCTCAGCTGTTAGGAGAACTGGGTGCTCCTGTAGAGGACCTGGGTTCAATTCCCAGCACCCATATAGCAGCTCACAACTGACTGTAACAAGTGATGTATGTGCATAACATCTTTCACTTCATCCTCTGAGTTCTTACACACACACACACACACACACACACACACACACACACGTATCTCCTTGTTGATGTGTGTACCTAATATTCTCAGACCATGCAGATGGGTTCAATGGGTGAAGTCATGAGGCCCTGAATTCAGGTTTCTAGCACCCATGGGGAAGTTGGGAGTGGTAGCATACATCTGTAACTCCTGAATTAGGATGGGGAGGAAGAGAGATAAATGGATCCCAATGGCTCACTGGCTAGTCAGCGTAGATGAAACATTGAGAGAGAGAGAGAGAGAGAGAGAGAGAGAGAGAGAGAGAGAGAGAGAGAGAGAGAGCACCTCAAAAACAAACAAAAAATCCCAAGGTGGAGAGTGATGAAGGAAGATACTGGTGACTGTTAGCCTTCATATTCAGATGCACACCCACATGAACATGTACATCCACATCCACACTACATACACATATGTGTGCATGTGCACACACATATGCTAAAACAAAAGAAATAAATATATTTTCTCTACTACAAATAAGAGTCATGGAACTAAGATAATGACAAAAGAAATACATACATTTTTCTCTACTACAAATAAGAGTCATGGAACTGAGATAATGCCTATTCTTGCTTAGCATTTTATACCCATGGTACTGTACCTGGAACACCGTAGGCACTCAATAAATACTCACAGCTTGAGGGAGCTTATGGATATAGGAAAAATCGAATGAGTTAATGAATCTCACCAAGTATCATGAAAAGGATTAGACGTCCTGAAGTCATCCTCATTTCCTAAATCTTCTTGGTCATCTCTGGTGTTTCAGATGCTCTGAAAACCTATGGCATGGTGCCTTTCAAACAGACCCACAAAGTCCCCAGGCTTCTGTGAAACCAGCCCAGCCTGCCTAGCAAGTGTGCCTTTAAGTTCCCCTGTTTGATTTCCCTCATCATCCATTGCAAGCAGGAGTTGTTGATTCCCTTTAATTAAGGCTGGAAGGATGGCATCCTGAGCGGGTGATACATTTCTGAGTTCAGCATTTCATCTGTGCAGCTCACATTTCACTCAGAAATGGGGTAGAGTCATTAAAAGTATGGCCAGACGGCTTCCACTTTGGTTGCTTGTTTGCCTACGTTTAATGAATGAATAAATAACATGCCTATTCATTATCAACTTTTGAGTGGAAATAATTGCTGTGTTCCCTCATTTACCAAAATAATGTTCCTTGCTCATGGAGTGCCTTCTGCCTCTGTCACCACAGTACTTCCCTCCTCCAGAGCGTGCACACACCTCAGGCTCACCTTTGAGAGCAGCCATTGCTCTCAAAAGTCCTCTAGGGTCTCTCTCCTTCTGTGCACATGCATGGAGAGTGCTCCTTCATGGAAAGAGACCCCAGAACCCTTGGTAGCAAATGAGTCTGGTAGCCCCATTAATTTCTGAATACACATCTGGGGTGCCTGAGGTATTATATTTTAATTACTACTAAGAAAGTTAAAATTCCTATATACTTTGCCCAAAAAAGCATTTTACAGATAAAAATTACTCATCTGCTACCTCATGTGACCATGGGTCTAACCTTGTTCATGCTAAGTCAGAAAACTAGCATGGTGTCTCCAGGTGAACAGAAGATCTAAGTGACTCCTGAGACCTGAGATCTCATCATTTATCTCTAAACAAATGTTTGCCAAGCACCTATTCTGGACATGGACTAAAAATGACTAGGCCCCTCATCCCAATCCTTGCTTTAGACAAAAGATACTCTCTCAGTTATTTTCCCATTGCTTTCATAAAAATAACTTAAGGAAAGAGGGGTTTGTTTTGGCTGTGAGTCTGAGGAAATAGTTCATGATGCAGGGAAGGCATGGTGTCAGAGTCAGGCAGCTGGTCATGCTGCATCTTGGGAAGCAGAGAAGGGTGAAGACTCCTGCTCAGCTCTGTTTCTCTTTTTGATGTTGTCCACTGTCCCAGCCCAGGGAATGGCCCCATTCACATTTAGTATGAGTCAGTCAGCCTCAGTTCTTACCTAATCAAGGTAACTCCTCACAGGTGTGTCCAGAGGCTGGTCTCCTAGGTGAGCCCAGTGATTGACTAGTTGATTGTCTAGTTGATTGTCTGCCACAGACGCCTACCCAAATGGCCCAGACTCTTGTACTTCTCTGTGGACTTTATTCCTGCCGAGATGACCTGCCAATAACACACTTAACACAATACCCCCCTGTGTAGCATCCTGAGATGTCCATTCCCTTGGAACTTAGCTCTAAGTCCTTTGTTCAGCTCTATGTCTCTTTTTCATACTGTCAGGCCCTCATGGGACCCTATGTGTGGTCTGGTCCCTGTCTGCTCTGAAGCGTTATGTCTCTCTTATCTGTCCTACTTTGTAGTCATCTGCCAACACATGGAACTAAAGACAATTTCCCGAATTGTCCATGATTTTCACTCTACACCTTTGCCCATATACCACTCCTCACCTCCACCTCTGGGACTATGTTATACTCTTTAAAATGTTAGTTTAAGGGTGTCACAACTTGAATGTGAAATGTCCCCACACAGGCTTGTCTGAACACTAGTTCCCAGATAGGGGTACTCTTTGGGGAGATTGTGGGGCCAGCTTAGTTTCCAGTTGTCATCTGCTAAGATGTGAACAGGCCATGTGTCAAAGCTTCTGCTGCCAGGAACCCAGCTATTCTAGTTGCCCTGCCTTTCCTGCCATGGACTGTACCTTCTGAACTGTGAATCAGAACAGACCTCCTGTTGTTTCCTCTTTGCATCATTCAGTCACAGAGCTGAGGGCAGTAACTAATTACATGAGGGTACCCATTCAAATTTCTAGGGTCCCATGACTTTCTGATAGGAGCCAGAGTGATGTAATAGGGACTGGCGGGGAGTGGGGAATGTTTGAACATGTGTGTACTCATCTTTAAAAGAGAAGCTACCACTGTGGAATATGGAATTTCTTTACTCGCCAGAACAGAGTGTGGCCTCTGTTTCAGGGTCTGTGACTCAATTGAGAGTAGTAGAAACCCAAATCATTGCATCTCTGTAAATTAGCATCATACAGGTCACACAGTGATGCTCAGTGGAGGCAGAACACATATACAAATGGATGAAGACAGAATTTTTTGTTTGTAAGCTTGTAAGTCATATCCACTTTAGAAAGAAGACTGGGGATGTTGCTATTATCTTTTTAATGGTTAAGAGAAGAATGTTTTTGTTTTAGCCAGCCTTCAACCCCAGCCAAAAGGAGAGCTGCCATCCATCTGTGAAAGGCAATTTGAGAGAGGACATTCAGCTCTGCTGTCTAAAAATACCTACTCCTTGTTGAATGGGATGGACACTCCCAACATCAGCACCTTCAATGGGCTGCATCTTACAGCCTTTCTTTCCAGGGGACCCATACAGTTAGCCCTCTCTGCCAGATCCTGAAGATAAATACAGACACAATAAATTCTCTTCCCATTGACATCAACACTTGCTGTATGACTTCTCAGAAGCCAGCTGTCTCAGGTGTAAAGAGAGAATTGGAAGTGGATGGTGACAGCTGAGGTCTCTGTCATTGGTATTTTCTTTGAAATAAAATTAGATAACTGCCTAGTCTTAGAGTGGCTTGGGGCAGTGGATGTGGCTCTGCTGGTAGAGTGCTTGCCTGGCATTCATGAAGTCCAGGGTCACTCCCCAATACATATAAAATGAGTGTGGTTGACAAGTCCATATTCCTAGTGCTCAGAAAGTGGAGATAGACAGGAGGAGCAGAAGTTCAAGATCATCGAGCTACATAATGACTTTGAAGTCAACAGAGCTACTGAGATCCATTCTCAAAACAACAGGAACCCCCAAACCTGTCCCCTCCCAACCTAGAGCATGCTAGAAACTCAAAAATTTATGAAAGAGGTGAGCCAGACAAGATTCTAGATGGGTGGGTATCTGGAAGAGCCTAAACTCACATCTGTCAAAAGCGGCAGTTACTGGTCAAGGCCAGCTAACTGGTACCACGTGGGAGGAGAAGCCCAGAGTTACATCAACTAAATTTTTAAAGCTAAGCCAGAAATCCATGATTTTATATAAAAAGCCCCAATGGCTTAAATGTTGGCAGTTAAATCACTTAAGCAAACAAAATCAGTACGGGTAACAGAAAACATTGACCTTGGGTGGATTTAATCCATTCCTGACCTAATACTTCTGAGGTCAGGAATGAAAGCGGATTGGCTAAGATTGCATCTTAAGCCCACCCCCTTTCTGATGGTTCCCTGAGTCAAAATGGGAAAAAGAAAACAAAAGCAACATATGTCTACACAAGGCACAAACCCAAAAAAGACTAACACCATGCAGACCCCTACTGGTTTTGTTTTTGTTGGTGGTTTTATTTTTTATTTATTTATTTATTTTTTGAACCAGACTCATGCATCTTTTATTTTGAAATGTCTAGAATTGAAAAACCACCACAGAGGTATTGTAAGCAGACTTCCCCCTCACTCTCAGGATTTCTCCTTTTTCAGGGAGATGCCTCCTAAAGAGAGGTGTGCATAAGTGTGTGCATCCATCCGCGTTACACAGTGGATCTGCCCGGGGAGACCCCGTTCATTGCAGGGCAATTCCTACTTCTTAGACACTGGTTGTTGTTTGTTTTTTTCTCTCCAAATCCTGCATATTTCATCTCAGTGGCTTTTCCACATCAGCAGAATCTACTCACCAGGGCCAGATTCCTCTCACGCCCCAGGCTCCATCCCGATTAACTCTATTTATGTAATTTATTTTGGCTGCCTGTTTCCCATTTGGGAGATCGATACAGATTTAAATGAGAAGTGAGAGTATTTGCAGCCACTTCAAGTCTTGATCAAACACAGGGCAGCTGCTCTGGGTCTGTGTGGGAGGAGTGTGCTAAGACTGGAGAGTTCTGGAGAGAAGGAGGGAGGAAGGAAAGAGAAAGAGAAGAGAGGAGACTGAAGGAAAGAAAATATAAGAGAAGGAGGGTGGTGTAGGGAAGATATAAAGGACGAAGGGAAAGGGGTGAGGAGGGAGAAAGGAAGGGCAGGAGATACAGGATGACGGAGAAGGAAGGGAAAAAGGAAATGAAAAGAAGAATGAGGAAAAGAAGTGGCCAAGCCAGTTTTCCACCCCCACCCTCCAGCTTGGGTGGCAAACACCAAGTGCTTTGAGCCTTTCACTAAACTTTTACACCAACATCTGCATGCTGAGACCTGACCAAAAACATGCCAGGCCAGTTGTTGCTTTTAGTGGCTCCCACCAACAGCAGAATCATGCAGCTGGCACCTTTGTGTACACACAACTTGCATCTGCCCCCCCATTTCTCATAGTAGACAGGAACCTGCTGCCTGTGCTCTACTCTGTCAGGATGTGAGTGTCCTTTGCCTGGTGGATATTGCGATCTAGGATTCTGTGTTTCAACACTCAAGGGTCCCAGAACCAGACCCAGCTGCGTGCAGTTGGTGACGTGAGGCAGAGAATCCCTTTGTTTAGTTTCAGGAGCCTCCTTTGTTCAATGCTTTACCCTGGCCATGGCCTCTTTTCCAAATGGTAGGAGGAGGCTGCTGTAACAACCAGGACACACATACATACACACACACACACACACACACACACACACACACACAAAGGCAGCAGCAAGGATTGGGATTCAGGAGGTTGTCCTCATGGTTTGGTTCTCCCTTGTTTAGTTGGAGCTGACTCTAGTGTTCTAATCTGTGAGGAAAGCTGTGGTTAATTCAGCCTGTAGAACCTGCTGATTCTCCATCTGGTTCCCATGTCAATTACATGCAAAAAAAAAAAGAGTGATAGAATGAACAGATACATCTGTGTTTTAAAGAAATAAGGGAATATGAGAGATTTTTGTATAAACTCAGGCTGGAAGAGATCTTACAAACTAGACAGAAGGAAAGTCTAGTAGCAGGGTAAACTTGGTGTAAACTAACATGCAGGCTTCACTAGCAAATAAATAGAGTCCAATCTCCCAGAACCCACAATAAAAAAAATGCCAGGCATGGTCCCCTTTCTACAATCCAAGTACCCCTGAGACACCCCTTTATGAAAATGGCAGAAAGGGAGGAAGGAAGGGAGGGAGGGAGGAAGTGAGAACAGGAGGAATGTGAAACTGTTCTTAGTGGCTGTTCAAAGGGAAACAGAAGGGTGGAAGGCTGATGAAACACAAGTGTGAAAGTGTGTAAGTGTGGTGGCATCTATGTGGCACATGATGACTGTGATCTTTAGAGGAGTGACACAGATCTGTGTGCACTGACACGGAGGAACAGCAATGATGCCACCCACAAACAATAACGAATAACAGACTTGGTTTTGGGGTTGTTACCTGAGAATGAGTGTTGACTGCTGAGTGAGTTCACCACCAGGGGTGAAGTCGGATAAGTATGGAGAAGAAGCTACAGCCCCTTTAAAAGATTGTTACTAGGGTTGGAAGATAGCCTTGTGATTCGAGCTCTCTACTCCATATGAAATGCCAGGTGCAGCAGTAAAATGGGGAGTGAAGATGGGTAGGTCCCTGGAGCTTGCTGGCCACCTAGACAAGCCTACCTGGCAAAGTCTCCAGTCAGTGTGGGACCCTTTCCCAAAAACAAACAAAAAAGGTGTGAGGTTCCTGAGAATAAAAACCCTAAAGTTGTTCTTCATATGGGCACACACATGCATCTAGACATACACATACATGCACACATGCCCACACAAACATACATACATTCTTTCTTTGTATTTCAACTAAAACTCTTTGGAGGAAATTTACAAGAAAGCAGCCAAGGTTACTGGAACTCACTGCTTTGAATGGACGTAAATAAACGAGGCCTATTATGTTATGAACTGAGTGTGCCTAGAAGCACACAGTTCTGCATCTTTCCATTGTGACCATGCTCTGTGTGGTCTATGATTTGGCAGTGAACATGCCCAGGCCTGGGTTCATCGTCTCTTTTCTGAACTCTTGATCATGACCTCAAACTGAGCATGCTCATTCTAACATATTCTTAATATGTATAGCTCAGGCATGCAGAAGTTGGCAGTGTCTTCTGTCTTTGCTGGGAGGCAGCACAAGCAGCCCCTGGGCAGCTTGCTTCTGGGCAGGTCTCAGCTTGAAGACATCTGCATGAAACCTTCCTCAGAACTCAATGTGCTTACTAATTTGCCAACCAAACTGGGAAGAGCTGGAAAGCGGGCTTGGTTGTTTCTGTTCTATATTCTTTTTGTCTATGTAATTAAAAGGGGGTCAATAAACTGAAACACAGAGTATTATGCATGTCTGCACTGCCTTTGTTCAGAGAGCACTGAGTTTTGAGTAGCCCTGGTGCTCCCTTACTCGCTGTAGTAATGTCTCTCCATGCTTTCTCATCAGCTTTGCTCATTGCTTCCCACTAACCAGGAGAGCTATGCCTTCTGCTGACTGGGTTCCTTATTCCTCTTTAACACTAAGGATTTGCAAGCTAATTAACCCCGTGGTGCCTCAGTTGCTCAACTGTCAACTGAGAAAATTATCAAGGAATTTAGATGAATTAAGCCTAGAAAATGCTTCGAGCTGGCCTTGGTAATCTTTTCACAGACATTAGCTATTAATCTCCAGAGCTTTGAATCCATGTTTCCTCACAGAGAAAACAAAAGCCTTACCCATGGACACAGATGTTCTTGGCCTTTGAAAAAGAAAATCAAGGTGTGTGTGTGTGTGTGTGTGTGTGTGTGTGTGTGTGTGTGTGTGTGAATTTTATGTATGTGTGTTTGTTTGATGTGTATATGTATATGGTTTGTATATGTTTCTGCTTGCATGTGTATTTCTTTATATGTGCGTGTGTGTGATGTGTGTTTGCATGTGTGCATATGTATGTTTTTATGTTTTATGTGTCATGAATGTGTATATATGTATGTACATGTTCTATGGTATATATGCATATGCATATGGTATTTATATGCTATTTGTAGTGTATGTGTGTATGTACTGTGTCAGGGTGTAGATGCCTTTTGTGTTGTATGTTAGACTGACATTTGGGAGTTAATAGAAGAGATTCATTGCTTTGTAATTATGTTTTTACAATTAAAAATTTTCAACCAATATTGCTGATACTTAGTAATTAAAAACCTTAGGGCCATGACAGTTATTTGAACATGGAAAGAGATGGTGTTGGTGGGTAACAGTTTCCCTCTATTTTCTCATCCCTTGGGTTTCCTTCCATCCAAGCTTGACCTGCAACAACAAGTAAAGGAATAATGCCTTGTCCCTACTTGGGACATAGCCTTTAATCACTGCACTACATTACCTGTGACAGAGTTATTAATTATTATCACTAATTATTACATATTTTTAGAAAATCATTGAGCAGCAACACAGTGTGTCAGACAAAGTTATGTGTCCCACTAATCAAAGCCAGTTTGGGCTTCTAGGGTTTGCAGACTGATGCCCTGTTGCTCACCCTGCTACTTGTGAGCAAACTGGGTGATACCTGCTATCATCCAGGACACTGATATTCAAATTACTCTTTACCTGGACCTGACATGGTAAATAAAGGGACCTCTGAACAAGTGTTAAAGACTTATGGAACTTAACTATCGCCCACTATTTATTACAACCTACAAGGCATCTTCCTTAAATTCACTGCTCAAAATCTCAGAATAATACCAGACAATAAATACCCACCTTGTTGTGCATTATAATTTCTGGATCTGGTTGTGGATAGAAGCCAAGCCCAAGTTTGTACAAGTTAGAAAAGAATAAAGTGTCCTTGGCTTCAAATAAATAGCAGTGCCAATAACAGGCACTAATGTGTTGCATCCTTGGGAGCCTGGGAGGGAAGAAACAGGAGCAGCAGATGCCAGGCTTAAAAAGTAGACAAAGCACCTCTTAAGATGACTGTTTTAGAGATGGGGCAATGAAATGCCATGGGCAGGTTGACCAAAGGCAAGGACAATGAAAACGAAAGCATTGCATCAGGGCTGACAGTGTGCAGCCAGACTTCAGAGGATGTTCTGAGAGAACCCGTTTCACAGATGAGAAAACTGGTGAACAAAGAGACCTCTTCCCCCACCTCTATGAACAAATTAGTTCAGTTGGCAAAGGGATGAGCATAGGTGCCTGGTTACTCCAGTCCCCACAAATCCACAGAAGATGTCTGTCCGCACACGGCACAGTGATTGAACTGTGCAAGTCTCCAGCATGTGTGGAAATTGCATTCATTTGCAGACCTCTCCAAATCAGCCTATTTCCAGACAAATAAATTTCTAGTCCACAAATCTCAGAGAATCTAGAGCTTGCTGAGTTGCTCATTGGTTTTGCAAGGCGTTCTTTCTTTCTCCTAGCATTTACTTTGCCCTGTCCAGGCTGCTTTGCCTGCTCCTTTCCAATATCTGTGCAGGATGTGACACAGCGGTGAAACCACAGTGTCCATAGGAGAGTTCCAACAGCTGGCCAGTGTCACACTGACAGCAGAGAGTGTGGTGAGCAGGCAGGAGGAAGTGTGGTAGGTGCTAATGCTTGCAGGAAGGGATTTGCTGCAGTTATTGTTTTCTAAGAAGGAGATTCTCACTTCTTGTTCATTTTCTATCTCCTGTTCTTTTCCTGGGACAGCTTCCCTTGGATCTTTGAAATGTCCTTGAACCAGAAAGGGTTAAAATATCTGCTGTGTTAGGGTCTCTGAATCAGCTGTACAGTGGTGATTATAAATCCTCCTCTGCAGGATCCTTAGGATTGCTCAATGGAATACTGCCTACACCGTCTATCAGGGTTGGTGTTATGAGTAAGGTTTTTTTCCTGCCAACCAGGGCCCAGAGACATGCAGGCCCCCAATAACACACAGTTACTCTGTATTAGATATAAATCTGTTGGCCAGGTACTAATTTCTTATCAGCTAGCTCTGTCTTAATGATTAACCCATTTCTAGGTTGGGGGCATAGGAAGTAGAGGCCTTTATTCATCGTTGTTCCACAAATATTTGTTTGGGTTCTGCATCCAAGTCTGTGAAACAGAAGCTGAAGATGTTACACAGTCTCTTCTTTTCAATGTCTGTGAAAATATGTACTTTTGAACAACTCATAATGTATTCAATAAAGGCAAATATTTGTGCTTTTACACATTTTGAAATAAAATTAATGAAATTATTTTGAAAACCATCAGTTTAGATGGAAAACTCTAGCGAGATAAAGGGGGAAAGATAGGTTCAAATAAAATAATTAATTTATTTCTCAAGAGTGAATAGAAAGATATGTTTTGGTGATCTTAGGGAGGTCAGAGTTACTGTGATGTACATGCTAGAGTTGCCAGTATGGGAGCATGAGTCACAGGACACTAGGGGAGTACACACATGATAGAAGACAACACAGTCTATGGAGCTTGTACAATTGGAAGGATTGAAGGAAGACTGAAGAATAAGTTGGAAATAGTCAGACAGATGGCAGTAAGTATGGACAGAACATGAGACATCTTTACAATAACCAGAGCCAACAAGGGTTGAAATCTAGAATATATGAACAATCTCTTATGAAACAAATGAAGAAACCCAGTGGAAAGGTGAGAAAAGATACATAGAAATACAAATACCTCCACAACATATGAGTAGATGTCAACCTCTTTAAAAAGTTCTTATTTATTATTCTCTTATATAATATATCCTGAATACAGCTCCCTCTCCTTCCACATCTGCCAGTTGCACCACCTCTCCTCTCCTCAGACCTTCCCATCTCCACCCAGAAAAGAGCCAGCCTCCAGAGACATCAATCAAGCACAGCACAACAAGATACAGTAAGACCAGGCACAAACCCTTACATCAAAGCTACATGAAGCAACATAGTAGATGGAAAAGTATCCCAAGAGCATGCAAAAGGGTCTGAGACACCTCCAGTCCCACTGTCAGGGGTTCCCCCAAACCCCAAGTCAACAATCCTAACATATGTGCAGAGGAACTTGTGCAGACCCACACAGGCTCTGTGATTGTTGCTTCGAGCTCTGCAAGTCTCTACGACCCCTGCTAAGTCGCTTCCAGGGCTATGTCCTCCTGGTATCTTCAACCTCACTAGTTCTCACAGTTCTTCCTCTCTCTCTTCTTCAGGGTTCCCTGAGCTCTGAGAGGGAAGGACCAGATAGAGATCTGTAACCTGGGCTCTTTTCACCCAATTCAACCTCTTGTATAAGTGCAAAACAACAAAATCTCAGTCTAGAGTATAAGATAGTGCTTTGTACCCAGGATGACAAAACAAGAGAAAGATAGTTAATGCCAAAAAGCATGAACTTGGAAGCCACACCCTCCCTCTGAACTGACAACACCATCCAGATAATTTTCCTGGTGGGCACTGGTCAATTTAAACATTGCCTATTAATTTCTACTAGGTATTCATGTCATGGGGGCTTTTCACATGTCCAAAGCTATGGTGTCAGGTCTGTATTAATATGTAAAAAGTTGGAGGCTATTTGGATGTCCATCATGGAACTAAATCAGCAGGCTACTATAGTTGTGTTTTACAAAAAAATCAACCAGCATGGGCATTAGTGAACCGAACATACCCAAAGCAGTATGGATGGGGAAAAGACAATGTGGAATAAGGAAAGCTCCAGGGTGCACTTACAATGCAATTCTATTCATGTTGATGGAAGCATTCAAAATAAAAATGATTGGTTTTTTTTCCTACATTTTACCTATACATAACAAACACATTTGAGAAAGGTCACCTATTGAGGAAAGGATATAATTTGGGGGAACAAAATGGATGAGCAACAAAACAAACAAACAGCTAAGTAAGACCACCATTGGCCATTGATTACATGTTGTGGGTCAGGAAATATGATAACTTCAGCTCTGTGCCCCTGAGATCCAATAAACAAACAAGTAATCGATTTAAAAGATAAGGAGAAAGTAGCCCATGCAGAGGGAATAATGTGCAAGTTCTAAATGCAAAATAGGACAGGATATATACTGGGATTGCAGAGAGCTCAGAAGGACTGGGGTGAATACTCTCATGCAAAGAAGGGGTGGGGTGGAACCAGATTACAGAATCCCTCAATGCCATGCAGAACAATCTAGAGTTATTCCAAGGGCAATAGAGAGCCACTGAAGAATGATAAACAGCCTGATTGTGTTTGTAATCTTGCTCTCAACTCCAATGGCAAAGTAAACCATTGAGCTGACTCAGTGGCCAGGTCATTCATTTATATCCATGGACATGTTTATCAAGTGTTAATGAAATAGGCTGCTGGCATCTTAATGCCCCAGATCGTGGATCTCATTTTTTTTTTTTTTGGTCCTGCTCTTAAATCAATTTAGAGATAATCATGGACAGTTTCTCCAGCTAAAATGCACAGAGGCAAGTATGGACTCACATATTCCAACATGTGACCTCTGTCTAGGTCATCTGAACACTGGCAGGGAGTTATCTTCTTTCCTTGTCAGACACAACAGTGCAAGCTCTTCCAGCAGCCAATGACTATGAGACTACAACAGAAGTCAATTCTCAACCTTCATAATGGTCTTGCAAGATTGATTGTTTACAATGCAATGGAAAATCATATTAATATTTTCCTCATTGCTGGGTCATGGAAAAGAAGAACTTATGCACCATTCAGGAGACATAGTTCATCATGGCAGGAAAGGCTTAGCTGCTGTACCAGCTCCTGTCTGTGACAGCAGGGACCCAAAGCTGCTTGACTAGATCTTGGGGATCACAAAGCAGAGAACTTAGGCTGCAAGTAGAGTTATTCATAACCCTTAAAGGTTGTTTCCCAGCAAACCATTTTCTCTAGTGAGGGATCACCTCTTAGAAGTATCCAGCCTCTCCAAACAATGCCATCAGCTGGGTAACAAGTGATCAAACTCATGGCCCCAAGGGGGACATCTCTCACTCAAACTGTCACAAGGATGAAACCCAAATTTAGACAAAGATGTTTAGTAAGTTGGCCAAGGACATTAACACTTAGCAGATGCAGAAGCTCAGGTAAGGTGGGCAATTTTGTTAACAGACTAAGGATCTATTCTGTAAACACACCTTGATGTATTGCTTTTATATCCACATTTTGAGGAACATAACTTAGCATTACAAGAGTTATAGTATATGGTCTTTCTGGCAACCAAGAATCCTAATAAAATAGCTTCTGAGCTATGGTTTGATCTGAATTTTTAAAATGTTGTACTAACATTTCATTTAAAATTTTAACATCTTGAAAAGTTTATCACAAATGAAAGAAATGTGATTTCTTATGAGAAGTCAGAAAATTTTGACAATATTGCCCTTCTTTTCCCTTTTGGAAAGATCCAGTTGGAACTGATTGGCAGCTACTTAGTTAGGCAAGGCAAATTTCTCCGTTTTCCACAGTTCCTATTCCTCCTTGGTATACCCAACTCACTTGTCTTGTTTCCACTGGCTGTCTAGTGCTAATGCTTTATGCCATGACCTGTCATAGGTCACCCATAGTCCAATTGCTAAGAAGGTGAGGTGATCCATTCCTCAAATTCCAGTCCTGAACTATCTCAGAATGGAATAAAAATGAAAATCTTTCTGTAGACTTATTTTCTGGGTCTCAGCTCTCATTGGCTATTTCCTTTTTTGACTCAATACCTTGTTTTATAAAATTGCCAAGTGACACATGAGCAAATATCATCAAAATGTGAGCTCCAGAGTCATGCCTTTGGAAGCAAAGCGTGAGGCATGGCTCTTCCAATAACTCTCAGTCATTCAAATCTAATTACCAAATGATTTTTAATCATTGTAAAATAAATTCACTCTTCACATCTGGAAACGTTAAAGCCCTAATTTAACAGCAACAACCAAAAAAAAAATGCTCTCTAATGAATTTTCACTAAGAAACAGAACATAGCCCGTGTTGTCAGCTGTTCAATAATTTAACTGCAAATGAAGTGTGCAAAATACAATATTTGTGTCATAAACCACTGGGCTTGTCATAGAATAGATTTCTGAAGAGCCACATTCTGGGTAACATGGTATGGGGGGCTGTGGAGCTGCTAGGTAGAGGTGTGGAACCTCTATTTGCTGAGAGAGAACCAGCAACAAAAGCATGGGGTAACAGCCACTCTGGATCCCACTGTCGGGGAAAAGTGGCCAGATCAATCTCTCTGACTTGATGATATAGGTAGTGTGACTCTTTCTCTATGTCATGAGATGTGATATAGGGAACCTCTGCAGGACCAGAGGGTTTTAATTATCTTTTTACTGTTCCTAATGTGTTAGGAAGATCAACACCCTTTCCCTGGGTGCTGGGGAGATGGCTCAGTGGGTAAAGTGCTTGTCACCCAAGCACCAGGACCTGAGTTCAGATACCCAGCAGTCACATAAAAAAGCCAGGTGCAGTGGTATGCATCTGTAATCTTTGCACTGGGGAGATGGAGACAGGCAGATCCCTGAAGTTCATGAAGCAGTCATACTGGCCAAATCAGTGAGCTCCATGTTCAGTGAGAGATCCTGTCTCAAAAAGTAAGATGGAGAGTGGTTGATGAAGACACCTGAAGTTGATCTCTGTCCTCCAAATGTGTGTATACACAGTCACCCACATACACATGGGTGCACATTCACATGATCACACACTTATACATGTGACACAGTGTGTGTGTGTGTGTGAGAGAGAGAGAGACAGAGACAGAGACAGAGACAGAGACAGAGACAGAGAGACAGAGAGTTTTATTTTTTGAAGTCCATACAGTCAGACAGTGTAGGGAGCCGTTACAAGTACCGCTGGGTAACTGTCAAAACCGTTGGTAGACAGGAGAGATGTGCATGCACTGGGTAACTGTCAAAACCGTTGGTAGACAGAAGAGATGCGTATGCGCTGGGTAACTGTCAAACCCTGGGTCCCTGCCTCTCCCGTGGCGTCATATGGGCCGATGAGCAGCAGCCAGTCAGGGGGTGACACGTCCAAGGCAGAGGCTGCTAGCCTATATAAGGGATGGGTTTTGTGTGTTTGGGGTCTCTCTTTCCTGTAAGCTTATGCTCTCCCTCTCAAGAGCATTAAAGCTTTACTGCAGAAGGATCCTGAGTGTGCCGCGTCGTTCTTGCTGGCGAGACGGTAGCGCGGGACATCTGGTGCCGAAACCCGGGAATCAAGACCTCATCATCGTCAGCACCACGGAGACCCCTTGGCTACAAGGAGGATTCAGAACTGCAGGTAGATACGCTCGGAGAGGTATGTCTTTTCTGGACTTTGGCTTGGGACTGTTGCCACCTTGGGACAGTAGTGTCGAGGCTTTAGTGCTTGTCCTTGGGGCCATTTTGATCTTTTCCACTATCCTGTTAGCAAAGTGTCAAAGTACCCTTGAGGAGGTCCAGAATAGCATGTCAGAAACCGAGCGTAGTGAGAGGTTGGGCGCGCGCAAAAAAAAAACCGTCCACAAGAAGGAAAAAGGCCCCCCCGGTGAGTCTAGTGACAAGGGGGTGTATCCGCCAGATCACAGGGATCCTCCCCCTGCTGTCAAACCAGAGAGAGGAACTGGCTTTTACCCTGTACATAAGCTTGAGGCCTTAACTCTTGATAGCTCCAATGATTCTGAAAGCTCAGGGGATAAGGTCTTAGATACTGAGGAAGAAGCTGAGCTAGATGAGGAGGCTGCTAAATATGAGGAAGAAAGATACCATCCAGATGACCATATGCAAAATAGCAAAAAACCTCAGAGACGGCCGTTTCAAACGGCCCTCTCACAATTTCGAGAAAAGAGGGACTTTAGAATCTCAGCAATTATTGTCGCCATTGTGGCTACTACTGTGGTCACGGCGGCAGTGACAGCCTCTGCCCTTGCACTATCCACCTCGGTGCAAACTGCACAGGCTATTAATGGCTTGTCGGCTACTGTCTCCGAGGCCCTGGATAAGCAGGCCTCTGCAAATACTCAGATACAGGGTGGCCTGATGCTGGTAAACCAGTACATTGATTTAGTGCAGGAGCGGTTGGACATGTTGTGGCAGATGGCCCAATTAGGCTGTGAGCAAAAGCTCCCGGCCTATATGTCACCTCCATCCAATATGAGAATTTTACCAAAACAGCTAATTTGTCTAAAAGCCTTTCTCAGTTCATGTTGCAGAATTGAACCTCCGAGTTTGAGCAGACACTTCAGGACCTGAGAGCCGCTATTATCCAGGTCAACTCCACTCGTCTTGACTTGTCTCTGACGGAGGGATTGTCGTCATGAATTGCCTCAGCTGTTTCTTATTTCAAAGAATGGGTTGGGGTGGGATTGTTTGGCGCAGCCGTTTGTTGCGGACTGTTGTTGCTTCTTTAGCTGGTCTGTAGGCTCAGGGCTCAAAATAAGAGGGACAAGGTGGTTATCGCCCAAGCGCTTGTAGCTTTGGAACAGGGGGCTTCCACAGATATTTGGCTAACAATGCTTAAGCAGTAGGCCGCCGGTCAGACAGCTCTTGCACACCCAGAGCATAGGCTCATTGCACAGGGTAGAGTGTCTGGTCTGAGCAGCCCATGAGGGATGCCGAGCAAAGCATCGCACAGAGAGTTGCCTGGCTCTCTGGGAGGCATGTTGTCCTGCATAAGGGTTGCCTGCCCTAGTCTCCCTTTCCCAGAAAAACGGCAGAGGACAGGTCGAGGTCACTTCGGGGTGAGTTCACCAGCTTACATAGTGGTTTCTCAGCCTCTTCTTTACTAAAGTTGACTACTCTCTGTGGCTGGGGTGGGTGAGTATGGGTAGGTGGGTAGGATAGAATATGAGTGAAGTCAGGGGTGGTAGTAGGGTGTGTGTGTGGCAGTCCTGTACCTTCTTAGATGTTTATACATAGCCCAAGGCTTTGAACTGCCAGATGCCAGTAGAAAACCATGGTCTCCCTGTGACAACAAAATGTTACTTCCAGGGAGAAGGACAAGTTGCCCCAGCTTAGAGCCTTTGGCTTAGATAAATGAGCATTGACATTAAATTATAAGTTCTCTTAAAAAGACATCTTCAAGGCCATTATAACTCAGGTTTAAAAAGTTGGAGCTAAAGTCCTGTTCCACCAGCTATGGGTCTACGTGGTAGGACCTGGGGTTTCCTGTCCTCAATC
This sequence comes from Cricetiscus sungorus, assembly GCA_030556225.1. Taxonomy (NCBI): domain Eukaryota; kingdom Metazoa; phylum Chordata; class Mammalia; order Rodentia; family Cricetidae; genus Cricetiscus; species Cricetiscus sungorus. The sequence goes on along the minus strand of JANBXA010000007.1, from coordinate 77,510,948 downwards.
AATATGAAACTGAGGCCTCCTGCCCACAACCAAAGAGGAGTTGAGGCCTGACATCCAATGCTATATAACACTCCATGTTGAGATTAGGCACTCCATCTCTTGTTATCCCTTCAGATGGTTGATGTTGTCATCCAACCTTTAATGGCCACCTTATGAGAGACCCTGAGCTGGAATGGCCCTTGGATTCCTGACCTTTGGTAACAGCAAATGTTTGAATATTAATCTACTAAAATGGTTATTTGTTATACAACTTTAGATAACTACCATAAACTGAGTGACATGCTAAGGGAAGAAACAAATTCTATAGAATGGCTGGAGTTCATGACAAAGAGAAGATGGGGATACAAAGGCGAGGAACTGGAAAGAACTGAAAAAATAAGTTTAAATGCATGCTCATTGGGAGTGGCTTGCCAGGCTGGCCGGTACCACAGCTTGCAGAGTTCATGGCTGAGTAAGATTGACAATACTTCTCTCTTCCAGTAGCATGCATAGCAGCTTCCAGCTCTGTGAAAACTAGCCAGTAGGGGTGAAGTTTCCAGGTCAGAGCCAGCTTAAACAGTGTTCTTCAGAAACAGCAAGGTAACTGTGCATGTGTTATATCCTCATAGGAGTTATGTCCCATATAGCTCAAGCCAGACCAAATTCAGCATGGAGACAGGAGGTGGGCATGAAGCCCCACCCCCAGCCAAAGAGCCATAGACCATTGACGGCTGCTGGAAGAGGCAGAGTCAGTTTTCTTTAAGAATGTTGCACCTGGTAAGTTGAACATGCTCCAGGGCAGGGTCACATACATCCATGAATATATGGGCAGAATAAATTGGACTTGATGGATGAAAAAAAAGAGGGCACAAAGCTTGGAGAAGAGGGAAGGGGAGGATGAGTCTGGGAGTAGATGGACAAGGGGGAAGGTGAATATTATCCAAATTCATTGTGCAAAGTTCACAAAGAATTATTAGAAAAGAAAGGGGAAAAACATGCTTAGGAGTTTGAATGACAAGAGGAATGTGGACCAAGGCTGCAAACCATAAGAGCAACAAGATCCATTGCTAACATACACAAGCATATGCCCATCATTCTGCTTCCCAATGGCCTCCTGTGGCATTAAACATAAAGGACAGGGGAGCAGAGAAGGCTTTCAATTCCCTCCTGCTGCACACCTGCTTAGTCTAGTCCTATACCATTCTCCTTTAGTATTGTTCCACTCGGGACATGAATATGCATCCATAGACACACACACATGCACACATGCACGCATGCACAAAGAGACACAGAGATAAAGACACACACATCCACTCAGACAGACAGGTACAAACACCCATGCACATATATTCACATGAACACACCACACAGACACCTATACACAATCTTTTAACTCTGAAGACAGTTCTCTAATGTGCTACATTTTCTTATGCTTTCTATGTTTTCTAGTGACCTGTCTCTGCCTTTTGGGAATCTTAAACTGTTTCCCCTGCTTTGAAGGCCCTCTCTATCACCCTCAAGCTGGGCATAGGAGCCTCTTATCTATTCCCAGTCTAGTCTGAGTAGCTCATTATCTGAGCACTCAGAAGATTTTCAGTATTGATCTATTTATGCATCAGTTTTTCCACATAGAGAATTGAACCCTCAAATGTATTGGTTGTGTTTGTGTGTGTGTGTGTGTGTGTGTGTGTGTGTGTGTGTGTGTGTGTGTATGTGTGTTTGTAGTGAATCTTAAGTGTTTTTCCTTAAGAATGCTGTTCATTGGACTTTGTCTCTCACTGTGATCTGGAGCTTACTGATTCAGCCAGGCTAGCTAGTGATCTTCCTGCTTCTGCATCTTAGTTGCTGGGATGATACACATGTGCAATCATCCCTTGCTATTTTATATGTCTGAGAATCAAACTCAAAGCACAGCAGTACTTGACAAAATGAGTCATTTCCCAGGCCCAGGATGCATATGTTTTTTAATATTAAAAAATGAACTATATCTAATAAGTGGTATATACTAAGCAAATTAATAAACTAAAATCACTGAACTGTTGCTGATGCTATGTCTGAACAAATACAGACTTCTCTGTAGTTGGCTAGCTAGCTAGTTTATGGTGGGAGGTTTCTGAAGAAAAATAAGCCTGGCATGCAGACACCTTATCTTCCCCAATGGATGTATATACCTTGCAGCCAAGCTGGACACAAACGTGTATATAGCATTAGTAGATCTCACCCTCCTCCACAAATCACCAGCTCAGCTCCAGAACAGACCAAGAGGCATTACCCTTACTTTTAAACATGATCTACTTTCACTGACTCATGGGCAGAAACTCCTTTTCACCAATGTCCCCAATCATTCCTTGTATAACAGGAAAAATAGCTATCCTTAACGTTGGTCATTTCAAACCAGTTTGTACTTGTTAGTTCTTTGCAGCTTCTTAACTGTTTGTTGTACAATCAGTTTGGGGAGATTGGGCTAGGATTAGAGATACAACAGGCCAGAATGGAGGGTCTTAGACTTGTGATGATAACCATGAAAAAAATGTGAGAATTACAGAGGGCAGCAAACCAGAGTCCTTTGGCCAAATTCAACTGTTTAGTATTAAATCACTGTATTTTAGATGCTTATGTAAGGGCCTATGCAGTATCTTCCACTTTGATTCCTGGATTGCTATACCTTAAACATCTTTCACATATGGCCACTCAGGGATGATTTTCGATTCCCAATGCAGAAGAAGACAGAAGGGCCCCTTGGATGAAGGCTGGGGGAAAAGCATATTGAGTATGGAGTTTGTATTCTGTGTTGTATTGAGGCTGGGTCTCAGGTATCCTATACAAGGATGGCCTCCAACTCACTGTATAACCTAGGAAGAGCTTAAATTCCTAATCATCCTGACTGCATCTCCCCAGTTTTGTGGTTTCAGAAGGGCTTTGTGCCTGGTATGCAATAACTCTACCAACTGAGCTAATTGCAAATGATGGTATATTCCAGGTAATGGCTCTCCTCTCTCCCTCAGGGACTCTGTACGAGGTCTGTGGTGGCCTCAAAACCTGAAGCCCTGGAAGGACTGCTTACAGACTCCCTGAGTTCTGTGTGCAAGATTTCAGGCTCACTCATACCCCCTTTCTTACTACTGTCTCCCCTGCTGGGTCTCACCGGTGCTGTCTTTTGTGTGGGCATGTCAGCCTTTGCTTAATCACAAGGCTCCTCTCTTCTCCCAGCAGCCCATCAGCTGGAGTGCACCACTCCTTGCCAAGAGCCCTCTTACCCATCAGGGGAAGATAATGCCTAGCAATCATTTTGGCTTTTCCAGACTTAATGTTCTCTCTCAGCTCAGGTCCTTCCTGCCCCACTGAAAAGTGTGAGGATGCTATTTTAAGGCATCCTTTAGTACCAAAATATCACTGCAAGACATGTTCTTCCTTCCAATAATCTCTTTTGTTTGAGGCAGAAAGCATGTATCGGGAAAGCTGAGGCATGGCTTCCAATGGGAAGCCCGTTTCTCCTTTGAGGACCTCAGTACATCCAGCTCCAAGTGCTGAGGTTCTGAGTGCTGCTTGTCTTCTAGTTTCTCTTCTTCCTCATGCTAAACTATGGGTGAAGGGCAGGTGCAGCAGGTACCCCCTATGTTCTATTGCGGCTGAGATATCAGAGTGAGAAGAACATTCTGAATATGACCAAGTGTGACTCAGCATAACAAGCCTGAGTAGTGTGATGTAGTGGCATCTTGCTTTGCCAGTGAACTTGTGGTAGTGACCACACCCTAGGCATGTGGCTTCAGACGTGACCCCTTATGAGAAAGAGGAGGGGCTGGCTCACTCAATTAGGTTGTTGTGAGAGCATCAGAAGGGCAGAGACTGCAGGAAGACTGTGCCAGTTACTTACCCTCATATGTGTAAGTGCTTCTCTAATAAATACCTGTTTATCATGTATCTTGGATCTTCTGGACTCATTTAGACCCTTCCTTCATTTGGTACCCAATGTGAAGCTTGACTCCATGATCGTGAGGTTAAGAATCTCATGCTCTACTGACTGAACTAGCTGGGCCATGGGGGTGAAAGCACTGAACCCTAGCTACTAGGCCACCAGGATACCTATTTTATCATTTATCTTGGGTCTTGTGAACTTATTTAGATCCCACCTTCAGTATGGAGCTGTGGAGAAGGCCAGGCTAGTCACCAAAACATCAAATAACCCTATTAAAAAGTGGGGCATAGACCTGAATAGAGAATTCTCAATAGAGGAATCCAAAATGGTTGAAAAACACTTAAGAAAGTGCTCAACATCCTTAGCCATCAGAGAAATGCAAATCAAAACAACTGAGATACCATCTTACTTCTGTCAGAATGGCTAAAATTAGAAACACCAATGGCAGTTTATGCTGGAGAGGATGTGGAGAGAGGGGAACACTTCTCCACTGCTGGTGGGAGTGCAAACTTGTGCAGCTGGTTTGGAGATCAGTATGGCGGTTCCTCAGGAAAATGGGAATCATTCTACCACAGGACCCGGCAATTCCCCTCTTAGGCATATACCCAAATGATCCATATCCATGGAACAAAGACATCTGTTCAACTATGTTCATAGCAGCATTATTTGTAATAGCAAGAAGCTGGAAGCAACCTAAATGTCCCTCATCTGAAGAATGGATAAAGAAGACATGATACATTTACACAATGGAATACTATACAACGGAAAAAAAAAACAATGGTATCTTGAAATTCGCAATGGTATCTTGAAATGAATGGAACTTGAAGAAACCATCCTGAGTGAGGAAACCCAGTCACAAAAAGAGGAACATGGTATGAACTCACTCATATATGGATTTTAGACATAGAGCAAAGGATCACCAGCCTATAATTCACATAGCCAGAGAAACTAGGATACAAAGAGAAACCTGAGAGATTCACACAAGGTCCCTCAAAGAAGGGGAAAGGAACAAGATCTCCTGAGCATATCGGGAGTGGGGGAGGCAGTGAGTGGAGAAGGAGTTAGGAGAAAGAGAAGTAAGAGAAGTGGAGGAGATGAGAACATGTGGGACTAGGAAGACTGAGTTGAGGGACAAATAGATGAGAGCAAAAAAAAAAAAAAATAAAAAGAAAAAGAAAAAAAAAGAAAGAAAAAGAAAAATAAAAGATACCATAATAGAGGGAGACATTATAGGTTTGAAGAGAAAACTGACTCTAGAGAAATGTCCAGCGATACAAGGATGACCCCCAACTAACAATCTGAGAAGCAGTGGAAAGGCTACCTTAAATGCCCTTCCCTGATAATGAGAATGATAACTAACTGATATGCCATTATAGAGCCCTCATCTAGTAGCTGATGAAAACAGAAGCAGACACCCACAGCTAAACATTGAGCCAAACTCCTTGAATCCAGTTGCAGAGAGAGAGAGGAGTGATAAGAAAAAGGGGTCAAGACCAGGCTATGGAAACTGGGATTTTCACAGTGGCAATAGGGACTTGGTATGTAACTGAATAGTCCAGGGACACCATACACACAGGTACATCTAGGAGACATAATTCTGGATACAGTCCCTGTCACCAGCCTTTCTGATAATAAATAATTTATCAAATGCACATTAGATGCAAAGGCAATGTCATTCTATTTACAAGACCCAGTTTTGGAAGACAGCTCTACAACAAACTCTTGTTAAAATCAGAGAAGTGAAGACAGTTGCCTATCATCTCAGAGCTCATGAGTGATAAAAACAGGGGCTCAAACTCAGGCTTGAGCTTAGAACCTGAGCTTATTTTTGCCCTGTAGATTAGCTCTGCCTGGGAGCTTATGTCCAGCATCTGGCCTAAGCCAGCAGCTGCCTACGTGAGCTTTGGAGAAAGCGACTCACACAGACAGCTGTCTAGATGGAGCTGATATTATAAATGGTATTATGAAAAAATAAGGATACGGCTTATAAATCAGGCAGAGGAAACTTATGATTCCTCTGGACACCCCAATCTATCTCCCTATAATTGCCTGTATATGAAATGCCTGTGTGAAGTTATCCGACTATTCCCCTAGTTGCCTGTGAAGGTAAGATTGCAATTTTTTAGCGACCCTTGTTACACAAACCAAAGCAATCTGTTCCACTTTGACGCCCTGACACTCTGGACTTGTTAAAGGGGTGGAGGCAGGGATACAGAGGCATTGGTGTGACTTTCCCCTTCCAAAGGAAAGTTTGAAGGGGTAGCTGGGATGCACCCTCAGTTCAAAAGGCAGCCTTGACTACATGGTAGCCAGCAAGCACAGGGATATGTAGCAGGAAAACCACAGCTCCTTTCCCTTAAACCATCTTTAACCTTTAGTTCTAGAAACCATAATTAAAAATCAATTCAGTCTTTTTTTGTAGTAAATCTGACAGTAATTCTATTTGTAATGGCAGGGCCAAGATAAATAGTATATCAGGTAAACTCAGCAGGAAAATGACATTTTCATTAGCAATTTACTAGGTGTGAAATTTCCACCAAGATATAGTATTCTGGAAAGATCCAGGGAAACCATCCCCCACTCTTGGCAGAGCAACCTGTTCTGCTAATTAATGGGAGACACCATAGGGATTAAATGAATGCTACCCAAATGATTTTAGTGTGCCCAGCAGTAATTTTGTATGCATCTTGCACAGAGAAAATAAGTCTGAGCCCCAAACAATAAACAAGCTGACATAACAAGATGATTGCAGCCCATTGCAGTCCAGAAAAATCTAATCTGGTCTCCTAACAGTGTGGCAATCTTTATTGTGACCGTACAGGTCCCAATTCATCAGCCCCGTTTCAGCAAGCTATCCCAGCCAGTAATCACTCACTTTCAGGGTAGCCTCAAAGCAGGTATTGACTGCAGAGAGCAGCAATTCATCCCTGACTCTGTCTCCCTCCATCAGGATTTTTTGGCAGTCTGTAAAGCAGGCTGGGGAAGAAAAATTTGGCTCATGCATGCTGGATTCCCAGAGTGACTCAGTGGGAAGAGAGAAAGAAGAGGGCAAGAAAAATTCTCAGTACCCAGAATTAGATATAGCATCGCATCCTTCCCTGCTAAGACCCCGGAGTGCTTCCAGTGGTCCATCCAGGCAGGGGAAGGCCATCAAGGATTCCTGCTAAAGGGGGCTCCATGGAAGGTTGTTTTCATTTACTTGAGACTTAAAAATTGTTTCCTTACTTAAGCTTTGCATCAAGACCAAAATACTGGTACTACCATCAGTCCCCCCTTTGCAGATGAAAACATGGCAACACCTAGGGTGAGAAGTGACCCACATGGCGAGCAGATGGCTTCTTGGTATCAGTCTAAACTGATAGTTCCCAAAGGCATTTAAGGAGAAGCGCTGGGAGATGGAACAGCAGTTGAGTGCTTGCTCCTCTTGCAGAGGACCCAGGCTTGGTTCCCAGAAGCCACATGGAAGCTCACAGCTGCCTGTAACTTTAGCTCTAGGGAATCTGACAACTTCTTTTTCCTCCTCAGGTGCCTACACATGTGCATATGCTCATGCATGTGCACACAGAATAGAAATATTTAGAAGTTGAGGTAAAAGTCATAACACCAATTCATCTTTTAGAGTGTCAACTCAATAGTATTTAGTACATTCAAGTGTTTCACATCCATTGCTTCTATTTAGTTCCAAGACTATGTCACTCCAAAAGTAATAGTCTACTGATTAAAAGCTCCTTTCCTCTTTCCATCATCTTGAGTACCTATGAGTCTAGTTTGTGCCCTTGTGGATTTTTGATTTAAATCTGTCAAATCCTATACTAGACTATTTGCTGTTGCTATAACAAAAATGTGTAAGCTTGAGTACTGTATAAAATAAAGAGGTTTAGCTTAGCTCTCAGTTTAAAGGCTAAACACCCATCAAGGTGGTATTCTGTGTCATAACCCAGTAATTTTGGTGTTATAAGATGGTGAACATCAACATGGTAGGAGCCTGTTACAAGAGAAATCTGTATAGAGAGACTGGAAGCCAGAATGTATCCAAGGGGTCAGGCTTGCTGTGCCATAAAAATCTGCTCTTGTGGGAAGTAACTCCTTCAGACCAGTATTAAACTGTCCCAAGGGTGATGCCACTTTGTTCTAATCACCTCCTACTTGTGCACATTTTCAGTGGGACAATAGAAGACAGGAATTGGGTCTATCAAAGTACATAATTAGCACCCTGGCTGGTGGTTCCTGCCCTTACCCTGATCTCTATAGATAGAAGAAGGGATGTTTTCTACTTTGTGTCTCAGATAATGCAAACAGAAGCTGTGATTGGATTTTATTCCAGACATAATTTTGATCCACAGAAAATACAAGTATCAAGATAACTGTCTGATTGCTGGAAGGGTCCTGTAATGTTCAGTGAGAAATTCATCTGGGGCTGTAGATGGTGAATCCATGAGCATTCTACCTGTACTTATTGTTTTGAGTAGGTGTGTGTACAGGTTTGAGGCAGATACATGTGTGAGTCAATTTATGCACACGTGTATGTGTGTGTGCCAGAGGTGAGCTTCAGTGTTTTTCCTCAAGCAGCGTCCATCTAGTTTTTAGAGACTGGGTTCCTCACTGTCTTGAGGCTTACTGATTTGTTTAGGATGGCTTATCAGTGAGCCCCAGGGAATCTGCCTGTCCTCACTTCTACAGCACTGTGATTATAAGTGTGTGTCACCTTTCTTTGCTTTGTACATGGGTGCCAAGGATGAAAATCAGGTCTTCTTGTTTGCATGGCACAAGCATTAACTGACTGAGCTATCTCCCCAGTACCTATTTTCTACCTGTGTTCTGGCTAGTTTTATGCCAACTTGATACAAGATAGAGTCATTTGATAGGAAAAGAACCTCAACAGAGGAATTGCCTTCCTAAGATCCAGCTATAGGGCATTTTCTTAATTAGTGACTGATGTGGGAGGGCCCAACTCATTGTGGGTGGTGCAGTCCCTGAACCAGTGGTCCTGGGTTCTATATAAAAGCAGGCTGAAGAAGCCATGATGAGCAAACTAGTAAGCAGCATCCCTCCATGGCCTCTGCATTAGTTCCTGCCTTCAGGCTCCTGCCATGTTTGAGTTGCTGGCCTGACTTCCTTTGATGATAGACAGTGATATGGAAGTACAAGTCAAAAAAAAAACCCTTCCCTCCCCAAGTTGCTTTGGCTCATGGCAATCCATCACAGCAACAGTAGTCCAAACTAAGACAACTTATATTTATTAATAGCTTTAAATTGTAACAAAATATCTGAGAGAAATGAACTCAACTCCAAAAAAAGGGGGGGAGGATAAAAGGGAAAAGGATTATTTCAACACATGGTTTCATAGCATTCAGTCTGCGATCTGATGGCTCCATTGCCATGGCCCCAAAGTTAGGTGGGGCATCATGCAATAAGAGCATATGGCAGACAGGAAGCAAAAAAAGAAAAAGAAAAATATGTACCCTTCCAAAGCACTCCTCAGTGACCTGCTTCCTGTATCTGTGTCTCACCTCCTGATGTCCTATTGAACTGTGAATCTAGCACTGAACTACTCTATTGGTTGAATGAGAGACCTCATGATATAATTAGCATTCAAGGCCACTGAATACTATGCATTGTGGACCAAATCTTCAACACTTAAACCGCAGAAGGGTATTTTACATGTGCTCTTGTACATTTGTCCAAGGAGCCACAAAATCCTGAGGTCTACCTGGCTTAAAAAGACACGGCTGAACTGAAGATAAAGAACAAGAAGAAATAAACAAGCACAAAGACAGAGGGAGAAATGCCCCTTTCCTATCCACACGATTACACTAGTGTAACATATCTGGCCTCCTGGGTTCTTAGGTTCCTCAACCCAGACATTTAGGGATTGAACTTCAGACTCTGGATTCATAACGATGCCCATGGTATTAAAGTTATTTTGGCTGCAAATGTCAGAGGAACATAAACAATTGAACTATTTCAATACCAAGGGAGTTTATTGGTTCACAGAGCTGCAAAGTCCATGGAGAAATGGCCACAGGGGCACAGTATTATTGCTAAAGTCTTACAGGTCTCTTATGTGCATTCTTTTTGGTTAATCTTATTTAGAGACTTCCCACAAAGCTCTCTAAAAGCTATTGCTTAGAAGGCTGGGAGAGGACTCGCTATAAAGGTATGGCCACTGTGCAAGCATAACAGCCTGGTTTTGAATCCACAGAACCATGTTAAACCCTGTGTGTGGTTGCCTGTGAGATTATAACCCCAGAGTTGTAATAGATGGGGGCAGAGACAATAGGATCATTGGGGCTTACTGGCCATCAGCTTGACTCTAGTTTCAGTGAGAAACCTTGTCTCTGGCTTCTGCACACAAACATAGGTGTTCAGGCGTGTGTGTGTGTGTGTGTGTGTGTGTGTGTGTGTGTGTGTGTGTGTGAGAGAGAGAGAGAGAGAGAGAGAGAGAGACAGACAGACAGACAGACAGAGAGACAGACAGACAGAGAGAAACACACTCAGAACTCAGAAAGAGGGAAGATGTGTTCAAGTTTAACAATCACATTGGAGAAAACATCCTTCATATACCTTAAGTTTTGGAAAATTGAGAGGCTTACATTTACCAAATAATTTGTGTCATACATACACCTATGAACCAAATACTGGGTCCCATTGGTTGAAACTCTACCTACTCTCACAACTCAGTCCCAGCCAAGCCATAAGGACTAGGAACAAGCAGCCCGACAGTCTCAAAGGAACAGCAGGATGCTGCTAAGAGAAAATGGATGCTGGGCAGGCAGTAAGGGACCATCTGTCAATCCCCAGTCTCTAAAGAAACCGTTAAGTTAGTCTGGGCAGGTTTCTGATTTTTGTCACTAAACAGTGCCTGACTAAATATCTAGAAAAATGTGTCCAAGTGTCGTGGGGAAAATAAAGATGAGTAAGACAGATTTCATCTGTCAAGTACCTTTCCATTTTTCAAGGAAGATAAAGCCAATGTGTACAAACAGCACATCACAAGCAAAAGCTTGTTTCAAAGGTGCAGGGAGCATCAGAACTCCAAAGGCAGCACCAGGGGCTGAGGTGGAGAGGAGACATGAGGGGGCTTGTTTGGCTTGGGGCTTAAAGAATGATTGGAGTATTTCCAGCAAGAATTTTTAAAGTTTCAGATTGGTACATTTAGAAGTACATGGGAGGAAGAATTTCAGCTCAGGAATGGTGCCATTAAACATCCAGACACCAAAGGGGGCAGGAGATGTGACTCAGTCACCACAATGTTCACCAACATGCAAGGATCTAGACACAGTTTACTGTGTAAACTGAGCATGGTGGCACATGCTTGTCATCCCAGCTCTTCAGAGCTTGAGGCAGGAGGATTAGAAGTTTACAGTCATCTTCTGCTAGTATTGAGTTGAAGACCAGACTAGAATATGTGAGACCCTATCTAAAAAAAGATATCAAGAAGTGCAAGGTTTGGATAGAGCTTATTAAATGACCTCTAAATATCTCTCCTGAGAGTTTTAATTAGATTTAAATATACTGGGTTTACTTATGACATCTTTATACATTTGTGCCATGTACTTTGCTCACAGTAGTTCCCTATTCTCCTCTCAGCTTCCCCATCTCCCGTTGTTTGGGCCCTCCTCAACCATCCCCTGTGTAACTGATTTTCTTTCTCCTTTGACAAAACACCTAACAGAGGCAGCACATGGAAAAAGGGTTTGCTTGTTTTGGCTCACAGTCTGAGGGTACAGTTCATTGTGGCTGTGGAGTCATGGTGGCAAAACGTGAGGCAGATGGGTACTTTTTAAATGGTTAAGATGCAGAGCAAGGTCGATATATATTGTGTGAGAGAAGAGGAGGAGGAGGAGGAGGAGTCAGATGGATGTTGGTGCTTAGCTCTCTTTCCTTTCTATTCAGGTGAAGACCCAAGCCCCTGGGATGGTGCTGTGCTGCCCACACTCAGGGTGGGTCTTCCCTCCTCAATTAACCCTTCCTGTAAATGACATCATAGACTCATTAGAGGTGTGCTTCCACCGTGACTGTAAGTTTGTAAAAAATCTTCAGCTTTTATGTCATATATGCACACACAAATGAATGCATACACACTTACACACACATGCATGCACACACCCATGCACACACACATGCACGCACCTGCATGCATCTAGATTCCACACATGAGAGAAAAATGTGTCTTTCTGGTTCTTCCTTTCTCTGTCTTTTTTTTTTTTCTTAATGTGTTGATCTCCATTTTCATACATCTCCTGCAGATGACACAATTTCATTCCTTACAATTAAATAAATCTTCACTGCAAATATTCACACTTTCTTTGTGTGTGTGTGTGTGTGTGTGTGTGTGTGTGTGTGTGTGTGTGTGTTGATGAACATCTAGGCAAGATCTAGATCTTGCCTTTTGTGAGGAATACTACAACAAATTTGGATTCTCAGTCATCTTTTTGCTGTGTTGGGTTATGTTCTATTAGGATCACACCCACAAATGAAATAACTGGATACTAAACACCTCTTGAATATAAGGGATGGAGAGGAATAAAGGAGAAGGTGCAATACATGGGAAGAAAGGAAAGAAAGAGAAAGAGAAAAAGAGTGAGTGAAATAGAAAAGACACAAGAAAAGATTGGATTCTTACTGGACAAGAATTTATAAAAAGAATGTGGTTATTGGAACTGGAAAACTAGGTTGGAATTGAGATAGAAAAAGTCTAGATATTATTTTGTTGTGGTTAGGATAAACAATGCAGGCTCAAAGACAATTCAAAGTAAGTGCACTTCAAGGTGAAAGCTGGCTGTGTAGTCCAGCACGCAACATGCTCCTCATACCTAGAGACAAATGTCATTATAGGAAAGACTTGGAGATAGTGAGAAGGAAGACAAAGTAATAGGCACCAAAGTTCCTCCACAGGGATCTAACATGGGATCCAATGCAGCCATCAAATAGGGGATTCAATATTTGGATCTACCATGGGAATTTCCCATAAGACTCAACATAGTAATTCTCAAAAGATATCCTTCATGGGGATCATCCTCAGGGATCTAACACATGAGGGTCCTCCATGGAGACTCGATACAGGACTCATCCATGGGAATCCAACATCAGGATCTAACACAGGAGGTTATGAATGGCATGGTAAGGGTCTGTCTTTAGGAACATGACAGCCATGTGTTTATCATTTTTTTTGGTTCATTCATCACAGATACTGAAGATTATTTAATGCTGCATCATGAAAACGCAAACATTGGATACTGGGACCTCCTGAGTGAAGAATGAGGGGTAGAAAATTGAGAATAGGGGGATTGAAAACTAGGAAGATGTGGTTTGTTTGAGATGAGACTATTGCAAGGTGGAACACAGATGGAAGATCAAAGAAAAGCTTTGGATGGTTCATAAGGGCTTCCTGAGCCCCATTCCAGACCACACAAGGGGGAAGCTTTTAAACACATGAGTAGCACTATCCACGCATGCTTTTTTTCTGAGACATCATGTTTGCTGTGGAGCACAAAATAGAAATGTGGCTAAAGAGCAATGTTGAGAAAATGTTTCCCATACTTACTACCATATTTTTTTTAAGACAGAGTCTTTCACTGAAGATGGAACTTGACAGTTAGGCCAGACTGGCTTACCACTAAGCTTCTGGGGTCTACCTCCACCTTCCAGCTCTAGGATTATAGGAACATGCTGCCATGTGTGACACAGGTGCTGGGAATCAAAATCTGAGTCCTTGTGCTCACACAACAAGTGCTTTACTGACTGAGCCATCTCCCCAGAGGTCCCTTGTCTCATAACAAGTTTGGGTCCCTGTGCTCAAGCTGTAAATAGGGTGAAGAAGGGTCTCGCTTACATTGTTCCAGCTTCTCTTTTCATGGGTTAGCCCCTCCTTGCCTGCAGGTACCCCTCACCACCATGAATCAGGATTCTTTTTAACCCTGAGAATTCAGCAAATCCTGTGGGAAACAACTGTAGATCTCAGAAGGACCTCAATAGAAGACAAAGAGTTGTGTAGTCAGACTAACAGTACTTCCAATACCCCTTGTGAATTCATGAGAATCAAAAGGTAGATTGTATTGGGCAGAGCCTGTAAAAATGTCTGGCAGTAGATAAAGGCTGTTTTTCCTTCTTCCTCTAGGTGTGGGCATCTCAGCTATGTAGATTAATAAGCATATCAGTCTATTGTGTCTGCAAATTAATGCACAATGAGCAGACATGCTTACAATGTAGAGTCAACTTAACATGGCACAGGTAGTGAAGGCTTAATGGGACTGATCTCTCGTTTGCTTGAGGCCTTCAGATGAATGTTTATAGACTAGAGGGGGAAATTGAGACTTGGGGTAATAGAAATACTATTGAGTAACATCAGTTAAAAGATCACTCTTCTTGCTCCAGTAAATTCTTCATCTTCAGTTTTTACGGTATTGGCATCTTCATTATGAAGCAACTTCTGATCTATTTCTTGTGGAGGCTGTGTTAGCCACGGTTCCCTAGAGAAACAGAGCCAATAAAATTGCCATATACGACGAAGAGGATTTGTTAGATGGGCTTACACTTATGGACTAAGTGGTCAAACAGGTCCAGTCTGCTGATCTCTGCCTCCAGGATTCCTGGAGAGATGCTGGTCTGTAAGCTACCTAAGAAGGTTGAAAAAACTGGCTTTCAGTGTAACTAAGGATGGCTGCATCACTGCCTATACACCTACCAGCAGGAGGGAAGGGAAAGAAAGCACTCAGTAGAGCTTTCTTCTCAGAGCTCTGTATCTGAGCCACCATTGGGAGGTTTTATCTCAGTTCATTCTGAATCCAGACCATCGAGACAGACCACCCTAGCAGGTGATTTGAATATCATTGAAGGAGAATGTTAGCTCATTTTATTCCAAGACTTGTGTTCATGATTATCTATAAATATGTGGGTACCTATCTGATATCACCCACAGAGAAGAGATAAGGCATAGGAATTTGACTTATTATGAAGCCTGGCCTGTGTGCTTAGCTGGGATTCTTCAGACTGCATGTAACAGGTGCATCATTCAAAATAAGGGGACATGAACTTAGAGGAACATGAGAAATATCATGAACGAATGCTACAACCGAGCATTCCTTCATGGAAAGAATCAAAGGAAAGGACAAGGAAAGCAAGGATTGAGACCCTTTTTCCCTTTCTTGTAGCAGCCATCTACTTGTTTCCTCCCACTCTTTCATCAGGAATGGACTCTCCAGTGCTCATGATATGCAGTCAGTACTTGGGTCACTTTCTCAAAGCCAAGTCCAAAATTCCTACAAAGGGACTCATTGGCCTACTTTAGTTTGGATGCCTATCCCTGGGAGAATGAGTCTTTTCTAATGAGCACAGGAGGGTACCACAATCCACTGTGGACAGATACTTACTCCTGAGTCCATGAACACTGTCTAGAGATGTAAGATCATTTGAGAAAATGGTCCCTCCAAAGAAAATCAGTCAGATATTGTAAGTGGAAGAAAAATTTCCAGACTGGATGGATGAAACCTTAAGAGCATGGCACTTCCATTAGAGCAGTAAACAAAAGACTCATCTCACTTTTAAATATTTTAAAATGTATTTGCATGGGGGTTATACACATGAGTGCAGATGCTCCCAGAGACCAGAAGAGGTTGTAAGATACCCTGAAGCTGGAATTACAGGTAGTTGTGAGCCTCCTGATGTAGGTGCTGGGAACTGAACTTGGGTCTACTGCAAGAGTAGTAAATGCTCTTAACCAAAGAGCCAATGTCTCCAACCCTATCATTTTCACTTTTGTATCTATTTATTAATTTATTTCCTCCTTATTTGTTTCATTCATTCAAATATTATTTTTTGGAGAATATCTGTCATTTGCTAGGTTTAACATGGAGCCAAGTCCCTTTCTCGCATAGTTAAATGCTCCTAAAACATCCTGCCACTCACTCACCCTCTGCTAACAGTGCCTTCACTGGAGAAGCACTCAGCCCATTCAGAATGTGCAAATGCTCCAAAACCATTTCACAGCCCTAAGAGCTCCTGTTGAAACACCAGGAAACTATTGGGAAGATCATCCTAGTCCTTCAGCACACACACACACACACACACACACACACACACACACACACACACACACACACACACAGTGATTCTGTTGATTTCTGCAGTGTGAAATCAAAGAATAGAGAGTTATGCTTTTGAGGTCCTGTCAATGACACCTACATCTTAGAAGGGGACCATTGGAGAAGGTCTGCAAGCATTGCAGAGGTCCAAGCCTATATGCCCAGTGCAGCACTAATGAGAACAGTTCTCACTGGTCATATTCTTTTATTTTTAACCGTATTATTTTAATCTCACAACAGATACCAGTTACTAAATCATTGCTCAGTATGTGTATCTGGGCTTTTCAAATGTTACCACAAGCAGTGTTTCTTGATTAAAACTGATTTTGCTTGGCAAAGGAAACCTGGCAGTATTTAGAAACATTTTTTTTTGTTGGCACCCTAGAAGAATTTGAAACTGGTACCTATGGGATAATGGCCACAGGTTCTGATAAATATTCCCCAGAGCTCAGGGCAGTTGGAAATACAAAGAACAACTCAGATTCCAGTTTCATTAAGACTAATAATGGGAAATGCCAAGTTAATCATCTCTATAGTTTTATCATCATCACCACAACCACCATCATCATCATTATCACCACCATCACCACCATCACCGTAATTATCATCATCATCATTGCTATAGTTTGACCTCTATGGCTGTGATGGAACACTGACCAAAAAAGGAGGAAAGGGATTATTTGGCTTACACTTCCAGGCACCAATCTATCACTGAGGAATGTCAGGGCAGAAACCTAATCATAAATCATGGACCTTTGTTTTCTAGCTCATGTTCAGAGAGTTTTACTGTGCACTCCAGGCCTACTACCTAGGTATAGTAGTACTGGGCCCTCCAATGGCAATCATCATTAAGGCAATTACTCACAGACATGACCGTGGACCAATCTGATGAAGGCAATACTTCAGTTGAGATTCACTCTTCCTAGGTGACTTCCAAGGTGTTGGAAAGCAGACAAGAAAATCTAACCTGAATAATCATCACTGCTGCCACTGCCACCACCAAAACCACCAGCACCATACTGGCAGCAGCAACATCAGCAGCACCACCACCACCACCACCACTACCACCACCAAAACCATCAGAATTACCACCCCACCACCAGCACCACCATCTTGATTTTGCAGAGGAGGAAACTGAGGTATATGTAATTTGTTTAGTAGTTGTTCAGGGCATTTTGTTCTTTTGGGTCTAAATGCTATACTTCTAGCCACTGTTTGACAACTTCTTATGCTGCTTGGCTTAGGTACCTGGAACTTCAGGATGCTAACTCTGAGCTCACTATGCAGTACTCTGAAATTTCCAGTTTGCTTCAGCATCATAGATTTACCTTGTTTCATCTGAGAAACTGAAGACTTTACTTTGGCCAGAGCTGGGCATATCTTTAAATTGAATCCAGTTCTCCCTATTGAAACATAATAACTTGAGAAGTAATCTAGTCTCTTCATTACCAGTGATACATTCTGTTGTCAAAAATCTCCTTTGAGTTGGTAGTTAAAGGCCCAGCCACACATTCTTAACGTTATTGTTGTTGGCTAAAATGCTTAGCAACAACACAAACATCACTCAGAATCAAATTATCAGATGTACCGACAAGATGCTTCTCGATTTAATAGTGTGGTAAATGATGGCTGGGAGATGTTCTTTGAAGCTGTGGAGGAAAATGTGAAAACTAATTCAATTCTCGAATGAATAAAAGTGAGAAACTGTGCTTATAAACCTGATATTACCAGGGACAAGACCAGTGCCTCCTGCTGCCTGGCATCTGGAGGAAAGAGGCAAGGAAACTTATTTCATTTCTTATTATCAAGACATGAGCCTGGTGACCACACACTGTTGACCTTGTGTACTGTGTTGAGGACATCAATAGGCCTGGGGGCTCATTTACAACCAGACAGGCATGCTTACTTAATCACCAGTCATTGCTGGAGGAAGAACAGGACTCCTGGAGAAGCATCCAGAGCCTTGGAGAAATCAGATCTCTTATATTAGATGTGGAAAAAGAATAATAGATCTTCCTGGGAGAAGAGGGGTACTGAATGACCCAAGTCAGTGACTTCCTGGCAAATGGGCAAGGCTGGATCCTCCATAAAGGTTTCCTGGTACACAAAAAGGTAGGCTTGAAAGGAACTCAGCATATAACTATAAATAACTATATATATGTACATATATATATAACATACATACATATACACACATATTTGTAAAATGAACCAAAGTAAATTATTTGCACACAAAATAAGTAACACATTTGTTTATATTTGCATTCACGAGCCTAATGTCTTCCCCACAAGATCACCATTTGGTTCATGTTGCATTACAAGACTAGAGTGCCTCTAACTGGTCAACTAGAATATCAGTCTGAGGATTCTTCAGGTTCATCAGTTTGCTAGAATGATCTTTGGAACTCATGTAAAAATTACAGAAGTGCAGATCCTCATGGATGCTTCAAATAGCCATAGATTGTGGAAGTCCGTGCAATGCCAACAGTTCATAAGAATTCATGATGCTCTTTTCTTTATGGAATACAAGATGAAAAGTGTGCCTTTTTGGTACAGGAGTGATTGTAGTTATTATTTTAATTTTTATTTTACATATCAATCCCAGTTCCCTCTCCCTCCCTCCCTTCCTCCCTCTTTCCATCCCTCCCTCTTCCTTTCTCTCTCACCCTTTCATGCCCTCCAACAACCCCTCCACAACCCCCCACATCTAGGGTGATGCCCTCTAGGAGGGGTCATCTAAATCTGTCAAGTCATTTGGAGTAGGACTAGACCTTCTCTCCTGTCTCCTCTCCTCAGATGGAGACGGACAGGAAAGTCATTCAGACTCAGCAAGCACAAGGTTCTTAAATCAGAAAAGAGGTGCAGGCTTGAAAAGTCCTTTTATGCACCAGGAATACATCCTGGTTCCATTGTATGAGGACCCTTAGACTGCTCAGGCCTTCTAGCTGAGACCCATGTTCAGAGGGTCTGAGTCAGTCCCATGCTGGATTCCCAGCTATCAGTCTGGGGGCCCATGAGCTCCTCCTTTTTCAGGTCAGCTGTCTCTATGTGTTTCTGCAGCCTGGTCTTGTCCTTCCTCTCTGCATCTGGATTCCAGTTTGGCAAGTGATTGTAGTTTTGAACATGTGTTTGGCCTGCTGTTCATTGAATCCTTGTTACAAGAGGTTCAATTACCTGTAATTGCTGTTTTATTGTAAAGGAAACAAATGAACAAAAGTAAGATGCTATTGGGCTGCAGTCTGGATGCCAACCCTATCCCACTCCTGTGCAGGTGCTCTGTGGCAGTGGAATCAGAGTGTTCCACCCTCCCAGTATACCACTGTGCTCAGCAACCAGGAGGCTCTCTGAACCTTTTAGTTTTGTTTGAGTTTTATCAATAGGTGTGATCAGATGGGTCATTGGTCACAAGGATTAGCCCAACCTCTAGCCCCTCTCCTCTCCCAGGCAGAGGTCATGCAAAGGTGAGAAATCCAACCCTCCAAGCATGGGCTTGCTAACCCTCCTTGGAAATTCTCCAAGAGTCCACCATGAGTCACTTCATTAGCATGAACTTAGGTTACTCATCTTAATTAACAAAAGATACTCTGTCATCCTGGAAATTCCACACAATTTAAAAATGTTTTATTGCATCTCTTTCCTTATTTAAGAACCTTGTGCCTGCTGAGTCTGAATGACTTCCCTGTCTGTCTCCATCTGAGGAGAGGAGGTATAATCTGAGTTTCCCCGAAGGGAAGCTATAAAGTTGAAGATCAGGAATCAGAATAGTATCAGGTTATCTTTGCATCCCTCACTAGCCATTTACCACCCAGCCCTGTATCTGACCTCACAACATTTCATTATCAGATAAAAATGCTTGGAATATCTTCACAGACCCCCGACTTCCACCCACTAGAAAGCCAAGAATGCCGTTAGCTATCATCTGTGACCTATGGAAACCTCTCCCTCCACACACACACCCTACTCACACTTTGCACCTGCCTGCTTATGTCCCCACCTGAATTCATGTTCCTGGTTCATGGTCACCCATGTAGCATCTCTTATTGAAGCAAAAGTTGTGTTTTCCATCAACAGAAATGATGGGACGCACAGAGTACTTAGTGTTCAGTGACCATGCATCCTCCCAGACAGCTCTAGCCAGGATGCCCTGCAAAACACATCTTGTTATTTACCCACAAACACTTGGTAAGTGTTAATAAGCAAGGTTTTTGTGTTTCCAGAGGTTGGAACACAGAGTGCAGGCCATCTTCCTCTGGTTCCATCTGCCCTCAGGCACAGCAAGGCGTCTCCCTTCCCTTTGATTGCCATGCATTCACTGAAAATGATAAGCAGGGCAGCTGTGCTGGGGACAAGAGTGGAGGAGGCTGCCTCTTGCTGACCTAGGGAGCTTAGAGTTCCTAGCCAAATTGACTCTACGCCTGCTGTATGTGCTTTGGTGTGGTTTGCTCACCAATATTTTACTTAACCTGAGCATGAGGCAGACATCAACAGGGATAAGCATTGCTTGTTTCCTTCAGGGTCCCCTCTTGATTCTTATTCCCTGGTCTCTGGGGAGAGTACATGTCTAGAACTCCCAAAAGCTCTTCTCCAAGCAGGCTTTGCTCCCTTGGGCTCTAAGTTACAAGGGACTCAGGAAGCCAGTAAGTTCCAGAAGTAAAACTTCTTTGTATCCTGTCCCTGCTTTGATTTGAGTGGCAGATCCCTAGGGGCGGTAAGTCCTCAGCCAACAGGAATATAAATGGCAGGGAGAAATTTTTAGATTGGAGCAGAACACTTTCTCTTCTTTCCAAAATAGAAAACAAACAACAAAACAAAGACTTCTGTTTGTTGTGCAAGAGGTAAGCTATGTTAAGTAGTCACTGATGGCTTGATTTCTCTCTTTAAATGCAAAGAAAGAAATAATAATTTCTAAATTGCTTCATTGATCAAAGAATAACTGCTGTCTGCAAACATTTATTCATACCACAAAAGGTACATGCTCTTTTCTCTTAACAACAATATTATCTTGTTACAGTTAATAGTTATTGAACCGCCTGTGTTCAGGCACTGTTTAAGAACACTGTAAATACATCATCTGATTTTCTCTTCACTGAAACAGCCAGCTGTTTGGTAAAGCTAGTCCCTTGACTTTATAGATAAGACTGAGGGTCAGAGAGGTAATGCTGCTTACCCAAGATCACACAGCTGACAGTGTCAGAGTAAGAATTTGGAGCTGAGAATTGGCTGCTTAAATAATTCCTCACTGTTGCCATGGTTTGACATAAACTTCCCAAAGGCTCATTCTTAAGGAGCTTAGTCTTCACTAGTGATCCTCCTGAGGAGGGATTGGACTATGAGAATGTTGTTGTTGAAAGGGCTTATTGGTAGGTGGGGCCTAGTTAAAGGAAGTACATCACGGACCATGTAGTGTGTGTGTGTACACAGGACCATTTTGGCAATCTAATATGAATGAACTTCCACACTGCACCTTCCAGAGTAGAGTGTCCTGTCACTTGGTTCAGTGGAGCTAGCTCACAGCATGACCATGGTATAGAGCCCTCTGTTTCCATTCTGGCTTTGTGTTGGCATATTCTACCAGCTACCACAGAGACATCTCACTATAACTTTGATATCTATCTATCTATCTATCTATCTATCTATCTATCTATCTATCTATCTATCTATCTGTTTTTTCATTTCTATCCAGTTTCTGAGCTGCTCCCAGGCACACACATATCCTCTTCAGCAGCTGACCTTTTTATGGGGGGGTGGTTAAAGTGATCATTCTTGTCTTTGCTCTGAAATCACTTTCTTGGCTGTGGACATGTACACTCGAGAGTATTCTGTAAGCATGAAATATAATTTCATACTCACGCAGACTCAGCCTATTTGTGTATTTATATTTAATGTGTGTTCCTTAGTATGAAGGTGTGGGTAATGGTAGAACATTATCTAGCATGCAGGAGGCCTTGGGTTCCATCTCTGACAGTACCAAAAAATCCAAAAATGTGGGCAATATGTAGTTAGGCCTAGCTTTTTAAAAATCTAAATTGACTTTGGTTTGTCAGTATTTTATTGAGTATTTCTGCATCAATGTTCATGAGTGAAATCGGTCTGTAATTCCCTTTTTTTGTTGAGTCTTTGTGTGATTTGTGTATTAGGGTGACTGCGGCCTCATAAAATAAATTTGGTAATGTTTCTTCTGTTTCTATTTTGTTAAATAATTTGAGAAGTACTGGTATTAGCTCTTCTTTGAAGGCCTGGTAGAATTCTGCATTAAAAATATTTGGCCCTGGGCTTTTTTGGTTGAGAGACTTTTAATGACTTATTCTATTTCCTTAGGGGTGACAGGTCTATTTAAATTATTTAATCTGACCTTGATTTAACTTTGGTGGGTGGTATCTATTGGGAAAACTGTCCATTTCTTTTAGATTTTCCAATTTTGTGGAGTACAGATTTTTGAAGTATGACCCAATGACACCTTGAGAGGGAGCCTGTCCCTGACACTACCTGGAGGCCCAGAACCCAGATGCTGGACAGCCCAGAGACCTAGGATAGAGCCAAACATGACTGACAGAAAAAGAAAAAGTCAATGAAATGATTTTCTATACTCATAGATCATTGTCCAGCACAGTTGTCATCAGAGAGGCATCACCCAGCAACTGATGAAAACAGATGCAGAGACCCACAGCCAAACTTTAGGGAGACCTCAGGGAATCCTGGGGAAAGGGAGGAAGGAAGGATTATGGCAGCTATTGGTGTCAAGGACACCACAAGAAAACCCACAGAACAGGGGCTCATAGACACTAAACCACTAACCAGAGAGCTTGCATGAGACTGACCTAGGCCCTCTGCATATATGTTACAGTTGGGTAACTTGGTCTTCCCATGAAACTCCTAGTAGGGGCATCTGGGGATAGCTTTGACTGTTACCTGCTTTTGGGGACTAGTTCCTCCTGCTGAGTTGATCCATCTAGCCTTAATAGGGGAGCAGTTGCTTAATATTACTGCAGCTTGATATGCCATGGTTGTCTGGTATACATAAGAGGCCTGTCCTTTTCTGAAGAGAAAGGAAGAGTAGACAGGTGTGGGGAAGAGGATTCTGAGGAGAGGAGAAAGGGAAACTGTGATTAGGCTGGAATTAATTAATTAATTAATTAATTAAAGTAGGGTTAGAGAGATGGCTTAGTGGTTGAGAGCACTAGCTGCTTTTACAGAGGTCCTGAGTTCAATTCCCAGTAACCTCATGGAGGCTCACAACCACCCACAGTGGGTTCTGATGCCCTTTTCTGGAATGTAGACATACCTGCCAACAGAATCTTGTATATGTAATAAATAAGAATCTGAATTGATATTATTGTTCAATATTTTATAAACTTTTTTATAAAACTTACAAATCAATAAAATATTACACCTTTATTAGGAACATTTGTGTGATTATTAATAGTTAGATTCATATCTGTCAACTTTCTATTTGTTTTTTAAATTAGATCTGTTTGATATTTGTCTTTTCATCTCTGTCTTCCTTTTGTTAGATTAATCTATTCTTTGTGTATTTTCAATTTTATGCTAAGTAACAGCTTACTGAGATGTCACCCACATATCATTAAGCCAGCTCTTTCAAGTGCACTGTTCAGTAGGCTTCTACTAAATTTAGAGTTGTTCCCCCACCACTTCTGTCTGACTCCCCACACATGCATCATGGAAAAGAGAGTTAACCAAGTAGCCAGGTTCACCTTCCTCTTCTACTTAGGCCCAGTAGCCACTATTCTTTTCCCTCCTTCTCCTCCTTCTTCCTCATCTATCTATCTATCTATCTATCTATCTATCTATCTCTCTATCTATCTCTCTATCTCTCTATCTTCATCATCATCATCATCATCAACCTACCTATCTCTGTGCATGGTGTATGTGTACATGTGCATGTATGTATACACACAGCAGGTATCTTCTTCAATATTTCTTTATGCAGTATATTTAGACAGGGTTTCTCATTTTTACCTGACTGATTCAGCTAGTCAGCCTGGTCCAGGGATTCCCTGTCTCAGCGTTTGAGTCTTGGGATTTCAGTTGGACTGTTGTGCTAGCCTGGCATTTTGATGGGTACTGTGGGTCAGAAATCTGGTCCTCACACCTATACAGCATAGACGTGAACCACCAAGCCAATTTCCAGCAAGAAACCACTATTCTTTCTGTCTTTATGGACATGAAAATTCTATCTCTCATTCTGTGTGCTAGTTTTTAGTTTTTGGTAGTGTTCATCAAAATACAATGATACTCAGACATGAAGTTCAACAGTCATTTTCTTTATGCCACTTGTGTTTTGGTATTGTATCTAAGAAGGTATTACCCATAAAACATCACAAATATGCTCAGTATTTTTCTATGAGTTTAGTGTGTGAGCACTAAACATCCCACTATCACATAAGTTATTGAAAATATTCTTCTTTCTGTACTGGAGTATCTTGTCCACTTTATTTAAATTAACTGTATGTACATGTAAGGGTTAATCTTTAGAGTTTCAGTTTAGAATTTCAGTGCACACACACACACACACACACACACACACACATTTGCAAGTACTGTCATCTACCTTTACATGTCCTAGTATACCACAGCCTTAATTACCATAATTTTTAAAATTAAGAACAATAAATCCAGCTTTGTTCTTACCAAGATTACTAAGGTTACTCTAAGTCATATGAATTTTAAAATAAGCTTCTTGGCTTTATAAAATAAAAATTTTGCTGATATTTTTGGTAAGAATAGGGTTAAACCTTTAGATCTTCACAAAGAACAGAGCAAGGTTCCCACAAAGATGTTTAGGTGATTTTCATATTACAGCAGCATTGGAACCTTTTGTTCCCTTGTAGCTGTTTCTCCCCTCCCTGAGTGTTGTACAGACTCCGCCTTTACATGCTATATGCCTGTCAGTACAGTCTGCAATTGCTCCTCTATGAAGTTGTCTCATAAAACAAGTATGAAAAAATAGGATGGGGTGAAGCTCAGTGCAGTTTGCCCTGTGTGATGGATGCACCATGCTGTGTTTAAATCTGAACACCAAGGAAAGGGCTTTGCAAATACGACACACCAGCACTGAATTCCTGCTGTCTTTGTAGCTGCTCTAATCAGAGTTCTTTCTCCCTGAAGATTCTAAACACTGTCTATTGTAATTTTGTTTCCACCCCAAGTTCTCTATAGTGTTTCTTGTAAGGCAGGTCTGAGAGTACCAAGATCTCCTAGTTTTCATTGCTCTTGGGACATCTCATTTCTCCTCCATTTTCGAAGGACAGTTTTTGCTGGATGTAGAATTCATTTATTTGCTAACTTACATCTTGTTTTTAGAATTTTATACAGGAGTAGACTTCATGGTAGAAATTCCTTTTCTTTCAGCAAGCTCTGGGTACAAGTGAGAAACCCTGTCTAAACATACTACACGAAGAAATATTGAAGAAGACACCTGCTGTGTGTGTGTATATACATGCACATGTACACATACATCAAACAGATAGATATGTAGGCAGATGATAGATAGATAGATAGATAGATAGATAGATAGATAGATAGATAGATAGATTAGGAAGAAGGGGAGGAGGAGGAAAGAGAATAGTGGCTGCTGGGGCCTGAATAGAAGAGGAATGTGGACCTGGATACATGGTGAAGTCTCTTTTCCATGATGCTTCCATGATGCATGTGTGGGGAGTTAGAAAGAAGTGGTGGATGAATTATGTTGTGTGGCATCTTTCTTTCTCACCACTGCCTTCTGAATCTCATGGTTTGGGTGAGACTTAAATTGTTGATCTTACTGAGGATTCTTGGAATGTTATCACCTGTTTCTCTACTGTACTCAGGATTGGATCTGTCTCTTTCTGTCTCATCCACTTAGAGTCCATGACCTTTATGAATGGTAACATTACTGTTACACACAGGGGGAGGCACAGGGAGGGAAATGAAATAAGAGAGGGATGGTAGGTAGAAAGGACCCTTTTAAAAGGCAATATAGTGAATAGGAACAAGTGATGCTCTTAGTGGAATATCCTTGTCAGAACTCCAAGGACAGGCCAGTACAAATAGCTAAATACTAACAGTATATAAGCATAAGCATATGTGGGGGGTATAGGAATATAGAAGTTCAAAGAGGATGGTGGGCGTTCCCATCTGTCATTGTCTAACTTGTTCTTTTGAGGTAAATTCTCTCTGTGAGCCATGGGTTTTTGTTTGTTTTTGTTTTTGTTTTGTTTGTTTGTTTTTGTTGTTGTTGTTGTTTTGTTTTGGCTAGGCTGGCAACAGTCAAGTCCTAGTGATCCCCTGTCGTTGCCCACCTCAGTACTGGGAATGTATGCAGGGGACCATTTTTAGCTCTTAATTTCATGCTGAAACCCAAACTAGTGTCTATTTATTTTAAAATGCTCTGATACAATATATTTTGATTGTATCTTACCCCCTCAACTCTTCTCAGATCCTCCCCACATCACTACCTATAAGACTTCATGTTCTCTTTCTAAAATTTAATCCCTCCAAGTCAAAAGAAACAAATAAAAAACAATTAGACAAGAAAGTACCAAAACAAACTAAACAAAACATACAGAATGGCCACAGAGGTATACATAAACATGGAGTCTGTCTGTGTTGGCCAGCGACTCCTGGGCATAGAACCTGCTCTGGAGTATATTTGATATAACCTAGGGATACACCATTGGGAAAAAACTGATTTTCCCTTTCCCAGCAGGTATCATATCCACCTGGTTAGGGGTGGGACTTTAGATTCACTCCCAGTCTCTGTGCTGGGATTTTGTCTGATTTAAACCTATGTAGATCTTGAATATTCGTTTCATCACAGCCTCTGTTAGTTCCTATGTGCATCAGTTCTATTGTATCTGAAAGACACTGTTTCCTTAGGGCCATCTATCACCTCTGACTCTTACAATCTCTCTGCTTCCTCTTCTGCACAGCTCTCTGAGCACTGAAGGGAGGGGCTTGACTTGATGAAGATATCTTACTAGGACCAAGTGTTCTGAAGTCTCACTCTCTGTACATTGTCCAGTCATGGGTCTCTGTAGTAATTACCATTTACTGCAAGAAGGTTCTCTAATGAGGGATGAACAGTGCTTTGACCTATGGGTATAACAATATGTCCCTAGAAGTCATCATCATTTCTATGTTCCTTTATTGAATGACAGGTATGAGGTTTTCCTCTGGACCCATGACCTATCTAGTCTCAGGTTCTTGGCCACTTTGGCAGTATAAGGCATGGGTTCCATCTCACAGAGTGAGTCTTAATCCAATCAGATAGTGGTTGATTACTCCCATAGATCATCCCAATATTGTACCAGTTGATGTATCTTGTAGGCAGGTTGCTGTTGTAGGTCACAGGGTTTGTATCTGGATGATATTCATGATTACTTTTCTAGTATGGTAGCCTGTAAAATACCTTCCAGCACCATGAATGTCAGTTGGATGGGGTAAAGTTTCTAGATGGGCATCAAAAATTTGAAACAGCCTAGATGTTTATCAGCTGATGGCATTTTAAAAGGCCATAGGGAAACCTAGTGCCATAGAAGCATCATATAATGGGGGAGACTATGATGGCTGTTGATTATCAACTTGACTACATCTGGAATTAACTAAAGCCCAAAAATGTGAGGGATTTCTGCTTAATTTGAAGTAATAACATCTACTTCTAACCTGGATCTTTGTGATAGGAAGACACACCTTTAATCCAGATCCAATATGGGCCACACCTTCTGCTGGAAGCTTATATAAGGACATGGAAGAAGGAAGTGTTTTCTATCTGCTTGTTGGCTCTTACCTTGCTAACAAGTCCATTCCTTCATGTAGGCATTAGAGCCTACATCTTTGGTGTACCAGTATGTAATGAAGACCAACTGAGACATCAAGCCTCATGGACTGAGCAACTACTGGACTCCTGGACTTTATGTTCATAGCCAGCCATTGTTGGATTATCTGGATCACAGACTGTAGGTCATTCTAATAAATTTCTTTATATGTTGAGAGAGAGAGAGAAAGATTCATTTGTTCTGTTACTCTAGAGAACCCCATTATGGAGACAATGCCACAACTAGAGATCTTACAACACCAGGTAAAACCTCTTACACCAGAAATTGGTTACATATTGTTGAGTCCTTGGTCAAAGGGGTGCCATGAATTCCACTGCCAAACATCACAGGCTATTGTGAAGGCTATTAGTTACTTTCCATGACCTAATGGTAAGCCTCTACTACTGAGGTCAATGTCTATTATGTCAACAAACAACAGCTGTCATGCTTGCACAGTAAATGCCCTTAACTATTGATCACTGATCTATCTTTACAGCCCCTCCTGGTAATTTAGGATTAGATATCAGTCACTCTGTCCTTCATCTTCATTGATAATGGATGTATTTGGATCCTTTAATATTGTGGAATTTTCTTGTAGGAGGTAGTTATGTTTTGGGGAGCATTTTGAACCTCTTGGGTCTTGCAATGAAAATTTCTTAGTTGGGGCCAGGGTAGCATTTTATGTAGGGCCAATGTTGCTTACCACTGAGGCAAAACCCCTCTAAGCCCTCTGCTGAGTATTCTATGAACTGAGTTTCTTCTTTCGCCTCAGACAATTTCTTCAAATTCATGCACAGGTCAGTACTCCACTCACAGCGGTGATCCTCTGCAGGTGTGCCAAATTCTCCGTGAACTTGTCTCTTTTTTAAGGCTGTGCTCCGGTAACTCTTGGTCCTTCATAAAGTCTCAGAATTTTAAGTTTTTAGGCGTGTCTTCATCTCCGGGACTCAATGGGTCTTGTCCGTGTTCTGCCTTTGTGCGCCTCTCTCAGTAACAGTGGAGACTCAGGCTCAGCTCCATGCTGTCCTTAGCAGCAGCCCTAGGAATTCTCTTCAGAGCCCTTCACTCAGGCCAAGGGGGTTCACAGAATCAAGGCAAAAAGGAATTACAGGAGGAGCCAGCACACAGCAGACAAGGCTTCATTAGATGCAGGAAGACAGGCAGCTGGGGAGAGAATAAGGACTGAGAGAACAGTGTTCAAGGAAAGGAACAGACCTGCCCAGGTGTGAGCTTCTCAAGGAAAGGAACAGTTAAGAGAAAGCTCTTGTCTAGTAGTTGATGGAAACAGAAGCAGGCACCCACAGGTAAACACTGAGCTGAACTGGAATCCAGATGCAGAGGAAAAACAAGACCAGACTACAGAAACCCACAGACAGCTGACCTGAGCAAGGGGTAAGCTAATGAACCCTCAAACTGATAGCTGGGAAACCAGCATTGGATCGACTCAGACCCCCTAAACATAGGTCTCAGTTAGAAGGCCTGGGCAGTCTAAGGGACCTCTGACAGTGGAACCAGGATGTTTCCTTGGTACACAAAAGGACTTTGGGAGTACATTCCCCATGGTGGGATACTCCCTTAGCCTAGAAGCAGGAAGGAGGGCCTATTCCAAATGACTTGACAGATTTTATTGATCCCTCCTGGAAGGCATCACCCTCCCTGTGGAGTGGGGGGGGGATGGGATGGGAGGGTGGTCAGAGTATCGGAGGGAGGGAAAGAGGGAGGAGGGAAAGGGAACTAGAATTGATATGTAAAATAAGAAAAATAAAAAAAAAAGAGTCTTAACAATTAGCAGACACCATGTTGGTAGCTCTCAAGTTATATCTTAAAGAGCTGCTCAGGAACCTGTCAAATCCTTTTCTCTTTCTTTTTGATAAATGAGATTACAGGGTGGGATTACAATCTGAGAAGGTAACAGCGGGAATCATTAGAGCCTTAGGAGGTCACCCTTTACCTATATCTGAGAAGGAGCAAAATGCTCATGTTGTTAACTGTGTTAAAATTCTTGGTTCTCTGCTGGCAGAAGGCTTCAACCAGACTCTGGATAAGGTTCTTTTCCATCTCTGTGCTCTGTAGTAGTCCACTCTGTCTTTCTGTCCTGCATTGCTATAGCTGGAAGATTCTCTCTAGGCTGTGATCTGGGGGCAGTCACAGAGAGTTCTCATTTGTCTCTCATTCCTCAGGGGTCTCTGCTCTTTGCTGCCAACTGTCTGCACAGCTATCATTGCCTATGCCATGCCTGACTCTGCTGTTAGCTCAGGCTGTTCTGATACTAAAGCCAGATGCTGTTATTTGGTCAATTCTAAAGAACTGGTAGTGAGTGTTCAAAACTTAATTTGGAAATAGGCCACAGGGCACAACAGTCTCAGAGGCACTCTCTTGTGTGTGGGAGTGTGTCTTCCAAACAAAGTGGTCATGAGCAGGGCTCAACTTGAAGCCCCAGATCCCATGCCTTCCTTCCGGACAATGGGAGTCACAGCTGATGCTCTTCACATGCTGTTCTTTGAAGTCCAGCATATGGCCTGGGCTTTCTTGAGGACAGCATGCTTTCTCTAATTGTCCTGTGCACCCTCATTGCCAGTGGCTTCTCCTGAGTGGGGGTAGCATTGAGGTTGTATTAACATAAATCTTTACCATGGAAGCTGGAGGTAGTTTATAGTCACATGGGGCTGGGGGTGGGTGGGTGTTCAGAACTACTTCTATTAGACTATACTGTGAACCTAAGGCAAAATGGACTAAAATCATAGTAACTCCCTGTTAACTCCTACATACACATACTACCTGTTAACTACTACATACACATACTACTTGGTAACCACTACATACACAGTACTACCTATTAACTCCTACATACACATACTACCTGGTAACTACTCTACATACACATACTACCTGTTAACTCCTACATACACAGTATTACCTGTTAACTCCTATATACAAAGTACTACCTGGCAACCCCATATACCATTTCAATCTTTGTAATATGGCCTCATTTATTCTTTCCAGACTAGTGTAACTTGAAAATGTTATTTCTGTTTAAGTTCCTTGTATGTGAGTGCATGCATGTATACATATATACAAGTATGAGTGTTTGTGTGTGTACATGAGGAGTTCAAATGTCAACCCCATGTGTCATTCCTTGAGAGCCATCTGCCTTGTGTCATTGGACACCAGAGACTCAATGATTCTCCTGCCTCTGTCCCCAGCACTAGGGTTACAAATTTCACATAATTACCCTCAGCTAGCTATATGTGTGCTTGGGCTCAGACTCAGTTCTTCATGCTCATGTGGCAAGCACTTACCTGACTCAGCCCCAACCCTGCCCCCACCTTTTCCCTTTCCACATAGAGAATTAAACAAATACAGCTATGGTGCTAAATCTAGAACTTTGTCCTCTGACTAATGACTGCCCTTGGCATTCCTGCATAAACTATGCTTCTAATATTTTGAAGTGATATATATATATTTATATATATATATATATATATATATATATATATATATTTTTTTTTTTTTTCCAAATTTAACTAACTTGTTATCACCAGTGGTTTCCTGCTGGAGGCTTTTTACAGATATGGTTTCCTTTCTTTTCTTTCTTTCTTTTTTATTCATATCTTTTTAAAAATTGTTTGATCTCTGACTCAGTAAAGTCCTTTGGCCCCATCACAACTGGCCAACCTATTTTCTAACCCAGGGGAAATGCCACAAGTTCCCATCTACCAGAAGCTGCAGCCAGGATAAAGGTGAGGAGAGGTAACTTGTGAGCCTAATTACTTTGCCTACTGTATATGACTCAGATCAAACACCGTTTGTCCTCTCTTTCCCCTTTAGGGGGAATTAATTAGACTCTAATTACAGTGACTGAAAATATAGAAGCTACAATAAAATTATTTTTTTTAAGCCATTAACAAGGTCTGTGCACAGAGCTCATTATGACCTAGGGAATGAGGCTCATTTGGGTTTTATGGCCTTTTCCATTTACATTTTTATTAAAGTCTTTCTTTCCATCCTCAATATGTCTTCTGTGCATTCTATTATCATCCTTGGGAATTTCCAGGTGTGTTAGATACTAGTTCACTTTCAGTCAAAGTGTGTTGGTCCCATGGAACAGATTCATCATCATTGCCCACTTAAACTGATTTAAAAGTTCACACCAATTTCTTTTCCCAATCTGGAATGTAGCCTAAGTAGCAGGGGCTTCTGGACCAGGTAAATTAGATAAAAGCCAGAGTGTTTCTTCTGAGAAAGAAGTTTGAAGAATTTATTCCAGCCAAGATATCTCACTCTAGAAAGGAAATTAGGAACTCTTCCCCTGATGGATAGGGTACAGCTGTGTAGGCTAAGTTGTTGGGAAAGGAGGGAGATTTCCAGAGAAGTGTTGCAGACCCTCTTACCCTCACCACTGTGACCCAGGTCACATGACACAGGACACAGGTCATAGCAAGAGGTGTGGCCTTCCTTTATATGGCACAGTGTGGAACAAGACTGCCTCGCATCCAGACCCAGGCTCTTTTTTCTACATCATACGGCCCAGCTACTGGGGTAAGGACAGCCTTAAGAAATCCAAAGATGGAACTACTGATTCAGAGCTGATACGACCTATATCCTCAAATCAGTTTCTCACACCCCACCCAGGAGATTCTGGTAACTAGACAGGCATGGAAATCATCTGGTTAAAATACTAAGCTGAGATGAAAAACATACATTTTCGAAGAAAATGTACTCTGTGTCCCACATAACAGAACAGAATTACATGCCCTCCTGAAATACTGGGGATTCTGACTATGACTGCTTCCCACAGGGGAACTGATTTGAAATCTTATTTATCCTAAAGACCGAAGTAATTTAGACTCCATTCCAACTAAACCATATGCACCCATTTGCATGTAAAATGCATGCATATGTGTAGATATATATCCTGGGTATTGGCTGCACCCAGAAGGACTGTCATAGGGCCTAAAACAGCTGCATTCTTACCAGAGGCCCTGGGGGTAATTTTCAAGCTCCTACAAGTCTCTGCTTAGGGGTTGTGGGGTGAGGGTGGGGGCGAGGGTACTTACATCCTCACTTCATTTGTGGACTCTGAACTGCTTCCATTAGGTGTGGTCTGATTCTGAATCTTTTCACAATGCATATCATCTCTACTTTTCCTTGCATGCCAAGTGAGTCCATACTCAGCCTCCTCTCCCATACACTCTGACAAAGTCATGGTCTACTTCTTGCACTGGAATGATGCTCACTTGCAGAGAAATATATTGAAGAAGGGGCATGGATATGATGGTTCAACAAAACCAGATGTCAGATGCTGAGGAAGTTTGAAATCTGGTTGCTATTCAATATTACACTACCATCGTTATTCAATATTACCTACACTTAATTAATTTACATAACTTATAAAAGTAGTACATACTGGGTGAGCATCACTATTTCATTTTACTACATTTGATTACTGCTTGCATTACTGAAGTGCCAATGTATGTTTTTTGGTAGCTATGTCACCAAACAGGTTGCTATTGCAGGCCCTCCTTCATTCTGTGGAGAATGACTGCATGTTGACCATAGTGATTCCTTTTATGTCATGGATTAAGTTCTGACATCTGTCTAGATTTAAACATTTAACAGAGAGCATTTTACCATGCTACTGAAAATGAGTTATGTCACATCTGTAGCTACTAAAATATGAATAACATAAAATGGAACATTTTTTCAACATTTGAAATATTTTTATCTGACTCAGCAAATAAATTGCTCTGATGGTTGAATGAGTGACATATTAACATGTGTCATCTCTGTTTCACTTTCGTCTTGTTGTTAATATAGGTGAAACTGTCAGCCTAATTCATGTTGAAACTACACTTCCAATCAAGTATGTATTGTAGTTGAATTTTGTCAAATCAACTGTCCATATAAGATCTTTGTGAAAATCAAGATCATTGTGTTAAAAATAAATTGTCTATCTGGTTAACAATAATATATCATTTATTTTTAACATTTCAAGATTTATTTTATTTATGCATGCAGATGTTTATGTACTTGTATGCATATGTATGTTCAGGGGCCAACAGAGCTCAAAAGAGACCATCATATCCGTGAATGTGGAGCTGCAGGTTGTTGAGAATCACCCAATGTTGGTGATGGAAATTTAATTTCAGTTCTCTATAAGGTCAGCAATTACTCTTAACCATTTTTGGACTACACAGACCCTAAGCCTATCTTACAAGTATATACAATCTATTACATGAATATTGTATGTTTGTAAAATATAGAATATATAATATTACACAATAAAATTTTATATAATGTATATGTGTATTATTGATTCTGTTCCTTTAGTGAACCCTAATATATAAAGTTTCCACAAAGGAAAAGATGCTTAAACAGTGTCAGCACAAGAGAAGAAACCAAATTCAGCTTGTGCTTGAAAAAGAAGAGATGGTGGAATCAAAGACCCAGTGAAAGGCACTCTGTCCACAGAGCAAGATGAGGTCATCAATATCCAATTAATGGTGATCATAATAAGAAGCACGTCAGCTAGTGGAAGGAGCAGGTGCAAGACACCAGATCAAAACTGAGGCCATCACAGGGCACCAAACGGTGATCTTCATGTATTAAATTAAGAATAGCTCTTTCTTAAAAGGCTAGGTACATAGATAAAGGGGTCTTCACTATGTGTCACAGCAAGGTGATGTGAAGAGCTATGCCACAGTTCAGCAGCATATAAGCATTGACTTTGTGTACAGATATGTGGAACAGCTGTACTTTGGATGAGTAGGCTATACCCTCTTCAAACAGCAAGCTTTGTCCTGGTTGTCTTTACATGTTTTCCTTCTCTTCAGAATATTGGGCCCAGGCCTATTTATGTTCTGTCAATTGCAACAGCAGGGTAAATTATACAGACATATTAAGCTTCCATTCATATCTTGTCAGTGAGTCTCATAAGCCAAACAACTCCCACAGTGTCCAGTTGTCCCTTCTATTGCTCTGATCAAACACTCTGACCCAAAACATCCTACACAGGAAAGGATTTGTTTGGCTCATAATTTCAGCTCATAGTCTCTCAGCAGGACCTTAGGTAGAAGCTTGAAGCAGAAAGCATGGAGGAGCTCTGCTTTTGGTTCTCTGTGGCTTATGTTCCACTAGCTTTCTTATACATCCTAGAGTACCTGCCTAGGGGACAGCATTGCCCACAATGGGCTGGGGCCTCCTTCATCAATTAACAAGATAGACATTCCCACAAACTGATTTTATTTGGACAGTTCCTCAACTGAGACTCCCTTCTTCAGTGATTCTAGGCTATATCAAGTTGATGATTAACGGTAACTAAGATACTTGACCCAGTGCCTCTGGAGTTAGAACATTGTGAGCCTGAGGCTATAGCACAGCAGTGGAAGGAGCTATGAACAAAAAGAAAACCAACCACAGGCTTGAAAGATAAACTTAGCCTGGTTTATAGTGATGTGAGGAGATGCTATAGAGGAAGAAAGATGGTGTGAGATGTGTTTTTCACATAGGATGAAGGAAACAGGGAAGAGAACACAGAGGGAAAAAATGCAACGTTGACCACTTTGGTAGTTGATCTTCACCATCAGGTTGACTGGATTTAGAATCCTGTATGATTGAAGCTTACCTGTAGATGTATCAATGAGGATGTAGCCAGAGGATTAATGTGGTGTAGAACCATCACGCAAGTAGCACCATATCAATGACAAGGAGAGCTGGGTGGAAAAGAAGAAGGATAAATCCAGCCAAGAACCAGCAATCCCTATCCTCTACTTCCTGCCTGCACTAGTGTAAACACTCTACTCCCCACACCCTGTCTTCTAGGGTGGACTAATGTCTCCGAACTGTGAGCCAAGTAAATGTTTTTTTGTCAAGTTGTTTCTGTTGGACAATGTATCATGAGAAGAGTAGCTAACCAACAGTGGAGAAGCTGATCCCCCACACATACACCTAGAAGGACAGGTGATAAATATGGCTGTTTCTAAGATAGTTTAGTGAAGAGTGGGGAGGTGCATCTAGCCAAATTGCTCAGGCACCTACAAACCCTTGAAGATGTGAGGTTAGAGCTTACAAAGTGATGTTCAGATATCTTTCATTATCTTTCATTTCTGGAAAGATTCTCAGTTTACCTTATTTTAAACCTAAACTACCCTGCCCAAGAGATCATTCTGTTTGCTTTCAGAAGTGCTCTCTCTCTATCTCTCTGTCTCTGTCTGTCTCTGTCTGTCTGTCTGTCTGTCTGTCTTTCTCTCTCTCTCTCTCTCTCTCTCTCTCTCTCTCTCTCTGCTGCATTCTTAGGGGCACAGAAAGTATATGACAGCTCAGAGTGATCTGTTCCCTTAACACACACACACACACACACACACACACACACACACACACACGCACACACACTTCACACCTTGAAGGAACCTCTTTCCACCAGAACACACAGCCACGGACAAAGCTGGTTTCCACTGGACTGCAAGAGCCCAGAGACTTCTTGCTCTAAGTGCCCTTGGCTACATAAATTTACTTCTCTGAATCTTTGGGTATATGTCATGGTCCTTAGGAACTAGGATACTTGTTAGGTGTCAGTAGACATCTGAGTTGTAAAGTGTTCCGTGAACCAGCAAGTGGCACCTTCAAAAAAGCTCCACGGACTATTTTGGAGATTGGCTCTCAACCCTGACTGAGGGTAGTATCCTATTGGGAACATCAGTGTCACAGGTGCCCAGGGCTTTCTCTATAGCAATTGAATGAGCTTCCCAAAGTGGATAGGGACCTGGGCATTATTTTTTTAAGTTCTGCAGATAATTTTAGTGTGTCAAAGTATTTAAAAATTGTTATTTACATCTATCCTGTTTATTCAGCATGGTTCTGTGTGGGTCTGGTGATTCTTTTTATAAAATTGACTGTGAAAATATAAAATATGTTCATGTTCACTTTGAGTTCAGTTTCAAGAATGTAACTTATGCTGAGGATCTGAAAAAAAATCACATTTTTGTTGTTCTGAAAGTCCTATAGCCACAAGACAGGTGGAGGCTCACCTTTTTAGTCATAGGTAAGTTCAAATCCCCCTTCTGGGGTTTTGATGGTTTTATTCTGGGAAATAAATGGGCAGACACATAGGTTACCATGAGAAAACATACAAATATGTTATTGTTTACAAACATGGGAGCCATATACAAAGGATAAGGCTCAAAGAAACTTTCAGACATTTGATGTTTAAATAGAATTTTGAACTAAAAAGAGAAATGGGGATTAAGGCTGTTGAGTAAGGGACTGATAAAAGTAATATAATAATGAGTGGAGGAAAATGTACCATGAACAGAAGTTGTCTTTTTATGAAGACAAAATCTTATCAGTAATCACTTCAGAACTGCATATGACGTACCGTATTAACCTCTGGATGGATCTAGAAGAGGCAGATTTGAAGCTGCAGAGGAAATCTGTTTATAATTGCTGTTTACTTCTAGAATGGATGTAAATGTCCCCCAGGAGACTGACATTTCAGACTCTCCTCTTTGCAGTCCCTTTGAATAGTCATCTTAAATATCCTTGGGAGGTTTTCTATTTTGACCTACATCCCAGTCATATAATTAATAGTAATGATGACAATAGTGATGATGGTGAGGATGACAATGATGACAATGATGGTTATCATGATGGGAACAGTGATAATAGTGGTGATGATGTTAGTGATGGTGGTGATATTGGTAGTGATAATAATAATGGTGTTGATCATGATGATGGCAATGATGATGGTTATGAAGATGATGGTGACAGGGTCAGCATATCTTGAACAACCATATTTGGACATGAAATGATGAATGCTGTTCTTTCTTGTCAGAAATGTGCACATGTCTTTTGACTTATGCAGCTATTCTTTTTGTTGGATCAAATGCAAAGAACAAAAGACCACCATTGTATATGGAACTGCAGGATGTCTGCCTTCTCTTACCCTCCTAAACTATTCCTGTCTTGTATTGCTGAAAAATCACAACTGTGTTGCCCTTAGGGATTTTGTAAGCTTTGGGAATTTTCAGAGTTGTCTTAGGAACAGTTGATAAAAGATATGGTAATCTGGAGATAATCTTGTTTTTTGGTCTCACTGAAGACCCAAGAACATCATTAGTCAGAAATGGTCATCACACACACTGATGCTTTCAAGATTGAGACTATGGAGAATCAAAGGTTTGCTCAGCACTACTCAGATAGGGGGGATAGAGCTAGTATTTGAACTAAGATCTTCTAAATATAAATGGATGAGCTAATTGCAAGATAGAAAACTATGACATAGGGAAATAAGATGAGCAAAAACAGTGAATTTATTGGGATTTCTTTTTATCTTTAGTTAATACATGTTTGACATTAACTTCTCTGGACACATAAAAAAGATTTCTTGTTGAAAAATCTCTTCAAGTTGTTCCTAAGGCATTAACAAATCTGGTGATTTCACTGTCTAGTAACAACTCACATGGGAAGAGGATGAAAACATTGAATTGTTTGCTGTCATGAACATCTTTTTTGTCCAAACAAAGGTTTGAGGCTTTTATTTTGCAACAAGGAGTAGGAATCAGAACAGAAGAAGCAGGGGCGTGGATAATGGCACCCCTTTTCTGTTACAGCTACATTTCCTTGAGGGTCAGAGGCTGTTACCACAATCCCACCTCTACCTCAACCCCAACCCAAGATCACTTAGGAATCTTCCAACAGATTGTGTTGCCTTCATTTCCTGGCAAAAAGCTCA
The DNA here is from genome assembly GCA_030556225.1 of Cricetiscus sungorus. NCBI lineage: Eukaryota > Metazoa > Chordata > Mammalia > Rodentia > Cricetidae > Cricetiscus > Cricetiscus sungorus. The sequence continues at coordinate 77,472,428 of JANBXA010000007.1, read as the reverse complement.
TGGATAGTCACATGGGTTACTTAGAAAAGTTGACATCAATTTGGCAATCCTGTCACTGAGTAGCAGAGTGTGGTCTGCTTATCTGTCTATGTTCTGCCCTGGTTTCTGTCCAATCTCTGTAACTCTAGATTTTTATTTTTTTCCATGTCTCCTAAATGCAGCATTGGTACACTCTCCTCTCTCTCTCTCTCTCTCTCTCTCTCTCTATATATATATATATATATATATATATATATATATATATATATATCTTATTGGTTGATGAATAAAACACTGATTGGCTGATTGGCCAGACAGGACAGGAAATATAGGAAGGGCTAGGAGATAAGAATAATTCTGAGAGATGTAGGCAGAGGGAGTCATCATGTAGAGCCAAGGAGGAGAAGTTATGCAAGATGTTCTCTGGTAAGCCAAGACCACGTGGAAATACATAGATTAATAGAAATGGGTTAATAATTAAGACAGAGCTAGCCAATAAGAAGCCCAAGCCACTGGCCAGTAGTTTTATAATTAATATAAGTCTTGTGTGTTTATTTGGGGTTCTCAAGAGCAGCAGAACCCTACCAAGACAAAGAACCTCTCAGTCCAATCTTCAGCTTCTTCTGGAAGAAGGTGGTGAACAAACTTGACTAAGGAAGCTAGTGTACATACAATAGATCCAAACTCAGCTTCTCAACAAGAAGCATTTACAATAATGATTTTGAGAAAGCACAAAAAATATGACATTCCAGAAAGGGAAGTTTGGGAAAAGAGAAGCCTTTCTGTAACGAAGGGGTTGTTACTTGTTACCGATTTCCTTAGCAGATGATTCTGTTATCTGTTATTAAAATGGGTGTCAAAATATTTCATTTTTCTTCAGCATATTAGTAGTTGTGCAATTTATTTCCATTGAAAATTCCTGGCCATGATTCTCATCCAAGCAAATAACTCTCTAAAGTGTCTGGGTCATCAGGGAGCCAATAATGTTTGGCTACTGTGACATTTATTTGGCCTAATGGGTTCCTTCCTGAGACATTAATGTCTTTTCTGCATGCCTTGGCTACAATGGAATTGAAACTGACTTACTGTTACCCGTGGGTCCTTTTCTTCTCTTTAGATGATGTGATAAGTGAGCCTGTAGCAATCTTCCTGTTAGGTTAACTCACCTCATGTTGAGTAAGTGTCTCTTTGAGAAGCCATTGCTTTCTTATGTCCCATTTCCTCCTGCAGCCTTGTCAGTACTTCTGAGTCTCTCGAAGCTTGGACAGTTGCAGAATTCTGTCCCAGTATGATATTCAGCCTCCAGGAATAAGGTCTGCATTGCTCCCTGATGGTAGCTCATTCTGCACAGGCTCCCCTTACAACACACAAGAATCAAAACCTTTATAGGCATAGGGCTGGAGAGATGGTTCAAGAGGTAAGAGCACTGGCTACTCTTACAGGAGACCTAGGTTCAATTACAGGTGTCCACATAGTCATTCATAACTTTCTGTAACTCCAGTTCCAGAGGATCTGATGTCCCTTTCTGGCCTCTTTGGGCACTAGGCACCCATAGCCATACACATAGGCAAAATATTCATATACACAAAATAAAAATTAAAAATTAAGAAAACTCATTTAAATTATCATAGTCATGACTGAAAACAACTGAATTTTTTTAATGAGCATGTTTTCAAAAGAGTTTGTTCATATTATGTGCATGTATATGTTTGTATGTGTGTCACATGCCATTAGTGGCCATAATAAGGTACTGGATCACTGGTCATTGGTGATTCCAGCACTCAGGAGGCAGAAGTAGACAGATCTCTGTAAGTTTGAGGCTAGCCTGGTCTACAGAGCCAGTTCCAGGACAGGCTCAAAAGCTACACAGAGAAATCCTGTCTTGAAAAACCATAAAACAAACAAAGAGGCACTGGATCTATAGGAGCTGGAATTATAGGCAGTTAATTGTGAGACTCCTGTCATGGGTGGTTGGTCTTTTGCAACAGCAACAAGCACTCTTTATCTATAAGTCATCTCTGTAGCCCTGACTTCTTTTTAGACAAACTTTCAAGTACTCAGGCTGGCCTTGAACTCAATGTAATGTAGACCTTGAGCATCTTGGTCTTGATCTCCTGTCTTTACTTCCTGAATTCTTGGCTATAGTCCCCACCACACCCAATTTATACAGTGCTGAGAATGACTCTCAGAGCTTCATTATACTAGGGAAACACTATCAACCAAGATACATTCCTAGTTTCAATTCTATGAACACTTTTCTGTGTTGACAGTGTAAATGTAGGTGTTCTTTCTGCTTTCTGGAGAGAACAATCCAATGAGGGCAATACATGAGTATTCAAAATCCTTGGCAGTATATGTCATCATATCCTCCACCTGCACAAGGCCTGCACATGGTTAGGCCCATCAACATTCTGTCCTGGAAGTGGGAATATCTCATGAGGCCCCACCCTTTCCTGAGTATTTAAATGCAGTTAGTGATTGCTGGAAGAGAGGGCCACTGCAAAGGCGCCCATGCTTCTGTGAGTGACCCCTAATATAACTCATTGATTCTTTTTCAAAAAGACTTGAAAACAGAAAAAAATGGTTAGCTAAAATGGAAGAAGATTAACAGAAGGCATAAGAGACAGGAATAGGGGTAGTATTGAAAAATATTATGTACATGTATAAAAGTATCATAATAATTCCCATTATATGCAATTAATATATACTAATAAAAAGATGAAAAAACTCAGAACAGACAATGGCTTCAGTCCCAGACCTATAAAGACCCAATGATCTTGTGGATGGGAAGTCTTGAGTGAATGGACAGAATGATGCAGGAAGTGAGGAGGCAGGAATGTGTGGGAGAGCAGTCAGAATGGAGGCATTTCAATGATGAAAATAAAAAAGCTTACAGCCCCATGTGGTCATTTGAAAGCCAGCTAAAGACTTAAGTTGTACACCAGAAACAACTCCCAGTACTTGGCAAGAAAAACAAATAGATCCTGGTCTGATATTCTGGTTCTGATTGTGTGATTCCAAGGCAGGTCTTGGAATGTGTGTTTCAAAGTCCTTGGTGATCATGACACAGTGGTTTGTCTGCCTGGACTGCTCATGATCATTTACATGCCAGCTAAGAGGACAAGTCCTGGGATCCAGCAAGTCAAGGGCGGGTCTGAATTCTGGTGCTACTGTTTAATTTAAACTCTGAGTCTTGAGTTCACTCCCTTGCAAAATTATGCCGATGATGATGGCTTTAAGGAATCAGAAGATGTTTCTGAGAGGCAGACCATGGCCTTGGTCCAAGGGAAGTGTTGAGTCTACTTCTCCCTATTTCTCACCTACTTCCTGCTCAATGCTCAGTGGAAGAAGAAGGAGCCCTGAACGTTGCCACATGGGATAGATCCCTGTTCTTAGTCACATGCTAGTGAGCATACCTGCATCTTCTTATAGCCACTAAATCAGGACAAATTCCTCATCTGATCATGGGTAGCACCTTCAGGGGCAGGTGTGTATCTGCCTGTTCTCTTACAGGGAGGATACCCCGAACACAGGGCCTTGATGACTGCACAGGTGAGTGCCAAGCCTGCCTGTCAGTGTGTCCTCTGCTTCCATTTACCTCTGGCTGTCCTACATCATTCAAATATGGCTATAAGCCCATCTTCCTCCAGCTACCCTATTGAAAAAAAATGAGCTCATAAGTGTGCAATGGACTTAACAGAGAAAGGATTCTAATTGATGGGATAAATCAGTGCTTCCTTCAGGTTGGTAGGAAGCTTTGATTAAAAAATTAAGTAAAAATCCTCCCAGTTTTACTAATGTTTATATTATCTGCCTCTCTGTTCCCAGTTATACACATCTTACTGCTGGGTTCTGTACACAGTGTAGCTGTCACACTCATGAATTCATAGCAGCCATGGTTGCCTACACAAGGCCTGTACAAGATCAAGCAGTCAACTTTGTGGCCTAGATGGGGAGGTGTTCTCCAATGCTCCCTCCTTACTAAGGAACTTTTGGTACCTACGGATGCTGGGGGAAGGAGAATCATTCTTCTCTTTCTCTGAGAGTGTAGCCACTGGTAGGTTTTCCATGCTCCAGTGGATGGTCTCACACAGGGAGAACTGGAGGAAGGAAATGGGATGGATATGATTTCACTGTATACATGAATGGACTTCTTGGGAATAAAGAAAAAAATTATTAAAACATGAAAACATTCTTACAAATATAGAGCAATCAGAAAACAAGAAAAGCTTAAAGTGGTTAAAAACATCTGCTCATGTTGGTTCATCTATAAGAGGGCATCTCATTTCTGTGGAGGAAGATGCAGGGGCCCTGACGTCCATTCTGAACAGCCTTGAAGTGGAGGATGCTTGGACTCCAGCCTGGTTCTAAAACCTGAAGCCAGCATGCAGATCTTAGACCTTTCCTCAAGACATCTTTTACTCCTGGATTTTATTTTCTAGATAATGTGGTTCTCAGAAGGATTAAATAAAATAAAACAAAGCATGCACAGCCCTCAAACTCGTCCAAATATAGCTAGCTATTACTAGAATAATGGTACATAACTCAAGAAATGACAGAGACATCTTGCTACCTGGTCAGTCACCTGAAGTTCTTCTGTAATGTTCCATCTTCAGCCTATATAGGCCATAGGGTGTCTGGCAGACTTCTCAGCAAAGCAGGAAATTTCAAACTGTCTAACTCTATTGGCAGTTTGTCAGTCACTTTTCTCTGTGTCCTGTAGACTGTCTGGCAGACTCTTCCATGAAGCACGAACCCTGTAGCAATGTCCATCTTGTATCAGCAGTCATTTTTCTTTGGGTCCTGCATGTCAAGTTTATACAGCATAAAGTCAAACAGTTCAGACAAGAGCAGTATCTTGCCCAAATGGCTAGTCTTGCCATATTGGAAGTGAACTGCATAACGAGTTTCTTCAATGTCCAACTTCCTTTCTGACATAGGTGGTGTTGCCAGGAGCAGTTGTGTTTCACTGTTAGGAAAAACCCCAAACCATTTTAAATGCCATATTCTGTAGGTCTTTGAAAGGTTTGAAGAATGCCTATTCATCTCAAATACATTTCTGTATATCTTCAAAACTTACCTCAAAGTTCATTTTGAAATCACAGAGATCTGCTTGCCTGTCTCCTGGGTGCTGGAATTTAAGGTGTATGCCATCACACCCAGCTACTCTTTCCAGCTGCTCATATACAATATTGAATTGTTAGCAGTGCTTCTTAAAAGCCTTGTGTGTGTGTTTTTTTTGTTTTTGTTTTTGTTTTTGTTTTTTTTTTTCTAGTTCTGATGAGTCAGGAAACCTCTCTTAAAGGAGCCGCACAAATTTCCATTTCTCTCTAGCAAAACAGAGCCCAACCGAGAAAAATGCTGTTATTAAGAAGCCTTGCTTGTCTCTGTTCTTTTGTTTCTAAAACACTTTGTTAAGCTTTTGTTAAGTTTTAAGTGAAAGTTCTTAGTAGCCACATTGCGGCGCCATTTTATTATGATCATGTTTTCCCATCGGCCTGGTCCTAGAGCCTTGCAGGCCCCAAATAACACACAGAAGCACTGTATTAGATATAATGCTGTTGGCCAATTACTAGTTTCTTATCAGCTAGCTCTGTCTTAAATATTAACCCATTTCTGTTAATCTAAGTATTTTCATGTGGTCTTATCTTACTGTAGAGAGGGCCCAGCATTCTGCTCTCTCTGTTTTACATTTTGACTCCTCTTCTACCTCTCCCAGAAAACCTCCTTGTCTCCTCCTCCCACCTATCTTGTTTTCCTATTGGCCAACAGTGCTTTATTCAGTAACCAACAAGAGAAACATATTTACAGAATGGCATCTTCCATCATAGAGATAAAGACAATTTCTTTTCTTTCCTTTGTTCCATCCTTCATTCCTTCTTTCCTTTCTTTCTTTCTTTCTTTCTTTCTTTCTTTCTTTCTTTCTTTCTTTCTTCCTTCCTCCCTCCGTCCTTCCTTCCTTCCTTCCTTCTTCACTCTCTCCCTTCCTTCCCCTTCCTTTTCTTCCTTTTGAGACAGGGTCTCATGTAGCCTAGGCTGACCTCACACTTAGTACTCAACTGAGCATGACCTTTAACTACTGATTACCCTGCCTCCACCACCTGAACCCTGAGTTCTGGAATTATTGACCTTCATCAGCACAACCTAGTTTTATGCAGTGCTCGGGATGAACCCCAGAGCCTTATGTGTGCTAGCTAGTCAAGCACTCAAGCTGAACTACATTGCCAACCCAAGGTAATCTTCTAGTCATGTCTAGCCTATCCTGTCTTGTCCTATTTGTCTACTCAGCTCTGTTTTATTCTGTTCTTGTTCCCTTTCCTGACCCCAGCAGAACTCCCCATTGTAGAAGCTGTTCACAGCTTCAAACACATGGCTGCCATCCAGATGAGCACACCTAGAGGCACATTTGGGTCCCGCTGTCACTCCGAAGGAGCAATGTTAGTGATTGCTTGCTGCATGACTAATTTTAAATATTTGTTTGATATGCAGATGATGTCTCTCAGTGACAGCTGGAGGAGAACTGCTGATGTCTTTTCTTCAAAATGACACAGCCCTGCTGCTGTTCCAACTCAGTTACTGACACTGTATTACTTCTGTTTAGAGCTCTGATGCACTGTTTGATTGTCAATGATTCAAGAAAGGCCACAGCAAATAACATGATTCCTGGGTGACAAGTAGAAGATGGTGCTCCTACTAACAGAAAAACTGAAGAAACCACTGTTACCACCACCCTGCCAATCCCAGAAAACCACCATGACCACTACCCACTCCACTCCTAGAAAACCACCATGACCACTTCCCTCTCTATTCCTACAAAACCACCATGACCACTATCCTCTCCACTCCTAGAAAACCACCATGACCACCACCCTCCCTATTTCTAGAAAACCACCATGACCAGCCCCCTACTCCTAGAAAACCACCATGACCAGCCCCCTACTCCTAGAAAACCACCATGACCACCAACCCACTCCTAGAAAACCACCATGACCACCAACCCACTCTGAGAAAACCACCATGACCAAAGGAAGCTCTTCACACCTTACATTCACTCTGAGAAAAGTGTCCTTCTGATGATTCTGGAAATGTAGCTGAGACCTTGAGGAGCTGATTGTATTTTGTTGAATCTACCTTCTTGCTTATATATCTTTGTGCAGTTTACAACATACAGAACCTTCCATGTTGGCCCTAATCCAGTGCATCTAAGATTCTATATATTTCACAATTTTAAAAAAAAAAAGCATTAATCTGTCACCAGAGACCTTCTTAGGGTAAATACTTTGACTGGCAAAATGCCTCGTCCTACTTTGGGTGGAGAAGATTCTTGTAGGAGGAGAGCCCCATCAGTATAAACCTATCTCTGATTAAACCTATCTCTCTGTATAGGGAGACAGCATAGCAGGAGGCTTTGATAGGAGCAAATATGTCTAATATTACAGTTTGGGTTTGGGGAAGGGCATTGCATAAGCTTCATCTGTTGCCTTTAAAGATTAACCTAGACTCTGAGAGTTAATCATGTCTCACAGTAAGTTTAAGATATAGAAAGATTGAGGCACTACCCTTCAAGACTAGGGCTTGCAGGATGTCTACTCCCAAACTGATCTGATTCAAAGAGGGAAGAAAACTAGTAGCTGGTTTACACTGTGTCTCCAAGACCCACAGGGAGGAGGGAAGGGAGTCTGTCCTCTGATTTTACTTCCCATCATCCATGGGAGTGGAAGACAAGACTGACAAATTATTGAAATGCTATTATCAATAATAGCAAATCTTTAAATGTTTATGCCTTGTGCCAATCATTGTTGCAAACACTTGGTGTATGGTAGCATTTTTAAAAATTACCTTATGAGATAAATATAAATTCACATTTTAGGAAGTTTATTTAATTTCCACCAACCATAAGGTCTGGCAAAACTCTAATATATTAGCACAACCAGGAAGCTGACATCAGAACATTCAAGTTACAGAACATTTTAACACCACAAAGATGTCTCCTATCTCATATATGAGCTCTCAAAGCCTGCCTCCACAGTGACACACTTCCTCCAACAAGGACACACACAAGCCAAAAAGGCCACACCTCCTATTAGTGCCACTCCCTCTGGGAGCCATTTCCTTTTAAACCATGACATTGCACTCCCTGGTCCCCAACTTGTAGCCACATCATAGTGCAAAAATGCATTCAGTCCAACTTCAAAAGTCCCCATAGTCTATAATAGTCTCAAATTTATTTAAAAAAAAACCTAAAGTCCAAAGTCTCTTTTGAGATTCATGCAATCTCTTAACTGTAATCCCCTGTGAAATCAAAATAAAAAAGCAGATCACATACTTCCAACGTATAATGGCACAGGATATACGTTTAACATTCCAAACATAAGGAAGGGAGCACAGTAAGGAAATACTGGACCAAAGAAAGACCCAAAAACAACTGAACAAACTCAAAACTCTGCATCTCAGTCAAAGTGCTCTCCATATCCCCAACTCCTTTCAGCTTTTTGACTGCAACACCCTGCTTTCTCCTGGTCTGATTCCACTCCCTGTTAGCAGCCTCCCTTGGAAGAAAGCTCACAGCTCTGGCATCTCCAACATTTTGGGGTCTCCAAGACAATCCATGCTTCACTTTCACAGCTTCACACAATGTCCTCTCTAGGCCTCCATTCAGGGACACTCCTGACAAATGCTGACCTCAGTGGCTTTCCTTTGCCAGGAAGGAAGGTTCCATAATGCTTTTTCTTTATCATTAACTCTAAAGCCAAGTTCTGCTGCTTACTGGGCAGGTATATGTTTGTTTGTTTTGTTTTTAAATAACTTTTTTTTAACTGTTTGTTCTTTTGGGTGGCCAGCCACCCAGCTCCCAAATAATCTTTACACATGGAGACTTTTTCTTACATATAAATGCCCAGACTTAGCTTGGCTTATTTCTAGCCAACTTTTCTTAAATTACCCCATCTATCTTTCACATCTGGGCTCTTACTTTTATATATCCCTTTTGTTACTTCTTACTCCGTGGCTTGCTGTGTAGCTCAGTGGTTGGCCCCTGGAGTCCTCATCTCCTCCATTTGCTTCCCGATCTCTCTCCCCATATTTCTCCTCCTATTTATTCTCCTTGCCTGCCAGCCCTGCCTATCCTTTCTTCTGTCTAGATATTAGCTGTTCAACTCTTTATTAATCAAATCAGGTGTTTTAGATGGGCAAAGTAACACAACTTCACAGAGTTAAACAAATGCAACCTATAAGAATGCAACTCATCTTTGCATCCTTAAACAAATATTCCACCACACAACTAAATGTAATTCATCTTAAAATAATACTACACAGCATCCTTGTTCAATTATATCTTCACCAGCTTTCTGTTTTCCATGGTTTCCTTCACTGCCCAAGCTTGGCTGTCCTGAAACTGGGTTTGTAGACCTGGATGGCCTGAAACTCAGAGATCTTTCAGTTACATCTCCACCAGCTTTCTCTTTTCGATGGTTACCTTCATTGCCTAAGTTTGACTGTTCTGAGGCCATGAAGCTGGCCTCAATCTCAGAGTTCCACCAGCCTCTGCCTTCCAAGAATTGGAATAAAAGGTATACACCCTCACACCCAACTCCAACCTTTTCTTTAGTTACTTTTTTACAAATTGGAAACTTAGCTGGGTGGGATCTTGCCCTGAGGTCACCACTTCCTTTATTTCATTTCTCAGTCTGTTCATCTCCTTAAACACGGGGCTAAGCTCCATTCTTCTTCCTGGTGTTTCTTTTCTCCTCAAATTCACATTCTCTTGCTTCTTTTCATTATAAAGCTGTATAAGACTGACCAGTAATAGCCACATGACAAAGTCAATACTAGGTTGTTTTGAAATTTCCTCTGCCAAGGAATTAATACAAAACTCTTCACTTTAGCCACAGGAAGACTTTTCAGAGAGGGGCAAAAGGCAGCCACTTTCTTCACCAAAATATTACAATGATTTCTAGGCAACATAAAATCTTCTCCCTGATGCTTCTTGAGTGAACCTTCCACAGTTCAAATAACTCTTATCACCTCTGTCTTCTATGTTCCTACTAATGTGGTCCATTAAGCAGTGCTTCAAGCATTCCTCTGCTTCCCTAACCCAAATTCCCAAATTCTTCAGACAAAAGCATGGTCAGGTCTATCACAGCAATATCACAGAAGTTGGTCCCTAGTACCAACTTCTATTGGGGTGAAGAGACACTATGACCCACAGCAACTCTTATAAAGGAAAACAATTTACTGGGATGATTCACTTATAGTTCAGAGCTTATTCCATTATCCTCATGGTGAGACATGACAGCATGCAGGCAGACATGGTGCTGCAGAGGTAGCTGAGTGCTCTACATCTTGAAGGCAAAGGAAGTGGTGTGTGGGTATGGGCGTGGCTTGAGCATATATGAGACCTCAAAGCCTGCCTGTACAGTGGCACATTTCCTCCAATAAGAACACACCCAAACCAACAAAGCCACACTTCCCAATAGTACCACTACAATGACCTCAATTGTCAGCACCTCCTCCATCTGAAAACATCCCTAAGCTAACCTCATTGCTGTTTCAGCTTTTGAGCATCCTCCTCCTGTTGTCTACACATGTGAAGTACAAAAACATTTTGCAATTATTGCTGTCCTCTACTGTCTGAAGCAGCTGGATAGTTTTGGTTTATTATTATTTATTATTGTCATTACTATTATTAAACTGTTCTTCTCTCCTTGAAGAATGGCCGTGTTTGATAGTTTCTTGCTGCACCCACTTACATTTGGTACTGAGTCCCAGAAAGGTCATCTGGGTCCTCCTTTGGGGACCTGGTCCCTCCCCTAAACCAAAACTGACTTTTCATTTCTTCTGTAGTATTGATTATTTGCCTCTGCTGGCTTCTACCTTCCATTGTATTTGACCCCAGGTTCTGAGTCTGTTTCTCTCACTGTTTCTCTCTCTTGCATGCCTGCTCACCTCTCCTTACTGACTGGAATACATGACCTTCTCTTGGAACTGCCTGATCAGTTTCAGTTTTCCTCTGGTCAGAAAGTCGTGCTTGCATGCCAGGCAGTTTCTCACATCCTCCTGGGTGCACATCAGTTGGTTAGGGAATTCTCTTGATGAACCTCAGTCTACTTGAGGACACCCTCTGGATGGAGTTTCTGTCCATTGGTTCCTTCCCTCCCACTGGCTCACTCTTCCCTCCTTCTGCAACGTTATGAACTATAATCCCTAACTCCTCATACTTATATATGCTCTTAGTCACCTCTTTTTGGAAGGTATTATAGTTACAGTCCCCAGTGTCTGGACTTGGAAGAAAAGATTGCTCCCAACTGTTTTCTACCTACTTTTGCCCAATTCTGGGGTACATTTTCTAGCACCCCCTTCCCCGGACTCCTTTATCTCATTAACCATGGATCATTTCAATTCAAGCCTGCCCCCACCATTCCTCTTGTCTGTCTCCTAAAATCTCTTTCCTCTCTTGCATTCTATGAGAGTATGAAGCTTTCCCATTTTATTTTATTTTTTTTTTAAATATGTCCTCAGTGAAACTTGATAACCAGTCTCAGTGGCCAAAGGATGGCACATTTGATGTCAAAATTCTTCAAGATTGTGATTCCCTTATCTATAAGATTTCTTTCCTTCCCCTTTCATCACTCCTTCTGAGAATTGGGTTGTCTTAAAGAGATTCAAATGTCTTTTGGATGTGGATAATATTATTGAAAAATCTGGCTCTTGAGATAGGATTTGATCTGCCCACTCTAGACCCACAAAAGTTTAAAGGTTTTCTCCAAAGCCACTGTCCTGAGTCAGACTGTCCATCTGACTCTGTGCCTGGGATAAAGATCAAACATAACAACACAGAAAAAGGACAGTTTGCACTTGAGAACAGCTGAGAGGTAAAGTGTTTCCAATAAAGGATTTAAATCACCAAGTGTAATAGCAGATGTTTGACTCTCTAGATCCCCACCCCCACCGCCTGATTTATTTACTATCTTTAAAACCTTTGTTGAAATGTATACTTTATCTCGGGATTTTTAAATTCATTGGGGTGTGGTTAAAAAAAATCAATAAATCAGACATGGTGGCAAATATCTTTAAGTCCAGGACTTGGGAGGCAGTGGTAGGTGAATCTCTGAGTTCAAGTCCAGCCTGTCTGCAGAGTGAGTCCCAGGACAGCCAGGGCTACAGAGGGAAACCCTGTCTCAAACAAACAAACAAACTGAAAGAACCCAAACAAACAAGCAAATGAAAAAATATTAGATTAAAACTTATAACAAAAGCATTGTTAGTTAAAACTTATATATAAGTAATCTTAATTTGCTACAGAATAACACACACACACACACACACACACACACACACACACACACACACACACACATTGGATTTAACTCTTACTTATGGGAAATAGTATTTACTAGTAATGTATGTGGATGATTAAATTTCCTGTGTTAAAAAGTTCTATTCAGGCTAACAGAAACTGACTTAATGCAAACCATTATGTTGTTAACAACATAGTTAAACTTCAGCTATTTGAAGAAACTGAGTCATACAAAAACTGTGATACTCTGTAAAATTAAACTGGAAAAGGATCAGAAAATATGAGGTTTCCAGTCTCTTTATGGACTGTATTTATAGTTTAAATTTTTATTTTGGAAGTAAAGTATCTTCATTTAGAAATGTATAGTGATGGGAGATGTCATTCTATAAATATGTTTCTTTTATTGGTTAATGAATAAAGCACTGTTGGCAAATAAGAAGGCAAGATAGGTGGGACTAGGAGACAAGAAGGATTCTGGGAGATGTAGTAAAGAGGAGTCAAGAAGTAGGATGTGACAGAAGAGGTCTGGACCCTTTCACCAGTAAGATAAGACCACGTGGAAACACTTAGATTGATAGAAATGAGGTAATATTCAAGACAGTGCTAGCCAATAAAAAAATGCTAGTAACAGGCCAACAGTTTCATAATTAATACCCTGTCTCTGTATCATTTTGGGGCTGATGTGGCTGTGGAACCAGGTTGGTGGGAAACTGCTCATAACAGTATACATCTTTCATCTCAAGCTTTAATTTTATAAAAGACACCAATTTATTGTAAACTGCTAAAGATAATCAAGACATACAAGTTAATGCTGTTACCTAATAAATGATCAAGTTCTTCAATATACTCCAAATTCTGTTTGTAGCGTTGCTAAATACAAATGTGGTTCATTTACAGGGACAAGCTTTAGCCTTCTGTATATGTTGTCAAAGTTAAGCCTGAGATAAGTAAAGGAAAACAAATAATGTTTGTTTAATGTAAAATAATATTCAAAATCAGGTATTAGATAATGACCCTCTCAGAGAGAGCTGCAGAACATAGCATTTTTAGTATTGAGTGGAGGAAGAAACAGGAAAGGACAGGACAGGCTCCCCATTATAGACAGAAATACCAGTTTCGAGCAGCAGTCCCAAAGCCACCACCAAAGAAGATGTGGGGCCAAAGGACTCCACCTGGTACCCACTTCAAATGTGTCAACAGCAGTCCCTAGGCAAAAACTGCCTTTCTCCTCATCTGCTGCTAGGAACCCTGCCTAAACTGCAGATGGGCAGGACACTAGAGGAATCATATGCTCCTCTACCTCACCAAGGTATGACAGTCCCCCAAGTTCCTTTTCCAAATCTCCCAGATCTTCTGGGCATGGTGACCAAAGACTGATCCTGCCCTGGGAACTTAGACCCCAAACAAAACCATTGACATGACTGTGGAGGAGCCTAAGGTGACTGTCCAGATTCCGGGTAAGTCTCTGTCAGTTTTAATTGATACAGAGGCCATTGGTCCATACTTCCCACTCATTCTGGTAAATCTTAACCTTGTCAGAGTTCTGTGGTGGGTGTTGTCATCCAGTCCCATCACCCCGGGGCTCCAGGTCATCTCCTTTTTTTCCCTCTGGGGTCACCTGACCACTCACTCATTCCTCTTTATACCTAGTTGCCCAACCCTGTTATCTGGTGGGGATATCATGACCAAATTACACTTTTCCTTTTCTCTCATTGACCTCCTTCCTGAATTTCTTCCTCTCCTATCCTCTGAGGACCAAGCCCCTCTGATTCAGCTTTCTTTTAAATACAAATTAAATATATTTCCTGTTTTATATCAAGTCAATAAATCATCTCAATCATGTAAAAAAAAAAAAAAAACCCCTCAGAAGTGTTTGGACAGACACAGGGATCTGGTGCTTCATCTGGCTGAAGTTAAAAGTCTGTTTCCACCTTCAAAGCATTCTGGCTTTACAATAACTTTGGGTGCAAAGGATGGACGTGTTGCTTGCTGATGATACACATTTGAGAACTTTAAAGGCAAGTTTAAATTACCTGAGTCTCTTAAATGAAAAAGCTTCCAAACTGAGGCTTAATTACCTGCCAGCCTAAATTGGTTTCAAGTATAAAAGTCAGGCCGTGGTTTTTCCTAGAGCTAACAGGCTTCCTGCTGAGATAGGTGAACTCACAAAAATGTTTCAATAAAGAAAACCCTCAAACTACCATGCTGTTGTTACTGACTTAAAAATTGCTTTTTACTACCCTTTATGCTCCAATTATGATTTTTAAAAGAACTTGCTTTTCAATGACTATTCTCAATAATTAAGAACCTATGTCTCATGGTAAATGATTAAATGTTTCCAGAATAAAAAAAAGAAAAAAAGAAAAAGAAAAAGTTTATGTAAATTGTAAAGGTCTGAGAAAGCAATTTAAAGTATGTAAAAATGAGACTTAAAGATGATACATGTGATATTAAAACCTCAAAGTTTAACATATTAATCGATGAAACTCTGATAATTTATTATATTAATCTAGTCTTTGTAACAGTTATGGCATTGGCTGCTAAAGCTTTTTAAAATTCTTCTCTCATATGGTACATCCCAATCACAGTTTCCTCTCCCTCCACTCCTTCCAGTCCCTCGCCTCCCCTTTGCACAGACCCACTTTTCCTTCATTTATTTTCAGAAAATAGCATTATTCCCAGGGATATCAGCTGGACATTGCATAATAAGAAATAACAAGACCAGGCACAAACCCTCATATCAGAGCTGGGCAAGGCAATCCAGTAGGGGGGAAAGGATCCCAAGATCAGGTGAGTCAGAGATACCCACAACCCCCAGTCTCACAAAACATCAAGATAACAACTATAACATATGCAGAGGACCAAGCACAAATCTACAATTGTGCTTCATGATTGCTGATCCAGGTTCTGTGAGCCGCTATGAGACCTGCTTACTTGGTTCTATAGGCCCTGTTCTCCTGATATCCTTGACCCCTTTAGTTCCTATAGCCCTCCCCCTTCCATGGGATTCTAGATCTACAAGTGGAAGGACCCTATGGAAATCTCCAATTTGAGCTCTCTCACTACCTAATTCAAGTGTGTATCTCTGCATTGTTCCCTTCAGCCACTAGAGACAGGCTCTCTGATGACGATTGGGATAGGTATTGATCTATGAGTACACTATGAACACCCCATCTATATGAAAAAGTTCCCAAGCTAACCTCATGGCCATTTCAGCTTTCAAGCAGCCCCCCACCCGTCACCCCCCCACTCATATAAAAGCTAACATGCTTTTTGAGCTCTTGTCCTCTGCTCTCTGGGGCAGCTGGACAATGTTTTCGTTTGTTTGTTTTGTTGTTATTGAACATTTCATTAAAGTGTTCATTCAAGTATTCTCCCTATGAAGTGACTGTGTTCAGTGCTTTCTTGCTGCACCTGCTTGCATGTAGTCCCACATTTTATTATTTAACTGTTGCTCAATGAAGGACATATAGGTCATTTTCAGTTTGGAAGTATGAATAAAAATACCAGTACTTCTTGATTGACTTATGTAAATCTAACTTCTCATTTGTAAATGTCAAGGAATGAAGTTTCTGGGTTATAAGCTATCCACATGTTTCATATTTTAGCAAACTGCCAAACTGTTTTTGGAGTGTCTGGGCCTCTTCACAGTCCCATTAGCAATGTGTGAATGATCCAGTTTCCCAGCTCCCTCACCAGCACTGATCAGAGTGGGAATTGTAGACAATGTACTATACTTGGGCCAAAGCATTGAGATTTCTAGAAAAATCTTGTGAAAATGTTTCTAGAAGGAGAAGAAGTGGATCCCCCACTCTCTTGATTCAGGAATTGATAGACTTGTAACACTGCAAACATTCAGAAATAACAGACAACAGTGCAGACCGAGGTTTTAATGAGGACAGAGAATTTGGAAGTAGTTGATCTTTTTCAGTTTTACAACAGTGCTACCCAAAGGACTCTGGGACCCTACATCAAGATAGCAAAAACAAAGAGTGTCCTGGGGAGATGGCTCAGAGGGTGTAGTAGTCCTTGATAACTTGACACAAACTAGAGTCACCCAGGAAGAAGGAATTTCAGTTTAAAAAAAAATGTCTCTGTCAGATTGGCCTATGGGAAAGTCTGTGTGGGTATTTTTCTTATTAATTGTTATTGTAGGAGGAACCAGTCAACGAAGAGTGGTTCTATCAATGGGCAGGTGGTCCTAGTGACATAACAAAGCAAACTGAGCAAGGTAAGCAGAACCAGCAATAGAAATCAAGTCCGTGGTTTTCATTCCTCTACAGCCTATTGGATTTCTTGCCTCTAGGCTCTTGCCCTGGCTTCCCTCAATGATAAAAATGCTGGAAGGTAGCCAGTAGAGCAAGTAAGTCTTTTTTAAATAAAATGGTAGCAAGGAAGCACTTGTTAGGGGAGTAGCAAGCCTTGAGTTCAATTCCCACAAAAAAGCCAGCACGGCAACACATAGTGTTTAATCTGAGTTTAATCTTAGCGTTAGACCAATAGTAAAATCTGTGTTTCACTGGTCAGCTACAGTCAAATGGTCATCAAGCTTCTGTGTCCAGTCCAGTGGACTTGTCCCTTCCATGTTTGAAAGGAGGAGTGAGGATGGAGGAAGAAATAGAAAAGAAAAGACAGAGTTGGGAGGACATGCAGTGAATACCGTGGTTCTCCCTAAGCTTATTCAAAGTTCTCATATATCCCAATCAAAGGGGGAGGGCAAAAGAATTCCATTATAGAAAGAACAAGTAAATGTAATTGCCTTCCCATTAACCAAAACATCTGGTGACCATACCCTTGTAAGGAGCACTTTTCTGCCAGCCTGGTCTCAGAGCTAGGCCAGCCCCAAATATCACACAGAGATGCTGTATTAGATATAAAGCTGTTGGCCTGTTACTAGCCTTTCTTATTGGCTAACTCTGTCTTAAATATTAACCCACTTCTATTAATCTAAGTGTTTGCATATGATCTTGGCTTACCAGAGAGAGGATCTCGACCTCTTCTCTCAAGTCACTATATCTTGACTCCTCTACTACAGCTACCAGAATCCTCCTTGTCTCCTAGTCCTGCCTATCTTGCCTTCCTATTGGCCAAAAGTGCTTCATTTATTAACCAATAAGAGAAACATATTTACAGAATGACATCTCCCATCATTTCTTTTTGTCTAAATTAAAGGAAGGGGTTTAACTTTAACATAGTAAAATATATAACAAAACAGTTATCAAATAAGAAATATAGTTAACAATATTTAGTCCATTAACATTTAGCAAGTTTTAAAGAAAATATTCCATCATCATCCTATCTTTGTGAGTCTAAAGTCTTATATGTAACTTATTTTTAATCCTAACTAAGGAAAACTATAACCATAACTACCTGTCTTCAACTCCCTCAAATACCACAGAAGGATAGTATATAAACTCTAGAAATGACAGAGACAACTCAATACCTGGTTAGTCACCTGAACTTCTTCTGTACTGTCCCATCTTCAGCTTATAGGCCATAGTGTGTCTGGCAGACTTCTCAGCAAAGCAGGAGACTTTAAACTGTCCACCTGTATTGGCAGTTTGTCAGTCATTTTTCTCTGTGTCCTGCAGAATGTCTGGAAGACTCTTCCATGAAGCAGGAACCCTGTAGCAATGTCCATCTTGTTTCAGCAGTCACTTTTCTGTAGATTTTGCATGTCCAGTTTATACAGCATAAAGTCAAACAGTCCAAACAAAAGCAGTTTCTTGCCCAAATGGCTAGTCTTGTCATATTAGGAGTAACTCTATAACGAATTTCTTCAATGTCCATATTCCTTTGTAATGAAGGTGGTGTTGCCAGGAGCAGTTATGCCTCACTGTCAAGAAAAACCCTAAACCATTTTAAATGCTATATTCTGTAAGTCTTTGAAAGGTTTGAAAAATATTTATTCATCTCAAATATATCTCTGAATATCTAAGAAAAACCTAACTAATTTAACTATAAGTTTTGACTATTATAGGTAACTATCTATAATCTGTAATAAATTATTCACTACATTTTATATGAGCTATATAAACACAATACCTAAACAAGAGGAGAAATATACATATCAAAAATGATCTTAAATCTGTATCAATATGAAAATTCATTCCAAAACAAAGTATTCATTTCTATACCATAGTCCTCTTTTTACTTTTAAAGGGAGATTGGTTGTGATCATTAACTATTTATAACCAACCCCATTTAAATGAAAACAAACATTTATAGACAATATATGGGAATTTGGGCATCATTCTTTCCAAAATGCTTCCTGCTGATATGGGGTACTGTATGGGGGATCCTAAGAAGACACAGAAATCCTGGCTGTAGTCGTCTGCAAGGCTGCCTCGTCCCAGCTGTTTTGAATGTTGGATCACCTGGGAAACTGTTTCAGGGGCTCTTGCTTGATCAAACCATGTTAGTCTGGAAGGAATCCACAGCTTTTCATTTTCTGTGGAAACAAAAATAGAAATTCTTTTTCCTAGTAATCTGTCCTTAGACTTAAATTTTGAAGTCAAAGCATTTTAATATAAATTGGATTAATTCAGCAGCATTGATAATCAAGTGTATTCTAGTAGCTGTTCCTCCTTTAGCAATTGAGCAATTCAAAGACAACACAATAGCTTACAGTATGCAGACTCTCTGTGTATTTTGATTTTTATGTGGCTTTTTATTACTGTATTTATTTTGCTTCCTTTTTTATTTATTAAAACAGGGTTTCTCTGTATAGCTTTAGATGCCCTGGAATTCACTCTGTACACCAGGTTCATTTTGAAATCACAGAGAATTGCTTGCCTCTGCATCCCAAGTGCTGGAATTAAAGGTGGGTGGCACCACATCTAGCTACTCTCTTTCTATTTTTTAAACCATTTTATCCTTTTCCTTTTTCTCTTCCAAGCCTACATATATTTTAAAACACACTGTAAACCTTTAGATGTTTTTCTTCATCTGAATCTGTCTTTACTGTAAATTTTTATCTTTTTCTGGCCAGGAGTCTTTTATCTACTAAACAATATTGCTAAAATGAAAGCCACAGCTGTTTTAGCTGCCATCTATCCAAGATGGCAGGGGTACATATACCTTTAGCACTGAGAGCTGTGCTCACTGCCTTGGTCTATGCTGCCATCAAGGAGCATGTTGCCAGCTTGGAGATGTGGTCACTGCCACTGCCAGCTATTCCTAAACAGCTATTCCTACATTCAATTGTTAGCAGGGTCTCTTAAAAAAGAGTCATGCAGGTTTTGTTCTGCTTATGCCTAGTCAGGAAACCTCCCTTAAAGGAGCTGTGCAAATCTCTGCTTGTCTCTAGCAAAACAGAGCCCAACCAAGAAAAATGCTGCTACCAAGAAGACTCATTTGTGTCTGTTATTTTGTTTTTAAAATTCCTTTCTTAAGCTTTTGTTAAGTTTTAAGTGGAAGTTCTTAGTACCCACATTGTAGGCACCATTTTGTTACTAGCAGTTTCCCACCAGCCTGATTCCATTGCCACATCAGCCCCAACACACAGAGATGCTGTATTAGATATAAAGCTGTTGGCATGTTACTAGGTTACTTATGTTACTTTGGCTAACTCTGTATTAACATTAACCCATTTCTATTAATCTAAATGTTTGCACATGATCTTGGCTTACCAGAGAGAGGGGCTGGACCTCTTCTCTTAAGTCCCTACATTGACTCTCCTCCTACATACCCTAAACCAAATATTGTGTTGTTTAGGCAAGACATCCTGTAGCTATACCTTAGGCCAAACATCCTTTTATTTAACCTTGAAAGAACAATAATAGGCTTGAACTCTCTGACCTTAAGTCAAGATGGAGCAGAGTTACTTCTGTGAGACTTCATACTTCTGATTGATAGAGAGACCATACTTCAAAAAGTAAGGTTCAATGTGATTGAGGAAGATACTTGATATCCATCTCTGGCCTACACACACACACACACACACACACACACACACACACACACACACAAAGTAAGCTTCAATGTGATTGAGGAAGATACTTGCTGAGCATCTCTGTCCTCTACACACACACACAACATACACACACACACACACACACACACACACACACACACACACACACACACACACACATACACTGGGAGAAGCCCAGAGGAAAATTTAGGAACTCTGGAAACACAGAGACAAATTCAGACTGGATCCCTACAGGCTGCACAACCTACTATTTGTATAATCTTTGCAATTAATAGCACTGTAAACACAGAACTTCATCTCCCTGCACCACACTAGTAATCAACAGCCAGTTTGATCTCCCAGGTGCCTAGGCCTTTACTGTACTCATCTCCCTTCTCCATCAATGACTGTCATCATTTTTAGGGACTTTGAGGAGCCTGGTCAGTGTAGTATGTATTCTTTGCTCCATCGGTCCTTTTCCATTAATCCAGAAAACCCTTCATTCCATAGTTCCTCATCCTTTCCTCACTTCAATCCCTAAGCTTTGGTTCAGGGTTTTTATTATTTCAGAGAGAATGTGTGTTAAACAGGCATTCAGGCACTCTGGAAGAAGCAGGGGGGAAGGGGCATGAGTCAGAAAGAAGAAAGAATGCCACAAAATGTTCCAATTAGAGGATGTTAAGACCATCACTACTTTCCTAAGGGAGTATAGCTGTACTAGGCAGCAGTGTGTTAATCACAGTGTCACAATTTTAGGACATCTCAGTGATATACATACTATTTTTATCATCATTAAAAATGACAGAAAGAGGCTGACAAGAAGTTTCAA
Source organism: Cricetiscus sungorus (assembly GCA_030556225.1). Classification (NCBI taxonomy): domain Eukaryota; kingdom Metazoa; phylum Chordata; class Mammalia; order Rodentia; family Cricetidae; genus Cricetiscus; species Cricetiscus sungorus. The sequence continues at coordinate 77,451,410 of JANBXA010000007.1, read as the reverse complement.
GAGGGAAAGACACCAGCAATCAAGCCCAATGACCTGAGCTTGAGCCCCAGGACCTGCACGGTGGAGGAAGAGAACCAACTCCTGAAAGTTGTCCTCTGACCTCCACATGCATCATGCATGCTGTGACACACAAATGCCCCCCCAAATTATTTTATTCTTTTAATGAGAGAAGGAGATTTGAGAATACATTACATGCTCAGCTTCCTGAATCCTTAAACAGGGAGCTAAGACTCAAATTGAAGCAGTCTGATTTCAGCCAAGAAAAGTGCACTATCTACCATTGTGGTCAGAGTGTGTATGTGAGAGGAAAGCAGGAAGCGCTGTTTCAGGGTAGCTTGCCCTGATGGAGGTCTAAGAGATGCCCAACTTCCTGGAGCCTTGTGAGAGATATCCCCTTAAGTGTCCATAGCTGTTCTGCACACCAACTTGAGAGAGGTGCCTACCACAACACTTAATATCTACAGAGGGTCCCAGCCTGTGATGACTTGACTCAAAATTTTTAACATTGTGATGGTGCAAAAGTGACATTTTGCCATATTTCAGATTTTGAATTATGATTATTTTCTCAATCTAGTGACATGATGAATGAACCAATTTCATGATGCTGAGCACTAGATAACAAGGGTGAACAACTGATGTGCCGAACCCTACACTGTGCGGATGAACTATAATGTTCAGCCAGTTGGCTCTTGAAACCACATTTTGAAGTTACAATATTTATAACAGGATGGCATCTTTGTTAGGGCTTCTATTGCTGTGATGAAACACCATGACCAAAAAGCAAGTTGGGGAGGAAAAGGTTTATTAGGCTTATACTTCAGCATTGCTGTTCATCACGTAAAAAGTCAGGACAGGAACTCAAAAAGGGCAGGATCCCAGAGGCAGGAGCTGATGCAGAGGTCATTGGTGGGGGTGCTTTCTTACTGGCTTGCTTCCCATGGCTTGTTTAGCCTGCTTTCTTGTAGAACTCAGGACCAACAACCCAGGGTTGACCCCACCTACCAAGGGCTGAGCCCTCCCCTATTGGTCAGTAAATGAGAAAACGCTTTACAGCTGGGTCTCAGTGAGGCATTTCCTCAACTGAGGCTTCTTCCTCTATTACTCTAGTTTGTGTCAACTTGACAAATAAAACCAGCCACTACAAGTGGGTTCCTCAGAACATGACCTCATCACCAGTTGAGGAGCACCTGCAGTTTAGTGAAAAGGAATAGTTCTTATTACTACAGATTATGAAAGCATGTCTACAAAAACTTACATAGAAAAGGGTCTAGTACACTTCCATTTCTAGTCTGATGGAAACCAACCTACCACCTAAAAACAGGTACAAATGTAGAGGCTGGGGAAATTACTGTTCTCAACTTTCAGGAAGTGCAAAAATCCATGGTGGTATTCAGATTTCTAGGAGGCATTTTCCCAGTGCTGATGGTGTAGGATTCAGTTTCCACAGCTTTACAAACACATGGAGAAAATGCTAAGCCCAGGGCTGTACCAAAATAAAACATTAAACATAAGACTCTTAGAATAAAGGACTCCAAGAGTGACAACATCAGTGTGATGACAACTAGAGGGAGCATGGCATGCTCCATTCCTGGGTCTCAAGAGAAATGCTTCAGTGACCTCCCATGAGACGACCCTCAGTGATCACAAAGGGTCACACACAAGCTAACATACCCATAGTGTCTAAAAACTCTAAGCCATTAATCAGTGTAACTAATTTGGAGGCTTCCAGAGTGAGCTGCTCAATAGGCTTCCTATGTCCAGGTGGTCAGACCTGTCCCATATACGTACAACCAACAGTAGTTGGACTTAGTAAGATTTTACACAGACACACACACAAATACACACAGACACAGACACACATACACACACACACACTACATATGTATAAAAATAAAGCATATGCATATATATGAATAGAAAGTGAATTTGAAAGGAAGATGTATATGGAGCATGGCAAGATTTGGCAGATGAAAGGAAAGGTGAATATGATGAAATAAATTATAATCATCTAGGAAATTCAATTATTATAAAAACAATAATAATCATCAAAAAAGTAAGTGGTAAATGGTAACTTTTATGTTGCACATATTTAGCCCATTTAAAAATAAAATTCTAAAAAGATAATAAAGAATTAAAGGGGAAAAACTGAGAGAGTGACAAGTATTGACAATTGTCAAAAAAAATGGAGCACACAGATTAGGAATTTTTGAAGATGAAAATAGAAGCCAGGGGACAGAAGTGATACTAATGTCCCTCTGTAACAGTTAAAAACAGATGAATAGAGAAATGAAGCAAATAGAAAATACTGAAATCATTCTGAAATCATATAATTTAGATTTATTTGTGTCTGAGGGGACTGGTATGTGAGTGTGGATATGGGTGGCTGTGGAAGCCAGAAGGGAGTCAGATTTCCTGGAGCTGGAGTTAAAGATGGTGTGAGGCTCTTAACAGGAGAGCTGAGAAGTAAACCTAAGTCCTCCACAAGAACAGCGAGTGCTCTTTACTACTCAGCCCCCTCTCCCACCCTATTCCTCAAAGCAATTAAAAAGAAGAGAAATGGGATTTTATCTAGAAACAACACAATGAGTTCATATGAACATTGACCAAGAATAATCCATGTCAAGATAGATTCTATTACAACATAATCCTTCAGCATCTAGCAAAAATGAGAGTGTGACTTTAAGAGAAAGAGTTAGATTGTTGCCAGGCATTGCAGGGCATGCTGTATGCCAAGAAGAATCGAGTAACATATTTAAGAGGTTTGAGAGAAGAGAACATCAGAGATTTTACAACCAGTTAAAAAAATGATTTTTAAGTACAAAGGGCACAGATAAACTTACTGAACCACATGAACTCAAACAATGTTGTTTCCACAAGCCATTTTTGAGCAATCTCCTGTAGAATGAGTTTCAGACAAAATAATTATAGGGTCAATGACATAACGACCACTAACGAGCATCAAATAAATAGTTATAGGGACAAAATGAAGAGATACCAAAAACATTGTGAAATGACTAGTATGTATGTATTAGTGCAATTTTATGTGAATAACATAAGTACAACTATATACCATTATAATATTAAAATTCATATGTTTATATACTTGAAATGGGTACTTTGGCTAAATGTAAATTTTATATCAATAAACTTGAAAAGGGAAGGGTGTGAGAAGCTCCCTATTAGTAACTTTTCTTGCTGAGACAAAATATGTGACAAAAGCAACTTAAGGAAGGAAGGGTTTGCTGTCACTCATGGTTCAAGAAGGGTCACATTCCACCAAGGTGGCCAGAGAACAAGCAGCTGATCACAGTGGATCTGCAGTCAGGAAGCAGAGAAAAGACAGGAAGTGGGGTCCAGGCTCCAAAACCTCAAGGCCTACCTCCCAGTAATTCTCTTCTTTTAGCACAGCTTCACCTTCAAAAACATCCATAATCTTCCAAAGCAGCACTTCTAGCTGAGGAACAAGTATTCAAAGTGGAAACTAAGGGAGGAATTCCACTTTTAAACCACAAGCATATGATAAAAACTGTTACTGTTTTCATTAGTAATAATGGCTATGATCTTCTCATTATCATTATCCAGATACAGCAGCAGAGATGGCCAAGATCAGGAGGGTCACAAACACAAATGTGAACAGTCACATACTAGCTGGGAGAGAGCAAGATGAGCTTTGATAGTAATAACAATGATGATAATAACTGCATTGGATTAAAATGCAAATATGTTTAAGCCTATGATTTCATAATGATGTTTTAAAAATGGTCACCTTCTGGGCATTTCAGGAAACCAGTTCATTATACTAAAAACTGCAAAATAAATTAAAATAGTCACCTATTTCCTCATTTCCCTTGTGAATATTTTGGTGATCAAACAACAGATGAATGTATTCCATTATCAAAGCGTTACTGATGGACAGTAAAGAGCAAATAACAATATCAGGATATCATGGTGCTAAGCTGAATGACAGTCCCCTAAAGTCCCATTCCTTAGTTCAGGGGATGCAAGCATATGACAAGAAAATGACTTCCATATCTGTTTAAATGCTGGAAGAGGTGCAATCCAGTAACAAAATGTATGCTTAGCATGCATCAGACCCTGGATTTGATCCTTAGCACATACCAGACATACACACGAACACCTGATGTGGGAGAGTGTCTTGAATTCTCTGGTTGGGCTAGATTTGACTTGGGGAACCTTAAAGGGGGAGGCAGAAAAGATAATAACGGTAGCGGGATTGGAGGATGCTAAGCTGCTATCTTTAAGACGGAAGAAGGAGACTTAGACAAGCGATGGCGATGTAGCTCCAGATCCCAGCAAAGGCCAGAAAGCAGGTTTCTCAGTGGCAATTTTAAAGAAAACATGAGGCCACCAATTCCTTCCTTCAGGCTGTGGAATCATCTTGAGCTTAAGAGAATGACTCATGACTTTCTAAACTACATCTTTGTTGGACCATTGAAAATTACTGAAGAGTCACATTCTGCAAATACATATGTGTGCATACACGTGTGTGCTTGTGTGAGTGTGTGAGTGTGTGTGTGTGTGTGTGTGTGTGTGTGTGTGTGTGTGTGCACGTGCGTGCGTGCGTATGCTGGCTGTCTGGAAGGCAACAAGAAGGGCTTCCATGATTAATAATATTAATAATAATAATATTAGTAGTAGTAGTAGTAGTAGTAGTAATTGCACCATTAAGCATCAACTATTGCTGATATGACAAAATGAGACTCGCCCAGATATTTTATGTTTTCTCTAGTCTTGACGAACCCCACCTACATCTGGAATATCCACAATGGCCATAAATCAGATCCACATTGCTTGAGATTGCTTCTAATTGTAGGAAATGCATAAGACAGAAAATCCTCAACTGTATCAAGAGTAACCATATATTCTCCAGACTGTGGAAGAATCTGCAAGCCAAGTAGCTTGAGTCATGCACTGTGTTTATTATAAGAAAAAGGAGGGATCTATAGCAATAGAAAAACTTAAATGGTATATGAACTTTTAATATTTGAAAGACATCATTGTTTACAGTCCAGATATATGCATCATCTAGTAAACTGTGAAATTTTTGTGAAATAATTGCTCTAGGGAGCAATTGTTGAAGAAAAAGCAAAGCAATTGGTGTTTGGAGAAAGATGAAGGACCAGGAGGAATGGGTAATGTGAAACAGCTCTTGAGCTGTTCTTGGGAGTTGCCAAGAGGTTTTGTTGTTGTTATTATTTTGTTTCTTGAGACAGGTCTACCATAGCCAGGCTAGCCTGAAAGTTCCTAAGTAGCTGAGGCTGACATTCCTGGCCCTCCTGCCTTGACCTCCTGAGTACTGGTGTTACAGACATGAAACGTGCCCATTCAAAGTTTTTATTTTTATTTTATTTTTCCTTGAATGTTGTTCATCTTATAAAAATTAAGCATGCCATAAATTGATTGTTGTGATTTTGCTGTATCTGTGTTTTCAAGTATATTGTTTCATAAAACAAGAGTCTTAAAACAACCATAATGAACTTGCAAGCATCATTTAGATTAAACCAGTCAACAAGTTCATTATAAAAATACAATAATTGGTTTTAAAACTTAATCAACAGTTTTAACAGCAATTTAAACATACATGAAAAAGAATTAAGAGAATTCGGAGGCGAGCCATATTAAAAGAGAAGTTGAGGAACACAGTAAATGAATGGCGTATGTTTGACATCTAATCACATCAGTACTGAACACACAGGTAGGCACGTTTCATTTTGTATGGTGTCATCTGACATGACACCATTGGACTTTGCCTGAGACTTCTCAATGGAGGTCTGTGAACATCCTCTCTGCTAATCCTGAATGGACAAAGCTTCTCTCTCATGCAGAAACAAAGACTTTGAACATATTCCTAACATCACTCTTTAGATGAGTACATCTTTTGGTTGTATTCTGCCACATTATTTGACATCTTTAAAGATTTCTTTGTAAATTGCTGGTTTCGTTTTTTAAAAAGAATCTTAATGAGTTTGGAGCTGGGATTTGAACAGAATTTCTACCAATTTTTGAAATGCCCTAAATATCTTTCTGCTGTTTTGTAAATCACTTTTTTGTGAGGTGGCATTCTCAGCATTAACAATTATAAAATCAAAATAGAGATCAACTCTGAAAAACACTGAAGATATCCCATATTCTGTAGTATCAAATAATCAGACAAATTTTAATTTTAAAAAAGAAGTGAACAATCCACCTCATTACTGTAGAAATTTTCCTTAGTCTTTAAAAAATGGTAAAATCATACATACACCACAAGATTATTTTAAAATGAATTTCTTCATGACTCTCAATGTTCCATTTTCTATTTCTATTTTATATACTTACATATGCAGGGTCATGTAAAAGTTTTTGAATTGAAAGGGATTCTTGAATGGAAAAAGTTTAGAAAGCCTTGTTCTAATATATCAGAATTAGAGGGCAGGAGACAAAATACAAAGAGAAAAATTTAGAGAAATATAAAAAATAGCAAGTTACCTTCAAAGGATTCAGGGTTCAAACCCTAGCTGCCTTCATTAGAAACACTAGAATAAAAATCACTCTGGAAGTTCAGTTCTCAAAATGGAAAGATGACAGGAAAGTGATCTTACAGGGTAAATGTCAGCCCTTAAATTAATCTCTGTGGGTCTCACAGGCAATTTCTTCCAGTCTTGGTAGCTACTAAAAGAGGATGGCAGGTGGGAATGAGAGGAAGAGCAGATGAGGTGAGGGAAGTCACCTGTTCATCAAAGACCGCAGCATCCTTCATTCTTGTCTGGGCCCTTACAAATAGCAGCTGTGCTCACGGAGCACCCACAGGATGAAACCATCACCCACTGGATCCATGTACACAGGGGAGCAACACAGTGCAGCCATCATGTACTGGGGTCATTCTCAAAGGGCAGAGGCACAGTGCAGTTGTCACCCACAGGAGCCATTCATTCCCTTGGCAATTTCACTCACATATTTAGACACTGCATTAAGATGGAAGCCAATGACCCTGCAAAGCATGATGTTCACATTGGGGGATCTTCACAAGCTCTGCTCTGTTCTGATAATGGAATGGGACTTGAAAGTACCATGTTACACAATCAGGAACACAGCATCATGTTCTCTGACCTAAATTTCCTGACCCATCACCTGCCTCCACCTGTTTATTTAGTTATAGATGTCTTCATATTGGGCCTTGTCACTTGGATTCACTCTCAGATTATTATCAAACTAAAGATCACTAGGCATCAAATAATGACTGAGTTCAAGGTGTATGGATGCCTGCTATCTGTAAAAATGGTGAAGCCACAGGGAAGCCCTTCTACATTGTTTAAAGATATGATATTGTTATGAAGCCCTGACTGGCATTGAACTCAATACATCCTGCACTGAGTTTTGGTTTTACAGGTATATGCTAGTGTGCCCATTTCCTATAAACATCTGTACTGTGTTGGCCCCACCAGGCAGCTGATACAGCCCCTTTCTGATAGATATTAACCTCAGACTCATTTGAGAAGCCTTTCTAAGGTCTGAGCAGCCCGGGACTCCAGAACTATTGTTAGCTTCTCCTTTCTATTTCTAGGTCAGAGGTAGAGAATGATAATGGGTCCAGGATATTTCCATAATTAGAGTTATTTTCTTCAACAACTTTATTGCTCTGATCTTTACCCAAGGTTCCCTCTCCACCCCCACCACTCCCAGTCCTCTCCCACAGACCTCTGTAAGTACACTCAGGGGCATAGCAATGAGAATGTTAGTGCCAGCCTTCATTTTTTGGCAAAGGAGGAAGAGTAGGTAGGTTGCTGTTTCAACCCCAAACCCAACCTCTCTTCACAGCTTCCCCTCCAGAGTGAGCTCAGCATCTACCTGGAGAAAATAGAGCACAGACATCTGCTGAAAACTGTCCTTTCCCCCACTATGATGGGAGAGCAGCTGGTAGGTCCTTCGGCTAAAGACAGGAAAGTATGTTTGGGTGAGTTCCCCTACTCCAGGAGGACTTAACACCAACCCCTACCGAACCTGAAGGTTGCTTCCACTAACAAGTTTCATGAATAAAAAAAGGAAATGTAATGTTGAGCCCTCACCAGAAGCATTGGAATCCTCCTGTACATCTAGTCTACCCTCTTACCCCTTCATCAGAGAACTAAGACAGGGCCACTACTGAACACCAGCATTAATGTTCCATTACCCAGCCTACCTGCACTGCAACAACTCAGAATCCAGCTCCAAGAAAGACACTGGCAAGGAAACGAGAACAGCAATAATTTAAGAGTTGTCAACACATACACACACACACACACACACACACACACACAGTTACAGACACAGACACTTTCACATAGGCACATATACATATACTCATAACATACACACATATGCACATGCACACATACATACAGACAGGCACACAACACATATATGCACATACACACACAGAACTATCAATCCATTGCAGAAGCACATGTTGGGAATTGTGCTATCTTCTTTTTTCCCCCCTTAACTTTTCAGTGACTCTGGATTTCACATCATTCATTTTCATCCTATTCATCTTCCTGTCCTTTCCCATTTGCTCTCTACCCTTGCAAAGCTTCCCCCAGGATAAAAAATATAATTTAAAAGAAAAGAGAGAATTGTCATCATGGAAGCTGTAGTGTGGCACAGTGAGTCACACAGTGTGCCCTTTAGTCTGTATATCATTATTTGCAAGTGTTCATCAAAATGAATAGTTGGTCTGGTCCAAGGCCTCTGCTTTTTGCTACATCATCAATACTGGGCCCTCACTGGGGCTCCTCTTGGATAGATATCCCATTGTCCTGTGTCATGGACATCCTGTAACTTTGTCTCTGCAAGTCCGGCCCCTTCCTGTGCCCAAGCAGATCATAGATGGGGTGAATGATAGGGTGGGTCAACTCTAAGCCCTGGTTCTGGGCCTGGGTGGTTCCTGAGAGCCCACCAACTCTCCCTCATTCTCACCATGAGAGTGTGTTTTCCATCACGGTTATGGCTAGATCTCCCTATGTAGTAAGCACCACAGGTCAAGAACAGTTCTGCTAGTTTCATGTCTGCCAGGCCAGTTCACCCTCACCTGGTGGTAACAGGAACCACAGGCATCAACACAAACTACAGCTGCAGCAGGCTACAGACCTAGACAGGACCCTTGGTAGCAGCTCTGGCTAGGGCAGCCAGCACCATGGCCCCAGATGGCAAGAAGCCCATGCACCTCAGCTCACTCCTCACTGCCTTCACCTCTTAAATCTACCTCACTCCACAGGTCATGAATCATTCTCTCTCTCTCTCTCTCTCTCTCTCTCTCTCTCTCTCTCTCTCTCTCTCTCTCTCTCTCTCTCTCTCTTCCCATATCCCACCATACATTTCTATATTTGCTCACCATAATAGAGCCCATCAAGGCACCAGGTAGGCCCATATTTTCTCTTCCCATACCAGGGCAGAGAGCCCCAGGTCTTTGTCCCTGGTTCATCTTACTTGTGTTATCCGCTTATGGGTCATATTCCAACATGTCTGAAAGTCAGAGGTTTTACTAGAACACTAGTCTCAAGGTGTTGCTCCACAGCAGCAATGCTAGATGGGAACTTCTTAGAAACCTGCTCCTCAGTGTCTCTTCTGATCTAGTGACTCAGAACTGGTGGATGAGGTTTAGTACTGTGCTGTAAAGTGCCTCCCAGATGACTTTAGTAACTTGTTCAGAAGTAGTGAAATAGGGGTAAGGAATATGGACTTGCAATCATAAGAACCTACATTCCACCCCAAGAACCCATGTGTAAAAATTAAAACAACAATAAAACCACCTGTAATCCCAGTGCTGGGTTAGTAGAGACGGGCAGATCCCTGAGTCATGATCTCCGAGGCTGGCCTCCACATGCTTGCATACACCACACACTCACGCATGCTAGCACACATGTACGCATGCATGCATGCACAGCTGTAGTGAAATAGAAGGTGCTTTCCTCTCAGGAAAAACACCCAAATGCAGAGAAAGCACCCACAGGAAGCCTCCTGATTACTCTGTTTTAAAACATTAAGCGTGGGAAGTGGTCTCCCATTCAAGTGAAAGCAAAATGAAGAAAATCCAACAATGGATGGATCCATAAAAACAGCAGAGAACAAAGAGAAGAAAATGTCTACCAAATGCTTGGAAGAAAATTATAGATATTTCTTAATGTGGTTTATTATAGAAAGAAAAGCAGAAATAGATAAACTACTTGACCAAAACTCATTACCAAAGCAGGAAAGAGTAAAACATTGCTTGGAGAGAGCAAGTTACACCAAATGACACCATGAGTCAAAAGAAAGACAATGCAGATGTTCAAAATTCACATGAACAGAATTAAAATCACATTTAGAGTTGCAGCGCTCTGGATCGACAGTGTGGAGAAACTGAATCAGGAATACTGGAGAAGGACAGGCTGTACTAGACTGAAAACAACAAAAATGATGAAAAGGACATGAGCAGATGGTGAACAGAACACCCCAAAATGTGAACAACTGCTAGAGAAAATATTTGAATTATTAGCACCAGAATGATAATCAAAGCTATGGCTGAAGACAGTTTTAATTGGCTGAGTTTCTGAATTCACTGGGCCTCAGGGTTTGTGTTATTCTCAGTGACAACTCTCAGCTAGAACTTTCATTTCTGCAGGGTGTTTGGGGGTGGAGATGTGTTGTGTGCTTTGAAGGTATTATATGCCCATGCCATTCAGTATGGGAATGAAAAAGAGGGGAAGAGATAGTTGGAGCCTCTACTTAAAATATCCCCCTGGTGGTTCCTGGAAGCAACTCTCTTTAGTGTGGCCTCTCCTGCATTCACAAGAAGAGCTTTGCTATCTAGGGACAAGAATCTGTCCTTCTGTGTGCTTTCCATATAAGAATGGCTACATCAAGACAAGAGGCAGAAATGGGATAAATATTGATCAAAATACTCTACATATGTATGAGATAGTGAAAGTTTTTTTTAAATCGCATGTTTACATTTACCCCAATTTTAAAATTATACTATAAACCACATTGTAAAAGCTAAAATAACTGTTTCACTTGATATTAATCAGGATTTAACAACCAGTGTTAAAGTCCAATTTACAATGGAAGAATATATGTATATGTGTGCAGCGCCCATATGGACCAGAAGAGGGAGTTATGTTCCCAGGAGCTGGAGTTCTTGATGGGTGTGACTCACCAATACATGGATAACCAAACTCACATCCTCTGAAACAGCAGTAGGTACCCTTAACCACTAAATGATCTCTCAGGCACCTATAGTGAAAGACTTTATAAGCATTCTATTCTTGTAACTTTCAATCTTTTAACCCTGTGCACATGTTTGCCATATACTAAACCCATGCATCAAGAGCACTAGGAACCAACTACATGTTTTTTATCCTGCTACTCTTATTTGTTCTCATTCTTCTTTCCACCCCAGAAAATAAATACAATTTTTGGATTCAGATATCTGTAAAGTCATTTCTGAAGAAAAAAAAAATTAACAATCCTACCAGAGCTCCACATACAAACCCCAGGGTTTAATTTTAGATGACTCCATTTGAATATGATCCCTGTGACCTGGAAGAATGGAAATTTATTGTGGTCCAACCTTGGATCTTATTTGATAGCCAAGATGTGATTCCACTCGAGTTCACCTAAAATGCATGGTGGTGGCTTTTAAATTTTTTCATATATATATATATATATATATATATATATATATATATATATATATATGTATGTATATATTATATATATACATATATATATATACTAAGAAGTCATATTGCTTTGCATAATAGATAAGGAATGGTTTATCTTCATTGTCAGCTTGACTGGATTTAGACTTGCCTAGGAGACACACCTCTGGGCATGTAGTGAATCTGTTTCCAAAAGAGGTCTAACTGATGAGGGAAGAACCATCCTGAATTTGGGTGGCACCATGCTATTAGCTGGGTCCTGGTCAGAATAAAAGGAGGAAGCTAGATGAGCATCTGCATTAATCTCTTTGCTTCCTCACTGGAACACAGTATGACCAGCAGCCTCACATTCCCTCCAACCTGCCTTGATGAATTGTAGCTCCTCAAACCCATGAGACAACACAAACTCTTTATTCCTTAAGTTGCTTTGTTAGGGGTTTGCCACAGTGACAAGAAGAGCAATTAATGCTATATGCAATTATTATCCCAAAACAAGAACAACAAAATAACACTTTTAATAAGCAAGATACAAAGTGAAAAATATTACATGGGTTGTAGTCTAGAAAAGTAAGTCTTTTAAGGTATGTGATGAGAGTTTATTTTATTTTAATCTAGAAGATTACAGTCATCCATGTTGAGCCTTCAAAACTATTGAAATCTATTGTAGTACTACATCCAAAATTGGCTAGGGGACCCCACACACATGCCAAACTTCCATGTAGCTTACTGAAGTACACAACCCAGATGGTACTGTCTCATTAGTGACATCTTCTGGGATGGCGACTGTCTAAACTGGATGTCCAGGCTATTTCTGAAAGTGTGTAGAGGTGAGATTTTTTTCACCTTGAGTACCATAATCTCTGCTATATTCCAAGTTCAAGAAAGGTTGGGCATCCTTTCTTTAGCCTTCTAATTGATCTCTCCCAGATGTGCCTAAAGACCATTCCCTAAGGTCGCAGACACACTCACAACAGCCTGAATTTAGTGCTTAGAGTTATCCAGTTCAGCAAGCGTGCAGAGTTGAGATTATTGTCTCTGGTCCCAGAGTCCCCATTGATTTTTTTCACAATCAATGACTGCAACAGGGTCAGCACATGGGACCCGGAAGACTTCAGTATATCAAAGGCTGTCACTTCAGGCAATGACTGCTTTTGTTGCTGGGGAATATGCCATAAATGATGACAGAACAGAGAACAGTGACTTTGCTATTGTCGTCCAGGCAGCCATGGTCCTTTCAGCAGCATTCAAACAAAATTTCTTTTTTAAATTAAAAAATGCACCCAAGTACTCCTGCCTAGTAGAATAGGAAGGTTAGGCTCTGGCAGCTATCTTCTGACAGGGAAGATGGATCACATTTCAGTGATGTGTGCTTTTACCAGGTCAGAAGGGAGGAGGTTGGGGTTGTTCAATAAGTGAACATTTGTCCTTTTCTCATTTGGAATACCTAGATTTTTCTAGTTAATTCCTCTTCAAGTCTTAGGTCAAGTGCTTTGGGCAGGGCCAAGTCAACTTCCTGTGATGGAATTGGACACTAGGCTCAGACCATCCATAAGGAAGTATTCATTGCTATGGTTATGGCAATTAGCTCAGGAAGAGTCTTACAATGCCAGCTAAGCCAATGAGCTCCCTTATGGTAAACCTGAGAGAGGTCCAGCTTCACTATGATGAGACCTGAACTGTCCTTATTATATCAGGTGACTAGATGCAGTTTTGCCATCACGGGGAGTCAAGAAGAAAGCCAACAGGGAAGAAGGTATTTTAACAAGTGAAGGCAGACCCCATTCTGATGACACCCATGCCTGGCACCCATCTTTCTTTTCTCATTGAAAGCCCAGGACAATTTGGTTTCAGTTTTCAAACATCTGATACAAGAGTTCTACACTCAAGTTTTGCTCCAAAGCCACCTGGAGCCAACCATGACTTTGGAAAAGCCTCTTTATCTTTCCTAGTCTATGCTTCCGCTCCTCTGAGATGAGTTTCTGGATGAATCAGGGGCTTTAGTTTGGGTGATCTAGGGTAGTGTATTGTATTGTTGTCTTAAACACAGGATTTAGAAGGAGGAAATGGACAGAACCTCATAAATCCAGGAAAAGGAGGTGGAGAATAGACAATGGACCACAAAGTCCTTCTAGAGAGGCATGGATATCTGAGGCAATCAGTAGGAAAAGCTGCTTCAACTTACCATTGCAGTATTTGGAGAGCTTGTGTGTGTGTGTGTGTGTGTGTGTGTGTGTGTGCGTGTGCGTGCGTGCGTGCGTGTGTGTGTGTTCATGTGCTATGTGTTTTACAGAGCTTTAATCATTTGAATTTCTTTCAACTCTCAAGTTTGACTTTTTAATGCAAAAAAAGTGTTATAAAAAATTTGGGTTAAATGTAATTACAGTTCTGGAACCATAGATATTATAATTGCTAAAATTCCTGATATGAGCTTTATATCTGATCTTTCTAACTCAAATGTCCCAAGGCTACACTATAATTTTTTTTTTTTAGCAAGAGTAAAATTTTCAAAATAATTTGCAACTGACCTAGGGTTAACATTTCATAAAACAAGTGTATTTTAATAGAAGAGGAATAAAATACAATGAGACATGATCTTTAAGCAAAGAAAATCCTTCCTTAGAAAAGATCGTTGTCAATCTTATTCGCCATTTATACTTGGCTCTTCGTTTCCAGCCTGACACTGTCATCTCTGCCCAAGTCATAGTCAAGTTTCCCTGAAGGAACACTCTAATAGTGTTTCTCAAAGATTTTAGTTTACTTAATTTTTAGTTATATGTGTGTGAATGTGAACTCAATCATCTTTAGGGGCCAGAAGAGGACATTGAATACCCTTGGAGCTAGAGTTACAGACAAGTGTGAACCACCACATGTGGGTGCAAGGAACCCAGGGTCTTTTGCATGAATAGTCTGTGCTCTTAACTGGAACCACCTCCTCTCCCATGTGTTTGTTTCTAGTAGGTAATTATGCTTCTTTTATTTACTGTAACTGTGCCATAGCTTTATTCGTATTAGTTTAACTTTAGACAGAGTCTCACTATATAGTTCAATTGGCTGTGAACTTATGATCCTCTTGCCTCAGCCTCCCAACTACTGGAACAATGAGTGCATACCTTCCAGTCAGCTTTCATCTTAACTTTTCATGGGGTGCTTGTTTCTATATCTTAAGTGTTTTTAGATTTTAGCTAATGGATCAAGTATTCCTCCTTAGGGAAGCAGAAGTGTCTTCTTTTTTTTTACTTTGTATGTAAAAGTTTTACAAGCAACATATTTGAAATATTTTTTCACATGCATGTGTGTGTGTGTGTGTGTGTGTGTGTGTGTGTGTGTGTGTGTGTGTGTGTGAACCTGCCACTGTGCACATATGAAGGTCAGAGGACAACCTGCAGAGGTCCTGGGGATTGAACTCAGATATCAGGTTCGGTGTTAAGTGCCTTTATCCACTGATGCATCTCACGAGCCCTTAAATCAAAGTTCCTGAGTAAATTGGGAGCATCAGGGGCAGGAGAAGGATAGGAGGGGTGAGGGGAGGAGGGAAGAGGAGTGGAAAAAATGTGTAGCTCAATAAAAATAAATAAATAAGAATAAATCCCAGTTTCTAAGGCCTCCTTTCTGAAAAGGCAACTCTTGGAGGATAATGTCATTTCTTCTACCCTCTGCTCCCTGTTCCAGGTTTTATTAAATAAAAATTCAGTTTCATGTCAGCATTTCACACATGAGTGTGTATTATGACATTTAAGCTCCTATGTTTATTCTACTTAATTAACCCTTATTTGACAGCTGTGTTGGATGTTTGGCTCAGCATCATGGGCCATGAACAGATTTTCTCCTGTACTTTCTTTGGCTCTCCTTTACTTCTGGTGTGTTCTCCGAAGACTTCTCCTTTGATGAACCTAGTATTTCTTGGATCTCCCCTTCACATGACAGCTTCTCTGTTGCAATTTTTATGTTATTGCTTTGTGAATTGGGAGAATACCTGGGCTAGATAATTCAAGATCACAAAGTCAATTTTTTCATTTAAGTTTTAATTCTGTCACTCAGTGCTTCTATTTAGTTTTTAATGTTGCCAATCATATTTTAATTTCCACAGTTTCTTTTGTATTATTAACATATTCCTTTGAATCCCTCCAGGATTGTGTACCCACGGTGCATTCTCTTAGCTCTGAAACTGCTAATTAGTATTCTGTCAAGCCATCTCCCGTGTCTTGCATTAAGTTTTAGCTGGGTTTAAGATCACAGTCTGCTCGGCTTCATGTCTCTCTTTCATGGCATTTACTTCCCTTCAATATTCTGTGATGTGGCTGTTTATAAAGGAGAGTGCAGGCAGGCTTGCACCCTCCAATATGGAAGCTATTTAATCAGCCACATGTAGCAGCCACTAGCCTTTTCTGGTGATTCGCTTTTCAATTTAAATTAATCCAAATGAAATGAAATTATAATTTGGTTTCTCCACTGTACTGGCCACATTTCGAGAGCCTGGGAGCTTCCATGGTCAGAAACTATGGTATTGTGCAAGGCAGAGTTACAGAGAACGTTCATTACCAGGGACAGTTGATTTAGACTGGTTTGGTTTTGACAACCAAAATGGTTTTACTATACATATGTGTGTTACGAGCAGGTTTTTCCCCCACTCTTTGTTCTTCCCCATTGGCTGCCCGGTCCCACTGCCATGCACGCTCCAATAACACGCAGAGACTCTGTATTTGATACAAGCTGTTGGCCACTTATTATCATTGTTTATGAGCTAGCTCTGTCTTAATTATTAACCCATTTCTACTTATCTAAGTATTTTCACGTGGTCATCTTTTCCAAGCGTGGAGGGCCAGCATCTTGCTTTCTCCACACTCTACATGCTGACTCCTCCTCACTACTTCCTCTTTCCTCCATGTCTCCTACCCCCGCCTATCTTGCTTTCCCATTGGCCACAGTGCTTTATTTATTAACCAGTATGAGAAACATATTTACAGAATAACATTTCCCATCATATGTGGTAGCTGACTTGAGTGGAGAAGAGGCAGGCACATCCATGGGGGCATCGCACTTGCTATGAGGGATAGTTCCAGCAGTCAAGGTTGCTCTGCCCCAGCTGTGGTCAGAGCAAATTTCCAGGAGCAGGGACTCAGCTCTCTCTTTTTGGCCATTGCAGTTGTGATCTTGGCTGTCCACTCGGCACGCCTGTGAAAACAGGCTCCCAGTTGAAGAATTGCCTTCATCAGATAGGCCCGAGGGTATGTTTGTGTGCATTGTCTTGGCTATTAATTGATGTCAGAGAATGCATCTCATTGGGGACCTGGGTTGTGTAAGAAAGCTGAGTATGAGCCAAAGAGAAAGCAAGAGCAAGCCAGGAAGCAGAATATTCCTCTACAGCCTCTGCTTCCAGGTTCTTGCCTTTTGTTCCTACCATAACTGCTTAATGACTGACTATTGAAGTATAAGTCAGGTATAGTAGTACAGTTTTGGAAGGGAGGTTGGATTCCTGGAGTTCAATAGCTAGTCAGTCTATGAGCTACATTTCCAGTGAGAGACTCTACCTCAAAAAGCATAGCGGAATACAACTGAGGAAGATACCTAATGTTGAATGCTGGCCTCTGCTTGTGCGTGTGTGCGCGCACACATACACACACACACACACACACACACACACACACACACACACACACGAAAATCTGAATAAAATTCATATTAGGAAGTGACTTCATGGTGTGATACTAGTAGAAGAAGGACAAAAGGGGAGTTACTCACCACCCAAGATGGGTTCTGACCTTTACATTTGGATCCATGAGCCCTGAGAAGAGAGAACAAGGCTCAGGATCAGACCAGGCACACCAGTAGCCCAATGCAGTAGGTGTGTGTGCTGGCCTCCTCAGTGTATAGCTAGTTCTCACCCATGCTGAGTAGGATTTTTCAGTGCTGCAGCTACTTATGAGCCACGCATGTGCCTGTTACCTTAAACTTGCTGGCTCAGCAAGGTGGACTAGGGTGCAATTCTTTGTTCTGTCAGTGCCCCACCAAAGAGGAGTAGCTGGGGTTTTTGTTTTGTTGTTGTTGTGTTTTGCTATCATTTCCCCAAGGTGGGGGGGGGGGTCACATAACAAGCTCCCAGGTTTGGAGGCTAAGAGTTCCAACAGCACAGTACTGGCCGTGACACCCCTCTCACCCATCTATAGCACACTGAGGTAGGGAGTTTTGCAATAAAAGGAAATCCCACAATAAGATAGTAAGCTAGGGAGCAGGAAGGGCAGCTAAACCTCTTTCACAAGAACCCTCTTCTCACTAATGAGGGTTCATCGATAATTCTATCAGTTCTTTCTAAGGCCTCACCTTTAGGGACTCAATCTCCTTTCACTGGGCTTTATTTTTGAGTTGTGTCTCTGTGTTTGTATGTGAGGGGTACCTACATGTACAAGTGTGAATAGTGCCACAGATCAATATTGGGGTACTTGAAGGCTGTCTTCCCTGTTTACTGTAACAAAGTTCTTTAATTTCTTAAGTGTTCCTGTTTAGGATAGGTTGGCTAGCCCATGAGTCCAGGGAGTTGCCTGTCTCTGCCTCCCCAGCACTGGTATTATAAGTATTACACTCAAATTTTTTGATCAGGTCTGAGGACTGAACTCATGCTCATGAGACAAGCATGTATACACTGAGCTAACTCCCAGGCCCTGAGCTTCATCCTTAAAATTCTCACCATCTCACATCAGCCGAGCTTGTAGCACGTAGCTGAATTGTCTTCACGTGTGTTTCAGGATAAAATACCTTAAAATACATTAAAGGGGAAGATACTTGCCACATCCAAATCATAGCTGCAGCTCTTTCCTGCCCTCTCCCTGCCCCCTGCCTCCAGTGACAAAATGAGGAAGAACTCATAATCTTGAAAGAATTTGTCAATGCAAGTCAATGTAACCAAGGGGATCTTCCTCTTAACTCACACTTTTTTCCCCCTCTAAACTATATAAAGTCATGCCCTAAAATAGTAGAAAGAAGTATAGAAATACCCTGGTTCCTTCTCAGGAGTGGCTGGGGCACTGTAGGGGCAGGTGGCTGTGAGATGTATGCTTCTTGTACCCCTAGAAAATTCTGGAGTGGGAGCACACTGGCCGTTCACACTCCCCTGACCCCATGTCTCCCTAACTGCGCCGACCATGTCCAGTGAAGCCAGGAAATTGTTTTTTAAATATTTTTGAGACTTTGGAAAAGTGACCTAAGGTTAATGGTTCATAAACCTCATTTGTGCTTCTGTCTCAGATTCTAGAAGCCTATTGTACTTCTGAATTGGAGAAGGGAGAGAGCACTAGAAATGTGCTGTGCACCCACATAACCATGGTGGTAGCAGGGGGACTGTTCCCCCATAAGCTCCAGCATGGGATTCTGAGCAGGTTTCTTTAACACTAGCTGGGAATTTTCTTCTATGGCATTCAGGGGTAAATATTCTAATCCCTATGCTCAGTCTTGTAGCTTATGATTTTTCTATGCACACCCATAAGACCTACTGACTCTTCTAAAAGGAGCAGTTTGTTCCTGTGGGTCACAGAAGCCAAGCTTAGAGACCAAAAGCATGGGTGGAGACAGTGAGGCATAAGTCAGTCATCAGTACTGGCATTGACAGCAGCGACTTGAGCAGGCCCACCCCTACTAAAGGCACAGACACTTATTATGTCCCTGCAGAAATAATATGTACTTGGTCCTTCCAGAAGAATCAGAATACCAGATACCAGGAAATGTCTGATCTTTCACTTCTGTTGGTGAGCAGTTAAAACACAGAGATACTTGCGTATGTAGCCCAGTAGCTCACTCATGTGGGCAACTTTTCCTCCCAGGATTATTCTTCTCAGAGATCCCTGGCATTTTCTAGAAATCAAGATTCAGGGATACTGAGTGGTTAAAGAGTCTGGAGAAACTAAATAGAGACAGACAATCCAAGTGAATTTCCAGATACCAGGTGTCTAGGTTAGGGTTTCTATTATTGCACTGAAACACCATGGCCAAAAAGCAAGTTGGGGAGGAAAGAGTTTATTTAGTTCACATTTCCACATCTCTATTTACCACGGAAGGAAATCAGGACAGGAGCTGAAACAAGGCAAAAACTTGGAGGCAGGAGCTGATGCAGAGGCCACAGAGAGGTGCTACTTACTGCCTTGCTTCCATGATTTTGCTCAGCCTCCTTTCTTACACAAAACTGTACCACCATCCCAGGGTAGCAACATCCACCATGAGCCCTCTCCCATCAATCACTAATTACAAAAATGCTTTGCAGCTATGGGGGTATTTTCTCAATCGAGGTTCCCTCCTTTCCAATGCCTCCAACTTGTGTCAAGTTGACATAAAACTATCCAGGACACCAGGATATCACCCTCTGGGAACCAGAATTTTATTTATACCAAAGAAACTGCTACAGCCTATATCTTGGTCTTGGTTAGAATAGTAATCACTTCAAGTAATAGGAGATCTGCAGAAAGACAAGTATTTCTAGGGCATCCTCTAGGGTAGAGGTCCTAGGAAAGACAAAAGATTGATCTTCCAAAGTCTATCCACACAAATCAATTGTAATGTAATCATAGCCATTATAATAAATAGCTCTGATCCAAAGAGTGCATGCTGTGTGTCAAGGCAAATGATTTATAGACATTCTCTTATTTCATTTCCTCAATGAGCCCAGTAGGCGCCACAATTAAGATTATCTCCTGTCTAAGATATGAAAATAGGCTTAGGAAGGGTAAGTCATTTACTTCGGATTTCACAGGTAGTAATGTCTGAATTCCATTAGAGAATGAACCCATGGGCCCCGTAGGATTCTATTCTGTCTTGAGGATTCTGAGTAGGAAGTTCAACAGAAAGCTGAAACAACTTCCTCTCCTGACTTCCAGCCACTTCCAGAGTGGGCTCAAAATCTTGAGAGCAGATGGCTGATGGGTGGTAGTATATAAATTCCTTTCAAATGCATATCCTCAATATACAAAAACAAACCTGCATGATCAGAAAGTCAGCCTGCTCTAAAAAGGAAAGAGACGGGCTCTTTGGCTTCCAAAACCATTATCATTTTGCACTCATGGACTGAGTGGATGCCATCAATTTGCCTAGGAATGGCAAGATAAGTGAAGGCAAGAACACACAAGGCCTTGAGAAAAGACTGACTGTGTGAACACTGAGCACAGGAGCTCAGCTCTGCTCTTGGCAATTGGTTGCCTGAGTGAGATGTTGGGATTTATTTCTGTAACAGCTCTTTGACAATGTCATTCACACACTATACAATTTTCACATTTAAAATGTGTAGTTCAGTGCTGTTTGTATTTTTTTCAGACATGTGAAACTATCACCACAGTCAATTTTAGAGTATTTCATGACCTTGAAAAGAAGCCTGCATCCCAGCTATCATTCCCCCATTTCCCTTCCCTAAGGATCCAACAAACTATTTTCTGTCTACATGGATTTCATCATAAAATATGGGGTTTTTGCAACTGACTTCATTCATTTAGCATGGTATTTTTCAGGGTCCACAGGTTGAGATTTTAGTGTCATCTAAAAAAAAATGTGATCCCCACATCTCTTGGGTACTTTAGAAAAATTTATTAAATTGATGACTTGAGCCTTCCTTGGCATGGAAAAGGACACCAGCAGCATCTTGCTGACTAGGGTCAGCTTATTTGATTTACAGAATTGAGGCCACCAGCCAAATATTTGAATCTGCCCTTTTTTCTCAGTCTTCTCAGGCACTTAGAATTTTCTAGTCTTGGGAATAGAGCCAGTTACTTCAGGTAGCCAAAAGTATCTGTCTGATGAGAGTGAGGCCTACACCTGTGGAACCTTGTACCTCTGTTTTCTCTCCAAACAGTCCAAAGAGCATGCTTATTGATGAATATCACAAGTTGTTTTTTCTATGTTTTGTGCAATATGGGAGAGAAAATATAGGGAATGAGTGAATTTTACTTAAAATGAGAGGTAACAATCACTAACAAATGGTATCTGTTAAGAACCCACGAGGAACTCAAGGTAACATGTATTGCAAGGTGTGAGAAAGGAGGACTCAGTCTATTTAAGGGGCAGGAGATTAAGAAATATAAGAGACAGAAATTGGACTCATGAGTAGAGCATGTTGTTTAGGACAAAATGATTGGTCCAAATACTAGTACTGCCTCTGACTAAGTGCATGATGCCAGGAAAGTAACCATGCTTCCCTGAATTTCAGTCTCATCACAATGCTAAAAAGGCTATGTCATGGCTCTGTGGGTAAAAGCACTTGAAGTCCTGAGTTTGGAACTATAATCCTCTCCATAAAGTGCTGGGCCTGGATGTCTGAGGACCTGTAATTCTAGACCTGGGACAAATACACACTCACACAAAACCAAAACTTTTAAATTAAAAAATTCAGCATAAATAAACAGAAAGCAGTTGGTTACTCCCACAGCATTTGTGGCATTATTATACCAGTGGATATATTTTGCCAGACAGTAGTTATTGTAGTTTGCAAGTTCACAGCTGGAAAAATCTAGTACTCCCTTGTAGTATGCATAGGACATTTTGGCTCTATGAAAGCTAACTAGCAGAGATTAAGCTTCTAGATGGTATCAACTTGATTTCTCTGTGTTCTGTGACTCTTGTGTATGTGATGTCTTCAGCAATACAGTCTTACCATCAAGTTCTGGAAGGTAATCAAGAGCACTGGCAATAATTCAGATAACTGTACAATGTAGAGCTCATTCCTGGTACTGGATCAAAACCCCCTGACTATCTAGGCCATAGCCCATGGAAAGAACCTAATATTGTTATTTTGCTAAGTGTATGTAGTAATAAACTGTTCCCTATTGTATATCCTAAAACAAGTGCATATCTCAAACCTCATCAAGAAACATATTTTTGATGGGCAGTGGTGGCCCACACCTTTAGTCTCAACACTCAGGGGGAAAAGACAAGAGAATCTCTGACTTCAAGGCCTGCTTGATCTATAGAGCAAGTTCCATGGTGTCCATGGCTACATAGAGAAACCCTCTCATAAAATCAAAACAAAAAAAAACCCAAACTTATTTTTGCAGTAAGTGATTAATACAAAGACTTACAATTAGTTCTATGCAGAAAATAAGAGGGTGGCAAGTACTCAGCTTTAAATGGGTTATTTATATCATACTCTTTCCTACAGAGGCTCAGGGATCTTCTCAGAAGAGAAACAGCAAGATTGCAAGAGCCAAATACAAAGGATATCTGCAGTTAAACAGTGATTACAAGACATGACAGGGCCATTGTGCACATGAACTCACAACAGCCAGGATTATACTTACAAGGCCTGTATAATATCAAGCCAGCCAAAATCCTGCCATGGATGGCATCTATCTGAGGAGATAATGGCAACTGACAGCTTCTGGAAGAAGTGTCAATTTTCTTCAGAGGTGTGGACCCTGAGAAGCTATTTATGTACCAATAGATGGTACTATACCCATGTCATACATAAAGCCAACACTAAGTGGAATCAGGAAGTTTAAAAAACAGAGCTCATTAAAGATCTGCACCAGCTCTTTTGTATATACATTATGGCTTTCAATTTAATATTTTTATGGTACTTCTAAGTGTGTGAATGAGTCTCTGATTCTTGTGCCTTCTCTTGGAGCCCTTTTCCTTCTGTTGATTCTTCTTGTTCAGCTCAAATGTAGTGGGTTTTATTTTCTCTTATATTTTATGTTGTTATGCTTTGCTGTTTTCTCTTAGAAATCTGTCCTTTTTCAATGAAAGATAGAAAAGAATAGAACAAGATGGGAGGGGAAGTAGGGAGGAGCTGGGAGGAGTAGAGGGAGGGGGAACTGTAATCAGGATACACTGTATGAAAAAAAATCTATTTTTAATAAAAGGGGAAAAACATAACACATCAAGTTGGGAGGAAAATGTGGTGAAAGGTATAGGAAAGGAATTATAGGGGAGGTGGAGGGAGGTGAACCTTACCAAAGCACACACATGTTTGTATGAAACCCTTAAGCAATGTTTTAAAATTATAAAAGTAAAATAAAATAAATAAAAATAGTTTTAAAATAAAAAAGTGTTACTAACTGTAGGATATTTTATGATTAAAGTATTTAGAAACTAATTACTACAACAATAGTTACTACTATTTTCTAACCATCACCATATGTACATTAAACTTTCATTACATAATGTGTTTCTTGTGTAATTGCCCAACAACCTAGCAAATTATGCAAGATATTAAAATTCTCACTTTAAAGATGAAGAAATTGATTCAGCTAGGTTAAATGATTTTCTCCAGCCCTCTCAGTTTGCAGGAAGTTAAAAGTTAAAACAAGATGTGCTTATAACAATGGACTTTCACTCAGCATTATAGCTGTTCATTGCTAACAGAAAAGAGAAAGATTCAAATTCAAGAACATGAAGAGACGTTATTCACCCATAAGCTAGAAAGTCATTTTTTGAAAGTCATACAAACACTGTAAAATTTAAAATAGGTAATTTCGCATTTTAATGGCCTAGTTTGAAAAAGGGCACTATCAAACCTTAACTTAAATATCAGTGTAAGGACAAGAGAAAATGTCTAGACATCTGGTATACCAGCTCTAACACTTCATCTGTTGTTCAACCATCTACCCACGGAAGAAATAAGGTTTTAAGAAGAAACTCTATTCAATGTCTGGTACAAAGAGCTTCCAATACATAAATTCATGTTATGGAACAATCTTGTGACACCGCAGCCTCAGAGATGCTGCCTTCTGCTTAACAACAAACACTAAAATTTCCTAGTTTCTTGTCCTTGGGTTTTTGCAAAGTCAGTATAATTTGAATCTTTATAAATCAAACACTATTTTCAAATGCAATTGAAGAACTTTCTTTTAAAAGAATCCCATCTTGAATTCTCAAGAAAATGGAAGGCCAGTGTTGCAACTGAACAGCTAATCCTGAAATTATGCATTTTGTAAATTCAGAATTTAGTCCACAGCTTTGTCAAAACAACCTTTATACTCAGGAAACCAATTGAAATTCAAGTTTATGCCTGAGTCTTGTGGACACTCTTATCACCTTTGCTGATAAGCATTTAAATATATTCATTAACAAAAATAATTGTTGTCACAGTTAACTACATTAGCACCTTTTAATTGAATTAGAAATTAGATGGGGTCATGAATATTTCAATAGGATGCACTGCTAGCCTTCCCAATATATATATATCCATCACCTGGCACAAACAGGTGGGTTTGCAATCCTCACAATCCTGGCTTTTTTCAGAATTTTGTCACAAAAGTCATTCTCTTGTCAAAGTGAATCAAAAATGATTTTTTTTTTTTTACTGTCAAGCTGTTCCCTTATACTTTAAGCTTTGAGCCACAATATTCCTTGTCTGTAGGAAACTTTTAAATAAACATTTACTCAACATAGTTTAGGTATTGTCAATCCTATTACATGCTGGGGAGGTAATTTGTTCTGAGCAGAATGGCTCAGTAAGGGATTTTGAAGTAGAGTCCAGACATTTGCATCCCACCACAACTTGCATATGGGTCAAGAAGTTTCTAGGATGATTGGGACTGTCCTGTGAATTGTAGGATAACTGGTAATGTCCCTGGTCTCTAGTAAACAGAGGCAAGTAGCTTGTGCTGTTGTGACATAACAATTTCTGTGTAGTCAAATTACAGCCTTACCAACAAAATGGTTGTTCTATTATGTAGAATTATATGGGTTTGATGAGTTGTTAGCCCTATTTCTTGTGTTTGAGTCTTCTCTGGCCTTTACTTTTGCATATATGAAAATGAATCATACTTTTCAGTGTGTTCTGGGAAGTTACTCATTGTTAAGTGAATGGAAGTCACTGTCAGATAAGGGTCTCTTTGTCGTCAGTGAGGTGGCACCACTGCATGAAATTCCCTTTGTTGTTAGTGATGTGGTAGTCATTCTCTTCATATTTATTCTGCAATATGTAACTGCCTGTGTTGACTTGGCATTTTCTGGGCAAACATTCTTGAGGGTACAGCTGAGTCATATGGTAAGGACATGTATAAATTTTATATCTAGTTTTTGTCTCCATACTTATTTCTACTATATCTCAACTAGTGCTTTTTTACCATCAGTAGGGTCTTTCAACTTTAGTACTTGGAAATGAGCATTTGTTGGAGAAAGAACTAACATTATTGGGTGTCAGTTCTACCCCCTGGTTTGTTTAGATGCCAATAGCAACTGTCCTCACTTCTGAGAAGATAGAATGTCTCTAGATACTTCAAAGGTCCCCTGGGGCAAAGTTGCTTGCATGCAGAGATATTGCCCTGCAGGAAATACACTCTTCTTCTAGTAGAACAAATTGCCATATCTTTGGTCAAAATTAATGTTGTATCTTTTTTAAAAATCCCCTGCCCTTCTTTATAGAATGTACCTCTCCCACCATTGTCTCATCACTGTTCATCTGTCTGATCTAATGAACTCAGAGTCCCACAAGGCAGGCTTCATCTATATCAGTATCTATCATGGGTACATACAGGAGGCTAGAAGACAAAGCAGAACAAATATCCAATCTACTGAACAAGAAACCCTGGCCCCTGGCAAACAGATGCTAGTAGCTTACACATACCTGGGTGATAGTAGGGGCATCTTCAAGAGGGGACATATACTCATGAATACATATAAGGCCAAAATCTAAATCATATTGTAAATCTCACATCATTTCAAAGGACACATAAAGCATGATACTTTGTATTCTTCACTTGTCAATGAAGAAATGAGGCTTAGTGAGAAAGAATTCAATTAGAGATGTACAAGTATTGGATGGACATAGCTTCGATCCCAGCTATGAATCACCTTAAGCTCTTCTCTCCATCAAGTATCTCCCAGGAGCAGAATCTTTGGCAATTTCTCTCCACCCATGCAGTATCCTGGAGACTTCTGCAATTGTAATTCTCCATTGTCAACTGAACTAGATTTTGAATGACCTAAGATACATACTTGTGGCCATACTTGTAAGAGTGTGTCCAAAGATTACTAAAAAAGGAAGATTTACCTTGAAACTAAGTGACACAATATCCTGAGTTGTACATATGAACTGAATAAAAAGTGGGCAAGGTGGAAGGCCAGTCCCCTTTCTTGGTTTCCAGTCCATACTATTTACTATGCAAGATGTTGCTACTGCCACCTCCTTCAACATGGGTTGTATTTCTCTGGACCATGAGCTAAGACAACCCCTTCCTTGCTTTTTTAAGTTGCCCTTTGGTTGAGTATTTGGTCACATTAACAAAAAAAGTAACTCATGCAACATCCAGCCCTAGCTGAGAAGTACTTTCTGGGCAAATTTGTCAGCTCATGTATAAGATTGGGACACGAGAGTGGTTTCCCCAATGTCAGGAGCAAAGTAGAAATGGATGACCGGCTTGAAGAACTAATCCATTATGGATCCAAATGGGAGGCACTAAACACTTTTCACTGTACTGAAAAGGTCAAATTGAAGGCAGCTGGACCCACAGTGAGACCTTATGGCAATTTCAGAAAGTTCAGCTTGCAGCTTGAGGGCTACGAAGAGGCCAATTCCCACATCACTTCAGCCCCTTTGTCCACTTTGAGCTCACACACCAGCTGCAGCAGGTTCACTTACTGTGCACCAGCCACACAGAGCAGAGGCCCTGGGCATAAGAAGGAAGCATTCCCCACCCCACCCAAGACCTGAAAACTGGCAGCTTCTCACAGTGTTTCAGAGATTTTAATCATCACAGTCAATGTGCTAAGGGAAACATGGAGCTTGAGCATCCGGCTCCTAAAGGTCAGCTCTTTCCTTCTCTTGTGGTTGCTATGGAATCTCCTGTGGAAGCCTTTGGAAATTCCTCATGAAGAAGCTCAAATTAATAGACCCCTTTAAATTCAGAGGGTTCCTTTGTTCTTAGTGAGGTGGTAGTCACTCCCTTCATATTCATTTTGTGTTATTCAACTGTGAATTAATTGCAACAACCTGTTTACCTTGAACATAGAAGTTGGGGGCCTCAATACACAAGTATCTGAGTGCAGGGCACCTGGAGGTTTGCATGTTGGTATGTTCCCATCACACACATGCAAATGTGTGTACACTTGTTTGCTCTGTACATACACAAGACAGTGAGTCAGGAAACACCTAGACTATATGTACATCTCTTATGGCAAAGATTTGTTTACTACTTTTCCCTAACAAGACAGCAAGGGACTGGAGGTCAAGGGGTGGTTTTATCTATTCTGTAGTCCCATTAGCACTTCTTCCAATTTCCCAGTGTGATGTAGATGTTTGGCAAATGCTCACTGAACAGCCTTCTCTGTTCATTTCACAAATGCTTTTGACTATGAGCCCGGCACAGTATAGGGTAAAATGTCCCTTTTGTACATGGGGGATTTGGACTCATAGATTGTTAAATGAAGGGATTGCAAATTAGAAGGTCACATGGTACCTTTCCTGTATAAACTCATGTATATGTGTGTGCACATGTGTATTTATAATCAGACAAAGAAACAATTGAAAAGACAAGGTTCAGTGAAGAATATGGACTTGAATCAGAGCATGGGATTCAAACCCTGCCACTGTGGCTCACTGGTCATACTTGTGTCACCTAGAATCTCAGCTGATTGACTCCTTGAATAAATATTTTTGTGCACTTGCTGTATACTAGATGCTTCCTGCATTTTGGAGACACTGCAGGGACATGTCTCTTGTAGAACAATTATAATAAGTCACAGGTGCTGTCATGGAAGGGATGGGAAATGGATCAAGGATCACTGGCAAGAGGCTCCTATGTGGTTCAGGGAATCAGGAAAGGCATTAAGAAGAAATCATTTTGGAGCCTAGGTAAAAAGAAAAGCATGCAAGCAGATGAAAGGATGCATTTGGAAACAAGAGTGTGACACATTTGGAGAACTGAAATAAATAAGACAGTGATACTGAGCATAATGGGGAGAGAAGGCTGTGCGCTTGTGTGTGCACCTGTGGCAGAGAGAGAATGTATGGGAGTGTCTGCGATGCTCCTAGGACAATGAAAATGGCATTCCTATCTGGATGAATGCACATTCATTATGTTCAGAAATATGAGCATAGCTAGGTGTATGTGAGTGTGTGTGTGTGTGTGTGTGTGTGTGTGTGTGTCCAGTCATATGTGTGTGAATAGGAGTTTCCAAATGTGCATTAATGTATATGTCTTTACCAGTCTGTCTATGTGAGCATCTCTGTACTTGTGAGTGTGTGTGTAAAACCATAACAAATCAAATATACAATAATTACTAACATTATTATTGTATATTTTCAAAACTTAAATTGTGTATTTTACTTTGCACTAAACAGTTGATGATATTTTGTGTTTAGAGTACCAGTTTGCCACTGGTCTGATGTCACCAATGCTAGAGAACCGGGAAACAAAGCATTCTTCCAAGTGTTGCCAGCAGCATGCGAATAAACAGATAAATGAGAAGTAAAAGCAATTCACAAATCATTGTGTGCTATGCAACTACATTTCTGTAAAAGAATTAAAAGAATGATCTGCATAAAATGATGACTGGCTGGGCAGAGAGTGGATTTCTGTGATCTTTATTTAATCATCCCTTCAGAAATACCTATGTTTGACTAATGTTTATCAGGTCCTCACTATGTATCAGATGCTGTGCTAGGCACTCTGACCCTCCTAATTCCTTAACAGTCTTCACAGTATCTTTTCTCCTGTAATTAGCATGCTTTTTGTTATATTTCAAGGCAGATCTTCATCTGCTGTAGTCTCTATTTGTTTAACAGCAACACTGACAGCAAGTGTTTTGTGCCCTCTGAGAATGTAACCCACAGCGGATTGGAAAATATTCACATAAACTGTGTCAGTACTGAACATGTACAGACGCTTCCTTGCTGTTATTCCCTCAACAACAGAGCACAGTGGCTACAATCCAAAAACACTGACATTGTATCAGGCCTGGAGTGACTGACCAGTGATTTCAAGTATACAGGAAAACAAGTGCAGGTTGTATAGGTTACATGCAAATCTTAGGCTATTTTGCCTAAGGGACTTAAGCACCCACAGATTTTGGTATTCATAGGTGAAGGGGGGATTTTCTACTACCAATCCCTTTCACACGGTTACCCATCATCACTCTTTTAATAAATGGTTACCCCAATTTTATTCATCAAGATCTGAGTAGAAAAAGAGTCCCTGCAGCAATGATCCCCCCCCTCCATCCTTCTCAACCTGTTTTGGGGTTTGGTGTAATCCCTCCCTTTCCTGGATATGCCTCTGTTAAGTTATTGGGAGCATAGTGTACTCACAACCATCCTATCAATGACCTGGTATAGAAATGGTGTGGGTTATTGCAGGTGACTCAGGCAGTGGGAAAGGCAGTGTAATGCAGACAAATATGAGATAATAAGTCTGAATCCCGTGAACCGAGAAAGAGACAGAGAGATTGAGAGAGAGAGAGAGAGAGAGAGAGAGAGAGAGAGAGAGAGAGAGAGAGAGAGAGAGAAAACAGATCCTAAATAAAAAGTCATAAGTCCCTTTAGACTGGAAAGGGATTTAGAGGTTATCATTAAAAATAATTTTAAAGCACCATGAGGTCCTCAGTACCCTATATGGTAGGAGCACACTTCAGAAGCTGAGTTTCTGTGTTCAGGCCTAGATTGTCACTTCTAAAGTGACAGAATTCAAAGAAAATGGGACTGGTCACTCCAACCCCTGGACCAGTCCTGATCAAGATTCCCTTTCTGAGCTGTATTGTTAGTAGAAGGTGGATGCTGCTCTCATGCTCAGAGCAAGATACTGAGATAGAACTGCAGGAATGTGTACCCAAGAATGTCAAACAAGAAGGGATGAAGGATGGAAGAGAATATGAGTTTTAGGATCTGGATGAGATATCTGGTGGAAGATGGAAAAACCTGGGGAGGAAGGTAAAGTGGGCATGGGCTGAAACCACCAGAGGGAATTGGATACACTGAGATGGGCTAAGATGGGAAGGACACGGCCAAGAAGGACAGATGACAGCCTGAGGCTATTCCATGTGTGTTTATTCTTCCATTCAAAGTTGTATCACACATCACAACACCATGTTGAAGGAAAGATCCATGGTCTGGGCAGAAACATGCTGGAGTCAAATATACTTGGGATTGGGTTGAATACTGGGTGCTGAATACCTGTGCTAGCTTGAGCAAGTAGCTTCAGAATTCTCAGGCTCATTTCCCTGATCTCTAAGATGTGGGGTGAGCATATGGCTGCGACCCGATAATTTATCTACTTAAACTATCCCTTCTTCCACTATGCTACAGTGTAGGTATGACCAGATATTGCTGGAGAAGTGATGGGGAATCTTGGTGGAAGATTATGTGTCAAATGAGGCTCAGATGTAGCAGACAATTAAGATCAAAGTCATCCATGGCTGGAGAAGTGCTGAACATGGTAATGGAATGCCAGAACACTTCTCAGTCCCAAGGGCTTCCATCAAAAATAATTCTAACTGGGTCTCCACACTTTGAAATTCATCTTACAATTGAGGAAACTGAGTCACCACGGTTTAAATATCTTATCTCAGGTCACCCAACCAGAAAGTGATTCAGGATCATACATATGATGCTTTGACAAAGACTGTCCTTGACCTCACTCTAGTAAAGAATGCTAGCTCCTCTTTCTGATTAGAGCTTTATCTTTGATCTTGGTTCTTCCTCTGGGTCTTTTGTTCTAGTTCCAAGAAGAATCCTGAAGAGTCTATTTCTGGAAAATCCCCTACCCTCAGTTCCCTGTCACCTGCTCTATCTTCTGCAAGACACCTGAGCTTATTCTTAGCTTCTACCCAACCTTCTATCACTCCATTCTTTGGCTATTAATATGCACTTCTTGCATTTGGTGTTCAGCCCAATCTTTATGCTACTACAAAGCCCTGGTGTACTAATGCCCTTTCTCCTTTATGTCTTTAACAAATGTCCCAAACACTCTTTTCATTTAACACTGATTCAAATGGCATCAGCTAAACTTAAAGTCCTATGTGAAACTCATTGGTTGTGTGTGTGTGTGTGTGTGTGTGTGTGTGTGTGTGTGTGTGTGTGTATTGAGGACTAAGATCATCCTCAAGTGTTCCTTAGGCACCATCCATCATTTGGTTTAGAGACAGGAGTCTCTTGTTGGTTTTACTAGGAGCCCCAAGATTTACCTGTTTATAACTTCCCAGAGGTGTACACATACAACCAAACCTGAAGTATCTATGTAGGTAGGTACTTGGGGTTGAAGGCTTCATGCTTATACAGCAGACATTTTACCAACTGAGCTATCTTCCCAGCCTACTTTGGGTTTCTCCAAATGCTTTACCAACCCAAGTTTCCATGGTATCCTGGACAGAAAACTATTGGGATAACTGAGAGACTTAGAATGCTGGCCATTAGAACTAGGGGGACTTTCAGAAGCTTGGTGGGAAATGGGATGGGGAGAGCCTGTAAGGATGAATAACTTTGTGAAGAAGAGTTTGGGAGGGCACAAAGCTGGGAAAGAGAACTCATTCCCAACATGCTTAGGAAGACCACTGAAGAACCAGCTGCCCGAGAAATTGCTAAGAAATTTGCAATGTAGTCAATTCTTTCAACATGAGTAGGTGAGACCAGTGGGTGTTGGGGTATTGATGTTGCCTAGAGTGTAGCACTAAGTTATTTCCCTCTCTTAGGTAACTTGTTACAGGTGAGGTGCCATTTTCTTAGAGAGGGCACAGGGTTGAGCAAGTGTAGTTCACTCAGTTTTCCAAGGTGTTTCTATTAGTCTAAGGAAGATTCAGGAGGCTTTGAGCAGGGAAGTGATTTCAAGGTGACCTTGTAGAAGGAGCCAGCATTATGAAATGTTTTTGATCAAGTGGAACAAGATAAGATGTTCATGTTGTGGAAGAGTTCAAAGCCCTGGACACCAGATGAAATAAGAAAATCCAATTTCTGGCATAAGACTGTGCTTCCCCCCCCCCGATGTTTAGAAGAATACACACATCCATCCTCCTTCTCCTGTAATGAAAATACGGCATTGCTTGGTGGTAATTCAGACACAAACTGGGTTGTAAAGGCATGTGTGTGTTACAGGGGAGGCTCTCTGTAGGAATGGGGAAACAGGATCTTTGTAGCTGTTTGGGAACAGCTACAAAGCAACAGAAGCAACCTCAGACATAATAGGACTAGAGCCAAGGAATGACACGGGGCTGATTCAATATGTTTCATTTTTTCTTAAAAAGGTGACTGAAGAATTTCCTGACCATATGGATCTACCACAGTGTTGTTCTTGCACTGATGCTGACAGCCTATCACTGTGCATTCTGTATGGTAGCTACTATCCTCAGGCAGTTATTGAGTGCTTGAAATATGGCCACTGCAACACAGAAACTATCCTAAATTTTACTGCATTTAAAATAATTGAAATAGTTACAGTAGCTAGTGACTGTGTCACTGGATAGCATGGCTCTAAACAGGCTTGGATTTGGCCTCTACTCCTTTCTGGTGGTGTGAGTTCAAGCAGGTATCTTATTCTTCCTGGATTTCTTCTCTGATTGTCCTCTGGAAAGAAAATGGGATGCTGACATCTACACTCTAGGATGTCTGGGAAATGTGTTATGAATACAGAACACATGGGTTTATTAAATATTAGCTGTGGCTATCAAGTCATGAGCATATCTCATAGCTTCAGGATTGGTTTGCAATTTCTAAACTGTGGACACAGTCTCCCAATAACACTGGGGCAAGTTGAAGTTGTAGGATGAGGAGATCCTCTGTACCCTGTGGGAAAAAAAGACATCAGAATTAAGATTCAGAGGGATGGGGCTTCTGCAGAGGTTGGGCAGCAGAGCAGGTGAAAGGCTCATTCCATCACTCTGGCACCTCCCCACCAGGCAACAGGCAGCTGAGCAGGGACATGGGCTGGCTCTTGCCACCTCACAGACACATCTACTATTGATGAGAAGCATGCAAGAAGAAGAAAATGAAGGATACACAGAAAGAGAAGAGGAGAACCAGACAGAATTGCAATCTCAGGAAAGATACAGGGAAAGAAGTAGACATTGAAGCATCGGTGTTGGAAGGCAGAGGGACCTCTGGGAAGACACAGAGATGATATCAGAGAAAGGGAAGATAAGACAGATACAGGTAGTTGAGAGACCAGGGCAGATACACAGTCAGACAGACAGACAAGGCAACAGGACAGGATGCAGACAGAAATCCAAGTTCTGTGTCACACACTGAAATAGATACAGAAAGATGGGTTGTTGTGACACAGCAGAACATAGTGATGGGGAGATGGAAAAAAAAACAGGAGTCAGCAGCAACACACACAGTGGAAAAGAAAGCCAGTCAGTAGGAAAGATGTAAGTGGAGAGACATGGGAGACCTAGAGGGCACCCGGCAACTAAGAAAAAGTCGTTGTTACAGCAGGTTTCCCCGCCCGCTGCCGCTGGTTCTGCCGCCATTGTCCTGCAACCACGTGTGCCCCAAATAACACTCAGAGACTCTGTGTTTGATACAATCCTGTTGGCCAATTACCATTACTGTTTATGGGCTAGCTCTGTCTTAATTATTAACCCATTTCTACTTATCTAAGTATTTCCACGTGGTCGTCTTATCGGGGAGCTGCGCGGCAGGCGTCCTGCGTCTTCCCTGGGCTACATCTTGACCCCACCTACTACTTCCTCTTCCTCCTCCTAGTCTCCTAGCCCCACCTATCTAGTTTTCTATTGGCCACAGGGCTTTATTAACAGTATGAGAAACATATATACAGAATCACATCTCCCATCATCTCCTCTTTTCTGTCTAAAGTAAAAGAAGGGGTTTAACCTTAACATAGCAAAATATACCATACAACAGTTATCAAATAAGAATCACAGTTAACAATATTTAGTCCATTAACATTTTGTAAGACTTAAAGAAAATATCATCTATCCTATCTTTGTCAGTCTAAAGACCTATATGTAACTTATTTTTAATCCTAACTAAGAAAAACTATAATCATAACTATCTGTCTTCAACTCCTTCAAAGACCACAGAAGGATAATATATAAACTCTAGAAATGACAGAGACAACTCATTGCCTGGTCAGTCACCCGAAGTTCTTCTGTAATGTTCCATCTTCAGCCCATAGGCCATAATGTGTGTCCAGACTCCTCAATAAGGCAGGAAACTTTTCTCTGTGTCCTGTAGACTATCTGGCTGTCTGGCAGCCTCTTCCATGAAACAGGAATCCTGTAGCAATGTCCATCTTGCATCAGCAGTTACCTTTTTGTGGGTCCTGCATGTCCAGTTTCTACAACATAAAGTCAAAGAGTCTAGACAAGAGAAGTACCTTGCTCAAATGGCTAGTCTTGCCATATTAGAAGCAAACTTCATAACGAGTTTCTTCAATGTCCATCTTCCTTTCTTCTGTAGGTGGTGTTACCAGGAGCAGTTGTGCCTCACTGTCAAGAAAAACCCTAAACCATTTTAAATGCCATATTCTGTAGGTCTTTGAAAGGTTTGAAGAATGCCTATTCATCTCAAATACATCTCTGCATATCTAGAAATCCTAATAACTTAACACCAAGTTTTGACTATCATAGGTAACTCTCTAATCTGTACTAAATTATACATCACATTTTCCAATGAGCTATATAAACACAATACCTAAACAAGAGGAGAAATATACATATCACAAACTTGACCTTAAATTGTATCAATAAAAGAAAATCCATTCCAAAGCAAAGTATTCATATCTATACCATAATTCCTTTTTTCCCTTTAAAAAGATTGCTTGTGGCTATAGCCATTTATAACCAAGTCCATTTAAATGAAAACAAACATTTATAAACAATATTTGGGAATTTGGGCGTCGTTCTTTCCAAACTACTTCCTGCTGGTAGAGGGTGCTGTCATGGGGGTCCAAAGAAGACGCAGAAATCTTGGCAGTAGTCTGCAAGGCTTTGTCTCAACTGCTTTGAATGTTGGATCACCTGGGGAGCTGTTTCAGGGGGTCTGGCTTGATCAAACCATATAAGTCTGGAAAGAATCCATAGCTTTTCATTTTCTGTGGAAACAAAAATAGAAATCCTTTTCCCCAGTAGCTTGTCCTTAGGCTTAAATTTTTGAGTCAAAGCATTTTTAAAATATATAAATTGAATTAATCCAGCAGCATTTCTTTTATCAGTAGTTATTTTCTCAGCAATCAAATAATTTAAAGACAACAGAAGCACGTATAGTATCCAAAATTTCTCTGTGTTTTCCATCTTTACGTGGCTTTTTTATTATTCTATTTCTTCTACTTCTATTTTTACATATTTTGAGACAGGGTTTCTCTGTGTAACTTTTATCTGTCCTGGAATTCACTGCATACCAGGTTTACTTTGAAATCACAGAGATCTGCTTGCCTCTGTCTGCCGAGTGCTGGGATTAATGGCGTGTGCCATTACATCCATCCATTTAATTCCTTTTTTCTTTTTAAACCATTGTATCCCGTTTCTTTTTCTCTCCCAAGCCAACGTATTTTTTAAAACACAGTGTAAACCTTCATTGCAGCTCTCGTATACACCAATGAATTGTTAGCAGAGCTCTTTAAAAGCAAGGCGGTTTTTTGCCGCTTATGCTAATTTTGGAAACCTCCCTTAAAGGAGCCGCGAAACTCTCTGTCTACAGCAAAACAAATCCAACCAAGAAAATGCTGCTACTAAGAAGTCTTGCTAGTCTCTGTTCCCTTGTTTCTAAAACTATTTTTTAAGTTTTTGTTAAGTTTTAAGCGAAAGTTCTCAATCCCAGTTCTGACACCATTATGTTACAGCAGGTCTCCCCGCCGACCTCCCGGTCCTGCCGCCACGTGGGCCCACAGCCGCGCCAGCCCCAAATAACACTCAGAGACTCTGTGTTTGATACAATCCTGTTGGCCAATTACCATTACTGTTTATGGGCTAGCTCTGTCTTAATTATTAACCCATTTCTACTTATCTAAGTATTTCCACGTGGTCGTCTTATCGGGGAGCTGTGCGGCAGGCTTCCTGCTCCTTCCCTGGGCTACATCTTGACTCCACCTACTACTTCCTCTTCCTCCTCCTAGTCTCCTAGCCCCACCTATCTAGTTTTCTATTGGCCACAGGGCTTTATTAACAGTATGAGAAACATATATACAGAATCACATCTCCCATCAAGTCGTCTAGGAAATGGCTTTCCACACAGTAAGGCTTTATGGAGGGAGGTAGCCTGGTGGGTATTTGGTGGCACACACACTGCATGCTCAAATGTTTGCTAACATAAGAGTGGGCAGCATGCCAGCAAGGCTTGGGAGAAGAGCGCAAGGGACAAGGAATCTGCACAGTAATGTTGGTGGTGGTCAGCTCCTTGGGGCCTAGTCATAGCCAGTGCAGACTGGGAGGGGCTGTGAGCAGTTTATTCCCTTAAGCTCTGGCCGAGCCCTCCTTCACCTTTTTTTCTTTCTCCAGAGTCATTAATCTTAGAGGACAGCTTGGTCTGTTCGCAGATATCTGCAAGGGTCAGCTTAGAGGCCTCTGAGGAGATATGGACTCAGAATGGCATTTGTCAGCTGGGGGCTGAAGGTGACATAGACTGAGCTCCTCCTGGCCTTCCCTTTCCTCATGAGGCAAAGCTGCCCTTACCTTCCTCCCTCAGCAGAATTTCCTTCTGTCCTTGTCTTCCATTTGCTTGTCAGCACAGGGTTACTAAAAACAGGAAGTCCAGGCCACCACAGGCAGGGGATGTGGCTCCCAGAAAAACAAATGGGGAGTCCTCGTACCCTGCTAGTTCTCCACTGGCCCATCTCTATCTTGGCTACTTGGCAAGCTCTCCTTGGAGCTTTATACAAGTGCAGAGTCCTGGGCTCACACAGAGCATGTGCTTAATTGCCCCAGGGTGGGGATGAAGCATTGCTTTTTTATAACCTTCCACAAGGTACCTGACATGAGCAGATGGGGCTGGCTTTGCTAGGTCTATTCTCCCTGCATTCTTGTCATCGTTGGGGTCTCAAACCAGCAGGTTGCTCCTTTGAGCAGGGTCTTCCCAGATGACTATCCTTTCAAACAGCTTTCTCAAGACCCTGGGTAACTTTCTCCTGTGGTTTGAATGTGGCTCCTATATTTGAACACGGTCCCAAGTGGGAGGCACAATATGGCAGAGCTGTGGAGCTTTACGAGGTAGAGTAGGGTGGGGGTAGGCCTCCTAGCTTTATAGACCAGCCCACTTCTTGTCCAGTCTGCTTCCTTTGTGTGGATGCAATGTGGCCATTCATCCGGCTTCTTGCTCCTATCACCATGCTACTGCTGCCTGATACCAGGTCATCCCTGCCAAAATGGACTGTACCCTTTTGGAACTGTAAGCCCTAACATACTCTGTGTGTGTGTGTGTGTGTGTGTGTGTGTGTGTGTGTGTGTGTGTGTGATAATTTTTTTATTTAAATTTGAAACAAGCTTGTTTTACATGTCAATCCCAGTTCCTGCACCCTGCCATCCTCCCTTGTTCCTCCCACCAACCCCCATCCCATCCCCTTTCTGCTCCCTAGGGAGCAGACTTCCATGGAGAGTCTTCAAAGTCTGTCATATCATTTGGAGCAGGGCCTTGGCCCTCCCCCAGGTGTCTAGGGAGTATGTGGAATGGGCTCCCAAATTCCATTCCTATACTAGGGACAAATACTGACTCATTACCATAGGTCTCATAGACTTACCAGTCCTCCTAACTAACACCCACATTCAGGGGGTCTAGGTTGGTCCTATGTTGGTTTCCCAGCTATCAGTCTGGGGTCCATGAGCTCCCCCTTGTTCAGGTTAGCTGTTTCTGTGGGTTTCTCCAGCCTGGTCTTGACCCCTTTGTTCATCACTCCTCCCTCTCTGCAATTGGATTCCAGGAGTTTGGCTCAGTGTTCATCTAGTATCTAATGGAAGAAGAAGCAGACACCCCCAATATACTCTTTCGCCCTTATGTAGCTTTAGTCAGATTGTTTTATTACAGCTACAAGAAAGTAGCTATGACACAAAGGTAGCCATCTGAAACAGCCACAAGACCCATGTCTGGTAGCACACACTGGAGTCCCAGCACTCGGGGGGATGAGGGGCTTTAAAGCAGGGGATAAAGAGTGAGACTCCATCACAAAATGAAATCAAACCAAAATAAATGAGCAAACAAAGAAAACATTGATGAGGAATGTAGAATTTTCACAGCAAAGAGCCATCCGCAGCCTGGATCCCTCCAGCTTGCTGTTAACCACCATGCTTCCACTTCTCCTAGAAGACTGGGAATAATGTCTCTAGGAATTCTCATACAGATCCAATGGGCTGGCAAATGCAGGATGCCTGGAAGATTGTTCAGCACCCAGTGAATACTTAGAGCGGCCACTACTTTGACCTTGTCTCTAATTTATCTCTGCCTTCACTATAAGCAGCTGTCATAGTTTGTATCTAAAATGGCCCTTCTGACTCACATTGTAAATATGTTTGGTTCCAAACTGGTGGGGAGGCTGTGGAGCTTATAGAGAGTCAGGTCCTGCTGGCAGAAGTGGGTCACTAAGGGCAAGCTGTTGGCAGTCACTTCTGCCTTCTGTTTCTGTCTAGTTCTCTCTGCTTCTCCTGGTTCACCATGATATGAGGAGTCTCTGCTGTATGCTCCCACAGCCATGAACTCTGCCATACCTGGATTATGAGGGGTCCTCTGAAACCAGAGTCACAATAAACTCATCTTCCTTTCACTTGTGCTGGTCAGGTATCTTGGTCTCAGTGTCAGTGAAAGGAAGCAATACATCCCTATTAAAATAAAGTGCATCTTCACCATCCCCATTTTGTAGATGTGGAAAACAAAGTCTGTGAGAATTAGAATGTACACAGAGTCTAGGTGTAATCATAGCTTTCTATACCTAGTGCAGGGCGTGTGTGTGTGTGGGGGGGGAGTATGTTGGAGACAGTCAACCCATTGAAGCATTTGCTATAGAGCGTAAAGAACAGCCGCCAAGGAAGAGAGGAATCCCTTGAGAGTAAGGACTGGGGTTTGGGGGAAGTGGTACACACACTAAAAGTAGAGCAGGGATCACTAGGCACAGTGAAGCTGTGAGGAGGGGAGGAAACAGAGAGGGAGCTCTGGCGGGAATGAGAAAGATGGGGAGATTGGTTTCTTCCCACAGAGATAGACCACAACACACATACAGTCCCCATCTCCCTGTCCTGGGGTCTTGGAACATGGCCTGTGGTCCTTGTGTCTGGAGCTAGTTGGGTAAGAAGGGTCTGTGATCTATCCCCTCTAATGTGGGTTTGTCACTCAACCCTTAGCCTTCATCTGTGGGACTCTAGGCAGGTGTGTCCTGTTCAGATCCTTTAAAAAAAAAATGAAGGTCATAGGATGGTACCTAAAGTCTTGGGACTGTTGGCTAAGCTAGGATGGGGTACCACTGGCTGCCTGTGGCTTCCATCAGTTAAGCGTTCACCTTTGCTATAGATGATACAGGTCCCCCCTGGGTGGGATGAAAGTCAGGGAGCCAGAAATCATCCTAAAATAATTATTACTGAAATAGGGGGCACAATATAATAAGAGGAACAGAAGGGTGGAAGGACAGGAGGGAGGAAGGTTGGAAGGGAGGAAAGGAGGGACGGAGGGAAGGAGGGAGGGGGGAGGGGAGAGGGAGGGACAGCTGCCATTCTACCTCCCTGGAACTAAAGGGTGTGTTAGGATGGAAAAATTTAGCCTAATTCCCCAGAAAACCCAGGAAGCTGGGAGTCTTAAATCCCAAGCTGATGGTCACCTACTTTAATGTTTACGGTAGCCTGAGAGTGAATGGACACAGGAAATGAGCCGTGTTGCCAAGCCCAGAAGCCTGTGCGAAAGCAGACTTCCTGGTCTAAGAGCGGGCTTGGATGCTTTAAATTAATTGGTCCGTACTGGATGCTACGAGGTGATTGGTTCACGATGCGCGGGCATTGTTGTAACCTTATAAAAGCTGTCTCAATTCTGTGCTGGGGGTCGTTCGCTGCTGAGCCTACCACCCTGCATGGTGTGTGTGGCCAATGACCCCAGTATACTGGAGCATAAAGAACCTCATGCGTTTGCATCAAGACTGCTTCTCGTGAGTGATTTGGGGGGGGGGGTCGCCTTTCCTGAGTGTGAGCGCGAGGGACCACGCTCTCGCAGGTCTTACAGGTGCTCCACATATGTGTGATGCTTCTAGCAAATTCTAGGCAACTCAAAAAAAATTAGTTACCCTAATAGAGGACCTAAAGGAGTCTTTTCAGGCTCACTGCAGTGGTACAGGCACTTGGAAGGTAGGAGAATCAGGAGTTAAAGTCCATCCTCACTATATAGAAAGCTGGAGGCCCTCCTGGCCTCCATGAGACCATCTCAAAAATCAATATAAACAAATAAATAGATCAAATAAAATTTTTCAAAAAGAAAAAAAAACAAAAAAAATTAAAATTTCATTTTGCAGTGGTGGCACATGTCTTTAATCCCAGCACTCGGGAGACAGAGGAAGGAGGATTTTTGTAAGTTCAAAACCCACCTGGTCTACAGAGGGAATGCCAAGATAGGCTCCAAAGCTACATAGAGAAACTCTGTCTTGAAACATGAAGAAAAAATTTTAAAAAATAAAAAATGAAACATAGAAATATATTCAAGCTTCAAAAGGAAAGGGTGTCTATGACCTTTAGCCAATGGGAAGAAGACTTTAACCCCAGGAAAGAGCAAGACAAATTTGCACAGCATCTGTCTTTCGATGTCTCTGTCAGCTACTGGTTGCTCCAGGGACTGGATCATATTGGACTCTGTTCACCTGTGACCATGATTCCAGACAGAGGCAGCATCAGATTCTGAATGGTAGACATCAGAGGTTTCCAGGTGATGCTTGGCTGAATTCTGACCCAGCCATTGCAGGAAGGCATATGCTTGGTGGCACACAGCCTAATCTCAGAGAAAGCTTTCTGATAGAAAGATTCATGATAGCTATCCAGGTTGCAGACAGAAGGCCTTAACTTCCAATTCTAAGCCTTCAATGCATGCCTCTTACCTGCCACCGAGCACTGCCCTGGGGCTTGGGTAAGACAGATTTATAGCACATTATCAACAGATGAATGTCACAGCTGGTTCCTATGCCTCAGGAGAAAGCAAGGAAGGGCAATTCAGAGGGGAGGCTGATAGGTCCAGGTGATTCTGAGTCTTAGTAGTGGGAAGCTGAGAGATATGGGGTCTGTGTGGGGGCAAGAAACGCCCTCCAGCCACAGGATCTAGATGGTACCAGAGACCTGCAGGGATGGTTAAGGCAACACAGAAAGTTAGATGTCTGTACCAAAGAGTACAATTCTGAGCATGCCTCCCAAAAACTGCAAACACACAGAGAGATGACGTTATTCCCATTCTAAGAAGGAATTGCATGGCAATCTTGTAGCCCGAATGCACACCCTCATCTGCAGGACCCCTGACTTGCCATCTGTGTGAGGAGACAGAGATGGTAAATAAGGTGACAACAGAGCACAGACTCCCAAAGGACTACAGCTCATCTGTGACACTAGGAAGTAGGGCAGAGTTGCTAGAAGCATAAATTCTGCTTTATGTCCCCCAAGTTAAAATTGGGGAAATGCTGCTCAAATATTCAAAAACAGTTGTAAAAGTGATATGACAACTACTACCTAGATTCAACACTTCATGTCTTATTATGATTGCTTCATATATCTATTTATATATTATTGATATATATTAATACATCTGTCTATCTATATTATTTATATATACTAATACATTTATTGATCATCCATTGTCTTTCTAAACATTCATGTATCTAGTATCTGTCCCACCCATTATTCACTCACCTACCTATTCATATATATATATATATATATATATATATATATAATATTTTCTATCAGTTAATGTATCAGTTAATGATAGAAAATATATAATATTTTCTATCAGTTAATACATCTGCTATGTCTAGTATAACACTATCCATCCATCTGGTCTATTATGTCTAGTACAATACTATCTATTCCCCACCTGTTTTTATTAATTTTTTATTTAAATTAAGAAAACATTGTTTTACCTACAAATGTTAGTTCTCTTTCCTTCCCATCCTCTCATTACCCCCATCATCTCCCCATCCCACCCCCACCTATTCCTCAGAAAGGATGAGGCCTCCCATGGGGGACAAAGTCTATCACACCATTTGGGGAAGGATAAAGGGCCTCACCACTGTATCTAGGCTGAGAGAATAGCCCTCCATAGGGAATGGGCTCTAAAAAGCCAGTTCATGCAGTAGGGATAAATAATGGTTCCACTGCCAGGGGCCTCATAGGTTGCCCAAGCTCCCCCAACTGACACCCATATTCAGGGGCCTAATTCAGTCTTATGGAGGTTCCAAAGCTGTCATTCTGGAGTCAGAGAGCTCCCCCTTGTTCAGGTCAGCTGTTTGTGTGGGTTTCCGCAGCATGGTCTTGACCTCTTTGCTCATCACTCCTCCCTCTACAACTGCACTCCAAGAGTTCAGCTCAGTGCTTAGCTGTGAAGCTCTGCTTCTGCTTCCAGCAACTACTGGATGAAGGCTCTATGATGACATTTAAGGTAGTCATCAATCTCATTACAGGGGAAGAGCATTTAAGGTACAGGGAAGCAATTTAAATAGACCTATAACCCTTGATGAAATAAAAGCAGCCATCTATATTTTTACCTACCATATATATCTGTATGTTCCTGTATATTTTTATGAACTCCTTAAATTTGAAGATACTTGCAACTCTTTACCTCTAAATATGTTTCTTCAGAGCAAGGTGATTCCTTCATACAGTCTCAGAATCACTATCACACCTAAGAGAATGCACATAATCTACAACCCAATATCCAAATTCAAATTTCCTCATGTGTCCCAAGTATGTGTTTTAAGAGATTCTTTTTAAAGTATTTGTTTATTTATCATTTGTATGTGTATATTGTGTGCCTGGTTGAGTTTATGGATATTATACACATACAAAAGCCCACAGATGCCAAAAAGCTATCAGATTCCCTAGAACTGGAGTTACAAAAAGTTGCCAGCCTCCTCCATGTGAGTGATGGGAACTGAACCTGGGCCCTTTGCAATAGCAACCAGTGTTTCACTGAGTCATCTCTCCAATCCCTTTGAACATCTTTAAACAATGAGAACAAATAAGAATGGGGGCTGGAGAGATGGTTCAGCACTTGGGAGAGTTTGATGCTCTTCCAGAGGATCAAAGTCTGGTTCCTAGCATCCACAGGCTGCTCACCACTTCCTGTAATTCCAGTTCGAGGTTATTCCAATGCCCTGTCCTGGTCCCCTTATTCTTTCTCTCTCTGTGTCTCTCTCTATCTCTGTTTGTCTC
Source organism: Cricetiscus sungorus (assembly GCA_030556225.1). Classification (NCBI taxonomy): domain Eukaryota; kingdom Metazoa; phylum Chordata; class Mammalia; order Rodentia; family Cricetidae; genus Cricetiscus; species Cricetiscus sungorus. Next base: position 77,407,503 of record JANBXA010000007.1, on the reverse strand, counting down.
TCTCTCTCTCTCTTACACACACACATCAAAGAGTAAGCAAGAGTTGAAAATGGTCATATTGGAAGAAAAAGAAGGATATGGCATGCTGGAAGGCTTACCTTTGGTTTTATCATTTGCTATCTAGCCACTCACCATAGAAGAGCATTTCTTGTATACCATGTTAAGACATGCTGTACCCTACAGGTGGACAGTTTAGGAGTCTGGAGACACACTATGGCCTATGGGCTGAAGATGGACCATTACAGAAGAACTTCAGGTGACTGACCAGACAATGAGTTGTCTCTGTCATTTCTAGAGTGTATATATTATCCTTCTGTGGTCTTTGAAGGAGTTGAAGACAGATAGTTATGGTTATAGTTTTCCTTAGTAAGGATTAAAGATAAGTTACATATAGGACTTTAGACTCACAAAGATAGGATAGATGATACTTTCTTTAAGTCTTACAAAATGTTAATGGACTAAATATTGTTTACTGTGATTCTTATTTGATAACTGTTGTATGATATATTTTGCTATGCTAAGGTTAAACCCCTTCTTTTATTTTAGACAGAAGAGATGATGGAAGATGTTATTCTGTAAATATGTTTCTCATACTGGTTAATTAATAAAACACTGTGGCCAATAGGAAACAAGATAGGTGGGGCTAGGAGACCAGGAGGAGAAAAGAGGAAGTAGTTGGGAGGAGTTAAGATGTAGACCAGGGAGGAAGGAAGACACCGGCCGCTACTTCCCATAAGATGAACCATGTGGAAATACTTAGATAAGTAGAAATGGGTTAATAATTAAGACAGAGCTAGCCCATAAACAATAATGGTAACTGGCCCACAGGATTGTATCAAATACAGAGTCTCAGAGTGTTATTTGGGGTTGGTGCGGCTGTGGGCCCAGACTGGTGGCAGGCAGGATGGCGCAGGCGGGAAAAGCCTGCCGTAACAGTACCCTATTCCCAGGTGATTCTAGCTGCTTAGGTGTCTTGTTAAGTATACATATTTTAAGTGTTGAATCAGTCTGAAATAAAAGACACTAGTCAGGTAGAAATATCATGCATCTTTACAAAGACAACATATCAAAGTCACTTCCGAGTGGTTGTTTTAGGAATTTGGAAATCATTAAGTGAGCAGGGTGGGGTTGGTGATGTGGCTCTGAAATTAAGAGCACTTGCTGCTCTTGCAGAAAGCCTGGGTTCTGTTTGGTTTCTACCACCCTTATGGATGCTACAAGCTTTCTGGAATGAGTTTCCCCTTCCCTGGCTTCTGCTAGAACTGCATGCACACAGACAGATATACAGACAAAGCACACATATAATAGAATTAATTAATTAGTTAATTAGTTAATTAATTAATTAAAATATTAAGGCTGTCTCAGCCAAACTCTTCATTTCCTTCACATTTTCCTTCCATAAATTGATATAATTTTTGTACACGGAATTTCAGAAGACAGAAAGCCTCTCACCAAGACCAGCTGGTTTGGGATTTTCTCCAGAGTATCATTGAGTGTACAGTGTATGTAATGTGAGCATTTCCTACAGCAGAAATTGGGACATGCAGTCTGCCAGATACAAGTGCCTTTGAGGACAGTGAAACAGGCTATTTGAAGTTCAAACTCCCCCAGAAAATCTGAGATGGGAGCTGATGACACCTGCAATGGGGGCTTACTCTAGTGTCTCCCACACAAGTGGTATTTAGTGTTTGTCCCTCTTGTTCTCACACAACAAAGGCATCTGCCAAGATGTGTGTTTGTGCTTAGTGATAGAAGGGGAAGGGAGATAAATAGAAACCCAAGAGTGCCTTCGTACATGTGAAACACAGAATTTCCAGGTATAAATGAGCATGATACAGACAGAGTTATAGAGTAGGTGGGCAGATACTCTGGGAGATTCTGGCTTTTCCCTACTTCAGACAGTCACTGAAATAGCCAGAGGACTATTCTAGCAGGATGTCTTTGGTACCCAGGGATATAGTTGTTAAACAGCATTTCTTTGTTACAGCCATCAATTCTTTTGTATTGTTTGTATATGTCTGTGACAGCGAATGCACACACACACACACACACACACACACACACACACACACACACACACCACAGCTTATGTGTGGAGATCAGAGGATGACCATTGGCAGTTTATTCCCTTCCTCCCCCCATATGTGTCACCTGGTAAAGGTTGTCTTAAAAGCAGGCAGCTTTACCAGTTGAGCTGTCTTACCAGCCCACAAATTTTAGCAAAATGGAAGAACAATTACAAACAATAGAGTCCAAGCGTCCAAGCTATAAGGACCTTGCACCTGATTCTGCCAATATTGTTGTGAGTAAACAAAAATAGACTATGAAGGAGATCCAGACCTAGTATAGAAGCTGTGAATTTGTGATTTGAGAAACCCATTTCCCCAAACCAGGAGTCAGTAAACATTAATTGAATAACCATATACCAGCCACAGAGAAATGTGTATATTTCCTTCACACACACATACACACACACACACACACACACACACACACACACACACACAGAGGGGGGGGGAGAAAGAGAGGAAGAGAGGGAGGGAAGGAGGGAGGGAGGGAGAGAAAGAGATGCTTCACTTACCCAAGACTAGGACCTGATTCATCTGGGATTCAGTGACTTGCTTTGGCACGGTGATTCTATCAACATTAACCACAAATGTGAGGCATGCCATCTGAAGAGAGCTGTCTACTCAATCAGATCTGAGATGTGTGGGCACCTGTAAAGATGTTAGGTGTCAAGAAGATATCCCCAAACTTGGTCTCAGCCTCCAATGCTTTGTCTAGGACTTGGCAAAAGTTGATCATAGTGTGGCTAAGAACCAACCTGATGCAGCTTGAGGTACTCCGATGTTTTCCTCTATACTGTAAGGATTGAGTATTGCTTTCATTTTGGAGGTCTCAGCTTTGCTTTGGAATATCCTCAAAACAGTGTGATGCTATGCCCTTCTAGCACATTCTGTTGCAATATTAAAACTTAGATCAGCCCTTCCTCCCCCAACCTGAGTACTCTGTGACCCAAATTCTGTTCCTTCTCTGCATTTGAATATTTCCTGTTGAATTATTATTATTATTATTATTATTAATTATTATTCTCTGGAGTTCACTGAGTGCTGGTGACTGTGTGGAGGTGAGAGGAGTTGGTAAGCAGGCTTCCTGTTGCATTAGGAAACATCTGCAGTATTCCCTGTGTATACTATTTCCTACTTGTCCAGATCTTCAGATCTTCAAGGTCTAGAGTAATTAATGGACATCATGTTTTCACTGCTCCCTATTAATGGTTGTCTGAGGGTGGGTAGTATAAAGGTAACACCTACATGCCTGCAGACCCATGGGAAAAATAAGTATGAAGTCTCATGGGCATAAAAGCCTGATATGTTCATTAAAGACAGGCATTCGTTAAATGTTTCTGGCTTTTCCCAAAGGCATATAGGACATCCTACTCTCTCGGTGTCTTGGACATGTGACATGTTCTGTTTGATAAAATGTGGGCATAGAAGGGTCACATCAGCACTGAATGGATCAGAGAAGCAAAGCAGCCAGCCACTAGCTCTTACCTCTACCAAGGCTGAAATGGAAATCCTGTCTTTGCTGTGACTGGAAACTGAATCTCACATGAGGCCCTTTGCTTCTTCCTTATATACCTCTCTAGTGCTGGGATTAAAGGTGTGAGCTCTGTTATTCTTTTAGACTGATTCATTCTCATGTAACCCTGGGTGGACTTGGACTCATAGAGATAGACCCATCTGCCTCGGTTTCCTGATTACTGAGATTAAAGTTGTGGTGCCACCACTGCCCAGCTTCTATGGCTAACTAGTGTGGGTGACTTTGCATTCTTCAGGAAGGCTTTATTAAGTCATAAATAACATATCATCACAGAAACCTTTACAGCTGAAGGGTGGTTCTGCTACATGCTTCTCTTCTGTCCGGGAGTAGGAACAGATTCCCCCAGCCGACTCTTACGGTTCTTTCCTACAGAGAAATGGAGATGTTTGTTATCACAGTACAACTCAGCTCATCCTGAATGATAGTATGTTATTTATCATACACAAAAATTATTTCTCCAATGGATGTCACTCAGTTTGTAGAATGCTTGTCTAGTATGCATGAAGCTCTGAATTTGTTTCTCCCAACCCCATAAGCCACATGTGGTAGCACATGCTTGTAATCCCTGCACTCAGAAGGTGGAAGCAGGAATATTTGAAGTTCAAAGTCCAAACTATGTGTCCTGTCTCAAAAAATAATTATAAAAAGATTTACTTAATAAATGATTTGCCTACTTACACATTGGGGAAAAAAATCTATGTGACAGTCACTATGCACCAGGGCTGTCTTTCCACAGTGCTGGGGTGGAATGGGGGTTTGCCTACACTAAGCATGTACTCTTTCATAGAGCTACAGCCTCAGCCCTGTGAAAAGTACTTAAACAGAGATGATTCAAAGCTGTGATATCAAACACAACTCATGGTTACTTTGATACATAAGTGTGTCTGGAAAATTATAGGATTGACTTGTGAGCACTCTGGATGAATGGGTCTTATAGACTTTCGATGTTTTAAGTTGCTGTTATTAGAATTCCTTGGTAGTTCAGGGGAAAGGAAATCATGAGAGTCACAGACCCAATATTTAACAACATTGCATTGCCTATCAGTACAGACTAGAGATTCAAACTGGTGTGCAAGCCCATGCCTACTTCTAAGCTACACAATCACTCTGCTATGTTGCCAATTTCCATACGTTGTAAGACTTCTGTTTCTTCAGGAAGCTGGAAGGAAGCAAAGGATAAAAGAAGAATTAAAACAAAACAAAAAAACCTCTGCCCTTTCAAATGCTCACAGCCAGCCAAACTCCCTGGGTTTGCTTTGACAGGCTGTCTTCCCTTCAAAATGAAAAGAGAGGCAGCAACGGACAGAAATAAAGGCCAGCTGTTCGGTGAAGCGAGATACCTGCACACATACTCTTGAAGCGCATGTTATTTCAGGAGCCCCAGAGTCTGCCGCCCCACACCTGCCTTGACACATTCCGGATGCATCAGCCTGCACTGACATTAACCCAAGAGAGGGAGGATCTGGCTAAATTACATGTTTTTATACCAACTTGGGAAAATGGGAGGTTTGCGGTAGGAATGTACTGATACCATCATTAATCAGCAAGCAGGGCAAGTGAGTGCAGGGATGAAAAGAAAGACTCCGGTGTTGGGAGATCAGAGGAGAGAGATCAGAGCTACTGAAGAGATAAATTTTGCAAACATTTTTTTCAGTCCTAAAAGTTTTAGTTCAAGTTTGTTGGTGCAAAGATCCAATACTGACAATGCCAAGGTCCTTGTTCATTTGCTTACTCTTCTGAAAACCATACTGTGAGCACTGCTAAGTCTGTTTGCAACTGGGATTTGAAGACATGGAACAAAATATTAAAACTAGTCCCATCTCCAGACTTGTGAATTTTTGTGTTCTTTGGGGACCTGTCTAGTCTAAGGGAGCCAGCACACAGGAGTGCAGTCCAGGTTGAGCAGGACAGTACAGAGGCTGAAGTGTATGAGAGATGGCAGAGGAAGGAGCTCTTTGCAACTCTCTCCCTAGCAGTACTGGAAGGAAGGGACCACCAGCTGGGTGTCTGGGTAGAAGGAGGAACAGTAAGTAGCAGAAGGCACTTCGGGGTCTGAGAATCCTGAGTTTGAACCTCACAAACCCTCCGAGAGCCCCACCTCTTGGCCAGGTTGCAACAAGGATTATGTGAACAGTGGTCATAAGCTCCATTGCTGGCTCATACTGATAGTTTGAGGTGTTGGTATGCTATCTAAAAGGATGTTGCTATGCAGAATACGTAAACCACAGTGCGACACTATTGATCTGCAGTGAGCTCCAATGATTTTTCCAGTCTCTCAAGTAAAAAGCACATGTTTCTGTAGATTACTCATGTTTCACATTGGGCTTCCTCAAGGCCCAAACACAAGATGAAGTTCATCTATGGTTATCAGAGATGGTTAGATTTATGTGGGAGATCAACTTATATTCTTGGTTTTGTCCTGAGGTTCCATGCAGCCATGCTCAGTCTTTAATGCACACATGGGCTATCTGGGGTTCTTGTTATAAAGTAGCTTCCAGAGACCAGGGAGATGGATCAGCAGGCAAAGCCCCACTGCACAAGGATGAGGACCCAAGTGGGGAGGTAGAGATGGAGGTAAAGACAGGATCCCTGCGATTCATTGGCCAGTAGGTTTATATGATGTATGAATACCAAGGTCAATAGAAGCCTTGACTCAAAAAGTAAGGTGGAGAGTAATAAACAAAAATACTAAAGAATAACCTCTGGCCTTTATACTCATGCACACATGTGTACAAGTACCCACACACATGCATGGGCACACACATATGACTACACACACACACACACAGAGAGAGGGGTAGCTTCAGACTAGGTAGGACTGAGGATCCTGTGACTCAATTTTGTCCCCATGACTGATGCACATTCTGCTGGCCCGTCAAACTGCTCTAGAGCACACAATCTCCCACACCACTGTACTCTGGGATTTGAGTGGGCCCAACCACACAGTGCCTCGTGTTCCAGAGGTTGGGAGAACAAAGATATATATCTCAGAGGTTCCACACTCAGTTTGTTTCTACATGCAGAGAGAGAGAGAGAGAGAGAGAGAGAGAGAGAGAGAGAGAGAGAGAGAGAGAGAGGGAGGGAGGGAGGGAGAGAGAGAGAGAGAGAGAGAGAGAGAGAGAGAGAGAGAGAGAGAGAGAGAGAGAGAGAGAGAGAGAGAGAGAGAGAGAGAGAGAGAGAGAGAGAGAGAGAGAGAGAGAGAGAGAGAGAGAGAGAAGGACCTGGCCATTCATCTCCCTTAATTCTTCCACAAATGGAACTGCATGCAGACATACCTCACAGTAGAGATCAGGAGAAAATAAAGATGACTCAAGTTCATCGACTGCTTTGGGGCTCAGAGTCATGTCCCTTGGATTCTGAAACCCACTTCCCCGTTTACAGTTAACCACTGTTAAGTTTATTGGTCTGCTTTTTTATTTACTTTGAACTTGACTGTGTCTCCTTCAGTTTAGAGAGTGAACTCCCTATTTTTTTTTCCTTTCATAAATTTAATTGCTGACATAAAGGGAAAAAACCCTGATGTAATTGAACAAGAAGATGTTTACAACCCTTTTTAAGCCATCAAGTTGCTGGCACACAAAATATATGGCATCTAGCTAGGAAATCGGAAATAAAAAAAAGGCGGGAGTGGGGTGGGGAATCCAAGACAGATGTGACTGGAGGACTGAAGAATGGCTGGGTTGATAGATGAGTTGGCATACTGATACTCATATGCTCCATAGTACTCAGTTGGGTCACTCTTTGGAGACTTTTTAACTGAATAATGAAGATTAGCTTAATAAATGCCTAATTGTGTCAGAGCTAGACTCTTAAAGAAAACTCTATAAATTATAGTAATGGTGTTTATTAAAGACTCACAGAAGATCTCAAATGAGATCAAATTGTTGACATTGTTTTTTGTCTTTTGATGCAGGGTCTCATTTGTTTTACGCTGGTGATGAACTTGGTATGGAGATGAGGGCAACTTCTTCCCAAGTCTTAACCTCCTGTTTTTATGTCCCAAATGCTGGGGTTATAGGCATGTACCACAAAGCCTGGTTTATGCAGTGCTGGAGATGAAATGCAGGATTTAGTGCATGCTGAGTGTGTGCTCCATCAACTTGAGCTACATTCTCAGTCCTGAAGTTTCAGAAGTTTTAAAGGTCATTGTCCAGGAGTCTTGCATCAGTCCTCAGAAGGTTCAAACCTTCTAAAAGGAGAGGCTCCCATGTTTTCATCCAACTCCAGATAAATGGATACAGATGTTCCTTGAACTTGATCTACTCGCCTCTCAGCATGAATGCAAAATTGATTGGGCCAAATCAGAGCCCATGCCAGTGAAGGCTGCCTGCATGCAGAAATAAAATCAGCCACCTCCCATTTACTTAGAAGTCTCCGGCTTAAAATACACTGGAGGAAAATGTGTGCTTCACTTTAAAGCAGGAGCCAAATTGCACAGCGACAAAATTATTCCCATCAGCGTGACAGCCTTAGCCAATCGTTCCCTTTTTTAATGTGCTGAAAGGAGGCAAGTTGGCATCATTAAAATAGGATTTTTTTCCAGAAATACATCATGAAGTATGGAGGAACTAGAAACAGAAGAAGGGACCCATGCTTCAATCTAATTCTGAGACTGGACCTCTTTGAGTTGCCTGCTCTGTGTATAACATAAAGGCTTTAAGGAAATTGCATTGACTGCCTCTTGTCCTTGATGGCCTTGGGGTGGCATGGATAGGGGTGATTTCCCTTTAACTCACGTCCAGTATTTCTATAAGCAACTATTTAGCTGACTGATTGTCTCCAATGATCTTTTACTTCCTATATTCCTTGATGAGCTCCAGCCTGATCATGCCTTTCCTAATCTCATAGTAAGAGGCCATCGGTACATGCTTTCATCTCCTCACTTTTGATGGGTCCCATTATTTCCCCTGTCTTTCATTCCCTAAGGTTGCTCTAGAGAAATCCAAGATGTATGAATACTGTATGAAATGCAGAGGTTCACTTAGACAGCCTATGTAAGGGATGTCTCGTCCCAAAAGGCAGCCAGATGTGGCCATCTCTTTGCTAGCTTCTCCCCTTAGAGAAGGTTTTGTGCTCAGACCCCAACATCAGCAAGCTTCTTGCTCAGCCTCAGCTCTTCCAGATTCCAGATGTCTTGTGCCCTCTCACATCTGTTTCACGTTGCTATCCTTACTGCTGAGAACTGACAGTGTACATTTCTTTCCGTGCTGAGTCTCAATTTGTCCTGGTGGGGGATGTCATCCTTAGCAATTAGGCTTCACTGTCTTTGCTTGTTTCTAGCATGTGTCTAAGATTTCCTTTTTAAATCCAGTGATTTATAGTCCCTTCCCTGAAGATAACTTAAAGAGAAAAGGAATAAAAAATTTCAAACATCTATAAGGACACATAACTCCACTTTTATTTCAGAGAAAATTGGTTGCCATTGATTTTAAAGATGAGAGTTGCACAGAGGAAGGGAAGCTATATTGCTCAGTCAAAGTCTGGTGACACAGGGGTCATCAAAGGTTCACCTCACGTGTCAATTCACATCTCCTGGTGATATTGTCTGTCATGCTATAGTGTGAATGAGTCAGGCTGGTTGACAGGATTTCATGCAAAGAATCAGAAATATTGGCTGTGGGCTTGATGAGGAGATATGACTAACTATCCATTCACTTTTAAAAATGCTAACTCTGGTATGAGACAATTCACATTTTCCCTATTACTTTCACCAGATACATTTACAAAGAAGTCCTGAGAAAAAGTCAAAGTTCCCAAGGCAAAGTATCAAGTGGCCTTTTCCCAGCAAGCAGTCATTTTGGCCCCAAAACTCAATCACACATGCCAGCTCTGCTTGATTAACCGATTAACCCTTGCCAGGACTGCTACACTAAGCTCTTGGATTGATTAGTAATGTCTACTACAGATGAAAGGTAGTCAAGGGCCCCTATGGACCTAGCTTTGCTCAACATACTATTTATTCTGCTTGGGAAGACTATAAGGCAATAAAGGCATCTCATTGAGCAACAAATGAGTTACTTTCACATCTTTCAGAAGAGAAATGGGTGGTTGTCACCAAGCAAAGAGACTGTGCCTTCTCCTCCCTCATCTAGAATGCTTTGGGAAACACCATAGCTCTCAGCATCAAATTCAGAGAGGAATTGGCATTCATCACCACCTGAGTCCAGACAACAGGCATCTCAGTCTATTTTCTGCTGCTATTGTACAAGACTGTGTACACTGTGTACATGTGCTGTACTCTTTACCCCATGTATTTGAAATACATTCTCATTATACAAATTTTCAATTAATAAATAACTGTCAAAGAGTCAAGACTACAATGTAACACATCAAGTCAAAATTGTAACACAGAAGAGTGTGAGTCACCCTACATACCTATAATGTATCAAATTATAGGACCCATAGCCAGTTGCTTCTCTTTGAAGAACAAGTTACTTCTAGGAGAAAACAGAGCATCCTGAAATGACCTCAGTCTATGCTAGCTGTGGGTATTTATGGAGGCCCCACAACAGGTTGGTAAACAAGGGAATTTAACACAGGTTCAACCATCATTTCTGGGAATGTGGCCTTGACATGTCAAGTGTTGCTTATCATAAAATAAAACCTATAAAGTCAGTTGACAACACATCTTATGAAGGGCTCACATTTTACCATCAGTGAACAGATCTGCAAAACTCTGCTAAAACAACAAAAATCAAATGAACCAAAACCACCTTGCTTGTGTTCTTACTGTTTCCGTTTCCTTCCTTGCTTCCTTCCTTCCTTCCTTCTTTCCTTCCTTCCTTTTTTCCTTTCTTCATTTCTTCCTTCCTTCCTCTTTCCATCCCTCTCTTTCTATATTTATTTAACGTGTGTGTGTCTGTGTGTGTGTTCCTGTGTGTGTGTGTGTGCCTGTGTGTATGAATGTGTGTGTATCTGTGTGTGTGCCTGTGTGTGTATGAATGTGTGTGTCTGTGTGTGTGTCTGAATGTGTGCATGTGCATGCGTGTGTGCATGCGTGCATGCGTGCGTGTGTATGTGTGTGTGTGTGTGTGTGTGTGTGTGTGTGTGTGTGTGTCGCCCGCGCGCGCCTGTGTATATGTCTGTGTGTATGCGTGTGTTCTCTGCTTTCACCATGTGATTCACAGAGACTGAACTCAGGTAGTCTGGCTTGGCATCAAGAGCCTTTGCTCTTCTTAACATAGAAGTGAAGTCCATGGTGTCTCAAGCGGAGAAATGAGTCTTGCCCTTTGAGTCAGCCTGTACCATCATGTGCCTTTGAGTAGTCACGCTTTATTATTCTCCATTGAACCATTCGCACATGCATTACACAATCTCTGTTTTGTTAATTTTTTTGACAAAGTAATATACCAAGCTGTGTTATTTACTGTTAGTGACTTAGAATAAAATTTCTAGTTGATGCATCATCTCTGATCTCTGAAGATAGTAGATTTCAGATCTTGGGTGGGAGCAAGCCTGATAAATTCAGGGAAACTGCATAGTGTTTTAAAAAGTGACATTTGCCTGCTTGAGACAATCATGAAAATGTGTGGAAAGTTTAGATGAAATTATCTTTTGAAAAGTGAATATAAAGACTCCTCACTGTGGGCTAGAGAGACAGCTCAGTGCTTAAGAGCACTAGCAGCTCTCCCACAGAACCTGGGTTCAGTTCCCAGCATCCACACAGCAGTTGACAACTGCCTATAACTCCAGTTCCAGGAGATATGATCTCCTCTTCTGACCTGTGGATTCTTGCATGCATCTGGTACATATACATATACCCACATGCACACATATACACAAAAAATTAATCAATTAATTAATTTAAATATTCTCACCATTAAATTAAAATGCTAGGGGTTTGAGGTGAATACTATGTTGGTAAAAGAACTTATGCAAGCATGAGGACATGAGTTCAGTTTAAAAACACCAAAAACAGTTGAACCCTATGCTTCTGTAACCCCAGCACTGATAGAAAGATTGCTGGGGGTGGCTACTTGCCAGCCTAGCAAAAAGCAAAGAACAAAAAAAACAAAAACAGCTCCAAGTTCACTGAGAGACCCTATTTCAGGGAAATAAGGCAGACAGTGACAAAACAGGGTACTCAATGATCTGCTCTGACTTCCACACCCAAAACACACATACCACTCCCACAAATTAAAATTAAAAATTACATTCTAGCTTAAAATACATATATAACTTAGCATCAAATTCAGTATAATTGTTATATATGAAACAATGCTATCTATATCCTACAACTAAATGAAATCTGGCCAAGAAACTTTGGATAATGGAGAATGTAATTACTGCAAAATGGTGAGTACCACTAAATGGGGCTGTCTGTTTGTGGGCACATAGGATGCTTCATAATTAAAATATGATGGCTTTAGAGTTTTCTTATATACCTCATAGTCTTCTCTAGAAAGTTGTACCCAGAAAGATCTTTACAAATTGTCCAGTGTTTTCCTATTTCCTCGTATAGAGCAAGGAATGGGGGGGGGGGGGGAGAGTTTGATCTCCCTGCAGGGAAGGTTGACCTCCAAAGATTTAGAGATAAAGAAAAATAATAGAGTTGTCAAAAAAGATTCCCTGCTCCCCATGGGCTTGATAGATATTTGTCAACTCTTGTCATAGTGTGTTGTCATCATGGCTCTTAGCTTTCCTTGGAAAACAAGAAGAAGCTACTAGCTCTAATACATTCTCTCTTTCTCTCTCTCTCTCTCTCTCTCTCTCTCTCTCTCTCTCTCTCTCTCTCTCTCTTTCTCTCTCTCTCTCTCTCCCTCCCTTTCCCCTCTCTTTCCCTCCCTCCCTCTGTCTTTCCCTCCCTCCCTCTTTTTTCTTCCCACCCTTCCTTTCCTCTGTCCTTTTTTCCTTTCTTTCTTTTTTTTAAAGGCAGGGTTTCTTTGTGTAGCCCTGACTGTTCCGGAATTCACTCTGTAGACCAGGCTGGCCTTGAACTCACAGAGATCCACCTGCCTATATGTATACCACCAACACTCAACTTATAATACATTTTTAAATCAACACACAAGAAGACAATTAGCAAGATGGCTCAGCTATTGCCTTCTAAACACACGGACTTGACTTCAGTCTCCAGAACCTGCATTATAAAAATAGGGCATGGTGGTGTAATTGCACTGCTGGGGAATTAGAGAAAGAGGGATCCCTGGGACTTCCTGGCCAGTCAGCCTATACTGTGAGAGATCCTATACTGAAAAAACAAAAAAGGCAGACAGCACCCAAGGAAGAGCTCCAGATGTTGTCCCCTAACCTCCATGCACATACAAGTGAACTCGAATGCACTCACAGAGACAGACAGACAGACATACACACACACACACACACACACACACACACACACCACAAAAGAATGACTTATAGGGCTGCATGAGAAAGAGCTAATGTTAGGTAAAAACATGCTATGGTGCATTACTGGTGTATAATTTCAGCTACTGCAGTAAGGATGGAGAGAGGCAGTAAGTAAAATCACATTACAGAAGAGTTACATGAAATTTATATAATTTCTTTGGCAACTATAGCCAGAGAATTTTATGCCTCAGAGCAGTACAAACTATTATATTTTATTTTATGCCTTTGAAGAACAATAAGAAAAAATAATCGCTGCTGATGATGCAGTACAAGATTTAGTTGGAGGTGTTAATGATACAAACCAAGCTGAAGATATAGCTCAGTGATAGAGTGACTTATCTGAGTGTGATGAGATCATCAGTGTCACAGAGCAGAGTAGATGTGGTGGCCCACAGATCTCAGTTCCTGTCCATGCATCCCCCAATCAGAATATACGATGTCAGTAATCTCTGTGGTGATGGTAAGAGGCTATTGATATTTTGTCCTGGAAGAGGTGGGGAGGACTAGAGACTATCCCTGACCTCCCAGGGATAGTCTCCTGCCTCCTACCCTAGCTGCTCATGGACTTGGAAGGCACAAGAGTTAGACAGGAGATGAAAGACTGACTGAGGTTGGACTCTTCAGCAGAGCAGTATCACATGAGTCATCCACTCAGGGGTGGAACTTTCTAGGGGTACAGCTACTCCGCAATTGCTCATGTCCTGTAAAGAACCCCAACAAACATATTGGCTCCCTGTGTGGTCTTTGATGGAACACTGTCTTTGGTCTACTTGTGTCCTCTTCATACAAAGTGGATAGACATTTCCTATGTCTTTTCAGAAGTCATGCAACAAGCAACTATCTGGGTAGCCCATGGCCCAGTCAAGTGGTCTGGTTTAGTCACCAGGCTCTACATGCAAGCCAGGTGTATTTATGTGGGGGTGCAGACAGATGAGAAGGAGATGTTGCCCACAGTGCTCTATGATGAATTCTGCAGCAGGGCTATAGACTCAAGACAAGGCGCTTTCCCTCAGAAAGCAGGCAGGCCTCCCTTGATGCTTTTCAGGAAGCCTGTTTTCTAAAGCAGAGTAGTCAGCCTTGTTTTCCTGAGTTCAAGTGAGATGCAAATGATGGAGGCTTCTGTCTTACAGTTTGTGTTCTCAAAGGAGGCTGTTCCATCCTCAAGAGGGTGATGGCTGATTCATGGGGGCTGGGGAGTACCTAACATAGAAGCCCTTCACACACACACACACACACACACACACACACACACACACACACAGAGAGAGAGAGAGAGAGAGAGAGAGAGAGAGAGAGAGAGAGAGAGAGAGAGAGAGAGAGAGAGAGAGAAACTTACGAATAGTAAAACTCCAAGGGGGGAAACAATAATCAAATAAAACAATTCTTAGACCACAGAGGGCTGTAAATAAGAGAGTAAGAGAGTAAGGACCCTGATGTTCAGATCCGACCAACAGATGCATCAGGGCTTTAGGAAAGAGACTGGACAGACTAGGATTTGTTTTCATGTGTCATTTTACATTTAAAAGAAAAAAATCTGTGAGCAAAGCTCCTGCCTCTGCGAATCTCATTTACTCACATCCCCATGGAGCTGACACTTTGGAATTGAAGCAGGTGTTGTGCTCGGACGGAATCACACCACTGGGATCTTCCAGACGGGATTTGTTGCCTTGCGGTCTCTGTCTCTGTAGTGGGAGGAGACAGAACATCCAGAAAGAGTTGCCATCGATGGAAGTGTGTTGAGGGACTTGGAAAAAGGAGACACTATTACGAATCAGGAACAGAAATTCTATCTAACTAACCAGCCGTTATTCCCGTCTAAAGTTGGACTCTTCCTGTTGCTACTAAAATCCACCCAGAAAGCTAAGGAGAGAAAGCAGAAAGCACCCAAACTGGAGCAGCAGGGCGTGGCAGTACCTGCCTGTAATCCCCAGCACACAGGGGTGGGTCGAGAATGCCTTGGACTACTTAGAGAGGTCCTGTCTCAAAGAAAGGATGAAAGAGAGGAGAGGAGGAAGAAGGAGGAGAGGTATGGCGGGGAGAAAAGAAAGGGGTGGAGAGGAGTTGGGAGAGGGAAGAGGAGGATCAAATAAGAGAAAATTACTAAGATCTTGTACCATTCCAGGATATTGGCTCACTGATGTAGCTGTCAGCTTCGCATATTTCTCCAAGATCACATGACTCATGAGTGCCCCCTCCATGCCAGGCATTATTCTGAACCCTGGGTACTAACTTACTTAGTGATAGACATCAGCCTTGGCCCTAACTCCGGGGAAGACTTTTACTTTCAGAGAGGTACTCTCTCTGATAGGTTCCCCAAGCCTTCATTTTAATAAAATGTCTCTCCACTCCACTCATCACCAGCTCGTGATAAGGGTATATTTTCTGACTGTGTCATATGCGTGAGTTCCTCTCCTGGCAGGCTTTTTAATCCATGTCTGAGGGCAGTCAGGACTAAATGAAATTATGAGGACAAAAAAAGGAAAACGCAAAAAAAAAAAAAAGTTTTAATTGGGTAACTCTGATCTGCCTGCTGTGATTGTATCACAGGCTTGGCAGCTTGTCACTTGTAGTTGCTAGGCAACCCTGCATAGGAAGGCAAACATGTCAGCCTGTGTTTTCTATCTTGTTGTTTGAGTCTCTTAGAGCCTGGGGCTGAAGTCTGGTCCCATCTGACCCTTAACTGGGGTCTGGGGTGCCCATGTGTTCCCATGCATTACCCCCTGGTTTCAACTCAAAGCTGCCTTCTCACGGAATTCTTGGTAAAACTACAGCCTGAATTCAATGTTTTAGTTATGACATTGTCAGAGAGAATCCAGTGGTCCTTGTCCAGGTCTTCCTGAACACTGAGGTGCATCAACAGAGCAGGGTGAGAGAGTGGGGATGGAGGAAGCAGAGTGCTTGCCTTCTCTACCCAGTGAGAACTTCCCTCTCATGCTGTCCTGCTTACCATAAGCCCACAGGAAGCCAAACAACTCTGGGTCTGTTTGACTTAGGAAAGCTGTGTGGCTTTGGCCTGTTGCTCAACCTCTCTGTGTCTTTGTCACCTCATCTAAGAGAAAAGAGTGTTATCACATGGAGATATTACTTACCTCCCAGGGTGCTAGCAGGGTCTTACTGAGAAGAATGCAAACAACTTAGCTTGCATTCAGACTTAGCTCCTAAGATGTTTGGTAAAGGATTTACAGCTGTACATTTCAGCATCCACCCCCACCACCCAAGCATCTTAAGAGAACTTTGCAGCATTTGTGGATTCCAGGAGCTGGAGAGGAAGTTAGCTAAAAGTCCCAGAATGTCCACATTCTCTGAGTTAGAAATGAGATTCAAAAAGGCCAGGGTGATGTGTCTGAAGCTGTGTTACAGAGACTGGAAATAGGGGCCCAGATGCCACCCTGAAACTTGACCAGAATGGGGTATGAAGAGTCAGATGTTGAACATGTCTTTTGGGTAAGGGGTACTAGGGCTTGTCCTGAGTACTCAAAGCAGTTCTCAAAGGACACAGTTTCTCATAAAAACGATGTGCTTTCTGAAGATGGGTCACACACTCTAGGCAGTCAATATCACATGGTAGATGCCTGGGCTCCCACTGAAGCTGAGGGGTTCTCCAATAGCTTCAGGAGAATATGTCCGCTTTACTGTGGTATCCAAACACTTACCTGGCCTGGCTGTTGCTCTCATTAAGTCCAGTTCCTCCTTCTAAGCTACTTGTCTTGTTGCTGACCCTCAGGTCTGAGAGTCCTAGGACTGTGACATGAGCCACTGCAACGTGGAATAGAGATGCGCACATGGCTCCTTTCTTGGCTTGCTTTATGCCATCGCTGCTTAAGGTCATCAAAGTCTTCCCTCTAGGATTGGAGCCCTTGTTCATGAATTCTCTGCCACACCTCTGTATTGCGGTTTAATACGGATCAGGATAAACAGTTAGGCTGAATAGATGTTTATTCAGGGAGAAATAACTCACAACAAAGGCAGATGAACCCAGCGGGTTCCACAGGATCCTAAGCCTTCCAGCATCCACCAGCAACAACCCTTCCTCAGCCTTTTCCCCCAGGTCACATCCGGCCCTGACTCCACCCCCAATGGGCATGGTCTAAGCCACAGGTAGGTGCGGACAAGGTGAATATTTCACTACACCCCATGTAGTGAAATATTTCTTTCTTCCTTCTTTCTTTCTTTCTTTCTTTCTTTCTTTCTTTCTTTCGTTCTTTCTTTCTTTCTAGGAAAGCATCAACCATTCCTCATCTCACTGCAACTTTCCACCAGGAAGTAGATTTGAATGGTGCTTGATAAAATGTACTAATTGTATAGAAGCCTCAATGTGAGGTTCCTTCTGTTCCACTTGCGCTCCCTAACTCCTCTTCATCCGTCAGGAGGCAGGTGCAAAGATAGCTTCCTTTTGGAACTCCTGTCCTTACTCTCCTCCCACCTCTTAACAATGGGAGTTGTACTAGCTGTTTTCTCAATGCTATGATGACATATCTAACAACTCAAGTAAGGAAGGGTTTGTTTTGGTTCACAGTGTGAGGGTACAGTCCATCACAGCAGGGAATGCATGGCAGAGAGAGAGAGAGAGAGAGAGAGAGAGAGAGAGAGAGAGAGAGAGAGAGAGAGAGAGAGCAAGGCAATAGTGAGGAAGGTATGGCAGAGAAAACAAGGCAGCCACTCACATCAAACCCACAGTCAGGAAAGTCAGGAAGCAGAGAAAGGCGAGTGTTGATCCCCAACTCTCCTCTTTTTTATTCTGTCTGGGACCCCAGCCCACAGAATATTGCCACCCACATTTAAGATAGCTTTCCCAACCTCAATTAACTAAGTGTAGATACTGCCATCACAGACATGACCAGAGGCATGTTTTCTAGGCAGTTCTAGCTATTGTTGAGTTCACTATCAATATCACTTCAATGTCAATCACCCAATCATCTGTTTCTCTAGTATCTCATCAAGGGTTTGGTTCATCCATAATGAGAAGGATAATTGAATAAGAAGAGGATGTCTTTGATGTGTAGCTTGAATGCTTTCTCTGATCTGACTCTGGATCCTGATCCCAAAGCTTTGTTCCCTCCCCTTTAACTCTTCCCTCCAAACCAAGTCCAAAGAGGCACATGGAATCTACATGAGATTTATTCTCACAGTCAGGATATTGACACTAGGACAGCCTGAGTATGTAAAACTTGCCCAGGTGTCAACAGCCAACGTTTACAGTATGTCATCTTAATAGGTGTGACTTTGATTATTCTTTGCTGTGAGTCTGTCTTATATTTCAGAATGTTTAGCAGCCTTCCTGACCTCTACCCACACACTAGTCACACACACACTAGTGTGACAACCAAAATTCCTGTAGATGTGACCAAAGGGTGCCTTTGAAACAATTTGTGTGTCTTCCCATTGAGAAATATTGACCCAATCCTTTACTATGAATTGATCAATTCAATCCTCATAGCAATGTTAGACGAATGTACTCTTGTTCAATCTGTATGATGTATAGATAAGCCCAGTGACACTCCAAGAGGTTAGGCAAAGCCATGAAAGCCACACAACTAGGATTCAGCAGAATGAAAGTGTGAGATATGTCATCTAGCTTTTTTATTTACATAATAAATTACCAATCAATAAAGGCCAGAAATAGAGTAGAGGATAAAGATGGATGGGTATTAAGTGGTTTTAAGTGCTTGTGTATTAAAATGCTACTCTATAACCCGTATATAGATTACTTGGTTTAATCTAGCCTTTTAGGCAATTACTTTTATCTATAGAAATATTCAGGGTAAGAAACTAAGGCACAAAAAGTTCCCACCTAACTGAAGATGAATCAGGCAGAATTCAAAGTTGGGCAGACTCATGGATGACTCTCACACTCATGGCTGGGAAGTGAGGGACAAAGTCCCCTCTGCTCTGAGCCTTGTAAAGTCACCCTGTTCTGCTTTCTCTGCAAGGTGAGCCCAGTCCTATGCCCATGTTTTTCTGAAATAGCTTCTGTACTCCTCACATTTGACTTGCCTGACTCCCCAGAGCACCTAGCCTGAGGGTCACAGGGAGCAGCTTTCATGTTCCAAAGCAGTTTCACACTTAAAGCAGAACAGGTGGGGGCAAGTGCCAGAGGCTCCCTCCAGGACTGAACTTCCAAAAATGGGGTCAACCTTTGTCTGCAACCTAAGCAGGCTTAAGAAAAGTCGAGTGGGGCGATCCTGAGGGCATTTTCAGAATATGAGTCTTTCCTCAAAGGTTAAAAAAGCAGAGTCATAAGGCACTGTCCTCAATTCTCCCCTTGCAGTTGTTACCAAGGCAGAGGTGGTTTGTGTGTTCTAAACCTGGCGCCTGACATGATTGCCTGAGTGTTTAAAATAATGACCTGGTCATTTTCTTGCAGCCTGTTCATCCAACTAGTCCAAATAGAATGATTGGGAAATTGTAACCTAATGGGCAAAATATTTCTTCTGACCTTGGTTGTGGCAAGTTGGAGTGACTTGAAGGAAGGAAGCAAGGTCTGCATTCATTCTGAGATGACAATTTTCACTGCCTTCTCCAAACAGGATGAGCCTAAGGTGGCAGGAAGGACCACTGTGAAGGGACAGTAGTTTATTACCTGTACGTTGAGACACAACTGACCACTGTCTCCTCAGGGAAAGAGGTGTTGTGAAGGTTTGTTTCCATAATTCCACAGTAAAGCAAGGTCAGCTCCTCTTACATACTCCAAGCTTCACCAATATGTAGAGGAAAAGACAGCAGAGACATAGCTATTGTCCTTGTAAAGGGAGTTTTGTCATAAAAATCTCATAATGGTAACTAGGTGAGAGCATCATGAGGAAAGAAGGGTGAGGAAACATTGGCTGGGCTGGGTTCTGAAAAGGCATGCTAAGGCTGCAGTAGTTGCAAAGGAAATGTATGTATAAGATGTATGGAAAGGTCAATGAGTCGAAGCCTATGACTGTAAAGAAAGTGCCATTGTTCTTTCATTGTAGGTCTTCCCCTTCTGAACTCTCTCTCTCTCTCTCTCTCTCTCTCTCTCTCTCTCTCTCTCTCTCTCTCACACACACACACACACACACACACACACACACACACACATGCATGGACACGTGTACATTGTTGTAAATCAACTAAGATGACAACACTTACTAACCAGGATAGACTTGGGAAAACAGAAACCACTTTAACTTTAGATGTTTCAACACAGAGGACTTAACTTGGGATTGTTTATAAATGCATAGGCAAACAAGAGGAACAAAGAGGAGGGACTTGTACTGTCTGGACTTAACACCTGTAGACAGCCAGCATTGCCTTCAACCCCAGAGAATTAAAGTACAGAAGGTGATATTATCTAGGGACTGGGAATCTGAATTCCCTTCGAGGCTATTGCCAGAAGCAGAAAAGCAGCTTCTATATTTTCCCACCTATTAATTGTATATGACTGTTCCACTGCCAAAAGTTAACACCCCATTGCTAAGGATTCTGGGAAATGTAGTTTTCAGGCATCTCATTGTGCTAGTGAAGTGGGTCATATAGAAGGACAGGCACAGAAATGAGATCCAATAGACAGAATCTGGTGAAGAGTATGTCTTAGTTTCTGCTCTATTGCTGTGAAGAGACTACACACCCAAAACAACTTATAGAATAAAGAATTTAATTGGGGGCTTGCTTTCAATTCCAAAGAGTGAGTCCATGAACATAATGGCAAGGAGTATGGCAGCAGGAAGGCAGGCATGGTGTCAGAGAAATAGCTGAGAACTCATATCTGATCTGCAAGTTGCAGGCTGTGAGAGTCTGGAAGAAGACTGAGTTACACTAGGCTTGGAATGGACTGTAAAGGCCTCAAACCCACCCCCAGTGACACACCTATCCCAACAAGGTTATACCTACTCCAACAGGACAACACCTTCTAATCCTTCCCAAATAGTTTCACTAATGGGGAACCAAATACTCAAATATATGAACCTATGGGGGCCATTCTCATTCAAACCACCATAAGTGTTTATATTCTTTAATGGTCAGAGACATGATTAAAAACCAACATAAAATAGAAGGTTTATTTATAACATCTGAAAATAAATATCTTAATATAACTAAGCTTAAAATCCAACAAATATCTCAACTTGTTTACCCAATGGGATGCTTGCTACTCAGGAGGGAAATCACAAGACCTGTAAGTGAACACATCAATATGGATGTGATAATCAGCTTTGTGTCACTATGATAGAAAAACATCTGGATTCATTTTGGCTCATGGTTTCAGAGTTCTTTATTCATGGTTATTTGGCTTTGATACCTTTAAATTAGTGGTGAGGCTATATGGCATGTGAAACATTCCTTTCTGTTGGCCAAGAAGGAAGAGAGAAAGAGGGAGAAAGGGATGGATAGAGGGAAGGAGAGAGAGAGGTACTAGGGTCACAGTATCCTTTCTTCAAGGGCATGTTGCTAATAACCTACTTTCTCCATGTAGACACAACCTCCTAAAAGTTCCAGCACCTTCCAACGTCACCACCATCAGGTGAATCCCAAGCCTTCAACATATAATTCTTTTGGAAGGACATTCCAGATCAAACCACAATAAGGGATTAAACTTAATAACAATGGTTGAGTGAAGTAAGACACAGAAGAAATTTATAATGGTATTCCCTTGATTTTAAGTTCCAAAACGGAAACAGAAAACAACTACTTAGGCAAACATGACTGAGTAGTAAAGCCATGAATATAATTGAGGAAATAATGCCAGAATTGTGGTTACAGCAGAAAGGAGAAAATAGGAGGCATATCCAGGTTGTGGTGGTGGTGGTGGTGGTGGTGGTGATGTGTGTGTATGTGTGTGTAAGCCAGACAACTTCAATTATCATTCCTCAGAAAGCCATATAGCTTATTTTTAAAATTATCATTGTGTGTGATTTCATATGTGTATACAAATGTATGCAAGTGTATTCACCTCTGCATGTATGTGGAGAAACCAGAGGTCAATGTTAAAAGTCTTCCTCTACCATTGACCACAGTATGCCTTGAGGTAGGGTCTCTCATTGAGCCTGGGACTCCCTATTCCTGCTAAACTGACTAATCAGTGAGCCTTTGGAATCTAGCTGTCTCCACCACTCTGATACTGAAGTTACAGCATGCACCACCATGCTCAATTTTTACATGGGTTCTGGAGGATGCAACACTGGTCCTACTGTTTGTGCAGCAAGCACTTTAACCACCAAGCCATTGCCCCAGTAAATTTACTTTATATTTGACACTGGGTCTCTTTTTTTTTGCCAGAGCTGACTGATTATGCCAGGATGGCAGGCTAGCAAGCTCTGCCTCTCTTCCTCTCTAGTGCTAAGCATTATAAACTGGTTATAAACTGGTTTTGGTCTGTGGATCAAACTCAGGTCCTCATGTCTATCACTTTACCAATAGAGCCATCTTCCCAGCCCACATAGGGGCATTCCAGTTCAGAAACTGGATGGTGGAAAACTTGCTGTGTTGTTGTCTAAATATGTGTGTGTGTGTGTGTGTGTGTGTGTGTGTGTGTGTGTGTGTGTGTGCTTCTTGGCACACATCACAACAAAACTGGAAAACAGAAAGAAATACATAAAAAGGAAAATCTAGATTGTGCAATGATATCAACTAACATTCAACAGTACTTTTGATCCAAGGACTGTAAATTTAAATAATCTAATAGCATTTCTTCAATAATGGATTAACACAGATGTTAAACCCAGTAGCTGTAGTTTGCACAATGGCAGCAAGAAATCCTGTTCTCGAGGTAGAAACATTGTGTGGTTATGTAGTTCTAGAAAATGATTTGGCAGTTTTTATCAGGAACTTTGAAAAATGCCCTCATCTAGGGAAAATGGCTCAAAACTCCAATAAAAAGTTTTATGCACACAATCGTGGTCATTTTACTGTTGTCATAATAGTGAGAAATTTAGGAAGATTATGGGAGCAACTAAATCATGACGGATACAATGAAGCATTATACAGCACTTAATGATGATTGCAGAGGTTGTCATTATTCTGGGGAAATGCTTATGTAGTATTATTTAGTGAGGAAAGGCAAACCACAAACTTCATACCCAAAATGACCCCATCCACTCCCATTGGAAAGAAACGCAGCAATATCAATTGCCACTGGCTTGGATGCCAAGATCACCAATAGTTTTTTGTTTTCCTTTTTCTGTATTTTCCAATTTCCTAAAATGAGCAGTTATTACTTTTATGATGGGGAGGGAATGGTGTGGAGATTTAATAAAGTATAAAAGTCCAGTTTGACTCATGTTTTCTTTCCAAATGGTTGTATTACACAGGGTTTCAGCTTTTAGTCTGGCACAATGCCAAGAACATTGTCTTGTGGCAAAGAAATGGAAGGCAAGCTCATTCCCACAGGCAGCCTTCATTTCTACCTAGAATTACACAGAGATAGGTAGTCATCAGTAGCTACTGAGTGTGGTGCTGGCCATTCTGTTAGCTTTGTCCATTATTCTTTTGAGATGAAAAATCTATCCTCATTTTAGTGTTGGAGAAACTGAACCCGAGTTGGCTTATGCTACTAACATGGTGACTGAATCACGTTGTGCATCTTCCCGTAGGATGAAGTGCCAGAGTGTTTAGTCACAGAAATGTAGCTTGGAAAGCACTCAACCTGGATGGAGAGTTCTACTCAACTCACCACCTCTGAGACTTCAGATGGGTTTTCTTAACTTCCTTGTGCCTCTATTTCAACATAGATATATGGGAATAAGAATGACATATTTCCTGTAATGTACAGTGCCAACCAACTTCCTAGATGGTTCCTGGCACTCAGGACACACATTTTTAAGCTGAGCATGGATGGGACTGACTGAGGTCATCTGTACTCTGGCTTATCCACTGGATTACCATCTGAGATGATCTAGTACAAGATGTAATTTTTTGGATGGACGTTATGAAGACCAGAAAAAGGGGTGGAGTAAGCAGAACTCCCCATTGTGGGCAGATGAGGTGGTCCTTGTTCCTAACCTATTCTGTCTAACACCCGAGGTTCCAAACCTGTTCTATCACCCTGGGCTGTCACAGCCCATTGTCTTTGGTGAAAGACATGTATACAAGGCTATAACCATGAAAAGCAGTCACTATTACCAGAACTGTATTTTTCACAGCCATAATATTATCCTGGAGTCACTATGCACCTTGGCAGGGAGGCAAGCAGACACCGTGAATAAAGAAGGACCGAGAAATGGCCGTTGAGTTTGCAAAGCCTCAGTGTATCCTTAAGAGCTTTGTATCTTTGTCAAGGTGAACACACAACTGTAGATGTCTCTTTCAGACCAGAGAATGGTTGGACTAGTGGGTGTGATCTTTGTGCTTTCTCTCTTCAACACCATAATCCAGCTGTTACTTGCAAGCACTCCCTGGTCAGGGTAGTGGCACTGTCTAGTTCTTCCTCAGTGGGGTTTGTCTGTTAATTGTCTTTTTTTTTCTGGCATCTGGGTGGCCAGATGTAGGTGCTGTGGCAGAGACTGCAACAGTAGGATGAAAGTAATACAGCCTTTCCTCCCAACCCAGCCCAGCTTGGTGCCTTGCCTTTGTATGTCACAAGAAGCTGGGTATCAGTCGGGACTCATTTGCTGTGGCTGCAAACAACCTATGGGGAAGAACCCTGGGAGTATCTTCTAAGACCAAACATATACTGAGCCCATGATCCAGTGTTTCCACTCTTGGGTACATGTTAGGAGAAAGGAGTGATTATGTTCATCCAAATGCAGAACTTAAAAGGTTTATGATGGTTTTATTAATAACATGTGGAAAGTGTGACCTTTATGCTCATCAACTGGGAAATGGATAAATCTATTACAGCAATATTCACTCAATGGGATTTTATATAGCAGTTAAAAAAATGAATAAAATATGGCTTCAGTCAACAGTATGAATCCATCCCATATAGCAATGGTGAAGAAAGCAAAGCAGACAGAAACACCACAGTGTGTGTTTTATTTGAAAATGTTCCTCCAGATCATACCGAATGGACTGAATGATTGATCGATCAATAAATAAGTGCTTGCTTGATTTTTTGATTCATTCTTTCATTCAGTGATTGAGACTGAGTATCCCAATGTGGCCCAGTTGACCTGGAACTGACAATCCTCCTGACTTTTTGACTTTGCGATGGTGCAAGAGACATATGATTCAATTTGAATTTTGAAAGCTAGGGTTTTAAAATTTCTCTCTCTCTCTCTCTCTCTCTCTCTCTCTCTCTCTCTCTCTCTCTCTCTCTCTCTCTCTCTTGTGCCCATGTGTGTGTGTGTGTGTGTGTGTGCTTGTGTGCTAAAGGTGATACATGTGGCATTGCATGCATGTAGACATCAGAAGACAACTTGTGGGAATTGTTTCTCTCCTTTCATCATAATGGGTTCCAAGAACTTGACTCAGGTTGTCTTGTCAGCATTGTTGACAGACTTTTGCCCTCTGAACTGCCTCACTGGCCCAAATTTTAAATTTGTGTTATTTCTTCGGCTGGCAATTCTTAATCTGTTGTGTGATCCTCTACCGATGCTAAGTAGTAGAAATGAACCGTAGCTCCTAACTAACCACAATCATGGCAGGAAACCATACACTAAAGCCATCATGCTCAGATGACTTGTGAATAGTGACACTTTTTACTGATACCATTTTCATGTTGGAATGGATTGACAGAGACACAAGCCTGCAATCAGTTGAGGAGCATCTTAGTAAAACACCCACGGTCATGTTGAAGAACCCCAGAATGCTGGAAGTTGCATTGTTGGTTTTGTTGTGGAGCATTGTATGCTAACTACAAAGAGGTTGGGAAGAAACTCTACAGTGTGACATTGAATGGCATCTCCACAGGTCTGATGTGTATGACTTGATTAGGTTTTACACTTTAAAAAAATGTGCACAGGGGCTGTGGCATCACCGTTCAATAGATGAAGGGCAAGTTGTAAGAGCATGAGGACCTGAATTCAGATCCCTAGAACACATGTATAACTTCAGAATGCCTACAGCAAGATAAGAGGCAGAGCCAGCAAAATCTCCAGAAGCTCACAGACCAGGTAGCCTGGCATGTGCTGCATGAAACAATAAAAATGATATGACAGACTTTGAAGACTCCCTGTGGAAGGCCTCACCCTTCCTGGGGAACAGAAAGGGGATGGACTGGGGTTTGGTGAGGGTGATAGGGGAGGATGGGAGGGTGAGGGAACTGCGATTGACATGTAAAACAATCTTGTTTTAAATTTAAAGAAAGGGGGAAAATTGTCTCAAATGAGTTGGAAGTTTCTCCAACTTCCACACTCTCACTGTGCTATGCATGTATCCATGTCCATACTCACAAACATGTACACACACAATAAGAAATAAACATGCACATTGTTCTATAAGTAAATAGGATAAACAATGTAGAACTCATCTTGCCACCTGGGTCACTAAGGATGTACTCACTAAGAACTGAGCATAACTAATCCCTCTATGTAAGTCCATAGACAAGACTATCATTTAAATCAGCTCTGAAGCCTGGGTGCCAAGTGAATTCTTCCTTCTTCAAATCTTTATCTCAAGACTGGCATAAATACATGCCCTATTGTGCTACTGGCCTTGTACCACCAGGCTGAATCCTTCTGTGTCTGTCTGTCCCTCTGGATGTCATAGTTCTGGTTCAGAGACTGTGCATCACACATCTCCTTTCTTCAGATTCCTTTAGAGGACCTGGCTTAGAGCAGGCATACCATCAGCAAGAGAGAATGAATAAACAAGGCAACTGCAAATCTGGCATTCTAGAAATGCTGCATGCTGTGGGTATAAAGACACCATAAACTGGTCGTTGGTGGTGTACACCTTTAATCCCAGCACTGGGGAGGCAGAGGCAGGCAGATCTCGGTGATTTCAAGGCCAGCCTGGTGTATAGAACTAGTTCCAGGACAGGCTCCAAAGCAATGCAGAGAAACCCTGTTTTTAAAAACAAAACCAAAACAAAAAACCATCATATGTATGTATGTACGTACATACATACATACATACATACATACATACATACATATATATAAATGCAGAGAGAGAGAGAAAGAGGGAGAGAGAGAGAGAGAGAGAGAGAGAGAGAGAGAGAGAGAGAGAGAGAGAGAGAGAGAGAACATAAGGACCAGTGGTTCTCAACTCTGGGAGATTTATCCCTCCTGAAGTCAACCTGAAATAGCCAGGGCTATCTGAAGTTATTTCAGCCAGGGAAGTGACAATACTGCCCTTGGGATGGGGTTAAATACCCTATGGCACACAGGGTTGCAATCCTTTCTCCAACTGCAACACAATAACTGTCTAACTCATGATATTGATGGTACCCAGGCTGGAAAGTCCTGATACTAAGGAAGGAAGACAGGCTAAACACAAGAAGAGAGCCAGGAGCTCCCACATTTGCAGGCTATTTATTAGCTGTGTGGCTTTGGGTAAATTTCAGAGCCTCTTTGAGCTTGGGGGCTGAGTAAGGCTGATGCCCACCTTACAAGTAACTAAAAGGACTACTAAAGCTAAGCCATGGGAATGCCCCCACACCAAACAAGAGCACAGTGACACTTGGTTCTCTTCTGCCTCCACTTTCCCATTTTTCAACCCTTCCCTGGAGTCACACAGTGTTTTGAAAGAGATACAGCTGTGAAGCTGCCTATGCTGTTGGGGATACTAAAGAGCAAGGAGACCTGGGAGAAGGCACTGTGTTTCCAGATAGGTGGGAGGACCTGACACCAAATGAAACACATTAAAAAATAGGTCTCACCACATACTCTTCCTCCTCTCCTCACCACAGGTGTCCCATAAACCTGGCTCAGAAATGCACTTCAAGTCCATAGTCATCATCCTCTTGTCTGCAATTTCACACAAGCACACTGCGTCCCCGGGAAAAGCAAAGTAACACTCATAGTTCTAACCTGTGTGCAGCTGTCAGAGACACTGTGGATAGGATGAGCCCTTCACTTCTCAAACAAGAAGGGGGGATTCCCATAGTATCTATTCAAACCTGCTCTCTCTGCTAGCCTTTCCTTTATGCATTCATAAGAATGACAGGCCCAGAGGAGCCTGGAATCGTGTGTGTGTGTGTGTGTGTGTGTGTGTGTGTGTGTGTGTGTGTGTGTGTGTGTGTGTGTTGTTCAATTTGGATGTTTTCAGTCCTGAGACTTCAGGCTAGAGACTCCAGGTGACTTCTGTGTTTCCACTATTCACACTGAAAAGAGAAAACAGGCAGGGCACTCCTATCTTTCAGATGCTGAAGCAAGTATTTAATATAGAATACCTGGGAGGTGGCACATGGTGAAAATAAAAAGAAAATGACTACTATTTCCTGGAACTATTCCTGACTTCATCTCCTGAGACATGTACCATCTCTTTATTTGTCAGAAGAGGTAACTCATAAACTAAGGTGATAGCAATGCCAGTAGCCTGGCTTCTGGTGACAACCACTTGGAGAAGAGCCAGACACCTACCAAAGCAAAGTGTGGCTCCATCACACCCTCGGAAACTTGATGGGTCGAATCCTACAGCTATCCTCCCACTTCCTAACTGTGATACCGTTGTTCAACTCCACTGCCACAAACATGGCCCATTGTTTCTCATCTGACAGCAAAAAAACCAGAGCTCTTGACCCTCAGTGTCCTCATTCATTCTGTTTAAAAGAATGCAACTTCAAAGGGGGAGGGTGCTGTCACTCTCTACATTTGATTCTTTATTTTTGAGGGTTTTTTTTTTAAACCTATTAACCCCCAAGTGGCCCTAAACCCCTAAACCCCTGTGGCCAACCTATAAGTAAATCGTGCACGTGTGCCTCTGAGTCCTGTTTTACTTTCCAGGAGATTGTGCCATCAATAACCACCCACTTCACCCTTAAACACATTTATTTCTTGACTATGTCGTCGTGATGTTAACAGTTAACCTCCATTGTCCACTGGACTGGGCTGAAGGATACCCAGGAGATTACAGAGGAATGCTTCTAAGTGTGTCTGTGAAGGCATTTCCAGAAAAGTGCAGATCCTGAAGCAAAGTCAGGAAGTGTGGAAAAACAGGTGCAGCCTTGGAGGAAAGTGGTCACTAGGGAAGCAGGCAGCACATTTCTAGGACCATATCTTGCTCTGGCCCCTGGGTACCACTTTCTCTGTTTTCTGACTGTCATGGTGTGAGCTGATATGCTCCAACATACTCTTCCTGCCACAATGGATAAGCCCTCTGAAACAATGCCTTTCTCTCTTGAGCTGTCTGTGTCGAGCAGCTAGTTCACATGAAGAGCGGGGATACTACAGCACCCTCATTATTCTCTTCACTCTGCAGCCTTGGCTGCCATTTCCTGTCCTTCAATACTTTGCTTCTGCTCAACCAATGACATTTATTTAGTGTGTCAAGCTCAGTCCTATCAAAATTCTAATTTAATATTCCATCTGTTGAATAATCTTACCTAACCTCAGGACTCCACATCCATCCACATGCTGATGTCTCTGCAGCTCATCTCTCAAGTCTCACATTCTACAGGCTGCTCTGCTCAATCTCTAGCTCTTCTCTGATGTCTGCCATGTTAAACTGAACAGATTTAAGAAGTGGCTTCCTGCCAGGGCTTTCTCCTATTTGGAGTTCTTCCTGAGAACAGAAGAAAACACTGCCAGCTTGTTTCTAGAGCCAGAATCCTAGCCACCATGCAACTTGGCCCACACCAGGAACTCTCACAGATGAACCTGCTTCCATTCATGTACCATCACACTCAAGGCCTCTGCCCTAAAATCTTCATCTCTCTCAGACCTCTGTGAAGCTCTAGTTTCTATTTCAGTCACAAGTGGCTAGGTTATGGTTGTTCAAAAGTCAACCCAACACATCTACCTCATCTATGAACTGTTGGAACAAGTGAAGGGGATGAACCTACAGATCCAAAACAGCAGGATCTTCATGGCAAAGGACATCAGGATATCCAAGAGGAACCCCAGTGAAAGTCCATTATTGGTGATATAGCAGAAGCCAGAGGCCTGGAGCCAGATCAATGACACGTGGCAATGAACACTTGCAAGTAAAGATGAATGGACTAAAGGGTAAACTGTGTGAACCAACGGGCCACACTATAGCTTCCATGACAAGATTCTTCTCTCTCATTTTTTGTTTTGTTTGAGTACTTTTGTTTCTCTTTTATATTTGTTTTTGTTTTACGAGATTGGCAAGGTCAGAGGGTGGGTGCAAGGGGATGAGGAGACAGGGAGATAAGTGGGTTAGGGATACATGATGTAAAATCTACAAAGAGTCACTATTTCTTTTTAAAGCCAACTTACATTGATGTATGTACACTCCTATCCCATACTCTAAGTCCCAGTCCTATATTTCAGGGTAACTAAGTTTTAAGATTTGTGGGGTGTCCTTTATAGTCTTTATACAATCAAACAATACAGCAACTTCTTAGTCTTTGTTTAAGTATCACATGTGTTCCATTTTGTTCTATTCTCTGTACCTCTCATCTGAAGAGGCAGCTCTTCCCATAGGACATAAGATGAGAACTTCTACCTCATTGCGGTGCTTAGTATTCTGCCATATAGATGTATAAATTGTATTCAAACTATAATCGGATCTATGACACGGGTTATTTCAAGCCATATCCCTCACATAATTCCATGATTTCCATGTTTCTGTAGTTGTCTTATGTATGTCATTGTCTTCAGATAAAAAGTTACCCACAGAAGGCTTCTGAGTCAATGGGAACATGTAAAAGGCATGTAAGTCAGCATCACTTACTTCAGCATCACTTCAAGGACTCCTTCTGGACCCCAGAGCCTGCTTGCTTAGACTGTGCCCACTTGGCCCTCTCTCAGATCTTCTTATTTCTAGAAAACTCTAATTCTCATTGCCTTGGTGATGATTTATCTTGCTACCAGTAACAGCCTTCATTTTTTAAACTCTTTTCCTTCAGATTAACTTAAACATCACTGCCTTTAAAATAATTCCATGATGCCCCCTCACTCCTGATAACACCCTAGTATATTATTATGTTCATTTTCTCAGTATTTGTATCTTTTCCTATAACCTGTTTCTAGAATACTACTAAAGAAACTAATTACAGTGTTACCAAATAGATAAGAAAAAGGGGGTAAATGCATAGATGAGGAATGGACACTTATGCACTGTTGAGAATACAATTTAGATTAACCTGTAGAATTTCTTCAAAAAAATCCCTAAAACTAGAATTACCAAACCTCCAGTGATCCTGCTACTGGATATGTATCCAAGAGACATAAAATCAGTTTGTTAAAAGATATCTGAACTCCTACATTCATTTCAAAAATATCTTTGATTCATAAAACATAGAATTCCTCTAGGTGTCCATCAACTGATGAGTGGACAAAAGAAATGCAATGTGTGTATTTAAAACTATATATATATATATATATATATATATATATATATATATATATATCATATGTGTAATTCATCAGGAAACCATTTAACTACAAAAGGATTTACTGTAGTTATTTAAAGAAACATGGATGGACTTGTGTGTCTACTTTAAGGAAAGTAGGCAAGGCGTGGAGTAATTATTACAGAATGTTATCTCTCTTTTATGAAATCAAAAAGAGAAACAAAAATGCCAATCTCACAGAATAGGGTAGTAGAGCAATGATTGTCAGAGGCTTGTAGCAGAGACATTAGAGAGGGAAAATGGGTTAATAAATGCAAACCTTTTCAGAGGTGAGACAATGTCATGGGTTGTCAATATCGTATGTTGACATTCTGGTCAGCAACAGACTGAAAATTCAACAATGGGCCTGCACACCCTAGTGATGCTCTGGCTGTCTTAATCTGTGCACATACATTCTTGAACATCCTCACAGTGGCAAGACTACCTACAGACATACCTCTCAGAGGTCATCAGAGCAGGACTATATATAACCTTGTTTTCTGGTTATGTTATGTTGTTATGTAAGCATTTTCCAGAAAGTAAATATTTTTTACCAAACCTGTTTTTTTCCTTAATCAATTGAAAACAACTTACCATAGATTCCAAATATTTTAATCATCTTCAAATATTTTGATCATGTTTTTTTATTTAGAAATCTTTCACATTTTTGTTATTTGAATAAACACAGCAATAAATACTCTGAAGCATGCACATTGTTAATTTTAAATGTTCTAAAATTGGCTTTACTCAATTCAAAGAGTAAGATCATTTAAGTTACCAGGTATACTTTATCAAAATTGTCAGAAAGAGTATAGTGGTTTAATACCATCTGGCAGCCTACCAATCAATATTTATAAGCTTTGCTATATTTTCAGTATTTACTAATTTAGTAGGCAAAATGTAAAAGTCGTTGCTTTAGAGGGCTGGGAACATGGCGCAGCAAGTAAAGTGCCTGCCACATGAGCACAAAGACCTGAGTCAGGATCCCTGGAACTCAAAGAAAGCCACCAGCCACCTTAGTGGTACACAACTGCAAGCCTGGTGCTGGGAATGGAGACAGGGATTACTGGGGCTCAGAGACCCATTATTTAAAAATAAGGTAGGAAGGGATTGATGAAGACACCTGACATTGACCTCTCACCTGTACAGGTACACTTGAACACAGGTACCCCACATTCACATTCACCTGTGCAAGAACATATACACATGCATGTACCATGCATGTGCATGTGCGCACGTACGCGCACACACACACACACACACACACACACACACACACACACACACACACAGAGTGAGAGAGAGAGAGACTTGATGTTTTTCATAACTAATGAAATGGAGTGATTTTGTGGGTCCTCTTTGACTGACTAAGAGCATCATTGTATCAATGCCCATCTCCACTGCCTGAGGACAAAGAGTTAGGCTATTTTGGGACACAGACCCTTGGGTACTTTGGCTGTGATTTTTACTGAAGCATGGTACTGCTTACTTTTCCTCTACTTTGGGGAACAAAGGAGATTACATCTTCCTGGAAACAATGCAGTTTCCAGGAAACACATGTTCCCTGTTTTCCACCTAGGATGTGAATCCCAGCATCACTGCTGTGTTTTCAAGGCCATTCCCAGTACCCTCAAATCACAAATGGGTAGTATTCTGGGCCCACCACAAAGGTTCCATGTGAAGGTTTGTCTTCTGCATCTTCCTGATCCATGCTTCCATTTGCAGAACCTCTCTCCCTTAGGAATGTCACTCGGGCATACTTAGGCACCAACAAACTAGCATAATCTCTCTTTTCTACACAGTTTCAGCTAACCTTTAAGTGAATCTGAAAATTTTCAATAATTGTCTTCCCAAACTAGGCATTTTATCCAATATCAAATTAGCATGTTGTAAGGGGTGCTGCACAAATAGCTGACATTGATTCACATGACTTAAAAATCCAGCAAGCAGCGAAGTCTACAGTATCGATTCATGCTAACAAAATGAAGGGGCACAGCTAATCTTTACAACACATGCTGGGTGGAATGACATTTACAAATGCAGACAGATGGAAGCCAATCGGACTTAATTCTTTAAGGATTAAACTGATGGCAGCAATTAGACCTGAAGAGTCCAGCAGTCTCATTGCTGGGAATTGAAACAGCCTCTGGAGTCCAGGTCTGAGTTACCTACACCCTTGGCTAACCATGGCTTCCTGCTGCCCTACTGAACAGCTATTGGTATGAAGTTTCCCATGACTACCCATGTTAATTAAATTGGTTTCTTTTTTTTAAGTGCATGCTATTACTTTTACTTGCCTCTGTGACTTTTAATAACAACCTCTCTGAAGGGGGCTGGGCTTAGGATCATTCCAAGTTGAAGCTATTCCTATAGAATACCAGACGAGCCCAATAAAGAACTTGCTGGGCCAGAGTATAAAACATTCTCTTTGTATCTGTGTCTGTGCTGGAATTAGATACAATGAGTCTGCAAAATCTAGGAAACAATCAGGGTTGGATTCTTTTTTTCCAGCTTAAAGAAATATTCAAACTTGCCTCCGAGGTCTTATTCCTCCAAGGACTACTTTGCTTTCATGCCCAAGTAGTTCCAAGGTTGGGCTGATAAATATCACCCAAAGAACAGAAAATCCAGTTGATAACCTTCTAGGTAATCGTCTTAAAGCCTCTAATGCCTTTGCTTATCAGGGAAGTGGACACTGGGAGGCAAGGAACATTTGGTAGTCATGGAGAACCACAAAGAGCACAATGGGTAGAAATCAAATCCTGCACTTGTCACTCAGTCACTGCACACCTTGTCAGAGCTCCATTTAAAAAAAAAATTTTTTGAGAATGTCATACATGAGTACTATATTTACTTCATTTCCCCCCCATACGCTCTTCTGCTTCAACTCTTCCACTGTCCTCATTACCTCTCAAATCCATAACCTATTAAATTACTATTGT
The DNA here is from genome assembly GCA_030556225.1 of Cricetiscus sungorus. Lineage (NCBI taxonomy): Eukaryota > Metazoa > Chordata > Mammalia > Rodentia > Cricetidae > Cricetiscus > Cricetiscus sungorus. The sequence goes on along the minus strand of JANBXA010000007.1, from coordinate 77,373,252 downwards.
TGTGTGTATATACATACATATGTTTACACACACACACACACACACACACACACACACACACACACACACACACAGGATCTAACCTGCCAAGCCTGTTTCTTGTATTTACATGTGTTTAGTGCTGACCACTTCAGGTTGAATAACTTCTTATGGGTTCAACCCTAGAGAAGACTAATTTTTTTTTTCTCTCAACAGCCATTAATTGTAGATCTTCATGTTGGGGTTGGGCCTTGTGAGAGCATTTACTCATTTATGTTGGCATTCTAACTGGTATTGCCACTGTATGGGTCTCATTTAAGTGGTCATATTGTTGATATTTCACGGGGACAGTGCCTCTGTTGTGTCTAGAAGACACTACTTCACAAGACACGTCTTTTTCTGGCCCTTTATCCACAGTGTTCCCTGAGCCATAAGTGTAGGGATGGTGTTGCCGATATATCTGGCAGCTGGCATTTGGCACTCCATGGTGAATTGTAGATCTATCTCTATGATGTTCTTGATTGACTGCTAAAAGAAGCTTCTTCTTGAGGGATGGCATCTATACTTATCTGTGGATTCAAGGATATTTAGAATGCAGTTATAAATTGTACTGGCTTATGAAAGTGACAATAGTAGATTTTCTTCTAGAGTTCATGATCCCAACAGCCATGGGTATTTGGCTGGGTTTGAATTCTTTCATATTGAGTGGATTGTAAGTCCAATTAGATAGCTGTGGTACCCTTAAGATATAAGTGCTACTGTTGTACCTTTGGGGCTGTCTTGCCAGGAGGGTCACTATTGTGGTTCATAGGCTTTACAACTAGATAGGACTTTTAATTGCTTCTCTCCCTTGCAGCTTGCATAGCGCCTCTGATACTATGAGAGCTAGTCCTCAGGGAGGAGTTCAGGTCAGTTCTATCTCAATTTCTCCAAATCCTGTGTTCAAAGTATGTGGCATCTTCACCAACATTATCTAACCCTAAGTTTCTGGAAAGTAACCAAGGGTACTGACTTGTATTGTTTTGAATGTCTCTTAGGCTACCCACCATGCACCCTATTCCATCCCCCACTTCTGCTTCCAGACCAATAGCTTAAATGGAGGTTTCCCATGTCTGGCACTAAGAAATTTGTTAGTCTATAGCTCTTGAGGGAGTATTATCACCCCAACTGGCATAACTTCATTTAAAACATACGCATGTGCGTGTGCGCACGTGCGCGCGCACACACACACACACACACACACACAGAAAGAGAGAGAGAGAGAGTGTGTGTGTGTGTGAGAGAGAGAGAGGTCTGTGTTTCACTGTTTGAAGGTTCTTGCTTTTCCTCCTCTTCTTTCTATAGAATCCTAGAACGTTTTTGCTATCTGCTATGCATTTGACATTTAGGAACCTTGAGAAAACACCCAAAGAAACCCTCCAGGGGATGGCATTGTAGAGGTCCTGGAATGAACATTTCTATGATAGTAAGGACTCTTGTTGAAAGAAAGAAACTGTCCAGACAGAAACATTAAATTATCCCAGGAAATGGAGGTTGGGTTTTGGGTTTAGTTGCTGGAATATAAGCACTGTCTGAGGACCAGAAATCCCTCAGCAGACTCTAAGTCAGACCAGTTGGTTTCTTGTTGATTGGTGCTGTGCATACTAAGCAGCAGTCTACTACTGGACTGTGTCCATCCTTTTGCTCCAACATGTTTGATTTTGAGACAAAATGCTCACTAAATTGCTCAGGCTGGCCTTGAACACAATCTGGAATAACTGGCCTGTGCTACCAGCCCCAGCAATCTCTGCTAGTATTAAACCTTAGGGTTAATCAGGTGAACACAGATGTTGAAAACTCAAGATATTGGTTACTTACAATGGTGAGTAATGTATAGAATGTTGTTTTAAATTAATCTTGTATCTGACCTTTCAGAGTAAACCTCCTTTCTTCTGCTGACAGACTTCGGAGTTTGGAACAACTCAGTCTGCCATAAAATGGAGATTTTGATAGTCATAGTCTCTCTGGCTTTCAGTCCTATTTTATGATATGTGTTCCTTTGTTGGAATCTTAGCTAGCCCCCAGCTCCTCTGACCTACCAGGGACAAGTCCAAGTCTGTGGTCCTGACACCTGATTGGCTGAATGGATGCTCTTTGAAACCCACAAGTCCATGGTATGTACTTATCTCAAACTGTGTGGATAGGTAGTGAATGGGATAGTCCCACAAACAGAAAAGGAAGCTGTGGCCAGATGAACAAGTGGACACGCCCAAAGAAAAGCACAATTGTTTGCTAGATTTTGGCAAGAGAAAGCCAAGGGTAGCAGCATTTTGCCAATGATATCTAGCCCTTTTTGTAAATTAAAGTCACCTGCGAGTTTGATCGTTAAATGAACATCTGAGGGACTGGAAAGAGGGCTCAGTAAAGAATGTTTGCTGCTTTTACAGAGACTAGTGATCCCACATCCACTTACTTTGAGTGACTCAAAACTGTCTGTAACTCCAGTTCCAGGAGGTCTGACATCCTTCCCTGACCTCCAAAGGGTGTGCAAGTGTGCAAAATTAAATAAATAATTGAAAAAAATAAATCTTTATGAAAGTATATCTGGATTGTCACCTCAGGGAGATTCAATAATTAAAAAAATACCAGTGCTGGTACTGGGACTAAGTAGTTCTGACAAACATTCAGCCAAATCTGCTGTTCAGCCAGAGTTAAGACTCCTGTGTGAGAGGACATGTATACACACAAGCCATGCAGCCAGAGAGGATGCCTGGGGATGGGGCTTTTCTTTGGATAGCTCTTTGACAGAAGGAATTCCAACCCCCAAAGCTGCAAGCCATCTTGTCAATGCTGCTATTTCACAAGCAAGTACACACTCGGACGATTTTGAAAGACTTGGGGAACAGCCTTGGTTCAAAACATGAATCATCTCCAGTGTAACTGATGTCCAATTGTTTCTTTTCTTTCATGTCTTTAACAATTATAAATTCACAGCTTCATGGAGGAGCAAACAGGTTTGAATTTTTAAGTTTAAGTGCAAGAGCCTATTATTGTTGAGAATTCTGACCCAAATCTCCACCCAGTCATTCAAACCTCACCTTCCACCTCTACCCATGGCAAGTAGCTCTTCAAATTCTTCACCTCGTCTACTTTATTCACTTAGCTCTCATCATCAGCACTATACTGCAACTTTTACTAAGGCCACAGATCTTTGGAGACATTCAACATTCCATGTAAGCAATATGCCACAAAATCTACCCCTGGTTGTTAGACTCATAGCCTCAGATAGCAGGACTAGAGGCTGGCCGAGGTTAGCATTTAACTTTGTTATTGGTATGACACCCAGATGTGGAGCTTTCAAGCTCCCCGATTCAAGGTCAGAGGACCTGAGCTTGAATAAAAATTGTAAATGCAATCTTGCACTGGCTCAGCTGAAAACAGAAGTACATATTTGGGTTTGATGCAAAGGAATGGACAAACAGGGACCAGCCCAGTGCAAACAGAAATCAAACCAGGGGCTTCGGGGAATGTCAAGTGCTACAGAATGTGAGTGAAATACTCTAAACTAGAACACCAGCAATGTTTGTACTAATAAATATGCAGCTCACAGGGCAGAGAGTCATAAATGTTTACTTGCTGAACTCATTAGATACCTCCAGCTAAAATGACTAGTAATAGACACAAACAGATTGGGGTGTAAGGTCTGCACACTCAGAGTATTTGACAGAATAATGAGGCAAAAATAAACAAGGACACATGGAATCTGCATAATGTAATTGATACTGATTGAATACATTTTTAAACATCACATCCAGAATACAATGAAACTCCTTTTAAGATTTTAATTAATACGACTTCAAACTGTATGTCATATTAATTCATACACATTCAAAGCAATCAGCAGTAGGTCAGGTTATTTCTGGGCATGTATATGAAATATTAATTTAAGCTATATATAAAATATATAATACCATTCGTTGAGCATGTGCAATGGAAAATACTCATTTAAAAAAGATTTGCTGTATGTGCATCTGTCAGTATATGTGCATATATGTGTGCATATGAGTATTGTGTACCACTGTGTGTGTGTGTCTGAGAGAGAGAGAGAGAGAGAGAGAGAGAGAGAGAGAGAGAGAGAGAGAGAGATACCAGGTGTGATAGAACAATGACCTCTCAACCCATTTGAGCCACCTCTTGAGCTCAGAAAATATTCTTTTAAATCCAAATGAAGGAACTATTAAAGTAGGAAATGAAAACTATAATAAAACCCCCAAATTTTACAAAGTAAAAACCCTTCTCTCAAATATCATGGTGGCTGCAAAGAAAAATTATCAGCCAGAACTTCATGAACCAAGAAGACAGTGTGCAAAAAATGTCAATATCCTGGAAAATTTCATATTGAACATGCAAGAAATGTAAGGACAGCATGCCAGGGAAGGTTCTCAATGTAAGGATGGTGTGACAATGAGTACTTCTCCAAGGAAGTGATGGAGAATAAAGAAAGAAACAAAGGTCAGGATTTTCAACACCAAAGCTAGAATAATAAATGATACATGTTAGTTATGCTAATCTAAATGCTGTTTTCCTTGTAAGAATGGATTTTTAAGAACTAGTCATAAAAAGGTACTGAGCGCGTGTGCCTGGAATTGATTAGGACTACTCACTGTTAATAGGATTTACACAGGTGACTCAGCAGGTAAAGGCCCTTGCCACCAAGCCTGATGACCAAGTCAATCCCTGGCACCACATGGTGGAAGGAGAGAGCTGATCCCAGATAGTTGCCCTCTGTCTTCATCATGCATGCTGTAGCACAGGCTGTGCACACCTATGCAGACATACCTTCCCAAGTAAGTAAAGGAACATAAAGAAAAGTCCACTATTAACAGTCCTACACAGACAGGGTCCTCACCCCTGGCTGACAGTGAAGGGACTGAGGAAGGAAGCAGGGAGCTGATGTTTCAGGTCACCCAAGGGGCAGGGGTATAATTAGAATGTCACTGACAATGCTCCACCTAAGCCTCTAGCCAGTGCTTCACAGTGCCCCTCAGTAAGGGGGGAAATATGTAGACAAAAAAGTCACAAACAAAAATTAAGTATGAATGCTAAGTGAATAGCCAAATGCTAAATAGCTTTGACACTTAATGATACCTAAGGCTTTCTAGGTAACCACAGTTATAATGACCTAATAGGAATCTGACTGTGTCAGTGACATGTAAAAAGACTAAATGGAAGATATAAAAATAATATGAAGGAGCTGGGTGTGATAAACACCTGAAATCTCAGCATTCAGTAGGCTGAGGAGGATCAGGAGTCTAAAGCCAGTGTGGAGTGAGTTCAAGACCAGGCTGGACCATATGAGAAGATCTTATTTCTAGAAAAGCATAGGAGAGGAAAAGAGATGAGAGAAGAGGAGAGAGGAGAGGAGAGGAGAGGAGAGGAGAGGAGAGGAGAGGAGAGGAGAAGGGGAAATAATATGAGGACAGTTCTTCAGTTCTAGACCTAATTTGTTTTTCCAAAATCCTGAAAAACAAGTCCCAAGACATATAGCTATTTCAGAAAAATATTAGAAGAAGAAATATGTCCTAATTTCATCAGTGATGTTGGCATGAATCTATCTTACAGACTTGGTAACAATAGCCAAGGAGAGAAAGTGCCAAGCCAATATCATTTCTTCTTACAGACACAAACAAGCTGAGGGAACTCCAGCAGATCCTCAGCTGTGCTATGAAGAGTAATTCTGCATGACCAAATAGATTTTATTCCAAGAAACCAAGGTAGATTTAATATCAAGCATCATTTAATATTCAGAAACCTATGAGTATAATTAATCATATTATTTGGTGGGTCAAAAGCCAAAAATCACCATCAAATATCAAAAGGTTTATCTTTTGAAATAAGATTCCATATCCATTTCTGCGTTAGTGTTTTTATAATGCCAGACTCATGCATGGAGAGATAGTTCAGTCTGTCCAATTCTTGCCTTTCGAGCTTGAGAACCCAGAGTTCATCAAACAGAATTCATGAAGGGGGAAAAAGACAAGTGAGATGGGCTGTAATGGTTTTTCGAGGGATATGGAGAGGCAGAAACTGGGGCTTGGTAACCAGCCCAGCTACAAGATCCAGGCCAGTGAGAGACTTTGTCTCAAATAACAAAGTGGCATGGCTGAAGAACAAATTGAGTTTGTCTTGTGTCTGTCCCCCCCCCCCTCTCTCTCTCTGTGTGTGTGTACCTGTACACATAAATACCACCATCACCACACACAAATACTTTCTTCCCACAAATACCCTCCTACAAAACCATACTACACAAAAATACCCCTACTCAAATACTGCCCTGCACACAAATACCGCTCTTCCACAAATACCCCACACACAACTACCCCCCCACATAACCCCTCACACAGATAGTGTAGACATTTCAAAGTAGAGGATAACCTTACTAACATTGTAAAGAATAGCTCTTGTCAATCACCAGCTGACAGTGGAACAAGTCACCAGATATCAGAAACACTCCTGCAAAACTCCTGGACCCTACAGACACTAGCTCTCCAAGAGATCTGGATATCAAAGAAGTCAAGTAGAAAAGAGGAGGTTTGGTCAATGCCAACTTGAAGCACTAGGACAGGCCTGAGTTAGGTTCCAGCTGCATCCTGCACAGGTCCAATACCACATGCTTTTCTATGTCCTGAAACAGTGTTATCCACTGCACAAACAAAGCAAGGATCACTTAGGTGAACAGAGGAGTCTTGCTATCTTGGTGCAATGCTGATGGGAGCCAAGAATGAATCACTATAGTTTTTAGCATCACATAGAAATGAGTGAAAACCTAGAAAATCCACTAATGCCAACTGACAAGTAGTCAGAACTATCATGGGATTCATAAATCTAGAGAATAACAGACATGTACATACATATAAGACCTATCATTCGTTCTCTGAAAAGGATTTGTTTAGTGTGTGTGTAAATACATATGGTACACAAGCCAGTCTGCTCAAATGGACCTAAAATAAGTGCATTTGGGTGTCCTATTCTATCACTATCCCATTGTGCCAGCTTTTTATATGGGTGCTAGATTGGTATGCCCATTTTCCAATTCTCAGGACTGAGCAGTGTGGCCTGCACTCAAACTGCTGAGCCATCTCTCCAGCCCATGAGTTCTTTTAACTAGAGCATCTTCCATGGTGTTCCTATCAATAGCAGAGATTCCATACTTCAATGGAATTATATTAATGCCTATTATCCCCTTAAGTTCCCAAAGTATGCTACGAGGCTACAAAAATTATGTTTATGAAAAAAGTATAATGTGCAACCATGACTTAGTTCATTTAAATATATCGGTCAGTATATAACCACATTATCTTCATTTTTAACACACACACATTGCTGTACACACAGATAAAGCAATGTAAGGATACTTGTCAACATATACATACAGGTTAAATATGCATAGATGAAGAACATAAAGATGCATTGTGTAGGTGCAGTAATATTAGGTTTCGGTGTTTAGAGATTACTTTACTTTATATTCAGTAGTGCTTTTGAAAACTTAATATACCTGAGCTGCTTTCTGCCCTTCCAGAGGACCAGAGAGGCATCCATGATAGCTCACAACCACCTATAACCCTGGTTCTAGAGGATTCAACACCCTCTTCTGGTATTCAAGGGCACTGCATACATACAGCATACACTTATGCAAACAGACATATCAATAAATAAGACACAAAACATTTAAAATATCTCAGTTTTAGTACTTAAGAGGCAGATGCAAGCAAACTTCTGAGTATTTGGGGCCTGCCTGTTGTACACACATAACTTTTCTCAAAAAAAAAAAAAAAAGTAAAACTACAACATGACAAAAACATTCATTAAAAGTGAAACTGGGCATAAAACAGGAAAATAGGGTCATGTATCAAAACTGAAGTTGGTCTTTATTGATAGAATGAAATAAGCATGGTGCCCCCTCAATCACATAAAAATGAAAAGTTAAAAGAATAATATAAATGAACACTTATTTCTCCAATGATGGACAAGATTTTACCCAATACATAAGTTTCAAAGAAGCTTGAAATATATATTCTTTTTTTCTTTTTAATAAGCCTGCTAGAGATAGGTGTTTGGATGGCCACTCACAGAAATATGTGTATTGCTTAGGAAAATTGGGACAGGAGAGATGCTCAATGGATAAGGTACTTTCTAAGAAAGTGTTGTAAGAACCTGAGTTTGAAACCCAGAACCTATATCAAAAAAAAAAAACAAAAACAAAAAACAAACAAACAAAAACCCAAACAAACAAACAAAAAACCAAGCAAGGTAGCACACAATTATAATCCTAGTGCTGGGAAGATGGAAAAGAATATGGGCACCTAGGGCTTGCTAATCAGTCAGCCTAGACTAATCAATGAACTCTCGTCTAGTCAGAGATCCTTTTCAAAAGAGAAAAGATGTACAGTGCCCAAGGAACAACATGGAGGTTGTCATCTGACCTCTAAATTCTCTGGTACACACATACCTGCACTAGCACTGCACAAGCACAAACATGCACAAAATAAGTATGTCTTACACAGAAAAATTCTTCTAAAAATTATCTTGCTAGGTATCTTAGGATTTTTATTGCTGTGAAGACACCATGACCACAGCAACTCTTATAAAGAAAACATTTAGTTGGAGTGGCTCACTTATAGTTTCAGAGGTTCCGTCCATTATCATCAGGAAGGGGAGTGTGGCAGCTTTCAGGCAGACATGGTGCTGATTACATCTTGACAGTAGGAAGACAGTAGGAAGTTGGCTGACTCATGGAGTGCTATTCACAGCATTAAAAAACAAACAAACAAACAAACAAACCCAAACAACAACAACAACAAAAACCAAAAGCTTTACCCCCACAGAGACACACTTCCTCCAACAAGGTCACATCTACTCCAACAAAGCCACACCTCCACCTCCTAATAGTGTCACTCCCTTTGAGATTACTGGGGCCAATTACATTCCTACTTCCACGCTGGGGTTGGCAAGATGGCTCAGAGGGTAAGAAGCCTTGCCACCAAGCTTGATGACCCAAAGCTAATTTTTAAAACATGGTGAAGAGGAGAACTGACTCCTGCAACTCGTCCTCTGACATCTACATAGATGGCATGTGTACACTCACAAACACACACACACACACACACACACACACACACACACACACACACAATACATAAATGTTTTCAAAATTAGCTTACTAGCCAATTACAAACAGAAGAAATCAATGGACTGAATGCATAAAGTATCATCGATTATGATAATAATTGTAACTTAACATGAACCCCATAGAGAGTCTATCTCTGTGTCACTCTGTCTCTGTCTGTCAAACATATGCACTGCCATCACGGATGGGCATCATATATACATTGGGCATCTAACATATAGGTCAGCTTTGCACTTACTGTCTTGACTAAGTCAACAGCAACCAAATTCAATGCACTGAGAAAAAAAAAAAAAAAAAAACAGCACTAAGTGGGATGTGACAAACAAGTGGCAGACAAAAGTTTTGCATATTTTCCAACCTCCACCTTCCCACCCACCACAGGCTGCCAGCAGAACCCCAGGAGGGTGTGAGTCTGCTCTGTGAAGGAGTATAAACAAAGGGACTCCCAGGCTAACCCAACACCCTTCAGCACCTGCTCTGCCCCACATCCTACCAGGGAACTGCCCCTAGCCTGCTCTCAGAGCCTATGAACTTGCTGAACCTCCTAAAGCCCCAATTTTTCTCACCACTGGCATTTAACTGTTTCATTCTCCAATATCTTCCCTGATCTCTCATGCCAGAGTCAAGTGCTCATTCTTCCTGTCCTTCTTCGATCTCCTGAAGTCCTTAGGGCATTGGTCCTATCATCCTAGGTTCTACTTTCAACCCTCCTGTTCAGCCACCACGTGGAAACATCTTAAGGGCATGTCTGATGCACATCAACATGTCCAGGGCTGGCTCTGAGTGTATGAACACACTCTGTTCTTGTGCATATTAGTCTCTCACAATGAATGAAGAGAGGGAAAAAAAATGACAAAATGAACCTCTCCTCCAGCCTGCTTTATAACCTTTGTCAAGCTGTTCCTTGTACTGAAGATGCTTTTCTCAACTAATATCCCTGTGTTCAAATCCTAACTCAACAGAAGGAGTTGCTTCCTTGGCTATACATTCAGAAGCAACTTCTACCTCTTTCAATTCCTGTAAACTCTGTGTCGTCACTTCCTACAGTATTCTGTCCTAATTAGATTTACTGTTAATTGAGGTCATATTTCATGCACCTGTCTTTGATGGTTAGTTTTCATGGTCAACTTGATATAATCTAGAATCAACTGGGAAGAGTGTCTCAATGAGGGATGGTCTGAATTAGTTCTACCTGTGGTTATGTCTACAGAGAGTCAGTGTTGACTGACATGAGGAGATCCAGCCTTCTGCAAGCAGTGTCATTCCCTATATTTGGATCCTGAACTGTATAAGAGTTCAGAAGTTAGCTAAGTCCTTAAAAAGCATAAATGCATTTATTTCTCTCTGCTTCTAACTCATATGATGTGACTGTTTTAAGTTTCTGCTGCCTTGGTTTCTATAACGGACTGTGACTTGGGATCATGAGCTATAGTAAACCTTTTCTTCCCTAACTTGCCTTTTGTCAGGGCATTTTATCATAGTGACAGAAATAAAAGTACAACACCTCCCTACTGATAAGTCCGCTAAGACGATGAAGACCATGTGTCTCTGTCCTGAGTCCCTTCCCAATGTAGTGCACCGGGTAGTCAAGGAATAAATTATTGGGATGTGAGTAGATCTCCAGGGTTAGCATCTTGGAGGTATTAATCCAGTGTTCATCCCTGCTGTTTGGACTTTACAGGACAAAAAGCATTAAAACTGGTAAAGGCAAAGTCTTGGGCATTAACCCAAGTTCAGATATTCCCACCACTAGCATCTTTTATGGAACTTTTCCTAAATTAGTCTAGCAGAAAATGGGTGTGATTTCTCTTACTATCTGGATGAATTTTAAGTGTCAGCTGAAGCAGGATATACTCTTCTGGGAACACAATGTCCTTGAACGTTCCTTCATCAAGACAAAGAGTGGGGGTATGAACCCAACCAAGGCCTGATTTCACTTGCTCTCCTCTAACTTTTGGACCTCACTATACACTCTTTTCCTCTTCCTGCCTGGGATGAGTCTTGGCGGCTCCTGCAGCAATAAGGAGAGCTATTTCAGGGAGACAGTTGATACTTGGCGAGTCCTCCTACAGACCAGCAATAGCTGTTCGACATGTTAAATGCCTCCCAGATGGAGATGCTTAGCATTTGTAGGAGGAATAATTTGGAAGAGAAAAATGCATTTGTCTTTTGGCATCCTGTGGATTCCGACACAGAAGACAGAGAACACTGTGGAACTTGCCATCCACATGGCAGTGTTTTCTTAGAATTTTGCGAGTGCTGGGTGACCGCACTGCTTCTTCCTCTGGGGCTATCACATTCTGGAAGTGCCACAGCACAGGGAAAAAGTGTGATAAGCCGAGTCTCTGAGGTCTCAGAGCTCCCAGAAAGTAACAAACCTAGGCTCCTGTCTACCATTGGCAAATGCTGCAGTCATGTGGACCAGGGGGTTGGGGAGATGGCTCAGTTGGTAAAGTGTCTGATGTGCGAGTGTGTAAGGATCTGAGTTTGACCCTCAGAACCCATAGGCATGCATGGTGATCTTAACATGAAAAGACAGACATATTCTGGTGCTTGATGGTCAGTAAGTCCAGCTGAATTGATGAGCCCTAGGTCCCAGAGAGAAGCTCTGTCTCAAAAACTAAGATGGACTCCTCTTGAGCAACAATAGCCAAGACTGGCCTTTACCCTCCACCTTCATGTATGCACAGACATATAAACATCAACCTCCACACACACAGAAATATATAAATATGCTCCCTTCTGCACACACAATCATGTAAATCTGATGACTTTCCTTTTGAATATCATCTGTTATATACAGAGGAAGCTTGAGAAGTATATATTAGACCAGCAGAAACTGTCAGGGATTGAGACATGTGGATCCTAGTGGTGTTCTGTCTTTAACTTCCTTTGTAGATAAGGCAGCCAACCTATCCACCTTGCCTCTGTTTCTCCATATGTGATAGAATGGATTAAATAGCTTTCACACTATTTTCTATCATAAGAACAGTGCTATAGCTCTGACTTCTATGGATTGTAGAATGAAGGTAACATTGCTGTGGAGGAATAGTGAAATTCCCTTTATCACAAGCTTCCCAGTGCAAGAAAAAGAAACACCACTGAATTGTTCATGGTGTCCCAATATTCATGGTAGGAACAATGCATATTCTTCATAAAAAAAAAAGACTTGAGTCTACAGCCCCTTCCCTGATTCATCCTCTTTATACTCAGTGATCTCCAGGGTGCAGAGGACAGCCTCATAAACACATTTTCCATTTGGCTATGCATATATGAAGTGCTAATGTGGGGGACATAGACAGGGCTTCTGTATGAGCCCGATCTTAAACCCAGACACATTTTCTTAGCCACAGTGAGGAATTTAGGCAGCTAGAGGGAGTTCCCAGAAGAAAGAGCCTCTTGTGAATAGAAGCTGCAATCAAAACTGGCATTGTCAAGGATGCTCTCCACCCAGAGGACATAACACAAGCTTGCCACCCCTGGCTTCCCAAATCTCAGCCCAGGCTTTAATGGATTAGATACATTAGATGACCCTTCTGCCTGCTCTGTGCCACTGCCAATAGTGGAATCCAGAGAACAAGAGGGTGGCAACCAACCACCAAACTTACAGAGACCCTGCTGTCATTTGAAGTGACAATGCTCACAGGAGCCTGTGAGCTTGGATTTCTACCACTGTGCTGATTTTATCTACTTCCTGTGAAGGTTAGTTTTTAACTGTGTACTTGTTACAATCTAGAGTCACCTGGGATGAGATTCTCAATTGGGGTTTTCTAGTTCTGTGAACATTCCTATGTGGCCTTTTTCTCAGTTGGGATAGTAAAGGTGGGAAGACCCACTTTGAAAGTAGGTGACATCATTTCGTGGGCTGGTCTGTATTATATAAAGTGAAGAAAGTTTTCTGAGCAGCTAGCATCTATGAATTTATTCTCTGGAGTATGAACTTTCCTTGTGTACTAAGGCCAGCCATGTCTACACAGTAAAATGTGATCCTACAACCAAACAACAAAACCAGAAGGTAACCAGGGGCCTGGGGTGTGATAGTGCATACGTATAACCCTAGAAGTCTAGGGGCTGGAGCACGAGGATCCTTAGCTCAAGGTCCACCCTCAAATAACTGAAAAAAAAATCTAAAATGGTAACTGGATGAATGAGAGTGTTACTGGCTGCTTCAGGCTCCTGTCCTACATTCCTTGCAGTGATAGACTGTATCCTGGAATCGTGAGCTAACATTAAAATAAACTCCTCTTCCTAAGTTGCATCTTTGTCAGGGTGTTTATCAAAGCAATTGGAAAGGACACTAGAATGCTTGCTTATTTATTTAAAGAATGGGTTTGTTTTTAATCACTGAAAAGAATTCCTCAGAATTCTCTACTTCTCCATGAAGTCAGACATCAATAATGCATTTGAAAGCCACATGACTTTCATTTCCTGATGTCTTCTGGAATCCTTGGGGCTGACATGTTGAGTCTCAATATTAAAAGTCTTGGTCACAATAAATAACAAACCTAGAATATTTCAATGATTGACTGGACCCAATGCCTTAACAAGGACTTGAGGAGTTTATTAACAGCCAGCTCATGCTGGAAGTTCATGATAGGAATTCTATGTTAGGGAAATCTTTTATTTCACTGGTTTTACTTTGCAAGCAGGGGAGCATGCTGAAAAGCAGGAGCCTCTTGAGGTGTTAGGACAAATAACAGTGAGTTCAAACTCAGCTGGCTGTGTTATAATGGGTTAATCATCTAGCCCCCTGAACAATATGTATTCTTCCTAAGAAAATTGTTTTAGAATTAAGCTGCCTGTCCATTGGAGGAACATGCTCTCATTATGATCTTAAAAATCAAAAAGTTCTGGTTTGTCATGTTGGCTCATGCCTGCAATCTTAGCACTCAGGAGACAGGAGTGTTACAGGAGTGTTGCTGAAAGCTGAAGGCAACCTAATGTGCTTGGGGACAAGACTGATGATGGATGGGCTCCATGTAGGGTGATGAAGAGGAGAGCTGGTCTCTTCATTTAGGACCTGCCATATTTCAACATCTTGATGTTTTTCCCATGGAGATTTTAGTGTCTCTAGATGAAAGCCCTCGGAGTATCTGTGTGATAAGAGAGGTGAGCAGAGGGTCACAGCGTTTACCCACTCTTTTCCTTGTCCCTGCTGTCATTTCCACTATCCTATAGTGTTCCAAGGCTTCTAGTTTATAATCCACAAGTCCCCAGTTCTGATTTCATCAGGTGATGGAGACCATCTGGAGCTCAACAGCTCTGCATATGTTCTCTGGTTCTTGACTTAAATGTTTACATTGTGAGCCAGTGAGATGGTTCTGGGGTTAAAGCACCTGGTGTACAAGTAAACAGACCAGACTTTAGATGCCCAGGACCCATATAAATGCCAGATGTGCATGGCAGCTTGTAACTCCAGCCTAGGAGGCAGATGGCTCGAAAGTCTAGCAGTATCAGTGAAGCTCTGGCTTTGATTAAGAGACCCTGCTGCAATGAATAAGCTGGAAGTGCAATCAAGGAAGATTCTCAACACCCTCAGGATTCCACATCCATGTCCACTTTTGTGCTTATGATCCCTGCCTACAGAGAACACACACACACACACACACACACACACACACACACACACACACACACACTCACACACTCTGACACACCACATATACATAGAAAGAAGAAACAAAAATAACCAGAATTTAACTATTTCTGCTTTGCAAAGCTCTCTACCAATCATTTTTTTCTTTCCCTTCCTTCCTCTATTCCCTTCCTTTCTTCCATCATTTCTTCTGTCATTCCAGTGGGGTATAAGGAGGTACATTAGTCAGGAACAGAACATATACAGGAGATAGATTTATTGGATGGTATCTGGATGATGGAGGGTTAGAGAACCCAGAAGCTGCTTGGTCTGAGAAGTTGAACACCTCTACAGTCCCAGGCTGATGATGAATGCCTGGAAACATCCTGGAGTGTCTGGTGTTAAATCTACATTGTGATGCCACAGAAGCTGGGGCTTGATGTTCCCAGGTGACAGCAGCAGTGACAGACACCACAGCAACAGATACACTTGCTCAGGCAGAATGGAGCTGGCACGTGAGCTCCCTCTTTTTCAAGCATTTTCTCCTGCAGGCCCTCATGGGTGCTGCTGTCCATGTTAAGAGCAGGCCTTCCCCATTCAGTTTCTGTCTTACATGTCAGTATCCTCTAGGAACACCTCCACAGACACATACAGAGGTTCTCTCAGTGGTCCTAGACGTCTCTCTGTCACATCAGGTTGATAACCAAGGTCACTTATCACAGGAGAGAAGAGAAACTCAAATGGTCTCTGATTTGCCTCTTTCAAATCTGAGCCATGATAGAAGAGTTCCCTGAATGGAGGGGAGTCCTTTCCTGAACACCCAAGAGAGGCTGAGGTGCTGTCACTCTCCTGCACCATGACGCCCAGCACTGCTTTTGACATTTTTCCATCTCCAAAGGAAGGGTCTGTGACCTGAGAATTGTAAGAACTGTAAATGTCTGGAGGTTGTAGTACAACCCATGAGAGGTGGCAGAAGGGTCCAGCATATTTCTCAAGGTTAATCATTTAATTCTCTCTCTCTCTCTCTCTCTCTCTCTCTCTCTCTCTCTCTCTCTCTGTGTGTGTGTGTGTGTGTGTGTGATGTTTATATGTGCAGCTGCATGTGTGTGTGTGTAGATGAGTGTGTACAAAAGTGCAGAGGCAAGACATCAACCTTGAGTGTCATTCCTTAGATGTTGTACATTTTGCCTTTTGAGACAGTCTCTCACTGTGACTGGCACCTCACTGATCCAGTTAGGCTGGCTCTCATGTAGACCCCAAGGGTCCCCCTGTCTCTATGTGCTATGGTATTTGTTTTTTTTTAATCTGTATTGTGGAAGTAAAACTCAGGTCCTTAGGCTTGTGTGGCAGGTGCTTTACCAACTGAGCCATCTTTGGAAGCCCTAATCTCATTATCTTTCAAAATTATTGTGTTAGCTTCATGTACAGGTAGAGTACCATGTGCTATTTTGATGCCCTTATACAGTGATAAATAATTGAAACAGGGAAGTTAATGTTAACCTTCCTTAAACATTTTTAAAAGCTTTGTGACTGAATTAATTTAATTTTATGTGCCATCTCTAAAGACACATCTCTAAATGTGATAGTGTTAATTCCATTCCATGCCAGTGGGGTTTACAACCATGCACTACATCAGTGGACTGGGATAGTCTCTTATTTAGAGTGATCAATATGACAAACATATTAAACTTTCTTGAAGTCACCAGTCATGTAAGATTGACAAATCACCGCTCTGTGGAAGCCTTCTCATTGGGTCTTCAAAGCTTGGGCTTATTCTAGCATGTTGAGGAACACATAGACACACTGGTACACATGTTCCTGAGAGTGACATCCAATAGACAAAGATATTGTCCCAGGTTTCCTGGTGCCCAGAAGGCCTCCCAGATCAAATATTTGAGATTAAAAGTGGGAAGCAACCCATCAAGTGTGCAGCATTTCTGTAGTATAGAAGGGAAGCATAATTTTTGCTCACCCTGGACTCAGTGATCCCTGTCTCCCCAAAAGCTACATTTGCAACCTAGTCTTAGGGTTGTCAATCTTATAAAAACAAAAATTGCTCACAAATTATGCAGATATTGTCTCTCACCTCACTAGAGTTCTCTAACATCTACCCATTGACACTAACCGCAAGATGCTGCTCTTATGTGGCTATCTCAATGGAATCAATTTTTTGGATAGTAAACAATACATAATGAATGAACAGAGATGGCAATATTACTATCAGGTTTACTGTGGTGAGTCTTAGCTCCTGGCTCCTAATTATGTGTCTAACATTGGATTTGGCACTTTATTGATATTGTCAATGATTGCGCCCAACAACACAGCTCAAGTAAAGAGAACATCTCTGCTTCAACAAAGAAACTGAGGCTTAGAGATGGAAAACAAAGTTCAGATCACACCTAGGTCTATCTGCCCAGAGTTCAATTTATTTAAATGTTGTAATGGGAGATTGACTGAGATGAACTAGTCTGAACATCAACATAGATTCAGGAGTCTAACAATTACTGTGCTCTAAAATCTCAAAGGATGCTGAACCCATCTAGCAAACACCATGATTAGACTATTAAAGTTTTTTGAATAAATGCTTACATGCTCAAACAAAAAGGTAAATGACAAAGTCAAGCATATCTCCAAAAACCAGAGTAAGTAGATGTTTAGACTACTTATGGCATCATTTGTGGGGCCCCCGAAACTCAGGAGCATTCGAAAACACATAAGGGAGGGGCAGGGAAAATGGTTTTTCTTCCTAACAAGTGGATGTGAAATTTATCCTCAGAACTCAAGGGAAAAGCCAGGCATAGCACTACACATTTGTAATTCCAATGCCAGGGAGGCAGAGACAAGTGAATCTCTGAGGCTAACTGGCCATCCAGACTACCCTATATGGAATTTTCTAGCCAAATGGTGCTCAGACTTACAGACAGATGGTGGTTGGCATCTGGTAAAAGACCAGAAGTTGACCTCTGGCTTCCCCATACATACATACACATGTAATGTACACAAATACATATAGCAGGTGCAAGGTAGTAGCACTGATGGGGCTTCACAATCCCTGCTGATAGCCATCTTATTCCTATTCCAGTGTCTGAAGTTGGGGAGATGACAAGCTCAAGGGAGTGAGCAACTGCTATCACCTTAAGTGACTTAAAAAGTTCTCTGCAAAGTGCAAGTCTGCCCTCTCCTTTCTTAGTAAGAAAGAGTTAGGATTGGTTGATCAGTTATTCTGTGTCCTCCATGCTTTAAGCATCACCTGACTTCATCTTAAGTATACCTCTGAATTACAAAATTACCATCTTTTCATTGTGTAGGGTAACCAGTCTCAGCTTAGCTAGGTGCTCTGTCAGAGACCACATGGAGGAAGTATAGTCCAGCTAGGACCACATCCATGCTGCCATCTTGAGCCCAGAGGCCTTGAGCAAACCTAACCCTCCCCTTTTAGGAAAGAACCTGTGTTCTCTCTCTCTCTCTCACCCTCTTCCCTCTACTCCTGAGTCCTGTTCATGTCCCACAGGAATGGCAATAGAATGTTTACATTTTGTTAAGATGAGGAAAATGAGAGAACTGGGCTTGTTTCCATAGCATCTCAATACTCATGGCGAGGGCAAGTAGTGACTGCTTGGACACCCCTCTGGTCCACTCTGAAGGTCCACATGCTTTAGACCCCTAATTATTTGGAAACAGGAAGATAGAACAATACGGGGATTACCTTTAGATTCCCCAACCAGGTGAAAGGAGACCTCTCATCCTGTGATGTGGTTCAGTGTAACCACATGACAGATCTCAGATGGTGATATGTATGGTGGGCAAAGCTGATGCATAGACAAGGCAGAGGGCAAAGATATAGGTTTTTGAGAGAGTAGCTGGGTATGGTGGTTAATATCAATTCTATATGGTCTAGAATCACCCACATGGCAACCTCCTGGACATGTTTGAG
Source organism: Cricetiscus sungorus (assembly GCA_030556225.1). Lineage (NCBI taxonomy): Eukaryota > Metazoa > Chordata > Mammalia > Rodentia > Cricetidae > Cricetiscus > Cricetiscus sungorus. The sequence goes on along the minus strand of JANBXA010000007.1, from coordinate 77,354,598 downwards.
AGGGAGGATCTAGAGTAAGTTAACTGAGGTGAGAAGACCCATGCTTATTTTGATCAATGCTGTCACACAGGATGAGATCTAAGGTTGAATAAAATGGGGAAAGCAAAGAAGCAGAAGCATCCATATCTCTGCCACCTGATTTCTGATGCAGTGTGACAGCTGCCTTACAGCCCCACCATACCTTCCCCACCATGACAGACTGTACTACCACACGGGGAGCCTAAATGAACCTTTCCTTCATTAAGTTGCCTTTGTTAGGTATTCTGTAAAGGAATTATAAAAGTGGGATACAACAGAGTATGTCTGTTCACACCTGTAATCCGAGCACTCAGGAGGCCGAGTCAGGAGGACTGTAAGTTTGAGGCCAATCTGGGATACATAGCAAGACTATCTAAAAACCTACCCACCTCCCTGACAAAATTGAAGAAAGGTGAATTGTACCTCAAGTTTTAATATTATACCCAGGCCCCACCTCACATGACATCTGTGGTAGCTTGAATGTGATTGGCCCTCATAGGCTCATAGGGAGTGGTACTATTAGGACGTGTGGCCTTGGTGAGGAAGGTGTGGCCTTATAAAAGGAAGTATGTCACTGTGGGAGTGGACTTTGAGATCTCTGATACTCAATCCATGCCTAGTTCAGATCACTTCCTGTTGCCTTCAGGTCAATATGTAATACCCTCAGCTCCTTCTTCAGCACCATGTTTGTCTGCCTGCCACAATGTCCTGCCAAGATGAAAATGGACTAAAATTCTGAAAATATAAGCTACCCCAATTAAATGATTTTCTTTATAAAAGTTGCTGTGGCCAGGTGTCTCTTCATAGCAATATAACCCTAACCCAAATACAATTCTAGCTTTCTCTTATAATTTAACATCCTTCCTCATATCCCAGGATTTTGGACACACTGTTTCCTCAGCATGAAATATGGTTCTCTCTCTCTCTCTCTCTCTCTCTCTCTCTCTCTCTCTCTCTCTCTCTCTCTCTCTCTCTCTCTCTCTCTCTCTCTCTCTCTCTCTCTCTCTCCCTCTCTCTCTCTCTCTCTCTCTCTCTCTCTCTCCCTCCCTCTCTCTCTCCCTCTCTCACACTCTCTCTCTCTCTCTCTCCTCTTTCTCCTTCCATCCCTCCCTCTCTGTCTCTGTCTCTCTGTGTGTGCCTCTGTGTCTCTGTATCTGCCTGTCCCTCTCTCTCAGTCTCACCCTCTCTCTCAGTCTCACCAAGTAGCCCTGCCTGGCCACATAAACCAGACTGACCTCAGACTCACAGAGATCCACTTGCCTCTGCCTCCCTAGTGCCTGGATGTTTAGCCACTGTTCCTTCTCTTTGCCCCAGTACTACTTATTAAATTTTTAGACTTCAGTGCAACCCTTCCCTGACTTTTTAGACCAAATCAAACCCCCATGTTTTGTATCTTCCTTTGGACAAGCATATATCTTTCCCATTACAGATCATTTTAGCAATGTCAAGTTCACTTGATAATATTCATGTTCCCCATTAGACAACAGCTTTAGAAAGGCAAACCAAGGCTCCTCGGTTTTCACCATTGTATGCTATGTGCCTGGAAAAGTGCCATGCACACAGTAAAAACTCAATCAACAGTATCATGTGTCACAGTTGTGATAAATGAAGCAAAGTCTCTGAAGGTGAGTGTAGAGCTGATTGAGTATCCTTGGAGACAGCCAACACCACAGACCCTGCTCCTGGGATGGGCAGACACAGCTACTGTACACAATTACTGTCTGAACTTTGTAGAGTGCATAGCCTATATTTGTGTAGGGATTTGGTGTGGTCTAAGTCTCTTTTTATAGATGTACCATGTATGTTTAAGACTCACTGTAACACAGAAGTTCATGGACAGCACAAATTGGAGGACAGAAAAAAAAAGGATGATACAAAGTTGGAGAGCTAGGGAGGTGGAGACAGATCTGGAAGAGATTAAGAAGAGGAGTTGGGTGAATCTAGGAGCACTTACACAGTAGAGTTGAGGGTGAATGTGGTCAAAATACATTGTATAAAATTCCAAACAAATTAGTTAAAATCATTTTAAAAGATATAAACAATAAAGCAACAACAAAGAGTCACTGGTAAAGCAGGCATCTGTCATTCTTTCCCACCCTTCAAAGCCATTCTTCAGTTATCATACTGATTCTCATTGACCTTGGTCACTGTCCAAAACCCACTCCAACAGTAAGAAAACAATTTGAATACAACATAACAACTTTAAACCCCAGCTTTTTTCTGGGTTGTGGCCATGAATCCACTATATGATCAACTGGTTCTGCTATACAACTTGTCTTCTGGAATCACCTGACTCATTACTCAAAGGAAAAGTCACTTGCCTTACCCATAGGAAATTCACAATTCTGAAGTGTGTAATGGACATCTCTAGGCTGTCATTGGGCCATTGTTCAGGTTTTTTGTCATGGTCTCAGTGTGAGCACACCTGACCTTGCAAAGAAAGAGTAAAGGGAATTTAGATCTCTTGTATGAGTCATCAGAATTCCCTACATAGAGGTCTCTGACCAACTCACACCGCTATATTCCTTGACTTCTACAAGGCATGCGATCTCTGAAAGTCAGACAGCATACTCTTATCAATGTGAACTCCTCATACCTTTATCAGCAAATGCATCAAAGGCACTTGGGAATTCTCTCTGCTGCAAGTAATGGAATGTTCAATTAGCAAATATGTTCTCTATCCCTCTAGCTAGAGAGCCTCTGGCTTGGTCCAGAGGTAAAATAGCCTCAAACCAGAATCTATGCAATTCTCACAGCTTTTTTCTCCTTATTACTTGACTTCCAGCCATTAGATCCACACACTTTGAGGAATGCACATGTGCACACAGGTGTATGCATGTGTAATATTATTAGCATTGATGAGTTCAGAAGTGGACCAGCACAATTCTTCCCATTACCAAGAAAGCAGAAACCAACTATAAACCTCTACCAGAAAAATCTGGTCATGTGTCATGCTACATCCCACTTCCAAGGATTCTGGGAATAATAGAGATTTAGGTGGGTACCTGTCCACCCTAAGCAAAACTGGAGTTTATTTAATAAGGAAGATCCAGTATTCTGTAAGAAGCCTTCTACATTTTCAGTGCAAAGCAGATTGGGTACAAGAACTAAAGTTCATTGCAAACATCCCAATCTCTCAGCAATGCTCTGCAAAATCACTCATATCAAGGTTTGAATAAGAATGGCCCCCACCGGTTCATATATTTGAATGCTTAGTCATCAGGGAATGGCACTACTTGAGGGTTGGGAGTTATAGCCTTTGAGGTTTCAAAAGTTTAGCCATAACCAGTGGCATGCCTATTTCCTGCTGCTTGCAGATCTAGATGTAGAACTGTCAGCTACTTATCCAGCAACATGTATACCTGTACACTACCATGCTCTCTGTCATGAAGATAATGGATTAAATCTCTGAAATTGTATGCAAAACCCAATAAAATGCTTTCTTTTTAAGAGTTGGCATGGTCATGGTATCTCTTTACATCAATAGAACCTTGCCGAAGACAGAAGGGAAGATACCCAACTTCCCATCACAAACTTTCAGATCCACCAATGGTCTTAGCCCATGCTGGACCTTACAATGCTTTAAAACCAACCTATCAGGCAAGTTGTGGCTACCAGCATGATAGCAGTAAGACTGTTACCAGTATATAACCAAATGCTTTCTGATTGTATCTGAAACCTTGTCAAAATCTCAGAGTAGGGGATAGCTGATATATACATGAATTATAATCAATTATAATCTTAGTCATTGATTTTTCAGTGGAAATAGATATATCATGAACTTTTATCAGTGACTAGAGCTTGTGAAGCTGGTGGTTTAAATAAATAATTATGCCCTAAGACCAATACCAAGTTTGTAATTGAAACCTAGTTATATCTTGGAGAGATAGAAGTGGACACACTGACTTTTCTCAAGGAGACCCTTCTATGCAAATCAACTCTGCCTCTACTGCCCCTGCCTTTGGCTCTGTGTGCCTTTCCAAGGTCTGCCTATCTTAGGCATTATAGAAGATCTGCTTTGAATCTTCTTTCTAAGATCCTGACAATGCCAGACCTAGGACTGGTTAAACTGAGCAGGATGATATGGTATGGGGTTTCAGATAGAAACCTGTTGTGCTGGGTTAGGGTGTGGTCATGCCTTTTGCTTGCTTTTGCAATCATGCAACTTCTTTGACCTCTATGGAGGTTGACTTCCACAAACAACCACAGATAATCAATAATTCCTTGAAAAAAGCAATTTTGCAAGGCATCTGACAGCATCATAGAAGTCAAGAAAATGTATTCTTGTTAACATCAGTATTAGTTACTGTGTCTTGTCATAAAACACCATAGCAAAAAAAAAAAAAAGCAACTGAAATAGTTTGAATATAATTGGCCCCCATAATTTCACAGGGAGTAGCACTATTAGGAGATAGGCTTTGTTGGAGTAGGTATGGAGTTGTTAGAGGAAGTCTGTCACTGTGGTTGGTGGGGTTTAATACTTCTCATACTCAGGATACCTCCCAGTGTCTCAATTGACTTCCTATTGCCTTCAAGATATATATATCTCTCTGCTGCCTTTCCAGTATCATGTCTGCCTGCATGCTACCATGATGATAATGTACATAACTCTGAAACTATAAGTGAATCACCCCAATTAAATGTCTTATTTTATAAGTGTTGCCATGGTCATGGCGTCTCTTCACAATAATAAAAACCCTAACTAAGACAGTGATTTATGGAAGAAAAAGTCCATTTGGGCATGTCTCCAAAGGGTTACAAGTCTATCGTAGCAGGAAGATGAGGTGACAAGCCATGAGCCACATTGCAACAAGTAAATTAGTAGCTATGGTAGCAGGAGAAGGAAGTTGAGAGAGAACAGCACAGGGAGTGTAGAGATGGCTAGGTGGTCAATATCACTGACTATGCTTCCAAACAACCTGGATTTGATTCCAGCTCCCACATGGCAGCTTACAAATATCTGTAACTGTAGCTTCAATGGGCATGGAACACACATGGCACATTAACGTACATGCAGATAAAACACCCTTACACATAAAATACAAATAAACAAAAAACTCACACAGGTAGCAGAGAGAGAGAGAGAGAGAGAGAGAGAGAGAGAGAGAGAGAGAGAGAGAGAGAGAGAAGAACAAGTGAGGTGAAACAACAAACTTTCAAAACTTGCTTCCAGTGAGGTAATTCCTCTAGCGTGGTTCCACCTCTTAAACTGCCCAAACAGCACCACGGACTGGGGACCAAGTGTTGAAATGCCTGAGCCTTTGGGAAGTGTTTCTCACTGAAACCATCAGAACATCCCTTCAGAAACAGTGAGGAAGACACAATTCTAATTTTGATCTAAATCTAGTAAAGCTATGTAGGTATAATTTTCTGTCCCACCTGCCAGCTCCCAAGTAACCACATAGAAACTTAGCATTAATTATAAATGTTCCACCAATAACATAGGCTTGTTTCTAACTAGGTCTTACAACTTAAATCAACCCATTTCTTCTAATTTACTTGCTGCCATGTGGCTCATGGCTTGCTTGTTACCCCATGTTTTATATGCCCTACTTCCTCTGCAGCTGGCTGGCCACTCTACCCTTCTTCCTAGAGAGCGCTCTTCATGTCCACAAGTCCTGACTAACAACTTCCTAACTATTTGTCATAGCTCTTTATTAAACCAATGAGAGAAACACATCTTCACAGTGTACAAAAAGATTGTTCCACAACAGAGCTAAGGCTCCAAATTCAAGAGAAAATAACTTAAACTTGAGAATCATCCATTCTTCAAGTTTCAATCACCTATGTCCCATTGCTATCTGTCTAACTTTTAGGTAATTTATTTAACCTTCTTGGGTTTCTATTTTCTTGTCTATAAAATTTGGAGAAAATAATGTCTGCCATATTTAGCTGATCATTTGTTCAGCAAACATGCCCCTGTAAAGTACTTGATAGATACTGGTGATGAAACCCTTGACAAGACATAGCTCCTCTTCTACAGTGTTTGAAATCTGGTGGATGAATGAGCAGAGTAACTTACAGTGCTTTCATCTTTCATACTATAATGTTTATACATTACTCTTTCGTCACATTATCTTGGGTTTGAATCATTTTTGAGGCAATATTTTCATTGTGAAACTCAAGCTGATCTCCAATTTTCAATTCCCCAACCTAAAGCTCCCCTCCCCACAAGGGCTATGCTTCCAGGCATGCACCCCCACATTATACTCACCATTATGATGATCTTAAATGAGTCCTCACAATTTACAAAATGCATACAAAACATCATCCCCTATCATTGTATGAGATATTGGTCAGTAAGGCCTCAGAGGTACCCAATGTGAGGGAGGCTATTTCTATCCCTCTTGGTAGCACATAACTATATTGTATGACCCTATTGCTGAAGACACCACACAGAGAGATCAGTCTTGAACTGACCACTAAACTTCTTCCACAGTGCCAGAAGGAACTATGCAGGCCACTGGGGGAAAAAAGACATCAATGCTCTTTCCCTGCACTAGACCCTTCATGCTACAATACAAACCTGTCAGGCAGGATGTGCTCAATGGGGAAATAATGACATGACTATTAAGATGCAACTAACTACTTTATCATTTAATTTGTAGCCTTCTCCATGGGGTGGGGATGGGGAACCCATGATTGGTACTGTAAACCTGCTCAAAAACTCATGGCTAGAGAAGTAATAAGGGATGAGTTTTGAGACCTGATATTGTTATTTTGCTATATGGTTATGTTGTGAAACTCCCTTCTAAATATTTATGTTTGTGTCCACAAATCTATGGTGATCTCAACCTTGGTCAGAGTAATGCTTCATTTTATAATGGTCAGTGAATAATACAAAGACTTGTAATTGAGCCAAGTGCTGAGAATAAGTGACTGTTGAGTGTTCTGCCCTAAATGGGACATCTACATCAACCCTCTACCCCAGGCTCAGAGAATATCATACACAAGGGGACATAAAAAAACATAAGAACTAGAGGATGTGGAGAAGTGCTGTGAAATGCTGCTTTCTGAACATGGCATGGCTACTGAACATATGGAATTATAGGAACTGTGGTTATCTATATAAGCCCCACACAAGATCATCTGGCATGAATATGGGGTAAGTGGGGAGATGAGAACCCATCTATAGCTGAGGAGCTACTGTCAAATAATGGCTGCTAGGAGAAGGAAGGTAATTTTTCTCTGGAAATTTGGCCCTCAGTAAGTTTTTCATGTTCCAATGGATGGTTTGCACCCTTATACACAGGGCTAACAGTAACAAGATTTGGTGGAATATAAAAGACATAAGAATAAGACATGAAATTGGGAAAAGAATGAATGTAGGGGGGCAGGAAGACATGAAAGGAAAAATGGGGATGGTAGATATAACCAAAAATACATTGTACTCATGTATGAAATCATCAAAGAACAAATAAAAGATTAAAATAAATGGCATCACCATCTTGTAGATGGGGCAACTGAGACCAGAGAGTCTAAATAAACTGCTCCTAAAAACACATCCAATGATCACATGAAGAGAGACACTCAGATTCACAGGTCTGGAAGAACACAGGGTGCATGGCAAATGCAATCTAATGAAATGTGATCCAGAGAATCAATGCTGCACTATCTCCAGTACACTCCAAGCAATGCCTGTCAAGGACTAGTTGGAACGAGGCTTTCCCTGAGGTCTGATGTATGGAATGTATAAAATAGGAATAGGTTCCATCTCTAAACCAAGAGTATGCTTGGAAGAGCTGGTAATGGCCTGAGACTTGGGCCTAGAGGGAGCTGCAGCTTCAGATCCCAAGAAACCAACTCTTCTCATCCTAAGGGACTGTGGTTGTCAGCACCAAGTCCATTGTGTCTTCTTGTGATATCTGGTGTTTCTTTTGTATTGGTTTGCTGCTGACTTTATCCCACTCTATGATAGCTTTCTGTTGGCTTTATTCCATTTCCCTCACACAAATAATACATACATGATGCTGTTTTTCTCAGTAAAATTTCTAGCCATAAGACATAGCTTGTGCAAGACCCCCTGACTCCAATTTTTTATCTTTTTATCTTCTGATTCCCTAGTCATCTACCTCTCAAGACCCTGTCACTGAAGAACAGCTTGTTGGTCCAGATCAAATGCCATCCAAAGTCAGGCAGCATCTGAACCACAACCTTCACCTCCATCTGTTGTATAGACAACAGAGGCTGACTTGCACTTCCCTGCAGGTGAGCAGCAGAAATGGTCATGTAACATGCCAAGATAAGATGATGAAACAGGTACAAACAACCCCTGAGCCCATTGGAATGGCATAAGCTACTAGGAACTCTCAAGAAACAGAATTGTTTCTAAGGCCTGTTTACACTCACACACACACACACACACACACACACACACACACACACACACACACACACACACAAAAGAGAGGGGGAAGAGAGCAAAGGAGATAACTTGTAATGTCTGTCTTTTTGTTAAATTTACTAAGTCAGGTTTACAATGTGTATGCAGGAAACTGCCAGAATGTGAGCTTATTGATTTGTACATTAACTATATTCTAAATTTAAAAGACTTTCAAATAAAATAGAAAACAAAATTTAAAGGATGACTCTAAAGTTGGATGTAATGGTACACACCTTTAATCTCTACACTTGGAAAATGGGGACAGGAGGATTAGGAGTTCAAGGCCAACCTAGGTTACACGAGACTCTGCATCAAAAACAAAACAAAACAAAAGAAAACAACACCAAAAACCCAAATACACAAAAACAGAAATATGGCTCTCTACCCTACCAAGAAAGTGAATAGATAATCATGGCAAGTACATTTATTGAGCTATTAATTTATTTTGTGCATTCTGCTAAGTAATCTGTTTGAACTGACCAGTAACATCAGTCCTTGGAGTTTAGTATTCTGTCCAAACTTCACAGCTGAGATTCCAAGGTTCAGAGGGTTCAGTCACTTCCCACAGTGTATACTTGTTAACTGACAGAGCCAAAGTTCAAAACAAAGGTCTGTTTGGTCTGCTGCTGTTAATAACCCCATTGCCCTCACACATATCAGCCTCTCCTGTTTTGCATCTTCTCCCCAATTTCTAAAATCATGTCCATCAGTGGTCACCTCATGAAGAAGAGCAACTTTACTGTAGTTTGGCCCTCAGACACTCCTGCAGTGTGCACAGGATATACCAAGGAGTTTTACACTTCTCTGCCTTTGCCAGACTGCAATCCAGAGCAATAACGGGGAATCTGAGCCTATGAGTAAAAAAAGCCTTGCTTCCAGTTTAGGCTTTAGTCTTCCCTTCTGTGTAAACAAGTCATTGAACTTTGAGCCTTGGTGTTTTCATCTGTGAAGTGAGGGTGTTGGAATTTATTCCCTCATTAGAAGTTAGTTAGGTGAAAATGATAAGCATTAAAATTTGAAAGATGTGCAATTGTGCATTACACCACAAGCCCAAATAATCATTTTCCTGGGTTACCCTGGACCCAGATTAGACATGCCTCTCTTTACCACAGTGAGACATCCTCATTCTACATTCTGTGCTCTGAGTATTCTTTCTTTAATTAGCATTTGTTTAACATACACTATTTAGTATTTAAAAAAATATAGGATTCCCCCCAGAGTAAGGCTGTCACATGGATTTTCCTGAAGAGATGCAAGGTGTTTCACCCTAGGTAGGGAGGAATCAATGGACCAGTAGATTCCATCCAAGGTCATGTGCATTGACCAAAAGTACTGAAGTTATTTAAATGAGCAGGAGCAACTCAAAGGCAATGACTCAAAGGCATTAGAGAAATCCCTGGGTGATTGACAGCTGGGTGACAAGTCCTACCCTCAGTGTGGAGAGTTCATAAAAAGCTGCACCGATCAACAGTTCCCCTGGGGAACTTAACAAACAGCTATGACCCAGTCATGGTCAATCTTCTACATGGCTTAACCTTTCAGGGGAGAGAGTCCATGTGAGAATTTCATGAAGGCTCTTGAGTTTCATGAACCCCACATCCATCGTGAGCCCCCAGTCCCAGCAGGGAATGACTGTAAACCCAGTCTCATGAGGCACTTGGGAGGGTAACCACAACTTCTCAGATTAGGAAAGCAATACAACTGTCTATCCCAGAGGGAACAGACATACATAACAAAATACTTTGTGTAACCTTGGATTTGTCCACAGAGTCTATCTGTGTCCTACTACAGCAACTAAATATCTTAGCTGAGATGACACAGGCTTTCCTTTCCACTCCCACTTCCTGCCTATTAAGGGGGAAAGAACTAGCTCACGGTATCATTTTTAGGAAACAGAGCTACAGTTTGTTTTCTGCATCATCTTGACTGGGCCATAAGGTACCAGGATATTCAGTCAAATATGGTGTGTGTGCTGGCTGGGTGGGTCTATGTAGTTGTTAATATGGGAATTGGTGGGTAGAGTGAGGTTCACCTTGTAAGACAGAAATTTGAATGTGGGCTGCAACCCACAGAATCCTGTATAGTCCTTTCTTAGGAAAAACCTCCTTTGGCTCAAAATAAAGTTAAAAGAAAAACAATCATATCCTTTTCAAACTTTCAAGAAACTAAAAAAGGTGCGAAAGATTCCAAACCTACCCACCTGAAGGACTGACTTTACTCTCTCCTATGTGAGTGTACAGGTTTCAGTCCACCAAAAACTCCAGCAGAGCACAATGACGTCAGCAAGGCTCCTTACTGTTCTGATCTAAGCTCTAGTCCAGCATGTGACCTGGAACTGAAGCGGCTCTTGTGTCTCAAGGCAGTTTTCAGTTTTTGGACAAGAACTTATGCCCTGGTCTTTCCTGGGTCTCTCCTGCTCACTGAAGATCTCAAGACTCTGTGTTTCCATTCATCATCTTTTTTTTTTTAATCATAAAAACACCCAAAATAATGAACTCATAGAGAAAAAGGGTTTCTTTTATATTACAATATAGGAGGTTCTAATTCATAAGAAAGGAGAGTTAAATAACAGTATGGGTATGGAATAGAGAAAAATGCCCACTGTAAGCCAAGGAAATGACAGGAGAATGAGGATGGAATAGGGTCCTCTGTGAGGGCAACCCCCAATGACATAAAGGCTTTCCACTATTCCATATCTCCTGAAGACTCTACTACTTCCCACTACCACCACCCCAGTGACCACTTCTTCACTATGTGGGCCTTTGGGGGAGATAGGACCCAAATCATATTGCTGATCTTTGTGACCATGTGAGTCAATTTCTTAAAAGAAAATAATTAGTTGCCCCTTCCATCTACACACACACACACACACACACACACACACACACACACACACACACACCTTTGTTTTCTATTGAAGAAAGTCAATAAAGACAGAATCCAAATAAGGGCAAAACAGAGAACCTGAAAAAGTAATCAGGTTTGACCTACATGTGATCATATTTAAAAAATTCTAAATTAGGAAGAGAAATTGGAAAAACATAATAAAACTTCCTAAATGATATAAAAATAAATATGTGTGCTTAGCACACTGGAAAAAGAGTTGACAAGGAATCCACCCTAAGGAAATGGTGTAATAGGGCCAAAGGAGAAGACTTCAGGGCCTGTGAAATCACTCCAATGGTAAAATTGTGCACAAGGATGGTGAACTCAGTTCAAACCCCAGAGCCCAGAGTGGAAGACTCACAAAAGTTTTTCTCTAGACACAACCTATGGTAGGACCACACCTGTGACACCATAACAAAAAAGCATGAAGATTGTTGGATTTGTTCACTTTTTTTGTCATTTTTCCCAAGAGTCTGAATAAGACTGGTGTGGTGGCTATGCCTGGCTGTCAATCTAACTACATATGGAATAAACTACAATCCAGAAATGGAGGGCACACCTATAAGATATTTTATGCTTGGTTTGAAGTGGGTGAATGTGGGCAGACTTTTCTTTCCTGACTGCCAGTTACCAAATATCTGACATGGAGACTTAATATAAATTATAAATGCTTGGCCAATAGCTCAGGCTTGTTACTAGCTAACTCTTACATTTTAAATTAACCCACAATTCTTATCTATGCTTTGTCACATGACTTGGTACTTTTATCAATATGGCATACCCATCTTACTTCCCCCTGCGTGCACTCACTAGATCAGATTCTGTCCTCCTTCTTCCCAGCATCCTTTTAGTCTGGCTCTCCTGTGCAACCACTTCCTGTCCAGCTTTAGGCCAGTCAGCTCTTTATAAAACCAATCATAGTGTAATTTACACAGTGTACAGAAGAATTATTCTAGAGCATTTCCCCCCTTTTGTCTAAATAAAAAGGAAGGTTTTAACTTTAACAGAGTAAAATTATATACAATAAAACAGTTATCAAGTAAGAAATACAGTTACAATATTCAGTCCATTTGTATTTGGCAAAATTAGAGAAAATATTCCATAATCTATGTTATCTTTGTGAGTCTAAAATTTCAAATCTTATTTACTTTTTTTTTTATCATAACTAAGGAAAACTTTAAGTCTAATTTTTTAGTCTTTAACTCCACCAAAGACCCCAGAAGTGTGCATTGTTACATAACGACAGGGACATCTGGCTGCCTGACAGTCACTCAAAGATTTCTGTAATGTTGGGGCATCCAACTTTGGGCTAGAGGCCCAGTTTATCTGACAGACATTTCTGAGAAACAGGGATTTTTTGAAGGACTGTTCTACTTTGTCTTGACAAAGTTTGGCAGTCACTTTTTTAGCCCCTGCTGATCCAGTTTGGAAAATATATTGTCAGCAATGGAAACAAGGGCAGTTTCTTTGCCCAAATGGCTAGCTTTTGCCATAACAAAAACATGCTCCATATAGAGTTTCTTCTATGCCCATCATCTTCTTTCAAAGTAAATTGTTGCTGTCAGAAGCAGACATGTCTCAATCTCATGAAAAGCCTTAGGTTATTAAACATACTAAATGCCATATTCTGTAGGTCTTTGAAGTGTTTGAAGATTATATATAACTATCTAAATAGTTTAATCTTGAAAAACATGTCCAGTGTGACTACAAACTTGATTTAAATAACTAGTAATCTATATTTTTAATTATATATTACATTTTTAAATTAGCTGCTTAAACATAACACCCCAAATAAGTATAGACACATACATATAGTATTCCAAAATTAACTTTAAATTTGTGTTAATAAAACAAAATCCATACCAATATAACATATTTTGAGATGTTTGATTTTTTGATTGAAGTAGACTTAATAATTTACTCTTTTATCTCATCATTCCTTTATCATAATCCCCTGTTTTCCTTTATAAAGAGATATTTGAATTTAACTCCTTTGTTTAGCTTTTTTCCTGACTATGACCAATAACAACTTGTAACCAACCCCCTTAAGTGATAATAAATATCCATAATCCATCTTTTGGAAATGTGGGTGTCATTCTTTAGACTTCTCCCATCTTTGAGGGAACCTTGAAACAAATCAGAATAATTGTTAGTTCTTGAATGGAGTACTCGCTGAGGCTGGATCAACCCAGCCAGCAGCCTTGGATCACCTGGACCAAAAAGACACAAACATTTAAAGGTAACATCCATATTTGTATTAATACAGTAGAGACTGTACATTGTACACAAGTCAGGAAAAGATGGTTATTTTTAACGTTTCAGCAGATAAAATGTACATCACATGCCTTGTAGTTCTTCTCGGTTTATTTCTTTATGTTTGTAGTCAGGATTTTTCAGAGGGTCTTCTTCCTTGATCAAACCTGATCCATATTGACCTGGAATGGATCCACAGCCTCTTCTCTCTTGTGTAAATAAAAGCATATCCTCCTTCCCAAAGTAACATTTGACTTCCATTTTGAAGTCAAGACATTTTAAAAATATATAGTTTGGTTTAATCCAGAAGCTTTTATAATCTAATGTGTCTTAGCAGTTGTTGTCCCTTTATTAGCAATCAGAACATAACATATAGAATCTAGACACTTTGTGTATTTCCCATCATTTTTGTTTTCTGATCCCATGAGCCTTCAGACTGCTAAGCAACATGGCTAGGACCTCAGCCTCAGCTTTGGTGGCTGATTCCTACCTGCTCCTTGGTATGGCATGCAGGCCTGGCTGAGAGATGTGTTTATTAACCAGAAACTGTATTCAACTGCCCATCTTTGGGATGCTGATGCCAACATTGAGGTGGGTATTCCTACTTAGTTTGCTGGGGGTTTTCTTTGTTTGTTTTAACATGTTTAAGCCCTATGTGGAAATTCAGGTTCAAGTTGGAATGTCATTTATGGGTAGAATTTCTCTGTGTCTCTGCAGCTGCTCCTGAATAACCATTTTTTACTAGTTCTTATAACTTAAATTAACCCATTTCTATTCACCTACATGCTGCTCCAAGGTTCATTTACCTCATATACATACTTCCCATGCTGCTTCTCCATGTATCATGGCATCTCTTGGTGACTCCTAAGATTCCACCCTTCTTTTCCCCAGCATTCTCTGTCTGGCTGTCCTGACTATACCTCCAGCCTAGCCACTGGACAGTCAGCTCTTTTACTAAACCAATCAGAGGCACATCCTCACAGTATACAAAAAGTTTATGCTATAACAGGTGAATCTACTTCTAGTCAGTACCTTTGATATAGGAAGATCTTAAGGCTGGAAGACATAGGCCTTTAATTTGGATCTTGATACAAGATTCTAAATCTTGAAGCAGGAAAATATACTTTTAATATGGGCCATATCATCTGCCAGAATTCTATATAAGGGCATAGATGAAGGAGGCTTTTGATCTTTGCCTGCTTGTCCTTGCCTTGCTAGCATATTCATACATTTACTGGCATAGGAGTCTACTTCTTTGGGATTCTGGCATATACTGAAGACCATCTAAGACATCTAGTCTTGTGGAACTGAGAATCTACTGGATTTTTAGAGTTTGCATTCACATATAGCCATTGTTAGATTAGTTGAACTGCAGCTTGTAAGTCATTCCAATAAATGCCCCCTCTCTCTCCATATATATATATGTATATATATATATGTATATATATATGTATATATACATATATGTGTGTGTATAAGATATGTTTTATATATATATTCATTTTATAAGATCTGTGAATCAAGAAAACCCTGACTAATACAACTGGTTTGTTTTTAATTTTATTTTATGCTGAAAAATAAGATATTATATCAGTCAAATAAGACAGGACACATGGGCCCTGGTTCAATTTAAGTTCTGAAGATGTATAGAAATGGCTTTCCCTCACAAGCTACACACAACATTCAAGAACATTCTTATTAAAAAACACACATACCCTAATGGTTCTCCTGAATCTTAAATGTAACTCCAGGTCAGCAAGGGCTTAGGAGGGGACACAGGAGTTAGAGCAGAATTTGTTCTTAGGTTTCCTGGAAGTAGAAGGGCCTGAAGCTCCAGTCAAAAGCACATGTCTCCCTGTCACAAGAGACCATTCTCATTCCAACACTGCCTGTATAAGCAACAGGCTACTAAGGAGCCTAAGGTGAGAGGACTTTAAGTTCAAGGCCTTTGTGGACTACAGAACAAGTTTAGGTCTGCCTGGGTAACTTAGTGGGACCCTGGTTCAAAATGAAATGTAAGGTTGAGGATGTAGCACATGTTAGGACCCAGGTTCAATGACCAAAACCAGGAGAAAAAGGACAGAGACAGGCTCTGCATGTGATCTTCCTGCCCCTGAAGTTCATGCCTTTACACCCTTATCTGAAAACCTGTTTAGGAAGTAGGTGCCACCTGACTATGGCCATTTTGGCTCTATGAAGGTACCAACCAGTCAATGGATATCTCTGGAGGACTTCAAATGGAGAAACCAAATCAACATGCATGTCAGGCCATCTATGAAACAGATCCTAACTTAATCCAGGAGTTCAGCTGAGTAGTTCTTCAGTCAAACTCAGTTTGCAAGCAGAAAGCATGGCCCAAGCTACTGATCTCACCATGGGAAAAAGAATTGAGTCATTTAGTTCCTCCAAACACTATAGGTTAAAAACATTTTAGTGTCAATTTTACTTTAGTTTGCTCTGATAGAAGCAGGCAATTAAATATGTCCAGTGAAATTTGCTTTTGAAGGAAAAGTGTGCTAAGATGGTATTGGAATGTGCTAAAGTATGCCAAATGTCAAATAGTAGTGGCCATAAAAAGGGTAATTGTAAAGACAAACTTGCAGTGATTGATGGCATGAAATATGGAGAATTTCAGTGTAGAGGATGAGAAGCACACAGAGCTATAGAGACTCCTCCAACATCCACATCTACAATTTGGTGAATGTGAGTCATAACCCAGAGTTCTATTCTCAGCCCAGGAAATCCACCATTAAATTGGAAGTTAAGAACAAAAATTATATGATGGATAACTTAATTTCTCTCCCTGAGCCAAATTTCACTGACACAATTAAACTTTTCAGAATGCATGGCCAGCAGGAAACTTCTAGCACCTTCCAGAGAGGAGAGAGTGTAGGAGTAGTCGCAGGACCTGTCCGAGTCTGTGTTCCACCTGGAGAACAGCCCCAGGTAGGAGACACTTGAGCAACATTGCTCCACTCCCATTTCATAGACTCCTATGTCTCCCTTGCCTATTGAAGGCTCTTTGAAGATCAACAGTAAGGAGGAAACAGAATTTGTTAAGTCATGTAGCCTACTCTCCAAGCACTACAGGCATCCTCCTAGTTGACATAGCAAGTATTTCAAGATCCACGGTAGATGCCCAAAGCCCCAAATGACATGGAACATATGTGTTTGTTTTCTGTATATACTTTTGTTAGCTACTTCCTTCACTGTTTCTTGTATGAAATACCTGACAGAAGAAATACCTTGAGAGGGATCTATTTTGGTTCACAGTTTGAAGTAGTGCAGTCCACCACAATGGGAAAAGAATAGCTGAGTTTGTGACAAAAGAAGCCCACAGTTAAAATACTTTACACCAAGGTAGACCAGTAAGCAGAGAATATTGGAGTTAGAACTCGGACTGGACTATAATCCTGAAGGACAAGCCAAGAGTGACTTACTTCCTCCAGTGACCTAAATATTCTAGAACCTTCCAAAACAGCATCACTAACTGGGGAACCAGTGTTCAAATGTGTGGGACTGTGGGTGCATTTCTCATTCAAGCAGCAACAATGCCTGTGACAGCAGTCATTCCTTTGGTACATCTGGATGAGTAGCCATTATCCTTTGGAGACATTATTAAGTAAAATAGTGTTTGTTTGAACACAAACAAGGAAAAACTTCAACAGTGGGTGACCAAGATCATTACTAAGTAATTAATGAGAATACAGTGTACAACACACACTCACAGGACAGATGATGGAGTGACACCCTGTATAGGACAAGCAGATCTGAGCTGATTTCTTAGTACAGTAAACAATTTGAAACTCATCAGTTGTATTTCTGCAATTTTCCTGTAGTATGTCTATACCATGGCTGACCACAGATGACAGAAATCGCAGAAAACAAGGCTTCAGATCAAGGAGAACTATTGAATTTTGAAAATGAAATCTCACCAAAACAGCCTCAGAAACCCTCAGGATTCTCAAGCCCCTATTTCAATTTCTTCTTTTTGAGCAAAAATTTTTACCCCCCCCCCAGTCCCGGGATATATTACTCCCTCAGTTCCAGGCTGGGACCAAAGAAGTAATGTGTCAGCAGTAATGTTCCTGTGCTTGTGAGCTCAAGGAGAACGTAAGATTTCCAAGGAGGAGTCCCAGTTGCTTTGTAGGGCAGTGAGTGCCAAGCAGATGATACCAAGGACAAGAAAACATGACAGGTTAAGAAACAAAAGAGTTCTGAGGACTAGAAAGACAGCTTGGTGAGTAAAATATAAGAATGAGGACCCAAGTTCAGATTGCCCAGCACCCATATAAAAAAATCAGGCACAACAGCAAGAACATAAAACCTTAGGGCTTGGGGGGTTAGGGTTACCACAGACACAAATCGATCCCAAGGACAGCCATCTAGTCTTTCTGAAACAGTGGGCTACAGGTTCAGTGGAAGAGTCAGTATCAGAAAGCAAGATTGGATGAAGACACCTGAGGTCACCCTCTACACATGCCCATGCGCATAAACCCATGCATAAATATACTCATCATAATGCACACACATGCACGTGCGTGGGCACACAGGCATGGGTGCGCACGCACGCACGCGCGCACACACACACACACACACACACACACACACACACACACCTAGCTTTTGAACATCTACCTGGTATCCTGAAAGGCAGACCAATTTTACAATTCTCAATGTCAAGGCTTCAGTGTTCCTTGGATATCATGGAGAGCCCTTGAAAGATGTACCAGGATTCATTTGCCAGAGTTTCTCATTTGGACCCAACAACTTACATTTCTCACAACTCCACATGTTATGATGCTGCTGCCGACCAAATGCCACTGGTTACCTAGTTTCTTGCTTTTTTAAAATTTTATTTTTGGAGAATTCTATACAATATAATTTTTTATCGTATCTTTTCTCAACTGCCAACTTCTCCCAGATCCTCCACTGTACCTACCCATAAAACTTCTGGCTCTTTCTCTTTCTTAAAACAAACAAACAACAAAACAAAAGAGAAAAGTCACTAAAGACCAGAGAGACCAATTTGTGTTGGCCAACTCCAGGTTTCCTAGTTTAGAAGTGGGCTTTTTAACCTTTTCTACTTCCGTTTTGCCTTGGCAGTGTTTTATTCATCCCCAGCTATACAGGCATATAAAATAGGTATGAAAATAAAGCCTATACTAATTAATAAACCATAAGGAAATTTATTTTATTTATGTGAATGTGTGTAGGGTATATGCATGTGAGTAGCAGTGCCCTCCATAGGCCTGAAGAGGACATCAGGGTTCCTAGGTTTTTGGTGAGAGCAGCAAGTGCTCTTTAACTATCTTTCCCATGCAAAACAATGTTTTGAAGTAATTCATTAGTATACATATAATTTTACCACCTACGAAAGAGGAAAGCAAATTTGTATGCTAATGAGAAGGGTGTGCTTACTTATTTATTTTACATGGAGAATTAAATCTTAGCTTACTACAGGACCTGGAGCACCTTCAACATTTTTCAGAGTTGATCTATATTTTGATTTCATAATCATCAATGCCAAGAATACCACTTCACAAAAACATGTGGTTCAAAATGTTAGGAGAATATTTAGGGTCTTTTCAGAAATTGTGGAAATTCTATCTTAATCTGGAACCATTTATTTCATTATTTATGAAATCAAGTACTCAAATTGCAATTTTTAAAAACCACACATTGTCAAGGAGACTATGGCTGTGGCTTTTGGTGTTACTAGATGACAAGGTCTCAGAGCAGACTTCCTAATCCTCTAAACAATCTTTCTGCGCCCTCTTTCACAGTGTTCCCTGAGGTGTGGGCGTTTTGTAGATATACCCATTGGGACTGGGCTCCACAACCCTACATTTTCATTGGCTGTTGTTTTCTGTAGTGGTCTTAGTCTGTTGCAAAGAGAAGTTGCATTGATGAGATACATCCATAAAGTCTTACCAGCATGACTGCCCAAACATGAGCTGGACATAGATAAGTCAAAATGGACATGGAAAAGCCCATGAGGTCCTAACCCTACACAAAGACCTATAGGCAACTGAAGAAAATTGGTGGCAGAAAAACTAGTCTTCCCAAGGATAGAACACTCCAATTGGTCTTTAGTTGACAAAGAGGCAGCCTTGAAAACATACAAATAAGTAAGATTATATGAACCATGAAGGTTATACTTAGGAATATATATGTATATATGTACATATACATATATACATATAGGCACATAACAATAAGTAGTGGGAAAAAAGAGGCTGTGAATCTGAAGGAGAGCAGGACATTTGAAGAAAAGAATAAAAAGAGAAAAGTGTTGTGATTATAGTCACAAAAATAAAATAACCAACAAGTATTGGAACACAGTATAACTCAAAGATATGCCCACTTGATAGATGCTGAGAAACAATGGTATGGACATAGCAAAAGCTTATTTTCTGTAATTAAACTGTTATGTTTCTACAAGAGCAAAAGCTGTGAATGGACAGTTTCAACTGTATTCCATAAAACAATAGTCTCAAGCTTAAGACCAGGTGCCTCAGGCAGTGTTATTTGACAGTGAATATCATGATGACACATACAGTATGGACTATACATATGTGTTTAGAACCAAGACTATAATAAGGTCATATGATGTGACATGGGCATGTACTGCCTGGAACAGCTTAGGTTCGCTATACATGTGATTTGAAATTCAGTTTTCATAATTACATGTTTAGAGCTCTCTGGTCTACCAGGACAGATGAATCAGTGAACTCTAGATTCAGCTGTCAAAATTTTCCTGACCCATCCCCACATTAAAAGCTCATGACCCACATTTTAAGGCATGGTACAGACTATTCATTTGCCTAGAATATTTAGCATGGATACTTAGACTGCCTACCTTTAAGCTTCTTTAGCTCAGGTGCCTTTTGTAAGTGACATCATTATTAGATGGATGGATGCTTTCCCCATTCAGCATCCTTGATCACCTTATTTGAACTTATCATCTCAATCTCCCCTACAACCTGCATGGATATGGCTGTGAGTCAAATGATTCTCACTCCCTGATCAAAGGGTGAACATGTGGCTCTAACCATGGGGAGACCAAGCAACAGTGAGTGGGAAGGAAAAATGTGGAAGATGAATGAAGCTTAGTCACTTGTTGTCGAGAAATGAATAGCAAAACAGGGGTGTTATGGTTTAGTCATTTTCCATGTATTTGTTTTATATCTATTCCCTACAAAAGGAAACATTCCCTCCTGGAGGAAGAAGGGAGAATCATAAGACCTGAGGAGCAATAAAACTTATAAAATTTAGGAAGTTCATAATATTTGCAAAATTCACATCTGTTGTGGGTTTTGGTCATATTGTGACACTCAGAGACTACGTTAATGAAGTTAACCTTGAATCAAGCCAGTGAGTAGCTGATGAGAATTGGCCATAGAGAAGCCAGAAATATGGATAAAGAAGACACACAGGAAGCAGTAGGGAGGGACATAGAGATTTCATGCTCTCTTTGATCTGGGATCTGTCTCCTCCCCAGTAAAAAAGGGAAAGTCAGTGGGTCACTCCTCCCTGGCATCTTTGACCTATCAGGTTTTCACTCCAATATGACTGTTGAGTCTTCATTGGTAATAGAATAACTTAGATAAGCACAACACATATCCCTTCCACCAAGGTTACAAGATAAGAATAATTACTTCCTAGGAAGAGGATATTTTCCAGTGGATCTACCTGCAAGTTGAGCAGGGACCTCAGGTTACAGCTGTCACAATACATTGCCCATGCTAGGGAAGGCTTTTCAATATACCTGTAAGCAATTCCAGTAGCCTCACTGGTTACTAAGTTAGACCTGAGAAGAACAATTAGCTATGCCCATGTGTGCCTTATCTGAGGTGAAGAAATGTTTGTTCACATTTCTCTAGAAAAATGTTATACAATACTACTGGTATACAAACAAGGGCAGGTAGAACTGAAGGTGAGTTGAAGAGGAGAATTACACAAGCCTGCACTGGGCAGTAGACATACAACTGAAATGTGGTATAGAGTACTTGGCCTCCCTGCTGTAATAGTAGCTTCTTGATCACTGTGATGGTGATGAGACATGCAACCAAGGCTGAGTCATCTGAAAGCAGATCATTCTTAGAATTCCTGGGTTCCCAACTTTCTCTGTGTGATATGGGGTGGTGTATCTCCTAAATGAATGTGGTCCACCTGGTGAGAATAAGCATGCCCTCAAATGGATAACAGTGCCAGTGGCTGTTTGTGCCATTTGCTGTGAGTAATAAAACATACAGCTAAATCTGAGCTATCTTCTCAGGAAGCATTTGTCTGTATAAGGGCAAAATTACAATGGTAAAAATTCATGCAGATGGTATCTTCCATACAAGCCTCTGGTTTGGAAAGAAAAGTGGAGAAATAGGAAGATGAGATGCAGGTATAGACTTTCCATTTCTTACAGCCAGTGGGATGCAAAAGAAAGAGAAAAAAAACTAGATCCTTCTAGGAAACAATCCTAGGATCCAGAAACTTGGAACCTATAGGAAGAGTTTGACACCAAAGAAGGAAGATTGAGAGTGAGAGAGAGAGAGCAATTATAGAAGACACTCCTCAACAGGAATCAAAAAATCCATGATTCAGCATGCAAACAGTGGCCTGAAAAATGACCTAGTATGGGAGACTGTGACAAACAGAGAATGCTTTGCCTCTGAACTGCTTGCATTGTGGAAGACTCTCAAATAATGAATGAAAGCCTCTCATCATTGGCTTATGAGGCTGAGGGACATGGGGAGTGCATAGGATAGGCCTGAGTGCTATGGAAGCAGAGAAAGTGAGTGCTAAAGCAGTCATGAGAGGTCAAGCAGGTAAGAGGTCTGTCTGGAACACTTGAAGGCAAATGTGGCACAATTTTGTCAAATCAGAGTTCCTAAGGAAAATGCTCGAGAACAGAAAATAAAATGCTGTGCTAGTGGGATTCCACCAAGGCTATGAAGAAAGTTAGACATGAGGGAATGGTACAAGTGAGAAAGAAGCAGCTAGTCTTGAGGATAAATAGTAAATTCTCCAGAATGTGTTGTGTATACTTCTCCCTTGCAAGAAAGATACTTGGGGTAGACATTGTTCACCTAGCCTGGACCTGCTAAGCATGGCTGATGGAAACACAAAGACCATCCTGCTGACCCAGAGTCTATCAGAGCTGGGTAGCTGGTTCCAGAAGCAGACACAACAGGCTAGACCATAGCCTTGCTCCTCCTTACATCATTGTGGGTGGTGTGATACACAAAGGAAATACAGCGGCAACATCAGCACCCAAGGTGAGGAGGGTAGGAGGGCTAGATAGCACCTTCTATCTATGATTCTGCACCCCTAAATTACCCTTCTGACAATGATACAAGTGATAGAATCATTTCAAGCTGTATTGAAGCTTGTTAATGTTCCTTTATGAACTCATGAAAGTGTTTTCTTAGCCTTTCAAAACTAATTCCTACTTGCTTGGAACACACATCAGTAGACCTTCATAAATCCTGCTCACCTTCTGTAAGACAGTTTCATTATATAATGCCAACTCTAAAGTGTCTTATAGATTAGAAAATCATCTTTATGGGTATAAAAAGTAGCAGTCAAGGTTTTAAGTGAACTCATTCTATGTGAGTGTGAAAGAGCAATCACATAAGCCATAAGCTTATTGAAAGAAAGTTCTAGTACTAGGAGTGAGCAACCTCTTTATGAGTTGTTGACCATGGAGGCTGCTTTAGTCCTACAAAACAAAATGGCTTTTGCCACTGCCACTGCTGTTAGTTTCGTACCAAAGCTATGCTGTAAGTACATACCATTGAATACACAGGACTCTTTGGTTGTGTTACATGGAGAAACTCACCTGGGATTGAACTGAAAGCTGTCTCCCTGTGGGCTGGTTTTTGCCTTGTAAGAAGGATTATTTGGGCTACTCAGGGACAACTATCCTGTTAAGTTATGAACCTTGCATACTGCACTACTGTAGCTTCTGTCTTAGTCACCATGCTATTGCTGTGAAGAGAAATTGAGACTGAGGCAACTCTTATAAGAGAAAGCATTAAATTGGGGGCTTGCTTATCATGACCGAGAACATAGGCAAGCTCTGGAGCAGAACCTGATAGCTTTATACTTTGATTCTCTCTCTCTCTCTCTCTCTCTCTCTCTCTCTCTCTCTCTCTCTCTCTCTCTCCTCCCTCCCTCTCTCTCTCTCTCTCTCTCTCTCACACACACACACAGAGACAGAGACAGAGAGACAGAGAGACAGAGATAGAGAGAATGACTGGGTCTGGTGTGGACTTTTGAAACCTGAAAGCCCACCCTAGTTACACATTTCCTCCCAAAATACTTCAGCTCCTAATCCTCCTAATAATTTACTCCATGGTGACTAAGAACTAAAATATTTGAGCTTATGGGGGCCATTCCTATCCCAACCATAACAACTATGAGAATACCACAGAAAATGTCCCTCTTGGTGCAACAGTGGCTGTGCAACACTGTTTCCATAAAACCAACTTCTTTCTGATTGGACTCATGACCCATCCCACTGGGAGAGACCCATATGTGGTAATGTAATTTAGAACACAGCCTTGAGATCACAATAAGGGAAGAAAGAGTGGTGTAAGCTTAGCACCTGGGACTCAACTCTGCTTGATCAATGCACAATTTGTCTCCTAAGAATGAACTTAGCATCCTGGGATGCTCACCTACATCAAACTGCATTTACACCCAACTTCAAACAATGCAATAAGCTTTTCCTCATTAGCAACCAATAGTAACTTCCCTTTTATGCTTAGTTTTCATCTAGGAACTAGAGGCAGGGGTCAATTCATTCTAGACTAGTTTTGTGTGTATATACAGCAAGGTAAGTTGCATCCGTCAACTTTTAGAGAAAAACTTGTTATTTATTATCTTATGCCTATGTATGTCTAAGCATTTGATTAAAATCAAATATATCATTGGAAAGAACATGCATAGT
This sequence comes from Cricetiscus sungorus, assembly GCA_030556225.1. NCBI lineage: Eukaryota > Metazoa > Chordata > Mammalia > Rodentia > Cricetidae > Cricetiscus > Cricetiscus sungorus. The sequence continues at coordinate 77,330,107 of JANBXA010000007.1, read as the reverse complement.
GAGTAAAAGCTTACATAACCCAAGACTATTAAAATAAGAAACCACCCAAACTCCACTCCTTTGTAATTGAGTGCTCTTCCTCTTAGATACCAAAAAGGAATCCATGTTGAAACATGTTTTTTGTAGTGAATTACCTTCCATGGCAGTTACCCAACTGATTAAACTTCTAAGAATAAATGATTGTTGTAGCATAGACCTAATACTCATCTATAAATGTAAGAAAATAGTTAAGCATTTCCTAAGGCTCTGGATATGTCACAGAAGAGGTTCAGAAATAACTCAAGTGCCAGAGGAGAGGTAGGGTGTTTTGTAGATATTCTATTTCATTTTAAACATTCTTTCCTAGAAGAAGGAATAGGCATATTAAGCCCAGAAAGCTAACAAAACTTACAAGACTTAGGAAGATGAATAAATACACAAGATTTACAAAGCCATTTCCTAGGGTGAGGAGACTCTCTGACCTGTAACTCATGTAGGGAGCTTAAGGAATGCAGCTTTTGTGAGATTCTGGAGTGGATTTCTTGGAAGATTTAGCTGCCATTAAGCCTCCCATGTACCTGTAAGCAACACTAATAAACTCACTGGTTCACCAAGTTAGACTATTTCTTTAGTTTGCTTCTTGGTATCTTATCTGGGGCAAATAGAAGTGTGTTCACATCTCTGTAGGAAGGGTCACACAACACATCTAAAATCCCTTCTTTAGCATTCTTCAGGATCATCTCGGTAGTCATATCCATTTACTCTAAGAATACATTCCTTTAAAATGAGCCCCTTAGCCATGATATGGCATATGCTTCCATCGTTGTCATTGAGGCTGTTAAAGTTCATGAGGCCAATGAACCATAGTCTCAACTTTTGAAAATGTGTTCAAGGTAACTCTTTCTTCCCTTAAAAAAACAAACAAAAGGGTATGAAGAACGTGGAATCATTACCCACTGTTGGCAGGAATACAAACTGGTGTAGTTATTGTGGAAATCAGTGCGGAAGTTTCTCAAAAGCTAAAATTAGAACTGGTTTATGAGCAAATGCAGCACTCCTAGGGATAAACCAAAAAGACACTACATCCTACCACAGAGATGCCTGTCCATTTTATTCATTGATGCTCTATTCACAATAGCTTAGAAATTAGAACAGGCTAGCTAGCTACCTACCAACTGATGAAAGATTATGGTAAAATAGTACATGTACACAATGACATTTTGTTCAGCTATAGAGAAAAATGAAATCATGAGATTAGAAGGAAACTGGATGGAACTGGAAATACTATACTGATTGAAGTAAACAAGGCCTAGTAAGATAAATGCTGCATTTTATTTCTCACATATGTGTCTTAGCCTTGAATTCTTAGTGTGTTTAATGTGGAGTACATATAAATAGAGGACAATTCCAATAAAGGATGAAAGGGAATAAGAGAGAAAAGACCTAAAAGGGGGTAGAGAAGCACACAGGTGCTATAAAAGTAGAACAGGGGTACTTAAGTGAATGGAAATGGACTGAGAGGAAGAGCATAGGAAAATCTGGGAACTGGATAACCAATACTAAAGACATATGAAAAGGCAGAATGGAACTTACTATTTTATAAGCTTATTAAAATATAATTTATGCATTTGAATGGAGGTACTCTATATATGTTGATAATGCTGCTCCAAGAATTTGATAATGTGTTATGGACATCATTAGTCACATGGCATGGAGAAATCAAGGTGGGGCTCATGAGATATTTCCATGAGCAAAGGTATTTATGTTCAAGACTGATGACCTGAGTTCAATCCCCATTTCCAATCCCCAGAAGCCACATGATAGAAGGAGTGAACTAATTCCTGTAATTTATCCCATGACCACATGCATGCTATGGCACTTATGTGTACAAACAAATAAATAAATGTAGACAGGAATAAATCTGAAACTGAGCTTGACACTTTCTCCTTTCTGGCTTGAGTTTATAGTGGTAGAAGTTGCTTTGCAAGGCAGTGTAGGAGAAAAGTCATCATCTTGGCCAGCTATGAACCCTACAAGCTACAATAATAACTAGCTTGGCAGGATGAGCCTATTGGTCCAATAATAACACGGCTGTCATGGGAGTAATGAACTGCTTTCTGATTTTTTTGAGGCCTGCACCACAGGAGGAATGCATTCCTGATACTGTAAACCCAGTCAGAGCTGGTGGCTACGTAGGTAATAGGCTCTTGGGGAGAACCCATTAAATGACCATGTGGTCAAACTGCCTTCTAAATACACATTGATATGCAAACATCAGTGCTGTACCCAGCCTTCTTAGTGCAGAAACCCATAACTAGCCATTGAGCAGAGAGTGAGTGACAGTAAAGTTCTTAGCTCTAAATGAGGTAGCTATGTCATTCCTTACAAGGTTCAAGGTTCAGAGAACATCATGTGCAAGAAGGGAAAAAAAAGAACAAGGTGGTAAGGAAGCATCTTCTATAAATGACAGCTTCCTGTACAAGACTCAGGAGGTGGCTGGAGAAAGGGGTGTCACTTTATTCAGTGGTGTAGCCATTGATAAGCTGCCCACGCCCTAGTAAATAGCCTTCCCCCACTCCATGCTCCACCAGGCAATCTTAATTAAGCTAAGTGGGTGACACACACACACACACACACACACACACACACACACACACACACACGAGGACATGAAATCTAGAAGAACTGTTGTAAAAAGAAATGTGTTATTGGGAGAAGGGGGAAGATAAGAGAGGGTGATGAAGGGGTTGTGAACATATCTAAGAATCTACAATGTATGTACATGGAGCTGTCAAAGAATGTTTTTAAACATGGGAAAGAAAGGATAAGCATACTTTCCAATTACTCCTCTTCCTAACCAGAGTCAATAAGACTCTTGCACTGGGAATTTGAACACAAATTCATAAACCAGTTCCTCATGCTGACTCTACACCATTGGAGTCAAAGACACCCTGAAAAGTCATTGCATTCCTGTTCATGATACCCAGATGCTAGAGCTACCTCAGGTCTGACTTAACTAAAACCAGTGAGCCTACATCACTCTGTTTCCAACACCTCTCAGTTCTTATTTCTAAATTCCCCTTTGTTTTAAGCATTCAAGTCTTCTGTGGCTTAAGACTTTCCAAAGTGTCATACATAATGAAAATTGGAGCTCCTCATCTTACATAGAAAAGATGGTACATGAGACATGATGCTCAAGCTGAATGTTCTCCATACACCTGGAAACACCTCTGGCAGCTTCCAAAGAAGCTGAATTTCTGAGAGACACAAACTGAATCCCTTGGCCTACAACACCTGCTCATGTTTGGGGCACATTACCAAAGTCAGCAAAGAGATAAGGGCTTGGGTAGCATCTGCTTGTTTTAAGGGTCAATGAGTAACATTTAGATTTCTTCCTTCAAATTTTTAATTATAAATCCCAATACTAGTTTATCCTCAATGGACTCTGCCCAAAGCTTGTTGTTCCAGACTACTTAGTGGCTTCTCAATTCGTTGCCACATACAGACATCAATATTTGGCTCCAGCACACATCTGAGGATGTGCTTCCTCCAAAGAAATACAATAGAAAATAACAGCAGCAAATCAGCCAACTCACATTAATTTCAGAAAAATAATTAAAGATCAGGCATCTGCAAAGATGTGGCCACTGAGGAAGCCCATACAGAAATATCATACCATGGCCCCAATAAGAGTGGTCCACAGACTGTCATGGTGCAGTTTTCCTCCATTGGACAACTTCACTAAGTGACTTCAGGAAGCAATGGCCCTGCCATGGAATTTGGGGCAATTTTGCTTCTAGATTTGACTATTTCATGAGACGGCATATGGATCCCAGGAAATCACACAAGCTAAGTCTAGACTGTCCTATTTTAGAGACCAAAGACTCCAATTTAAGAGTTTGAGACAAGTCCATTCTCAAAATTATTTTTGATTGGGACACTTCACCCAAAGATAGGAGGCCTTAGCAATGCTGATTACTAGCTAAATCAGTCCAACCAAAACCCTGCTCATCCAGGAAGTGATCTAAAGCGCTTCCATCAGAATTTCAGAAACACTGGGTCATACTAGCTCATTAAGAGACGGTGTCATTTAATGGAGAACAGGGCAGTCAATAAAAGGAGTCAGCCTCCTCTGAGTTGTTCATTAGTCATTTAAGGAATCATGCATCAAGTACTTTGGAGAAGTTTAATCATGTTCCCAAAGTGAGTATCTTGTAATTATGTCAATTCATTTAAAAATTCCTGAATAAAGTCAAAAGATTACCTGAGGATACCCTGAAGCCCAATCTCAGACTGGGATGTTTAGTCTGCAAAGAAGTCAAGGGTAGAAGGAGTTGTGTAGGGTGCATCTCACTCATATTTGTTCAGACATAGAAAAACCACTCCTGACAGAGGCTAGACCTATTGCCATAGCCATCAGAGGCTAGACCTATTGCCATACCTATCAAAACCCTATTTAAACCCTTTCTCCTTTAAGTTGCCTTTGTCAGGTTGTTTCATCACAGCATCATAAAGAACACCACCTTTGAACCTTTGCTCATTGACTTCTCTGTAATGTAACATGTATCCTGAGATGGTGCCACAGCCCTACAAATGCTGGCTTTTGTTTGTAGTTGATTTCTTCTCTTGCAGCCACAGAGCTCTAACAGACAGAAAATTTCAAGATCCTAAAAAAGCTAGCCCCAGTGATCTCATCTCCTTTCTCCTTGCTATAAAATGCCTACAAGCATGTGCAGCTCCATCTGAAGAAGTGAAATGTCTCCAATTATGTTTCTGCACCCAAACATCTGCATGGCATTTCAGCCCACAGTTTCACACCTTCATTAATGGGGGTAGAGTCCTCAAACACTTGTGAAGTTAAAAATAAGGAGGACTGTTGGCATTATCTCACTTTTCAGAGAAGAAACAGAAGGTTTCTGAGATAAATGATCTTGTCCCAAGATATCGTAGCTCACATGTGGAGCAGGAACACAGATTCAGTTGTGTCTGTGTCTTGTCTACTCTGAGAATTCAGTGTTCACTGTCAGTCTTTGGTGCCTCCAGACTGATGTTTATAACACTGTGTTAGAATCCTGGATTCTGATTCAGTGATCCACTGTGATGGTGATATGTAACTGCTCGGAATCAGGTTCACCATGCACAGATTAAGGACCTAGCACCAGTCTGTCCTTATTAACTTATCACATTGACTGATTCAGAAAACATCCTTGGGGGTAGGATGCAGGCTCAATAAGATCAAAGGATACTGTTTCATGAAGAGAGATGCAGAGAGAGAGAGAGAGAGAGAGAGAGAGAGAGAGAGAGAGAGAGAGAGAGAGAGAGAGAGGAGGGAAAGAGGAAGGGGGAGGGGAGGAGGAGGGAAGAGGGGGAATAAAGAAAGGATTTCTCACAGTGCAAGAAGCTGAAGCAACCATTCAGACCCAGAAAGCCTTGTTTGGTATAAAACAATGGAAGTAGTCATTAGGAAGCAGATTCCAGAGCCAAAACAGCACACCAGTAAAGCAGTGAAGCATGGATTCAACATGCCTGACCTGGAATTCTGATAAGTCATTATCTAACAATACAGTTACAGATACCTTTCCTAGTTTTTAAACTTTACAGGAGATAATCACTACTTTACTCTCAACTTCTTTGAGACCAGTGTTTTAGCTTTGACGTGAAAGTGAGATCACACTATGTTTGTCTTTCTGTGACTAGCATGTTTCACATACCATAAGTTTTAGAGGTCCATTCTGTCAGGACATCATCGTTTCTATGGCTATACAATATCCCTCTGTGTGTGTGTGTGTGTGTGTGTGTGTGTGTGTGTGTGTGTTCATTATTTTATGCAAACATTAGACAGAATATTACATAGCTCATAAGCATTTATGTCATTAGTCAATCAAAAATCATTTTTAAGAAGGAGATAAAATCAGAAGACCTCTTTGGGTATCAAGAAAGCTAAACAAAAAGGAAATGATGTAGGAAAAGTGGACATCACTAGTTGACTCTAAGATTTCTTACATTAGGATGCAGGTGAATGGAACAGGACCCATGGGAAGCAAATGCATCTCAGGAGACTGACTCTGGGTTGGCCAGTGTGGTAAATAACATCCTGTGCTATCAGGATGCTCAAATGGAATGTGCAATTGGAAGGCAGATGAAGCATGGAGCCAGATGTTCTCAGAAGCTGGACCAATTATCAGAAATTCCATCCCTTTCTCATTCCATCTCAGCTAAGGTTACTCTACATCTGGCAGCTGGTCCTTCAGGAACTCAATGCATTATTCCTAGTCCTACAGAACCCAAGATGCTTCCACAGTATACATACTCTGTGTCTGTCTCTGTGTTTCTGTCTGTATCTCTCTCTGTGTGTTTCTCTGTCTCTCTTTCTGTCTCTTCTCTCTCTCTTTTTTCTTTCTCTTTCTCTTCCCCTTTCCACATAAATCAACAGAGAGCTCTGCTCCATCCCAGGTGATAAATGAAACCCTTCCCTAAAGAGTTTGGCCTGAACCCAAAGCAGCAGCTTGCTTGTCGATTTATTGTCCACTTAAATCATTCTTGCCTCTCCTGACAAAATGTTAATGACAAAATATAGGTGATCTTCCAAGAGATGGAAAAGCCATATTTTTGTAACTGGAAATTAGAAATGCATTATTAACAATGAGCATTAATTATATATTTAAAAGCCCATGTGGGAGGGGTGATGGGGGGCATAATTTGCAGAAAGAGTGGAGATGTGGAGTCCAAAACTTCTCAGGAACATTTTATTAAGCATTGATACTATTTCCTGCATCTATGAATATTTCATTTGGAATGTTTATTTCATCTTATTATTCAGCCATTGCTCCTCAGCTAAGCCCTGGTTTTAGACAAGTTTCTCACTTTCCTGATCTTATTTGTGAAAGAGTGATCCCTTTGCAAAGGTGATGTATGGTTCTGAAAAGGAAAACCCTGGAAGCAAATTCAAATCCACTCTGTCCCCACAGAGATACAACAGCAATAGTGGCCCTAAGTGTATGGAGGGCAGTAAACAGTTCTGTGGGCAAGGAAGAAGTCTTTCTCATTCTGCAGTAGAATCCCTGGTCCAAGTCTAGACAATGTCCTGTCCTCCTGTCCTGCCCCATCACAAACACACACACACACACACACACACACACACACACACACACACGCTGCCGCCACCGCCGCCAACACCACCACCACCACCACATCTTGATTGAATGTGCCAGTTCTGGATGGAGCTCCAAGCATGGATTTTAGGAACTACACAGCTTGTTGGATATACAGATAAGCACAGACATATAAATACACATGGCCCATGACACATAGACATCTGAACTGAACACATGGAGCTGACAATAAGCATATAGCTGGTGACTGGCTTCCTGGAGGCAGAAATGACAGCTATGCTTGTATCTGTGTCCCTAGCCTGCATGTAAGACCATTCATTTGATTTGCATGGTGATATAAGTACTGTATCTAGTTTCAGACAGTTACCTTGCACTATCTTTGCAAGCTCACAACAAGCCTTGACCCAGCAAGCAGAGTTTCACAAAGGCTAAGAAAATGAGCCTTAAGGACACAAAGTGGTACATGTTAGCACAGGATTGATAATGAAGACTGAATGGTTGGAGAGGTGTTCAATAGTTAAAACCCCTGCTGTGTGTTGTTTAGTTTCACCATTAAACTTAACACAACCTACGATCATCTGAAATAACAATCTTAATAAGCAACTTGTCTAGATCAGGGTGGCCTGTGGACTTGGATTAGGGGATTGTCCTGATGACTAACTGGGGGGTGAAGGCCACCATGAGTGTGGTTGGCACCTTTTGTGGGATGTGCACCAGACTGCCCCAGAGTAGCAAGGCTAGCTGAATGTTAGCAAGAAGGAGCTATGTGTCTCCTCTGCTCTTGAATGTGGTCTGACAATTTAAGTTCTTGCCTTGATTACCCTGAAATAACAGGCTGGAATCTGGAATTGTAAATCATAGAAACCCTTTATTCCCCAAAGTTCTTTTGGTCAGAATATTTTACAACAGCAACAGAAATGAATCTGGAACACCTAGCAAGCATGAGGACCAGAGTTCAAATCCTTTGAGGCACATAAATGTTCAGTAAGTGTGGCAGGGGCCTGCCTGTAATCCCAGCATGAGTGACATGTACTCATGGGATCCCTAGGTATGCTAGCTGGCCAGAATAAGCATATCAGTGAACACTGGGTTCACCCTGCCTAGGTGAGTCAGGTGAAAAAGAGTGGAAGAAGATCCCCAAAGTCAATGCACACTCACATTGATGTGAACCTGCACACTCACAGTGATATGAACATGCACACTCACAGTTATGTGAACAGGCACATTCACAGTTATGTGAACATGCACACTCACAGTGACGTGAACATGCACACTCACAGTTATGTGAACATGCACATTCACAGTGACGTGAACAAGCACACTTACAGTTATGTGAACATGCACACTCACAGTGACATGAACAAGCACACTCACAGTGACATGAACATGTACACTCACAGTGTGAACATGCACACTAACAGTGATGTGAACCTGCACACTCACAGTGATGTGAACAGGCACACTCACAGTGATGTGAACAAGCACACCCATATTCACACCACATACATGTATACATGAGTAAACAAACAAGAAACTCGACTTCAAGGCTACTACTTTAGTTATTGTGTAAGTCTGCTGAGCATCACTGGTGTCTTTGTTAGGGTTTCTATTGCTGGGACCAAACACCATGACCAAAGCAAGTTTAGAGAAAAGGGCTTATTAGGCATACATTTCAGCATTGCTGTTTATCACTGATGGAAGCCAGGACAGGAACTCAAACAAGGCAGAATCCCAGAGGCAGGAGTTAATGCAGAGGCCATGGGGCAGTGCTACTTACTAGCTTGCTTCCCCTGGCTTACTCAGCCTGCTTTCTTGTAGAAACCAGGACTACCAGCTCAGGGATGGCACCAACACAGTGGGCTGAGCCCTCCTCAATCAATCATTAATTAATAAAATTATTTACAGCAGTGGTTCTCAACCTTCCTAATGTTGCTGCCCTTTAATACAGTTCCTCATATCATAGTGACTCCCAACCACAAAATTATTTTTATTGGTACTTCATAACTATAATTTTGCTACAGTTATGAATTGTAATATAAACAGGTTGAGAACCACTGTCCTATAGGCTTGCCTATAGCCTGATCTTATGGGAGTATTTAGCTTGTGTCAATTTGACATAAAACTATCTAGCAACTGGTAAACTTAAGACAATAACCATCCTGATCCTAAGCAGCAGGCGTACATCCTGAGACCATCAATGAATCAATCATTCCTCATCTCATTCTCAGATGCTCACAGAAATTAAGCATGCTTCTTTTCCTTAGTCATCGATAGAAATTAAGCCACTTACCCACACACACAGCTTGCAAGTGTGAATCTGGACTAAAATGGCTTGCTCTAAGGCAGGAGTTTCCCCCTTAGATATCAGGCAGAGATGCCAAGCGCTAAGGACATTTTCCTTGCAGCCTGCTTCTGGACTTCCATGTGATGTTTCCCTGACTGTTATATTTTTTCCTGTGTAGGACTCCAGGCACCAAAGGCTTGGTCTGAGTTCTACTTTCTGTCCCAGAATTCCTGAGCCAATAAATTGGTCCCTAGAAATTGCCTTTTTCCCCTGTCCAAATATGCTCTCCAACTTCTGAGTTTTGTTTTGACTTGGAAATAAACTCCAATGGGGAAGAGCAGTAAGAGCCCTCACTGAGGCCTTCTTCTGTGGCATATTCCTCATCCAATGATCAGGCCATGACTGTGGAGCTTCCTGAGTGACTGCTAAGAACCCCCACTTAAGAAGCTCCTCTCCTAAAATCCATAAACAAACGGCACATACAGTGAAATCATACCAAGTCCCTGAATTGGAGTGAAAAGTTCAAAACACCATTCCCATTTCTTAAAGAGCATTTGGTGACATTCTCACGGAAGCACATTAAGGACAAAGAACAGCAGGTTTTGAAGCTGTGTGAAATGTGAGATCACAATTAAGTAAATTATCTGGAAGTGTGGTGGGGCACAAGGATAGGCTAAGGATAATACAAATGCTAACAGCATTCACTGGTAAATGAACACTTTAAATTTTCTTTTCATAGCAATTGACTTTTCCCTAATTCTCAGTTTTACAGAGACAAAAACACCGTTGCCTTCATCACAGATGGAAATAAACATCTAAGAAACTACAACACTTAATGGTCTAGTGTTGAAATTTACAAGGAGACCAAGCATCATAGACTTGGGAGGGAACGTGCAAGATTCTCCAATGTGCTCTTGTGTCCACCAATACTAGTGTTTTATTTACCAATTTAATCTGTTTCTCCATTTCAGATATAACAGTATCTTTGCTAAACAAATGCATCCAGAGACCTGGCATGTGACCACAGCTCTCCTCTCCACCTTGGAAGATAGTAGAGGGGCATCTCCACCACCACTGTCTGGTACATATTCAGCACCACTCCAGGAAAAGGATAAGGTTACATTCAGTCATGATTGTGTCCCTGCTACTGCCATATCTCTGTGTGCCTCATGAGTACTAAATATTGTGTGTGGAAGGAGTAAAGGAGGAACACTGGCATTTTCTTACCAAAGACTTCTGCAAAACCGAAGCCACCCTCCCACACCAGGTCCCAGCCAGATACGGAAAAAGTCATGTGGACAGTCAGGTGTCCTATATGTCTATGGAGTCCATGGGCCTTCATTCACATCTCCACATAGCCCATAAGCCATGGCATTAACAAAGAGTAAACAGGTTCTGACTTCTGACAAGTGTACACAAATTCATCTCACTTATCATGGATGTTGTTTTCCTGGAAATAGCTATGAGAAAAACATAACAATTTCTTTCAAACTTGGGGTGAACTTTTTACTCACTTTCTGGGCAGCTCACCTTTACAGTCACCTTACTCCTATAGAAATGAAAACTTGATTTAAAAAATAGAAATAAATGAGAGCTGTCAGCCTATTTTCTAATGGTGCAGATTTCCTCCCTCAAGGCCAAAGCTATAACTTTAATATTAAAATACATGTTCATCATGGTCCTCACCAGTGCCTGTTAAGCCAGAGATGAGGCAAGAAGCAGAAAAGACCAACAGTATATTTTCATTCAATCTTTCTTAAAATAATGGTGCATGGAACTTTATGTCATTACTTTTTAATGATCTTAGCCTAGTTAATAGCACAGTAATATTCCAAAAAGGAGCAGGGAATTATTTCCACATTTAATTTTCATTGCAAAAAAAATTGAAATGAGCCATCTCTATTTTTTTCTCTTTGCCAGAGAAGCTGTCTACTGCCTATGACTGTATTAGCTCTGCCACACTACAGCTGAGCTAATGGATCAGAAACAAGTGATTGGTCTCCTATTCTTCTGAGCATGGTCAAGCACCAGCTGACTGGCTCTCAAAAACCTGGCTATTTCAGTGACTACCTAAAGTTTGCTTGATTTTCCATCAACTTGGGTCCTTTCTACCTTCCAAGTCACATGACTTGGGGTTGTGATGTGTGCTGATGTCTGGACTACACAGAATAATCGGGAGAGAGGGTAGCAAGACAATGCCCTACAGAGCATGCCTTTATGTCACTGTTTCACAGTCCTAGTCAAAAGTGTAGATGATCTAATGTGGCTCAGGCAAGGCTCTGTCATCTGTTCATGGTTTGTTCATGAGCTATTATGTGTGAGGAACTGTCCCAAACCTTTGCACTCCTTAGAGGGTGTTCCTGTGGTGGACTTGAGTTTGTTCATTCATTCGTTTGCTCCCAATCATGCTGTGTCCCAAGTTTCAAGAACCTCTTTACATGTGTAGAGGCTGGGGAATAACTTTAGATATTTTTCCTTAAGTACTGCCCATCTTGCTTTTGAGAGATTGAATTGCAATGGCTTAGAACCTACCTAGTAGGCTAGGCTTGCTGGTCAACAAGCCCCAGGGATCGACCTGTCTCTGGTGCTCTAGCCCAGGAATTATAAGGCATGCTGCCATGGACAATATATTATTCTTTTAAAAAAATAATTTTTGAGATAGTGCTTACTATGGACCCTGGCTGGCCTAGAACTAACTATGCAGACCAATTTAACTTTGAACTCATAAAGATCTATGCACTTCTGCCTTCCAAGTATTGGGTGGGATTAAAGCAATGTGCCATCACATATGGCCATGATCAAACTTTTTAACATGGATTCTGTGATTTTAACTCAACTACTTAGCAAGCGTGGTACCAAATAGGCCATCTCTGTAGATGCAAGATGCTCTTGACTGAGTAAAGTAGAACTGACATTGATGAGTGTGGAGGCTTACGACTATAATTCCAGTACTTTGGAGGCAAAATAGAATTGCTGCAAGTTTGAGGTCAGCCGGCTCTACATAGAAAAACCTAAGCCAACCAGGGCTATAAAGGGAGAACTTGTCTCAAAAACAAAGAAACGAAAGAGTACAACTAACTTAATAATAAAGTTTGCAGATGAGAGAGAATAAAAGGCAAAAATTCCACTTAAGCAGATGAATGCACGTATGGTGTATCACAAATGACATTAATTTTTAAAAATGAGTGTATTATACTACAGTGAGATGTCATCATATGTCTGAAAGAATAGCTGAAATTAAAGACTACCTTATGGAAACTTATAAGTTCAAAAGCTAATTTTAAAACAGAAATACCCTGCATGGGTGGACAAAGCTGAGGGTTATTAAATGAAAATCCCAGCTCCAGTCACAGGTCACCTACCTATATTAGGCAGATGCTCGAGAAGTACCCCAAACAACACATGATACTACTTGTTGCTCCTGGATGCCCACCATAACTGCATCCATAAGTCTCCATTGCTGAAGATACCGCACTTTAGCAACAGGACATAGAGTCTTTAACTGAAGGACAATGAATACCTGTCTGACTTTCACAGAGTAAGGTGTCATGTGGGCTTCTGGGGAGAAAAGACCTTAATGACCTTGTCCAGTACTAGACCTGGCATTCTACATTGTATACCTGCCAGACAAGATGTGACCATTGGTGAAATAGTGGAATAATGGCTACAGATGATGGGAGATGTCATTCTGTAAATATGTTTCTCTTATTGGTTAATGAATAAAGCACTGTTGGCCAATAGACAGGCAAGATAGGCATGACTAGGAGACAAGGAGGATTCTGGCAGCTGTAGTAGAGAGGAGCCAAGATGTAGGGATTTGAGAGAAGAGGTCCGGATCCTCTCTCTGGTAAGATAAAACCATGTGGAAACACTTAAATTAATAGAAATGGGTTAATATTTAAGACAGAGCTAATCAGTAAGACATGCTAGTAACAGGCCAATAGTTTTATATCTAATACAGTGTCTCTCTGTGTTATTTGGGGCTGCTGTGACTCTGGAACCAGGCTGGTGGGAAACTGCTCATAACAAGTAACCAATTACTTTCTTATTGTTTCTGTAGCCTTTTCCACAGGAGAAAATTTGTGTCTATGATTACAAACCTGAACAAACTCCCATGTCTAGGGGGAACCTAAGTTGTTGTTTAGCTATGTAGTCACATTGTCAAATTGCCTTCTAAATATTTAAGCTTATGCCAATAGAGATATGCTATGTTCGGCCTTGCTTTTCTTTTCAGTGACTAGCGGTTAATGCAGAGATTCATAACTACTCAAAGTCCTGAGAATAAGTGACCTTGAGTGTGCATCAGTAGATGGATTGTCTGTACCAATCTCATGCAGGAAACATTTTGCAAAAGAGAGGGCAAAGAATGTAAGTACTGGAGCACATTGAGGAGAGCTGTGAAATGCTGTCTTTTGTACATAATATGGCCATTGTACACATGAATCCACAGTACCTGTGATTACTTGTACAAGATCAAGCCAAAGTTCCAGCATGGATGGAACACCCCTAGTTGAGAAGAAGCTACTGGCAGTTGATAACAGATGTAGAAAAGAGATTTATTTTTCTTTTGAGTCTGTGAATAAACTCAGTAAATTAATTGGGAAGGAAACACATTGGGGCATCCCAGCATCCCAGGGAGAGATAGAAGGGAGAGGGGTAGATATGACTAAAATACTTTTATATATGTATGACATTTCAAGGGACATATAAAAATTTTATTTTTTAAAGACAAACACCACAATAATTTGTGAAAATGCAAAGGAAGTGTGAACTTCATACATTTTAGTTTTTGAGCATAAAATAAATGCTCAAAAATGGTTCTGATAGCCTTATAAAACTAAACCCACTTCTATCCTTCAAACTAGGCCTTCCACTCATAAGAAACTATCCTTAAAAAAGTGAATCAGTCCTTAACAGAAGACGTGTGCCCCATGCTTAGTAGTATTCCTATTCCTAACAGCCAACACTGGCAAAAGACCCAAGAATGTGAGAATCAATGAACAAACTAGAGCATCTTCATTCAATGGAGTACTGCTCAATAAGCAAAGAAACAAACCACAGGTCTCTGCTTCAATAGAGGTGAATCTCAGGCACTAAGCAACAGGAGTCATTATGTAGGAATATATACAACAGGGTTCTATGAATATCAACAGGTAAAATCAGGCTGTGATAGAAAAGGAATCATGACAGCTGAGGCATCTTCAGGATTGTGGATTAACAGGGAATGGTTCTTAGGGTATAAATATAGGGTAACAGTTGTGCCCATTAGCATGGCAGGTGCTTAGGTTACACAGATGTCTTAATTTATCAAAATTAATTCAATCCTACATTTAAGAATTGTCTAGTTCATGGTCCATGCTGTAGTCAAGGCCCATGTTGATGTCCATGGTATGTACTATTACTAGAGACCATGCTGAGGTCTGTGGTCCAGGCTGCCTCCACAGGTCTGTCCTGTCACTGAAGACCATGTTGAAGTTCATGATCCATGCTGCCACTGACTATAAAGAGCAAGAAAGCTTCATTCACTATCGTATGGATGACGGCTGACTCATAATTGAGAATGAGGGACATAGAAGGCTTCTGTGACAACCTCTTCCCTCCACTCTCATCCTCTCCCCAAAAGAAACAGTCTGGATAGAATGCTATTGAATATAACTCTTAAAAATTATGACATGGATGCTAAAGTGTAGCTGTTCACAATTGATGGCTTCTAAAGGGAGTGGGGACTCAGTTTTCCATAAGGGACTGGCTACTGGAAGTTTGACATGCTACAGTAGGTATATGGACAACACAGATTAAGATTCTCATATTTTTTTCTTTGAAGGAGTCACAAGGATGGGGGTGGACCTGGGAGGACTGGAAAGTGAGTGTGATTGGGGTGCTTTATGTCAGATGCCCAAATAATTAATAAAAATATTATATTAGATAAAAATAATTACCCATCTAATTGTAAAATGTATCTTAAAATATCTCTGGGTTATTTGTTATAAATAGGACATCTGTAACACCTCCTTCAAGATTCAAGAAACATTGTGAAAGAGGAAATGGAAAAATATGACACAGAGGATGGGGGGATGAACAGCAAAAAGGCATCTTGTGAGCACGACAGACACTGCACTCATGAATGCACTGCAGCTGAGTTTACCTGCACAAAACTGCAGGTTCTAAAATTTTATCATGGATGGGATGGGCTCATGGAAGTGAGGGACTGCTGGCAAGTGATGGCTGTTGGGTAAGGGGTACCAAATTTTCAAGTCATGTTTTGGTGTAGACACTGATAAATGTCCTTATTTCAGCAAATCACCTCCTACCTCCCATCCCAGGCATGTTCACACAGGAAGGGAAGACATGAAAGTGGAAGGGGAACTTGTTGACAAAAAGAGTTCCAGCAGGAAAGGGGCATATGGAAGAGAAGAAGTGGAGAAAAATGATTAAAATTAATGTAAAAGTAAAAAAAACATCAGAATATCATAGTCTAGTTAATAATACATATGCTGATATCTGAAAGCTATTCTGAAATTTATCAGTCATATTGGATGGATGGATGGATGGATGGATGGATGGATGGATGGATGGATGAATGGATGGGTGCATGGATGATGGAAGGATGGGTAGATAGATGTGTGGATGGCCAGACAAAATAAAAACAGGAGGAAGCAGCCAGTGTATGCAAGCTCTTCAGTGAGGATGTGACTGTGCTAACAGCTTCACCATTGCCCCAGGACATCAGAATCCAGCTTCTTCTTTAGCCTTTCAATATAAACCCACATTAGACACTCACCAGGGCGCTTCCCTGCCTTCAGTCTCAGACTAGGGTAGTGTCACTGGTCCTCTTTGTCCTGAGGCATCTGAATGCAGTGACTAAGTACCTACCAGGTTCTCTGCCTACCCAGTGTGCTACTATCTAAGCTGGGCTTCCTGCTCTCAAATTTTGAAAGCCAATCACTAGATCCCTAATGTAGAGTTACTATCCTATGAGCACCAATGGAAAAGTTTGTTCATAAATGATCATCTTTCACATATCTTCAGTTTAGGAGTCATTGTATCTGATTTCCAGGTGAGGATACAAAGATTCAGGCTTTGGGAAATTCTTGTAAGTGTGCATAGCCATCATGTACAGCTTAGTGCCACCATGAAAACCTAGGGTGTCTGATTTTAAATCCTATGTGTTTTAATATGCCCTGAGATTAGTGGTTAGACACGATAACCTTTAAGGTTCTTTCTCATTGCATAATTCTAATTCTATAAAGGCAGGAACCATTGTTGATTATAGTCATTAAATTTAAAGTGTTTGCTGAAATTAAGTATAAGTTAATAAGTAGCTGATCCTATCTCAGACTACCTGAAGTCCCTGCAGACTCCTAACACATAGCACAAATGAAGCTAAACAAAGCCATTGACACAGATCTGAGAAAAGAACCCTGCTGTCTCCAGGATCATAGGATGAACTGTTCTGTTCACTATAGTAAACATTGAAGGTTTTTCTAGAGCCACACAAAGGGGAGGCATAGACAGTTCATGGCATTTGTTCTCAGAGCAAATGACTGAATTAATTTTTCCTGAACAACTTGGTAGGTATGTACCATATTCTTATTTAAGAAATGATAACTCAACAATGAAGAGTGTCTGATTTAAACAACAGAAAGACAAGGAAACATCATCCTCCTAGACAAATCCAGGGCATGATCTGAAGGCAAGATAGAACCTTACATAAAAACTAGGTGAAACATTTGCCCAGAATTGAAAATTTATCTCATGTATTTCACTTCATGATAATATCATAAAATATTGATTTAGAACTGGGAAACTTAGGATAAATGACGGCATTAACTGTTCTTTCAGTTGGTATGGGACTGAAATAGATTAATGACTGGTTTCTAACACAAATTCGCAGGTTAGACACACTCTGTAGTTATTGTACACTCATTTCACATTTTGCTATTAAATGTTGGGAATGCAGGTGATCAGTAAAACTGTGGCAACATCCCCTTTTATAAACAGCATTTTGTAGCTTTCAAAGACTTTCAACACCATTCTCTCTCTCCCCTTCCCTTTCTCCTTCCCTCTTTTCCTCTTTTCCTACTTTCTTTTCTCCTGTCCTCCCTCTCTTTTTCCCTCTCATCTCTAAATTTCACTCACCACATATGAAAACAGAAGGAGGGTTATCGAAGCACCACGGGCATGACATTGCCTTTCTTTTTTTGATAGAAATATCAAAAGGAATAGCCAGTCAGATATCTGTAGGTCAGAGAGTCTCCAGCAGAAATATGGAAGTTTCCTGGGCTCAGCATTGCCCACTCCCAGGGGATTCAAGAAAGGAACAACTGTCTTATTTTGTGCACCATTTTGAGACTCCTCTCCTCTGCCCATACATGAAATGAAAGGTCCTGCCTGGGCTGCTTAAATGTTCAGACATCCTAAAACATCACAGAAGCTGGTAGCAGTGAGAAATTCACAGAGGAATAATGTTTCGTCCTCTTGGTTACAGCAAATCCCTGAGACCTGGGACTTTTAGACTCACCTAATTCTGACATATGTTTAGTCTCCCAAAGGAGAAGACATGCGCTTCGGGTTTCCAGGTGGTTTGGAGAACATGTACCTTTTATTTACTTCACTTTATTCCTTAAGGGAAAGCTGATGGGTGCAGAGAAGACAAAAATATGTGTTCTGTGCTAAGGTTCATGAGTCATAGACATGCTATCAACAAAAGCTAGTTCATGGCCACTTCCCCTCTGACACAGGCTGTCACACCAAGTCTCTATAACCCAGCCTATCAGATCACCCACTTGCCTATAAACTAATCAAAAGTTGCAATGACCCTGTGTATAAATTCTAAGTTAACATTTTAAAATTAGTTTTGTTCTTTGTCGATCACATCTAATGCATTTGATTAAACTCTCCTTCTCACTCTCCAATCTCCCTCTCATTCCTATCAAAATTTCCTCCCCCATACTAGTCCCTTTCCTAGATTCATGACACATGATTCTGTTTTTTTCCCATAGTTTCATGACCCATTTAGTTTAACCAGACTTTTCAGTATGATTTCTGGTTTGGAGTTGTTCATTGGAACCTTGTGAAAACTATTTTCTAGGTAAGACACAACCTTTGAGTCATGAATCCACAGTAGCTAAAAGTATTTGCACAACGTCTGCATTGGTTGGTTTCTTGTCAACCTGACACAAGCTAGGGTCACCTGGTAAGAGGGAACCTCTATTGAGGAAATATTCCCAAGAGATTGTTCTGTATGCAAACTTGGGAGACATTTGATTGTTGAAAATGTATATGGACTCAGCTCACAGTTCATAGCACTTCCCCTGGGCAAGTGGTCATGGGGTAAGAAAGCAGACTGGATAAGCAATAGCAAGAAAGTGAGTAAGAGAGTTCCTTGATGGTTTCTGTTTAAGTCCCTACTTCCAGTTCCTGCCTTGAATTTTTGCCCTGACTTCCCTTCATGGTGGACCACACTATAAGCTGAAATAAATTGTTTCCTTCCCAAGATACTTTTAGTCATGTTGTTTTATCACAGCAATAGAAAGTAAACTAAGACAAGGTTTGCACAAAAATGGGCTCATCAATTCTCAAACACAAAGAAAGGAAGGCTCTGGGAGCTCTAACAATTTATTTATAAATTACATGTATGTGTTAATAAAATACAAAAATGCACAGCATTCCACAGATCCCTATATATGCACATGGGAACAGGGGCCATATACCTATTTATCTGGATACTAATGAGTTGTTAAGGATAACATATGCTTATGTTCATGACATAAAATCACTGTGTTTCCCAGGCTCATGAAAGGTTCAGTTAAGTGTTTGTGAAGCAGAAATTAAGCCAAGCAGCATTCATTATGCCTCTTCTCAAACATGGTTCAGATGTCTTTGATGTTGCATGGGCCATACTAAAAAATAAACTAGGCATAGGGAGGTTGTTTAGTTGGTAAAGAACTTATTAAGTAAGATTGAGGGCTAGAGTTTAGATACCCAGCACCCATGAGAAAAGCCAGCCAGAATGATGGCATGCTCCTATAATCCCATTTCTGGGGAAGGAGAGACAGGAGGACCCCTGGAACGTGCTGGCAACCTGTCCAGGCAAATCAGGGAGTTTGAGTTTCAGTGAAGAGTTTCAATGTCTTAAAAATCAGGATAGATAGAAATTAAGGAGAATAGCAGATGTTGACCTCTGACCTCCACACACATGTGCACACTTGCATACATACAGATGAATGCATAAATGACAAATGATTGTTTCTCTCACACAGGAATAAAAGAAAGAAGTGAATTATAAATGCCCACCAGAATCTCTACTCTGAAAAATTGCATGGCCTGTTTATCCCCATCCCCCAAGCTCTTCATTTCCTGACTGTAACTGATCCACCTTCCTAATGCCCTCTCAGAAAACTCACACTACAGCTCACAGACTCTTTAACTAAGCATTGCTAACCAGGTGAGGTCATGAGGTGGAGGAGGGTGATATTCTGGCAGCCTGTGGGAGTCTACAGTGAATCCTTTATTGAGTTCAAGGCTGCTTACTAAGTGAGATGATTTATATTAAATCCAAGCACATAATAAATGCTCAGTAAACACTATGTCCTCTCTATTCCTCTTCCTAAGGAACATAGTTTATTTTCTACCTGCTGATTAATTAGTGAGAAAACTGCATAGCTGAGCAGTGCACCTTTCAGACCATGAACACTTTGTTCATCATGCATAATGTAATGTCACAATCTGGGCTATTTATATTCAAGTGAACTATACACAATGAGCCATCCATGCTAAAGAAGAGCATTAATATTTAGCATCCCATCCTAACTATGAGGATTAATTCGGCCTTAATTCTATATCTTCTTTGCAGAATTCTCACTGTCCTCCCTTTTCTCAAAGGGACACCATATGGAGTAGGGACTAGGCCCTCTCTCCTCCCTCTAATTAAGGGAGTATCCTTCATGGGGAATGTACTCCCAAAGTCCTTTTGTTCACCAGGGATACATCCTGGTTCCACTTTCAGAGGTCCCTTAGACTGCTCAGGCCTTCTAAGTCCAATGCTGGATTCCCAGCTATCAGTCTGGGGGTCCATTAGCTCCCTCTTGTTCAGGTCAGCTCTCTCTGTAGGTTTCTGTAGTCTGTCTTGCCCCCATTTTCTTATCACTCCTCCCTCTCTGCATCTGGATTCCAGGAATGACTTGACAGATTTTGTTGATCCCTCTTGGAAGGCATGACCCTCCCTGTGGAGTGGGGGGTGGGTGGGTGGGAGGGGTTTGGATGGGGGGCATGGGAGGGAGGGAGGGACAGGGAACTGAGATCAATATGTAAAATAAGAAAATACAATTTAAAAAATAAAAAAAAAAAAACAAACCAAAAAGCACTCACTAAAGTGACACCCACTCCTTCCTTAGTGTAGTTAGGAGGTCCTCCACTCATGCCCAATTCCTGTTAAAGATCTTTATATTCCCAGCAACCATGCTCCCTCAGAGGAGAAAAAACAACTTTGGACTAAGAAAGGGAATATATTTGTAGTATTTTATGCAATTTACATTCCCCTCTCTTATAGTCCAGAAGCTATGATTCTTTTGCCACAGCAGTCCAAGTCTTGGAACTATAGGTGCATACAACCAGCCTGAGTTTAAATACTCATTTTTTATAAACAAGGTCCTAATAATTACAGGGGAAAAATCCTAAAGCTTGACAGGCATAATCTGATTCTGCGTTTTCTACTCAGTCATGTGAAACAGGTCAATAATGAGCTTATGTTCCAAGTCTTGAAACAAAGACAACATGCATGCAAAGAACAATAGCTAGACTGAGGAAGTTGTATTTAGGAATATATATGCATATACATGTATATGCATGCATGTAATAACTTATATAAAAAGAGGTCTTAAATTTGAAAGTGCACAGAGGGATATATGGGAAAGCTTGGGGGAGAAAAGGGAAGGGGGAAATAATGGTTATTATAATCAAAACCTAAAAGAAATAATATAAAAACTGGCTGGAACTAGAGACTTAGCTTCAGTGGTTAAGAGCACTTGCTGCTTTTGCAGAGAACACCAATTGGGTTCCTAGCACCCACGTGACAAAAAAAAAAAAAAAAAGGTCCCAGAACATATCACAGATGTTAGAAATAATCTTAGTGCTTATGGGGTCCTAACACATTTCCTGGAACCCAGGAGGAATTACAATATTTTTCTTGGATTGGGGAACACAGAGAAGTCATGTGAAATGTGAACCCCATGGTATGTGGACTTCCTTGAAGCCAGTCACAGTGGCTGAAAATCCTTGCTCTAGTACCTAGGTCTGGGAAATAGAAATGAAGCATACTGTCTTCTACTGCAGGACTACATAAGACAGAGGAAGTGCCATCTTGAAAGAAATGTGGGAAGACACCATTAGACAAGAATAGCTTAGAGGAAGCATTTCCCTAGAGTCAGAATCCATGCTCAGACACAGTTCTCTTTAGTCACTGCACTGC
This sequence comes from Cricetiscus sungorus, assembly GCA_030556225.1. NCBI lineage: Eukaryota > Metazoa > Chordata > Mammalia > Rodentia > Cricetidae > Cricetiscus > Cricetiscus sungorus. The sequence goes on along the minus strand of JANBXA010000007.1, from coordinate 77,308,263 downwards.
TTTACATAGTTACTCAGAAGAGGCACCAGACCCTGTGACCCTGTGACTTACAGTTAAATGTCCATTGATACACCCTGCTGGGTATGCTTGCTCTGTAGATTAAATTGGCTTTGCACCCTTCTGTAGAAGTAAAACTTTTTGCTTTGAAAAAAAAGGGGACACCATAAGATATATTTCATAAGAATGTAAGCAGGTTTTGCTTAGGTAAAGCTAAAAGCAGTTGAGTGGGATGTTTCAAGAGCTTTAAATGTCTTCACATAGCTGTTCATCCAGATGTCTCAGTTCTGAGACTACCCTAAACAGACATTCCAAAGCATGGAAGGTAGTGGTGGGGGTTCTTTATGCATAAGCACATAATGATTGGTTGAGTCATTCATTCATTATATGCAACATTATGCAGTCATTAAGAATGGTGTACACAAAGCATTAACAACACATGAACACATTTCTGTCACAGATTAAGTAAAACTAATGAACACAGAGTAAGGAATAGAAGGAAATGCCAATAAGCTCATAGTGACTGGCATTTTTGTTTTGTTTTTGACAAATTCTTCTAGTATACAATGTGTGTGCTCATATCCCCTTCCCCAGTTGCCTATGTGCATTCCCATCCTCTTGCATGTGGTTTTAGCAACTGTGTTCATGATCACAAAGTCATTCTTTTAAACATTTATTTATATCCACAGTCTGGCGCAACATTCTGCCTTAGTCAGAGAAGTCTCTTGGTCATGAGTGACAGTCAAAGCAGATACTCAGAGCTCATCAGAAACTGTTCAGCCCTCGCCCTTCACTGTAGCACCTGGAGTACAGCAAATGCTTTGTAGAAGAATAAGAAAAAAATATCTGCTGATTCTTTTCTCAAGTTTCTAGGGATATGTTTCCCCATTTAGTTTTGTAACTGGTGAATAAATAAGCTCAACATTCATTACAAATAATCTAAACATCCTGGACTCTAAACTCTAGCTCCATGAGGCCAGAGTCTTTGTCTCCTACTTATGTCTGTGTTTCTCACCTGAGCACAAAACCAACAGATCTGGGGCAGTATTTTCCACTTGAGTCTTCAGCAATAGTTTTTGTTAGCTCTCTTTTTCCTCCAATATAATTTCCACTGTTCATCATTGTTGTGTGGCAATTTCCTGAAGCCATGAACAATGGAGACAGGAGGAATGGCAGCATATTGAGCAGCTCTGTTGTACAGCCCTTGGGACCTGCTCTAAATACCTTCTGGCTAATCCTGTTAACACCCTTCCTTTAGCTGCCACTGTCTGTGCTTTACACACATGGACTCAGGTATACAGGGAAAGCTGTGTAAATTGCCCAAGTCCTGCCCCACAGTTATGTGGAAATAACCCAAAAACTCCTTTACTTGCATTTTTTTCTGCTAAGGGTCACCTAGCTACTTGGATGATTATAGCAAGTTCTATAAGCTCTCTTAATACAAAGGCAGAAAAATTTATTCATATATATATATATATATATATATATATATATGTGCAAGTACACACACACACACACACACACACTTGAGACAAGGTCTTTTATATTCTATGCTAGTCTTGAAATTACATAGTGGTGCAGGATGCAAGTGAACTTCTGATCCTCCTGTTTCTACCTCCTGAGTACTAAGACTACAGATGGTCACCACCATGCCTAGTTTTATATGGTCCTGGGTCTTGAACCCAGGAATTCAAGCACCATATGAACTGAACCACATCACCACTTTTAACATTTCAGTTTCTCATTGCTGATTTTCCCAACAGTTTCTTGTGAGGATGCACAAAAAGGATCTACATATTTAAAACTGGATGTTAAATGACCAGACACTGTTATACCTTGCAGTCTGTTAACCACATTTATTCTGACGCTTGTACCTAAGCCTCAGAACTGGACCTTGGCTCCCTGGCAAGACCTTGATCTGTCTTGGCCAAACTCTCACCTATACCATGAACACAGATACTATGCTCGCTACAGACTTATCAGTGAGTTGTGCTGGAGGTCTTTTGCTTGTTGGTTTTCAGGATGGTGTCCCTCTGCCTTCAAGGATCCATCCTTCCTTCTGCCAAAACTCATTGGGTAATAGCTGTGCCAGAGTATGCTAAAAGCTGAAATTTAAGGGCACCCAGATCCAGGTTCATCTGTAACACACACAGGGATGGTCAGAATCACACAGAGGTGCATATAGATGACTCTGCCTGGGAGAAAAATGCTTGGGAATAGTATTAGAGCCAGAAACCACCATAGAACTCAGAGACCACCAGTGTACTGACTTAAGGAGGATGAAAACTGATTAAGTTACCTTAGAAATAAAGTAGGATGGAAGAAAGAGTTAGGGAAGGAGGGTGAGAGAGAGAGGAAGGAAGGGAAGAAGGTGGTTTGGATGAGAATGTTCCCATAGATTAACATATTTGAACACTCACTCGACAGTTGATGAACCATTGGAGAAGGATTAGAGGATGTGGTCTAGTTCAAGTAAATGTGGCTTTGTTGAAAAAGGTGTATCACTGGGGGTGGACTTTGAAGTTTCAAATGTCCACGCCAGGCTGGGTCTCTCTCCTCTCTCCTCTCCTCTCCTCTCCCCTCCCCTCCCTCCCCTCTCCTCTCCTCTCCTCTCCCCTCCCCTCCCCTCCCCTCCGCTCCTCTGCTCTCCTCCCCTCCCTTCCCCTCCTCTTCTCTCCTCCCCCTCTTCCCTCCTCTTCTCTCTCCTCCCCTCCCCTCCTCTCTTTTCCCCTCTCTCCCCTCCCCTCCTCTCCTCTCCCCTCCCCTCCTTTCCCCCCTTCCCTCCTTTCCTCCCCTCCCTTAATTTTCCCCCTTCTCCCCTCCCCTCCCTCCTCTCTTCTCCTCTCCTCTCTTCTCCCCTCTTCCTCTCTCCTCTCTCTCCATTTCTCTGTCTGTCCCATCTCCCTGCTCTCCTCTCCCCCCTTTCGTCTCTCTTCCTCTCCCTCGTCCCCTCCCTCTCCTCTCACTCCTGTGTATAGATCAGGATGTAAAGCTCTCAGCTACAGTTTCACCATTGTAACCTGCCACCATGCTCCCCAACATGACAATGGCCTAACCCTCTGAAAATGTAAGCAAGCACTTAATCAAATTCTTTCCTCCATAAGCTATTAGAGTCATAGTGTCTCTTCACAGTGACAAAATAAAAAGTAAGCCAGAAGTTGGTACCAGGGTCTTGGATATCACAGTGACAGGCCTGATCATGCTGTTGTTTGAAAGAAGATGGAAGACTTTCAGGAGTAAGAAATGCAGTTGAACACTTTAAAGCAGGGTTTGTTGAGTTATCCCAGTAGGAGCATGGAAGACAGAGATGTCGAGCGTGACATGGACTGAAACTCAGTGTTTCAGAGAGAAAGAATATTAGCAGCTGGCCTAGAGACCATTCATGTGATATGTTGCTTTTCACCCTTGTTTAAAAATCAAAGATTTTGGGCTAATGGTATAGTCAGAGGAGATTTCAAGACAGCCTAGTATTGACTATGACACATGGTTATTAATGATGACTCTTATGCAGATCTAAAATGAAAAGGAGACACTGGGGCAATGAAAAATACAAAATTCAAGGAGAAAAGGAGTACTAGGAAATGTAATGTTTGAGCCAAGTTCTGTGTTCAAGGAGATAACAACTTTAAGAAAAGCCTGATTCAAAATGGAGTAAAGGGAGTGGCACCCTCGCGGTAAGACCTCACCCAGCTAAGCTTCCAAATTATGAAAAGGAATTAAAAGAAAGTTTAAGTAATAAAAGAAACCATTATTAGAAATCGTATGTAAATACAATTCAAGGAGGACCCCAGGTCCCAGCCCCAACAAACAGAAGAACTTGGCAGCTTCAGCCACATGATTTGGCTGTAAGGATAAGGGAAGAGGTTACAGAATTTCCCTCCTAAGAGATCTGCTAACAGTGTGGAACCAACCTGAGAGATGCATGTCGCAGTCAGCAAAGCTAGAAGGAATTGGAGATCTGAAGAGGGTTTTGAGATTGGATATGAAGAAACAGAATTTGGAGTTTGCCATGCTGGTTTACAGGCTTGTTTTGGTCCAGTATTTCCTCACCATGCTTCCATCTTTCCTTTTGGAATGGTAATGTATGTTCTGTGCCATTGTATGTTAGATCTGTCTTTTTTCTTTATATTGACGGCTGGTCACAGTTACAAGATTACCTTCAGTATCAGAAGAGACTTTGGACTTTTAAACAGTTTGAGATAGGCAGGACTAGGAGACAAAAATGATTCTGGAAGATGTAGTAGAGAGTCAAGATATAGAGACTTGAGGGAAGAGGTCCAAATCCCCTCTCCAGTAAGATAGGACCACGTGGAAATACTTAGATTAATAGAAATGGCTTAATATTTAAGGCAGAGCTAGGCAATAAGAAATGCTAGTAACAGGCCAACAGCTTTATATATAATACAGTGCCTCTGTGTGCTATTTGGGGCTGATGTGGTTGTGTAACCAGGCCAGCAGGGAAACTGCTTGTAACTGGGGGCGGGAGGATTACCCAAAGAAAAGATGCTATGCTATTTCCAGAAGTTATACAGGATGCAGAATAAGGCAGTCAACTGGACTAAGGAGAAGACACAGTAAAATGTTTGTTCAGCATGATTTCCTGAATTTGATACCAAGCAACTATACAGAAAAGCTCAGCATGGTAGCACATGCTTATAATCCCAGGGCTGAGGAGATGGAGTCAATTTGATCACTGTGGCTGGCTGGCACACCAGTCAAATTGGTGAGCTCCAGGTCAAGTGGAGACATTGTCCCCAGAAAACACAACCCACACCAGAGGGCTCTGAGGAAAGATACCCAAGGATGATCTCTGGCCTCTATGCACATGTATGTATATGTACTCTTACACACACACACACACACACACACACACACACACACACACACACACACACAATTTTAAAGACATTCAGTGACTCCACAGGTCAACCTTTCTGCTTCTGTCAGGTGTCAGCCTCATGATGCTAAGGCCTCTCTCTCTACTCCCTCCTACTTCCTCACCAGTTTCTTTCTGGACATCTGGATTCAGGCACTGTGCGTTTGGTCAGTTTCAGCTGCTGTCAGTCCTGCCATCCTCTGGGCACCACTCTGGCTGAGAAAGGTGTCAGTTTAGAATAAGCAAACTGAGTAATATACTGTATGCACAGATTCCTTTCTGCAACATGGAGATATAATGTGTCCTTATAATACATGCTACAAAAGTAATTCTGGGGCCAGCTACAAGGATCAGTGTATAAGGACACTTCCTGTTAAGCCTGATGGCTTGAGTTTGATCTCCAGGACCCACATGAAGGAAGGAGAGAACTGACTACCAAGTGTGGTCCTTTGACTTCCACCTACAAGTGGAAGGTTTGTGTATGTGCATACATACACATAAATAAATGCATTTTTTTTTTGAAAAAAAATTCCACACAATATAATCTGGTCAGTTTCCCTCTCCTCCAGCTCCTTCCAAATACTCCAACCCAACTCTATGCCTTTTCTTACCCCCCCCCAGAAAACAAACAGGCAAACAACAAACAATGAACAAACCAGAATTTGTTTTAAAACAGATGCACACACTCCTCACCCCCTCCCCTTTTGACTTTGCTTGGTTTTTTGACATACAATTTCTCTGTGTAATATCCATGGCTGTCCAGGAACTTGCTTGCAGACCCAGCTGGACTTGAACTCACAGAGATCCACGTGCTTCTGCCTCCTGACTGTTGAGATTAAAGGTCTGTACTACCATGCCCTGCTCCGCGTGCACTTTATAAAAGTAACCTGCCTGTCCTTCCTGCACCCTCTCAGCAGTGTACTGGATTTGTCCTTGTAGTTCCCTGTCACGTCGCCAATCTGCAAAGCTCCATGGAAGCAGAGATTATGTTTGTTTATATGTATTTGTATCTGCCTTGGCACTAACAAATGTTGGTACATGCAGCCTTTCTATCCACATTTATAAAATGACATCTCATGGAGTGTCTGCTGTGCCCCAGGTATCTTTCTAGTTTTGCTGTGGCTATGAATTCATCAGATTCTTGCATTGACCCCTTTGTAGCAGAGACTACAACCACCCATGACTGTCATCAGAAAAACAGACAGACAGGGAAGGCTAGGTAAAAGGGCCTGGTCACATAGCTGGTGTGTAGCACTGTGGACTTCTTGGTCCATATTCCTAAGCACAGCACTAGAATAGATTGCAAAGGAGAGATGGATGTGTCATAACCAGCATTTAATTTGTGTGTGCTAATGGCTTAGAACTGTAGGCTGCAGTAGCCACTGGGGTGACTACCCTCACATCTGCACTCACAGCAGACCCTGGTGGACACCATGATACATGTGACTCTTTTCAACAGACGGACCTCCACGAATTACCACTTAAAACAACCAATAACAAAACTCATTGCTGTTCCCTTAGCAGCAATCAAACTAATGGGCAGGAAGTAACTAAGAATTAAACTAGCTAAAGCCAAAGGGGGAAAAATCCTCAATCAACAAAATTAACCAAGCACTTGCTTCTTCTTCCAGATTTCAATGTATTTCCAGGCTCAAGACTTGCCAAAACTCCCAGGCATGGCCCGATTTCCTTTCCCCACTTCTGCCCATGTTCCCACATTTGTGTCTGTTTTTCACACACAACTCCACTGAGGCTGCGGCTGCTTACCCGAGGATCACTGTGACAATGGTGCTGTCACAATGCTGTCTCAGGAGCTGCTTGCTCCTTAGATTCTGTGCATGTGGCACCACCATCTCCGTAGGCACCAGCCCTGCTAAGCACTTTGGGCGGGGCTCCTTGCACTGAAGAGTACAATGCCCCGGAGTCAAGGTTTGCTGTACTTTTCATCTCTCTAGGGCCAGGACTGCAGAGTCACACCGCCTCTCTCCATCCTGAGTTTTAACCTCCTGTGTGCTGCTATGAGTTTATAACATCATTCATTCCCATTATCCTCTTTGTACCCTGCTCCCTTCCTTTCATCTTCCCAAACAGCCCTGCTTCTACTTTTACTCCATAGGGAATGTAATATTTGTTTTTGTGAGTTTGGCTTATTTTACTTAACATAATGATCTCCAGTTCCATCCATTTTTTTAAAAAATGACATAATTTTGTTCTTTGTAATTAAACAACACTCCACTGTATGCTACATTTTCTTCAGTATTTTATCATCTTAGGTTGGTCCCATATCTCAGTAATTAGGAAGCAGTAATAAACATGGGTGAGCATGTCTCTGTAGAATGCTGACTTGGGGGATTTCAGATGAAAACCCAGGAGTAGCATAGCTGGACCATAATACCCTGACACCCTGTGGAATTCTGACAGTGGAATCCAGGAACAGTGGTAGCTGACTTGACCTACCAGGCTGATTTTTTTTTATTCTAGCAAATAATTTCCTTTGAGGCCATGAAGGCTTGGAGCTTCAGAAGTATTTTGGGATCTCAGAGGTGGGGAGGTAGCTTCATTAAAATAGTATGGTTAGGGTTTAAGACCTAGAGTCTTGATATCCAAGATTCTTGATGAAATTCCAATTCATCAAATCCCCAGTAGTATAACTCCGTATGCCCACTCAGAAGCATTCGGAAGCCCAATGACTTTGTGAGAAAAAACAAAACTAGTTGAAAAGGAGGAAGGAAGAACCAGTGGAATTGTTTGTAAATAAGACCTCTGGCCTGAGTGGAGCTCCTTTCTCCCTTTGTGCAGTAGATTCTCAGCTTTGAACTTTACCATGGTTGTGGTATGGATGTGAAGATCCCTGCAAATGTCCATGTATTGAGTGAGGATTGAGGATACGGCCTCTGTGTTAGGTATTAGTCAGAGTTCTCTAGAGGAATATAACTGATAGAATGAACACACACACACACACACACACACACACACACACACGCACGCACGCACGCACGCACGCATGCACGCACACACACGTGCACGCACACACACATGAGAGAGAGACAAAGAGAGACAGAGACAGACACACACACGCACGCACGCACACGCACACACACGTGCGTGCACACACACATCAGAGAGAGACAGAGACAGAGACACACAGAGAGAAAGAGAGAGGGAGAGAGAGAGAGAGAGAGAGGGAGGGAGAGAGAGAGAGAGAGACCCACCACAGTCTCCAATGCTGTATTGTTTACAGATGGTATTTGGAGGTGACTGGGTCATGAGGATTGTGGTCTCATAAATAGACTAAGCTATTTATGTGGTCATAGCTCAACAGGAGGGTGATAGAAACTCTAGGAGGTGGGACGATGTAGATCACTGAGTGTGCCCTTGAATCCCATTATTTCACCTCCCTACTCTTCCCCTTCCTGCTCTCTTTGCTCTCTGGTTGTCATATGGTAAGCAGCTATGATGCATTTTCTACCATGGTGCTCTGTCTCATCTCAGAACCAGAACTAGCAGAGCCAAATGACCACCTACCAAAAACTCAGATACTATGATCCAAAATAAATCTTTTTTCCCTTTAAATGGCTTTCCTCAATGTTGACATGCCACCTATAGTCCATCCTTGCATGGAGGACTGTAGTAGGTCCAGCTGGTGAGATATGAAGGGAAATCCTTTCTGGTATTCTAGGGCTAAAGCATTTATGAACAAATGTCAGATTTCCCTGCAGTGTCTTCTACTTGGCTGCAAGCTGGCTGTCATATTACCTCTATTCCTCGGGTTTCAGAGACACCCTTGATGGCCACATATATAGCTTTGGGATTTTTTGGGGTGACATATGAGCCTTTATGTAGCTAAAACACTAAGTTCTAGGTTTGTCTATTTCCACAGCACAGCTGAGCCTGCTTGGTTAAAGATTACACTCGCTGGGGTTCCTCATAGGAGGTACAGGGGAGAATAAGCTTCGTCCCTATTTTAGCCCAAGTCTCCATGACCACCATTTTCTCTTTTCTTCCTCCTCTTCTCTTTACATCCCAGAAACAAATTTCTTATTTTCACCTCTGAAGTCTAGAGAGTGTAGATGACTTATCCAAGACCACACAGCTCAAATAGTAGCACAGCCAAGCCACAGCTTTCTGAACCCCCACTCCAGAGCTACAGCCTCCCCCTCATCCCCTTGACACCACCTCCCAGAAGCTTCTGATTGACATTAATGTTCTGAGCTTGCCATACCTTTCGATCACTCTAAGTGATGCAGTCCACGCTACATTAACACACTAATTGCCAGCAGGGTGGTTACCATGCTCTAATTAGTAACAAGAAGGATTTTCAATCTGGCATCATTCTCACAGATGGTCCCAGGTCTCTTCTCAAGGTTGGGCATGAGGAGGGGAAGTGTGATAGAAGAAATGATTCATCCATGTCCTATTGACAGTCATCCAGAAGATCCTTCCAGAGCCTGCTTTGGGGCTAATCAAAATCCCACAGATCCTCAGGGGAAGTGGCTGGTGGAACCGGGCTGAAGGGAGTGTGAATGTGATGAGCTCTGGGGATGGAATCACCCACCAATGTAGATGTTCACGGGTCCCCCCTGTGTCTCCCTGAGTTGTTCAGTTCCTTGATTCTTTGGTTCTAGGGTGGAGATAAAAGAACTCCTGACTCTTAAGGTTGTCCTGGGAATTCAGCCACATGTGGTTCATTGTGCTGCACAAAACAGTACCCAATGGCGGTCTCCACTCATAGTAGTTATGAGGAGGATTGCAGTGGGGGGATGGCTAGATTCTCCCCCTTTTCCTAACTAAGCAATCTCTCCAGCCACACCCCTTATTAATATCTGTAAAGCGTTTGCCTATCCTATGATGCTTGCTTTCATGGTAAGGACATAACTACCAGTCTATTTTCTGATATTATGATTAATGTTGTAATACAGATGAGAAAATTCAGGCTCAACGACATTAAGTACCTAGTTCAATGCTGCACAACTGTTAAGAAGTAAGTTGACTTTAATGTAAGGCTGCTGGAATTGTTTTGTTTTGAGATGGGGTCTTGCTGTGTAGCTCAGGCTGGTGGCTCCCCACATGTGTGTATGTGTGTCCATGTGTGTGCAATGTGAGCAGTGGCATATGAAAGAGCATAGGTCATCCTCATGATGTTATCCAATGCTTTTATTTGGTACAGGGTCTCACTGACCTGGACCTTACCATGTACCAGCTCACACAGCTTTCTTTCTGTTCTCTCATTTAATAGCAGCTCACTAATTCAGCAACATTCTTTACACACTCTCAATCTAAACATGTTTACAGATGTGTATTTGGGGACATATAAATAAAATCATACTTGAAGACAGAAGGACAAGCACATTCTAGGGTTTGCATTTGGAATGTACAAGGTAGTGTATATTTATCGAGCATTTACTGTGCATCTATCACATTGTTTATCCCTGGACTTTACAGATAAATAACATACATCCTTTACCTTCAAGTTCCTCGGGGTCTAACAGGAAGACTTATGAAAAAGTGAGTCAGTTACACACCTCACTCTTATGGCTGATACATGATAAAAACAGTCACACAGAGGAGGGGCATGCAGGAGGGAGTTAGAAAAAGCAAAACCTAAAACTGGGCTTGAAAAATTAATGAACCCTGAATATGGATTTGGGGGGAAGGTGCCTGAGATTCACAAACAGCATCCACCAAAGTGTGGAGACACTAACGAGCATGATATCCACAAGCCAGACAGGCAAACAGGTTCTGCTGGTGTTGCCTGAGAGTAAAAGGGAGGAAGTTTAGGACTCTAGAGGCAGGGTATCAAGATGCCAAACAGAGTCCAGGCATTCCACTGGAAGGCAGCAGAGGTGTGTGTGTGTGGGTGTCAGACAAGCCTCAGCACCCATCCCTCTATGTACTATATGGAATCAAGGCAGAGGCAAACTCTAGCAGCAAGCAAGACTAACCAGAGAGTGTTTAAAAATGTCCAACACCAGGTCCCTGCCTCAAACCAATTAATCTGCACATTGGAGGTATTGTCTGGCACTGTTACAATGTAAAGTTCAGAAGACCACTTTAACATACTTCTGGACATCACACTATTGGGTAAGCAGCAGGAACATTGGGGAGCTCAGGCTTGAGAAGCAGGGACTGAATAAAAAGAAAGGATTTGATTCTAAATAACAATGTTTTAGGAACTAAAATTGACCACTGTGATTGATAAGCTGTGGGCGTTGGGAAAGCAGGTGGAGAAGGTTGAGTGGGTGTGAGGAGATTTGCTGTTTTTCATCCTCATACACATATGGACACACTCACTCACATATTATCACAGACTCCAGCGTTCCCATCAGCAGCTGTTGATGCCTCTCTTTCCCCATGGCAGTTACAGAGGGATGGCCACGGAGACTCCAATAGTTCAGGAAGGCAGAATCCGTGAAGCACAATCCTCCATATCAGGGCCCATAATCATTCTGATTGCCTTGTACCATCTACAAGGGACTGCTGGGGCCCCTCCTGGCCTGTTGAAGGAGTATGGCTAGGGAACTCAAAAGGCGGAGAGCAATCACTGTCTTGTTAGGGCATTATTTACTGTGATATAGAATTCTAGCAACTGTAGCCCAGGCTCACTGTTCACATGGTTGGGCAGAATGTGTAATGGGAATACCATTAATTTGATGGTTTTACAGGAGGTGATTTCCAATTTGAATTATTCTCAAGTTGTGAAACGAGTCTGAGCCAGTTTGTAAAACAGCAAGGAATCAATGCACTGTATGACCTTGATTTCTTTCTTTTCTTTCTTTTTCTTTTTCTTTTTCTTTTTTCTTTTTTTTTCTGTCACAACACCATGAAGGAGAATTTTCCCCCCTTCAAATCCATTATGCAGGGTTTAAAAAAAAATAGCGTCACCACATTCCCACCCCCTTAGGCAAATTATCAAGATGAATGTTAGCACAAAGCTCTGCAGACAAACCATTGTTTACAGAAGGGAGAGGGAAGAAGATGCTACAAGATAAATCATGCTGACAGTTCAATCAAAAAAACTCAGAATATATTATTCATGCTGCTTCTCAGAAGCTGGAAGGAAAATGGACAGGGAGAGCCAAATATGGACCTGTGTGCTTTATTTACCAATAATAGCGATGGGATTTCCAGAGGTCCCTCCAGCTTGATAAAAATCTGTGAGCCAACCTGACACAGCAGCCTCATCCAGTGTTTGGAATCCAACTCTGACTCATCCAGTACTTAGTAAAAAAGGTAAGCAATCCGGAGGGGGAGGGGTGGAAGTTGAATTTCAGTGTTGAGTGGGGTGGTGGAACAGACAGTAGGTGTGAGAGTGGACTGTGGTTCACTGTGTGTGCCCTGACAATAACCAAGCAGGTAACATTCTGGAGACCATCTAAAGGGCTATTTTTTATTGGACATTGGGCAAGTACTATGTACACAGGGGACATTTAACTTGTGTCAATAGGAGCAGTCTCAAGAGAATTCTCAGGGATTGACTCCATAAGTGTAAAAATTTTAGTTCAATGCCAAGGGTAACAGGCCTACACTCCACTGAGCGAGGCAATAAAACTGAGAACAGTCTGGAGATAGGCAAAGCCCATGACTTTGAAACCTTTGAAATGACTCTTCCTCCTCAGCAGCCATAGCTACCAATATCTCTCAGCTAGGAGCAGTGCCCTCAGGACCCCCCAGCCATTAGTGCTGGAATATTGGTTGCCTTGATATTGCACGTCCTGTATAAGCAACCATAGCTGCTGTGTGTTCATGAGTGCAGCCACCATTGTTATGTCCAGAAGACAGCACTTCACAGTTCTTCTCTACATCCTCTGATGCTTACATTCCTTTGGACCCCTTCCCCTGAACCTTAAGTAAGGAAATGAAAGGGTTGATATAGATGCTTCTTCTATGGCTGAGCTTTAAAAGTCACTTATTCTGAGCACTTGGAAGAGTTACGAGTCTCTGCAGTCTCTGCATTAACCACTGCCCACTGAGTGTGTGTGTGTGTGTGTGTGTGTGTGTGTGTGTGTGTGTGTGTGTGTTTGGTGTGTGTTTGTTTGTTTGTTTGTTAAGTTGTGGAAAAGGGAGATGGATCAGGAAGGTTTAGGGAAAGTTGGAGGCAGATATGATCAAAATGCATTGCAGGCATGTATGAATTTTTCAGAGGACAGCTGGTCATGAAGCATTGGTCTATATCAACAACTGCACCAAGGGAAAGAAAGCCTAGGTGTTACATGGGAACTGAGTCCACAAGTCCTGGATCTCAGCCCAAAGCATGTGATCATAATCTCCTGAATTCCAGTCTCTCCATCTGCAGAGTGAACATCACAATTCTAACCTGACAGGTTATGACACAATCTGTAATAGGTGGAACAGAGACAAGTGGACACTGAAAGAGTAAGACAAGTTATAAGGTAGGTTTTCAACAATGGACTCACAATGTCTCAGTCAGTGGTACAAAGTGGAGAATGCTGTGAATTGGGTATCAAAAGACCAAAGATTAGATCTGGGTCCCCTCAAACAAGGGAGTTACTTTGGGGAAGGAAGCCATCCTTCCTACTTCACACACACACACACACACACACACACACACACACACACACACACACACGCACGCACGCACGCACGCACGCATGCACGCACGCACACACGCACGCGCACACACACACATCTCAATACAGAAACACATATCTGAGCTACTTCATTAAGGATGGTATGTCTTAGTTTGTGCAGCTTGTTTAGCAAACTGCCACCAACTGGATGACTAATAAGCAAGTGAATTTTATTTCTTATAGTTTTGGAGGCAAAGAAATTCAAAGCCAGAGTGCCTACAGATCCATTATCTGCCCACCTAGATCTTAGAAGATTATTTTCTTGGAGCTTCCTCACATGGAATACAGAACAAGGTATCTCTCTTATGTAAAGACATAAACCCATCCTCATGGTCACTTCACCTTCCCAAATCCGGGCCTCCAAATACAACCATACAGGAGATTCTGTATCTACCAGCAAATCTGAGGGAGATACAAACTCAGACCCCAACTGATTCCACCCTGTCCCACCCTAGCTGGTGTCCTCCTTGGACATGGCAGTTGTGCTTACTAGCATAGGCAACTTCATTGTCACACCTGGAGAATGATGTCCATTTAGATCCACATGGAAGCTGTTCCTGCAGGAATTAGTTGCCAATATTGCCCTCTTGACACCAACATTTGACACAGAATAATCTTCTGTTGTGTGAGAATCACAATGCACTGATTGTGTCTTGTGCACTGAAGGACATTTAAGCACATCCCTGGTCTCTATCTTTGTTGTTTAAATAATATCTAGTTGGCCCATAGAAAATTAAAATCATGTAAGTAGATGGATAGAAGGGGGACTCAAACTCCAGCTCTCACCTGACTATCCAGAGGCCTTTTGCAAGGCACTCCCCACCTATAGGAATATGTCTTCTTAAGACATGAGTATGACCCCAGTAACGTGAGGATGAGTTTGTGAAAAAAAATCTTAGCCCCATGCTTAGCACATAACTGTGTTGGAAGAGGTTCTTATTCCTATCTTCTATCAATGGCAGAGAGTTAGACAGAGTCTGGAAATGGAAAGAACCCCTTATCTGAGCCCCCAGAACAAAGCCTTTCTGTTTCCATCCTTGGTGTCACAACTAGATAATGGAGATTAAGGCACACTTGTGATACAAGCACAAACTCTCTATGCCAGTCAGCCTCCCAACATTGTGACAAAAATAATTAAAGAAATCAACTTAATGGGAAGAAAGGGATCAGGGGCTCAGGATTTTAGAGGTTTTAGTCCATGGTCACTTGTTCTATGGTTTGGGGGAAGAACATCATGGAAGGGTTTATGTGGTGGAGCACAGAAGCTTGCCTCATGGAGACTGGAAAGTGCAGAGGAAGAGAGGAAGTAGCCAAAGTAGAAATGTATGCATCAAGGTAACCCACTTCCTCTACCTAAAAATGAAGTCAGAGTCTTCATAATTCAATCACTTCCTAGATGTTAAACCTCTGAACACAGGTGCTATGGAGTTCAAGTCTCAACATATGAGCTCTTGTGGGTCATTTTAATTCTAAACCCTAACACTGCCTCATCTATATAGTGGCTATCATTATTTGTTTAAGATTACAGCCAGGCTGGGGGAAGGGCTTGCCTTGCAAGCATAAAAACCTGAGTTTGATCCCCAGAACCCACATTTTCAAAAAGTCAGGCCTGGTGGATGTACCTGTAATCCCAGCACTGAAGGGGCAAAGATGGATTCCTGGTATTGACTGGAAAGTTATGGGGGACGTTCTTCTGTATATATATATTTCTCATATTGGTTGATGAATAAACCACTGATTGGCCAGTAGCCAGGCAGAAAGTATAGGCAGGGCTACCAGACAAGGAGAATTTGGGAAAGAAGATGAGAAAAGTGATCCATGAGAGAGATGCCATGTGGCTAGCAGGAAGATAGGATGCCAGGCATTTTCCAGTAAGATAAGGCCATGTAGAAATACATAAATTAATAGTTATGGGTTAATAATTAAAAGAGAGCTACCTAAATAAGAAGCCTGAGCCATAAGCCAACCAGTTTATATTAAATATAAACCTCTATGCGTTTATTAGGGTCCAAACTGCTGTGGGACCAGGTGAAACAGAAACTCCATCAACAGGCCAGCTAGCCTTGCCTGCCTGGTGTGTTCCTAGCCAATGAAAGACTATGTTTCCCTCTTTGGAGGTAGCCAAGTAGGGTGAAGACAGAATCTGAAAACCTTAGAGGCAAGGGCCTACGCTTAGAACACCCCATTTGGGACATGTCCAAGCTGTTTGTTAATGTGTCTTTCTAGGGATATGAAGTAAAACTGGTCCTTTATTTCCACTGCAAAACACTTGGAATGGGCAGCCTGGAGGGGAGTTCCTGACACAGACTCAGTTAACATTCACTCATTAATTCATTATGCAGTCAATGCAAAATAGCTTCTCCTAGGACTATATTTGTGCATAAACAAGTAAGGTCAAGCAGGGGTGAGTGAAATCCACCCCAGCCTTGTGTTGCTGTCCTTGTGTCTGGCCCCAGCCTCCCCCCTCTGTCTTCCCTCTGCCCCTCCCTTTCCCCTCTGTTCCCTGTCTGTCCCACCCTTTCCACAATATTCTTACAAGTTTTCATCTATTCTCTGTTGCCTTCTCCATACAATCTGGCAAGGATTCACTTAGTCAGTGAATACCTTTTACATGGCCACACCTCGAGTGTCCCCAGAGCAGAAGTAGAGACTGGGTATGTGACAGGCAGTTTGTGGGTAAAAAGAGCTTCAATAACATTCTTCTCAGGGAGGAAGGGAAGCAGAGTGTGGAAGAGAAAGGGCCAGAGCTACTCACCTCAGAGCCCACTCCTGAATCTCAAGAGCAAAGCTTGACAGAGGTTCTATGTAAAGGACTAATTAGTGAATACTGCAAATTTCAAGAGCCCATGGGTCTTTGCCATAACTGCTCAATGCTGCCACTGATCTCAAAAACAGCCACATGTACATTAATAGATGGGCATCAGCATGGGATTAATAGATGGGCATCATCATGGGGGCCAATAATGCAATTATCTTATCCAGCGATATATTCAATGTCTGGAGTACTAGTGAAGATAGATACTGTTACATCCAGAGGCCCCTATTCCCTATGTGCCATAACCCAGCTACTGTGACCATTGGCTGTGATGGCTTTCACTTGATTTCCACCAGAGAAAAGTGTTATATGTATAATATAAACCCAGACAGATATTAGGGCTCAAGCTGAAGGTCAGAAAAGTGAAGCAGCCAAGCCAGAGCTCTTACCTCTACCAAGGCTGGGGCAATCCTGTTTTCAATGTGGCTGGGGATTAATTGCCAGGTCTGAGACCCTGCCCCTGTCTTATATACCTCTCTAGTGCTGGGATTAAAAGCATGCACCACTACCACACAATTTCTATGGCTAACTAGTATGGCTGCAGGGATTAAAGTTATGTACCACCACTGTCTGGCCTCTATGGCTGTGGCTAGCTTTGCATTCTGATGTTCAGGCAAGCTTTATTAGATCATAAACAATATATCACCACAGAAAAGTATTCAACACAGAGTTCTCTGCAAGAGTAACTTTACCCCCATCTCTCCAGAACCAGCCATGCCCAATTGATAATTAATGTGATGTACGAGAAGTATCCACTCTGCCTCACAGGAATATGTCTACCATATAGTATAATGCTATATGGCATAGCTACAATATTGAGATCAGCAAGTTATATCTAGTAACACATTACCTGTTATATTTCTAACCTGACTCCCTTCAGCCTAAGAAAGCAGAGAGTGAATGGTTATTGGTTAGCATGAATTCACATTGAGCCTTGAGAGATGGGTCACATTGCCGGGGTTGGAAGTACATGACATGTCTTGTGCATCCACACACACAGTTCCATTTTCCATCTGTATTTCTTCCTATCTCATCCTCTTCTTTTCTTCCTCTTGCAGACTCACATTGGACTGAGTCAATTACACACACCAGGGTACCAACCCATCACAAAAACTATGCTCCCCACATGAGGATAATTCTCCCATAGTTATTAGTTCTGAAGTTTACTCCTGTGTCTCCTGCTAGTATGCTGGCTTCTTGGGATGGAGAAGCATCTACCTTGAACCTGTGATTTTAACATGGGGCCTGTTACATAGGAAACATGGAAATATTCAGTGCAGTGTTTGGGTAACCAACTGGGTATACATGTAATAGAAATATGTCAGGGAGACACATACATCCCCACATTTGCTAAAGCAAGATTCACAATAATTAACCCCAACATCTCCAGATGAATGGATACAGAATGTTAGGTATTTCTATGTAAGGAAATATTATTCACTATTTAAAAAGAAGGAAATCCTGTCAATGGCAGTGCTTACTTAGGAGACCAAGGTGGGAAGAATACAAGTTTGGGGTCAACCTGCACTAGTAATGAGAACAATGGTGTGTTCCTTGATGTGTACATGATTCAACAACATCATGCTACACACTATAAATATACACAAGTGAGACTTGTGTGTCAGTTTTATTATAAATTTTTCAAACATGCATAGAAGTTGAAGGTATAACATAACAGACAACACTGAGGTCTCCATCTGCATCTTGGCTGTTACAACCTGCATACTTCAGGAACTAGCAAGTATACCCTAGGCACTTAATACAGGACAAAGTATGAACTATACACACTCACTGGAAGCTTTGCATATATTAATCATTTACTCCTGATGAAAAGCAAGGAAGACACACTGTTATTCTTCTCATCTTTCATGAGAAAACTGATGCTTTAAATAGTTGTATCAAAATGGAAGCAGGAACATCAGGAGTTCAAGACCATCCTCAACTATATAGAAAATCCAAGGTCAGTCTGTGCTATCTAAAACCTGTTTCATATGTGTGTGTGTGTGTGTGTGTGTGTGTGTGTGTGTGTGTGTGTGTGTGTGTGTGTGTGATTGACACAGCAAAGAAGCTGGAGACTCAAATTGGAATGCTATAGCTGAACACTCCTGACTGCCTGAATACACTGTTCAGGACTCTACAGTGTAATGACTCTACAGCTGTGGGGTCCGCTGAGATATCCCAGAAGTTGTGAGGTTCTCTTTTCCCACAGAATTGAGGGCCCTGGTGGGAAGTGATGCTGAAGAGCCCCACATGGAGAGCAGAAGGAGCTACAAGAAGGAATACATTGCTAAAATGTGTCAGCCAATTGTCAGAGAGATTAACTTCAACCACAGCTGCCTGGGTCCATTCCTCCCTCACCTTATATTTCTGACACAACTATTATTGGTGAGTGGCCTCAGACACTTGCCACCTTGTATGATCTGAACTGAACCAATAAAGAATTCTCTAAAAAGTACCATTACTATGATTTATAGTCTGAATTTAGTTGCCATAGATTCAGAGTCAGGCATATAGCTGGGGAGAGAGGACAAGAAATACCCCACTCACATGGAATCCAGGCAAAGGCTTCAGTATCAATAGAGAAGTATAGCTGGCTGGGGAAAGCCATTAATTCTTTTTTTTTTTTTTAAGTTTACAGCTACCACTCCTGCTTTGAGGTTGCTATAGTAACCAAGGGCATGGGGGTGGTGAGCTAGAGGCTAACAGCTGATTGATAAGTCTCCTGAATACTGTTTAGACACTTCGGTGCAAGGAGCCAGATAATACCGGTTTGTTTAATAAAATATGTTTTGAGACACCAGTCATTTCTGCTGCCTGCCATTTCACTGTAATCTCTGTTGTTAAGAGGTTGTTAACAGCCTCCCAGTAGAGATGGAAGGCAGAGCCCATTAGGGAGCAAAGCAGCATTTTGCAGGGGACAGTTTGTGCAGGTGTGTGTGCCTAGTGCTAGGTGCCTGATGAAGCTTGTTTTGCATAATGTGTCTCCTCTCCCTTCCCATCAAAACCACCAGGGCTGTGAGAGAGTGAGAAGACCCCTGCTCTTGGCTGCAAAGTACCCAACCTAAGGCATCTTATGAAATGCTGAGCAGACAACATGGCCTGCATGGGTGGCATTTGTGACTTGGGCAAGGCAAGTATCAATGGTCCTGTGTTCAGGTTGTCAGAGGTATCACAGCTTCCAAGATGGCACACATCTGTCATCAAGATAAGTAAGTAGAAATCCCAGACAAATCTCAGTTTCAAATCTTGATTTGAAACTGAGAAAACTTTTTAAGTCCCCTGCTGAACTGGTTGGAAATGGACATTATTAGGGTTTGTATTGGAAGTGACCTCCCTCCCCAAAGCTACAGGACTCCATCCAGTGTTAAAGGCTGGGTTTTTGATGTAGTGTTCATAGCTAGAGTTTTAAGGAAGTGATTGTATCATAAGGGTTCTGGCCTTATGTACATTATGCATGGATTACTTCATCGATAGATTCATAATTGGGTGGCTTTATTGTGGAGTATCGGGAACTATGCTGTGGAGCCTGATTATATGAGGTAAGTCACTGTGAGTATGTCTTTGAGAGCCAAATCTTGCTAAAAGCCTGATTCTCCTTCAGCCCTTTCTCCCAACTCTCTTCTCCTGTCTCCCTACGTCCACCACTACTTCCCTAATGCCTCCTCGAGGAGAGAAGCTTCCCTCTACCTCATGTTTTTGCCATGTTGTTCTGCCTTGTCATAGACCTGCCAATAACCACCAGCTAAAACTTCTAAGGCCATCCTTCCTCCTCTGAAGTGTATCTCGAAGGCATTTGTCAGAGATGAAAAATCTGACAACCCAGGCACACTGACACCATTAGGGTGGAGTGTAAGTGAAACATTCTTGTCTACCTTCCACAAGGATAAACACATCTGATGTTCATAGCTCAAATGGCCTGGGGAGAAGCCCAATGAGGGCACCCATGAATAGCACAGGAGATAGAAGGTGGTTTTACATTTTTGGTGGTCATAAAACCCACATTTAATTAGAGTATTTACTGCTAATTACAGCACACATGATGCAGGTGGCAGTAGGTTGTAACACCTACTGTAGTTGGTTCCTTCTTGTATCACCCACACTCTGTGAGTGACAGTGACCCTCATTTCACACTAACAGTACTAAATCACTTGTAATCAGCTTTGAGAGAAGGCAAAAAGACCTGGCATGCCACTTTAATGCAAAGCACTAAATTTTATCTTGCACTTCATTATTCTTGAATTCCCCATTAATTGAGTTATTCAGGAAGCCATAATCTTTGTGGTGTCTACCATTGCCTCTCCTACCCAATTCCCTGTTCTATTGGTTCAGAACACAAGGATTTATCTAGTGCCTATCCTGGGTCTTGGTCACATAGCTGATTGCCTATGACTTTTCAACCCTAAAACTAAGAGCACTCAGACAAGCAGGCTCCAGCTGTTATCTGTGAAGACAGAAGCCTAGTGCCTCTTGATTTTTCTCTGATGATCCCTAGACATGTCTTACAGTGAAAATGGACCATAGTGATTTATTTCTATAGTTTGTTGGAGTCACACTTGCCTAAGAATTGCATCAATTTTTAAGTGGGTAGCCAACTTTTTTCATTCCTTATGATACACTCTTTCCACCACTACTGTGAAAGGAGCATCCTTATTTCAGATCTGCACACTTACCCACAGGAGCCCCAGAGAGAGTCAGAGGGCCCAGTTTGCAGAAAGCACTGCTGAGATTCAAATCCATGTGTTTAGAACTTCAAACAATTCTGCTGTGGGGTTAGCTACACAAAACCATAGACTACTCACAACAGCAGATTTCCTTTGGTCTCAATTTCATCTCTGAGCAAGAACTCCATGTTTGGCTTGAACACCAGAGATACCTGGACACCTCATTTCACTGAGGATACAGTCATTCTTAGGATGTTCTCCCTTGCAAAACATCACAACCCAGACATGATTTCCCTCATTAGAATTCCCAAAATGACAAAGCACAACATATTTCCTTTTGATATGACCTGAGGAGAAGTGTCATTCTGTCCACTTTTGTAGATCTACCATGAGCATCATCTATTCAATTTCTCATTCACCTATCCACTTGAATCTAATAGTTCACAAATGCCTGTTTAGGTATTACCATAAGCAGGTAATGTGGGTACTTGATAAGAGTGCTGAATGGGAAAGACACGTGGCAAAAAAGTGGGATAATTTTTTTAAATATTATTTGTTCATAGATCTTACCAACTAAAAAGGAGAGGTGGAAGATTATAAAGGAGAGATATAAGAATCCATGGAACCGCCTAACCAGGACAAATAAGAGCAATTTTGTCCAAGAAGACCCTGAAGGACACATGAAAGAGGATACAGCCAGAAGAAACATTCTATCATTTAAAAAGGAAAGAAAGGGACCTTGAAAATGAGAATTCAGCCACAGCCCCAACCCTCATCCAATCTTGTGTCCCATGGGTGAGGGACAGTGGCAAGTGTCCTCTGAATGCTCTAGTCTCTCTTCTTTATCCCCATGTTGCTATCTTAGTTTCCTGACCACTGGCTTTGAAAATTACTGACAGAGACACAGCCACCACCCTACTTCTGACTGCAGAATCACAATGACACTGTCACACAGAGCCAAGAGCTCATTGCATTTTTTTCAAGCACCTCTTCCTGCCCAACTCTTCATCTGGTGTGCCTTGAGCCTTGAATTTCTCACACATCCCATGGTTCCTGGTATATAGATGGTGATAGTTTTGATGACCATGATTACCTTTGCAAACCTTCTCTTTACCATTGCCTTGCATAGGTGTGTGAGGTCTAATTCTTGGAATGCATCTGTGCCCTTGTCAACTGTGGTGGTTTGAATAGGAATGGCTCACATAGACTCATGTGTTTAAATGCTTGAGAATGGCACTATTAATAGGTGTGGGCTTGTTGGAGGAAACAGAAGGTATGACCTACATTAAATGTATGCTCTCCAGCCTCAAGGTCTGGATTGAAGGTGTGTGTCATCCAGTCTCCTCTAACATGACTATACTTCCCCCCAACAAGGCCACACATCCTAACAGTGCCACTCCTGTAGCTTATAGAGGTCAAATACATTCAAACTACCACATCCTCATTTTTTCACCATTGTTATCAATAATGTTTCATCATTATTCCTATCAGCACCATCACTGTTATCCTCATCTTTATTGTCATTGTGATAAACATCATCATAAGTGGGGCTTTGTTTCTCTTACTTGAGTATGAAAGCTACATGAATACTACAGAGAGGAGGAAGAGGAGGGGAAGAGAACAAAGGAGATTGGGGGAGAGTGAAAAGCGAGGGGTAGAGATAGAGGAAGAGGCAGGAAAGAGAGAGTATGGGGAAAGGGGATGAAGGACTACCCAATGACTCCTTGATGAAAATCCATCAGGGTGCCTGAAACTTGAAGCTGTGCCCAACCCACTGACTCTACCACTTTCTAAATGTGACCTTAATCAAGTTATCTCACCTCCTATTTCTTTATCTGACAATAGAAATGGCAGTGGTACTCAGAAGTGTGCATAATACTAAGGATAGAAAGTTATTAGCACAATGTCTACAAGTTAATAGCTGTGTGTGGCTTTAATGATG
The DNA here is from genome assembly GCA_030556225.1 of Cricetiscus sungorus. NCBI lineage: Eukaryota > Metazoa > Chordata > Mammalia > Rodentia > Cricetidae > Cricetiscus > Cricetiscus sungorus. The sequence goes on along the minus strand of JANBXA010000007.1, from coordinate 77,285,384 downwards.
CCTTAGGAATCTGGCTTTTCAGTTCTGAATGAGGCGACACATGAAATTACTTTTTATGAGATTTTTGACAATTCGTGCCTGTGTACAATGTATTGTGCTCATATTCCATTCTCTCTTCACCCCCTCTCATTCCTGTCCCATAGCTCACAATCTCCTTCTTTTGACAAACTTCCATCTCTGGCTCATTCCTGTACCAATCTTACGCAGGCAATCTCAGCTGCTGTGTTCATGGTAGCAGCCACTACGCTATATCATGAAGACATTTGACAGTGCCCTTATCCTCTGGATCCTACAGTCTTTCTAGCTCTTGCTTTGTAGCACTCTGTGGGCCTCAGTGTAGGCGGCTTTGGTGTCTCATTTCAGACTGAGCACTCAGCAGTGTCTCCTTTGCCCAGAGTTTTTCATAGGAACATGCACTCAATATTTCACCGTTCTTACTTGCATTGCATCCTTTGTCCTTTTTGCTTTTCAAGTTTTTGATACATATACAAAACATGGTTCCTTGTGTCATTTTATGCACTTCTATCACTGTACATTGCTGTTACCCATTTTTTGTCCTCTACTGACCTCCTATTGTAAAGAGAACAAAAGAAATCAGATTTCCATTCTCCCTACAATTCTGACTCTGTTTGGTTCCCGGGAAGTGAGGCAGAAATTCCTAGAGAGGACTTTTTAGGAAGGATTTCCTGCTCCTCTGAGAGAGACAAGTCACACTAACCATTTCTTCCTCTTCCTTCCTACCTTATGTGTGATGACTTATGTTGTGGCAGTCATTTTTCACCCTCCATTAGCCCTGCATTATGAACAATTTTTGAGACACATATGTAGCTACTTTTAATCAATAACTGCTGCTTGAATGCACTTTGAAAAAATTTATTTTAGTTTTTAATTATGTTTATACATGAGGGTGTATGCATGTAAATACCAGTACAAGTGAATGCCAGAGGTATTAGATCCCACAGAGCTTGAGTAATTGGCAATTGTGAGTCATCTGACATGGGTGCTGGGAACAGAACCCAGACCCTCTGAAAGAGCAGTACATTCCCTTAACCACTGAGCCCCGTAGAAATAATTTCTAGTGAATACAGGAGTCTCACTGCATTATTTGCATATGCAGGCTCAAACAGTTCCAAAATTTCTCCCAACTGTTAAGTTGCAGAGTTGGAATTGGATCCCCAGTTCTGTCTGGTTCTAAGGATCAAGCTGCCCACAAACATCAGTCTCCTGAGATCCATGAGCACCATCTCCCTAACCCACCATCTCCTCCGTACATTTGAATTCCATGTTGGTTTCCAACCAGAGTCTGGAGCCTTGATAGCTTCCCTGTCAATCCATGCCCCAAGGAGCTCCTGCTTCAGGGACGCCTATGACACCACAAAAGCACCATCCAACCATATTCAGTAGTTTTCAGTGCCTCAAATGCATAGATCCATTGACAGTGCTCCTCCCCTCCCCTATTGTGTCACATGTCCCTTAAAGCCAGAGAAGCCAACTCTACTTGGAAAACACCTAAATCTGGGGATCATTGAACAAGTCCAGTCTTTTCACCTCATGGATGACTGTGGAAGTGGGCATAATAGATTCATCTCCCCACACCTCATTCCAGTGGCTGTGAAAATCACAGGATGTGTTGAGATGTTAATGAGAAAACAGTTGGCAAAGCAGTTCACAGAGTGCTTGACCCTGGACAGACATCTGGAAGTGAGGGCTGCCTCTGCCAATGCCAAGTGTTAGACATCTCAGGTGCAGTGTTGGTATGGGACAAAATGACAGTAAGTCCTGCAACTTGAAGCAACTTTGAACAGTGGCCATAGACTGTTTCACTAAAAGCACACTGGGGTGCCATTTTATCCTGGACAGCATGCTAAGTATCCAACTTTAAAGACTTAAAAATAAAAAAAAACTCCCCCTATTCTTGACATGTGAAGAGATAATTGTGAGTCAGTGGAACATACTCTGTATGTAATAAAGAAGCTCACAGTAGATGAAGACCTGTGGAGATAGCTTAGGCAATAAAGTGCTTGTCTTGCAGGCAGGAGGACCTGAGGTTAGGTCTCCAGCACCAATGTAAAAAACCAGGTACCCTGGCATACCTCCATCTCCTTGATGGTGAGTAGTGGAGACGGGAGGAACCAAGGCTTATTGGCTATCCAAGCTAGACAAATCATTGGGTTCCTGGTCCATTGAGAGACCTTATCTCAAAAAAAAAAGTGGAGGACTGACAAGATGACTCAGTGGGAAAAGGTGCTTACACACAAGTGTGTTGTAGAATATTATTTTAAGATGTGTTATAGTCGTTTTAATGACGAAAAGATGTGTTGCATTCTTTTGTGTTGCATTTGCTTAACTCTGTGAAATTGTGTTACTCTGCCTGTCTAAAACACCTGATTGATCTAATAAAGAGCTGAACAGCCAATAATTAGACAGGAAAAAGGATAGGTGTGGTTGGCAAGAAGAAAGAAGAAAGAGAAAGAGGGGAAAAGAGAAGCAAGAGAGATCAAGTATGGAGAAAAGAAAGGGCCAGCCATAGAGCCAGCCAACGAGTTAGAGTGAAAGTAAGATTACAGAAGTAAGAAAAGGAAAACATCCAGAGGCAAGAAGTAGATGGTATAAGTTAAGAAAAGCTAGCTAGAAAGAAGCCAAGCTAAGGTCAGGCATTTATAAGTAATAATAACCCTTGGTGTGTTTATTTGGGAGCAGGGTGGTGGGCCTTCTAAAGAGTAAAGGGTGAAAAGGCAACCAGAAACACAGGCCTAAGGACCTGAGTTTGATGTTTGGATCCCATAAGGTGACAAGAAAGCCATCCTCTGATCTCTACACAGACAGGTGACATGACAGCTTTCCCCCCACCCCTCTCTCAACACACACACACACACACACACACACACACACACACACACACACACACACACACAGAGAGAGAGAGAGAGAGAGAGACAGAGAGAGAGAGAGAGAGAGAGAGAGAGAGAGAGAGAGAGGGGGGGGGGGGTAGAATAGACTAAAATAGAAAATTGATAAGGTCTTGTGGGGGACTTGAATCTTGGAGAGGACACTTTAAGTCTAGGAGTGGGGTAGTGGGATGGGAGGGTGGTCAGGGTCTTAGGATGCAGGGAGGGAGAGGGAACTTGGATTGCTATGTAAAATAAGAAAAAGTAATAAATATATATTTAAAAAAAGAAAGAAAAAATCTAGGAGACTGATGGGAGATGTTATCCTGTATAACCTGCCGTAACAGGAGACTTTCAGGAGGAAGTTCCACATTGACAGAATCTAAGTAACAGACTGTGAGTCCTTCTCTGGTCTTTAGGACAGCCATCCTTGTCAGGATCACCTACAAGAGCAGCAGAAGGAGCAGCCTGTGAGCACAGTGAGCAGGAACTCTCACTCCTGTCCAGGCCACAGTTTCCATGGCCCTTGCCTTCTGCCTGGAGGTTTGATCCACAGGAAGGGAGGCTCCTTTGTCAGGGTTGCTTCCATTTTTCCTCTTTCTGACTAGTAAACATGCATCCTATTCTTTAAGCTCCCCTGATTTCCTTTTAGCAAGATGCATATTCTTAAAAGCAGCCTTCAGAGAAACAAAGGTGAATTCTACAGGGAACAAATTGCCAACTCCACATTCTTATTTGAAGTTTTGACTTAGAAAAAGTGACATGAGTTTTCTTTCCCCTACACCATTTCCTGATACCTCTATCTAAAGAAAATCTTCATTTCTGCTTTGTGCATGGGCCAAAATAGTCACAGGCGAGATTTGATCTGACTCCACTTTTTCTTACAAGGCAGGAGAGAGACTTTGTGGGCCCTTACAGACAGACTTCCTTTAGTAAGAGATGGTCTCAGTTGGAAGTCTTCTGTAGTGCCAACCTGACCAGATGCAGGGGGCTGTAAAGTCAGTGGGCAAGAAAAGGAGACAGTAGTGCTGACATGGGTCCCTGGGGATAGTGCATTTATGAAATATCAGAAGGTCACAAAAGTCACCCTCAATTGGCTACTGTGCTGCTGAGGCACTATTGTGTTCCGTCTGGGTGCCAGTCTGCAAGAACACACAAGTGCCAATCCTAAAAGATTTCCAAGGATTTCTTTGTGCTCTCAATAAACATCCTGCTGTGTAACATGGGTTGGAAGGGGGCTAGTATATGAGTCTGGTACTCTTGGGATGCTTCCCTTGTTCACCAAACAGTGAGTGAAAACCCACTATACACCAAGAAATCCAGCAGCAATGGTCTAGCAGAGCAACCTAGATGCTGATGAAGTTCTTGTACTACGTGATGAAGGAAATTCTTTGATGGACTTTCTGATCTACGCAGCTGTGTCTTTTAGTCACTGGGGTGTGACTCCAATGTACCTCTTTGGGCAGGACAAATTTCTTTAATCTGCATGAAGGTGCACAGATGTCTGCTGAGTTATATTCTACCTAGACTCAATGTGTGCAGGAGAGGTGGAGTGCTTATGTTCCCACTGTTTCTATTCTTTGGACAATAATCAAAGCCAGGCATAGCAGCCCACACTTATAATCTCAACACTCAAAAAGCTAAAGCAGGAGAATCATTAGCTCAAGGTTAGATTCAGCTACATGGCAAGATACTGACTTTCAGTAAAACAAAACAGAAAACAAACAGGAATGAGAAAATACCAGAATGTAAACAGGCAAAAAAGCTGCCAAAAGAGATTCAAGAGGACTTCAGATAATGGTAAGTGCAAAGGAGGAAAATTCCAGTGTGGTGCTCATGCAGTGTTGGTGAAAGATGTTGCCCTAATGCAGTGACGGGGAAGGGTACTGTGCTAATGCAGTGATAAGGAAGGATGCTGTGCTAATGCAGTGATGAGGAAGGGTGCTGTGCTAATGCAGTGTTGGGGAAGGATGCTGTGCTAATGCAGTGATGAGAAAGGATGCTGTGCTAATGCAGTGTTGGGAAAGGATTCTGGGCTAATGCAGTGATGAGGAATGGTTCTGTGCTAATGCAGTGATGAGGAATGGTTCTGTGCTAATGCAGTGATGAGGAAGGGTGCTGTGCTAATGCAGTGATGAGGAAGGGTGCTGTGCTAATGCAGTGATGAGGAAGGGTGCTGTGCTAATGCAGTGATGAGGAAGGGTGCTGTGCTAATGCAGTGATGAGGAAGGGTGCTGTGCTAATGCAGTGTTGGGGAAGGATGCTGTGCTAATGCAGTGTTGGGGAAGGATACTGTGCTAATGCAGTGATGAGGAAGGATGCTATGCGAATGCAGTGTTGGGGAAGGATGCTGTGCTCATGCAGTGATGGGGAATGGTGCTGTGCTAATGCAGTGTTGGGGAAGGGTGCTGTGCTAATGCAGTGATGAGGAAGGATGCTGTGCTAATGAATTGATGGGGAAGGATGCTCATATCAAAGTGATGTGGTATTAACCTGTTGAGTTGGCAAGATTTATTCCCCTTGGACAAACACCTATGTGTCTATGAGGATGTTTCCAGACAGAAGACTGAGAAAGACCCACTTTGAATTTGGGTGGCTCCATTTCCTGTTCTGGAGCCCTGGGCTGCATGAAAAGGAGAAAGCTAGTTTAGCACCAGGATTCACCAGTCTGTTCCAACTGCGGGTGCAGTGTGACTAGCTGCCCTGAGTTCTTGTCTCCATGCCTTCATGACAGAATGGACTTCTCATACTGTGAGCCAAAATAAAACTTCCTTCTTTCTTTAAGTTGTTTCTTGTGAAGTATTTGATCAAAGTAACAGCACAACAAAATGTAACAAGTTCAACTTCCTGGATGATTAGCCCTTGAGCAGGCTGAGGGTCCAAAAGGCCTAGTGACTGCAAAGCTGTACATTGCTGGGGCTCAGAGTCCAGCTGTATAACAGCTGAAAGCCAAATGTAGAATTCTTAGGATGTCTTCTGAGAGAAAGAGGGCTTCCCATAATAGGATCTGCACTGCCACCTGGATCCTGACATTGTTCTTGTGCTCTGAGTCAATCGATTCCTTGCTATTCTCAGATGGCAGAGAGTCTTTGCAAAACCCAGCTTTCCCCCAGCATTATCAATACAGCTAATAGTGGTGCTGTCAGAGATGTTCAACCGTCATTGACCAGTCGGGAGCTCAGAGCTCCTAGCTCTTGGTTTAGAATCCCTCCTGCCCTTTGAATGTTTCACTGGGCACAGTGAGGAGGGGGAAATGATTCTTTCTTTGTTGGAGTTCAGTTGTGGTGGCATGGTGATTAATTTGGTATCTAATATATTACAAGGGAAAGTGTCTGTTGCACCAGGCCATGGGATCAGGAACTAAGTCCATATTATAACAACTATGTACCCTCAACACTAAATGGGTTCATCATAGGTGCTCAGGGGGTGGGGAGATGACTCAGTCAGTAAATTGTTCATTATGAAGCATGAAGTGAGCTCAATTTTCCAAAATCCACATTAAAAAAGCAAGACAGGTATGATAGGCCACATCTGAAATTCCTCTCATGGGGAGAGAGGAAGAGGATTACTGGATAGCCATTAGACAAATTGGCAATCTCCAAGTTCAGTGAGAGACTGTCTCTCAAAAAATAAGTTGGAGGGCAATTGAGGAAGGCACTCAGTGTTAATCTCCGTATGTACACATATACAAATATGTGTAGACACATGTGAACAGTCACATACACATACACACATACACAAAACAGCAAACATTCAATCAATTACTCTGTTTTTTGAATGAATGCTAGTGAACCCCACCCCCATGGGTATGCTGCTTGATACTTAACTGACAACAAGCAAAGATGATAAGAAAAGGCAAACCCGTATCCCTGGCTGATGTCCATTACTTACACAAAAAGTAACTGGAGAACCAGGCTTTGCATCTGCCCACCTTGGGGGCTTCAACATGAACTAACCTATTGAGACTTCAAATATATAATTTATGTATATAATTTTTATTTAAATTTGAAACAAGCTTCTTTTACATATCAATCCCAGTCTCTGCACCCTCCCGTCCTCCCCCGTTCCCCCCACCAACTCCCATCCCATCCCTTTGCCACTCCCCAGGGAGGGTGAGGCCTTCCATGGGGAGTCTTCAAAGTCTGTCATATTATTTGGAGCGATGCCCAGACCCTCCCCCATGTCTAGGTTGAGGGAGTATCCCTCTATGTGGAATGGACTCCCAAAGTCCATTCCTATACTAGAGATAAATACTGATTCACTACCATAGGCCCCATGGACTTCCCAGCCCCAGCCCTCCTACCACATCACTTAACACTACATTCAGGGAATCTGGGTCAGGCCAATGCTGGTTTCCAAGCTATCAGAATGGAGTCCATGAGGTCCACCTTGTTCAGGTCAGCAGTTTCTATGTATTTCTGTAGCCTGGTCTTGACCCCTTTGCTCGTCACTCCTCACTGTCTGCAACTGGATTTCAAGAGTTCAGCTTAGTATTTAGCTGTGGGTGTCTACTTCTGCTTCCATCATCTACTAGATGAAGGCACTAGGGTGGCATATAAGGTAATCATCAATATCATTATTGGGGAAGGGCATTTAAGGTAGCCTCTCCACTACTGCTTAGATTGTTAGTTGGAGTCATCCTTGTAGATCTCTGGACATTTCCCTAGTGCCAAATTTCTCTTAAAACTTATAATGACTGCCTCTATTATAACATCTCTTTTCTTGCTCTCCTCTATTCTTTCCCTTACTCAATCTTTCTGCTCTATCATGCCCACCTCTCCCCTCCTCTTCCCCCTAACTCCCTCTTTCCTCCCACCATGCTCCCAATTTGCTTGGGAGCTCTTGTCCCTTTTCCCTTTTCCAAGGGACCATGTATGTCTCTCTTAGGGTACTCCTTGTTCCCTAGCTTTTCTGGTGGTGTGGACTGTAGGCTGGTAATCTTTTGATCTACATCTAGAAATCATATATGAGTGAGTACATACCATGTTTGTCTTTTTGAGACTGGGTTACCTCACTCAGGATGGTTTCTCCTAGTTCCATCCATTTGCCTGCGAATTTCAAGATTCCGTTGTTTTGTTTTGTTTTTCTACCCCCGCTAAGTTGTACTCCATTGCGTAAATGTACCACATTTTCTGCATCCATTCTTCAATTGAGGGACATTTAGTTTGCCTCCAGGTTCTGGCTATTACAAATAATGCTTCTATGAACATAGTTGGACTGATGCTCTTGTTGTATGAATGTGCATCATTTGGGTATATGTCTAAGAGTGGTATCACTGGATCTTCAGATAGACTAATTCCCATTTTCCTGAGGAACCACCATGCTGATTTCCAAAGTGGCTGTATAAGTTCTTAAAGGTGCCTTTCAAAGAGTATGTGCACAGAATTAATAAGATTTCATGGTATGTTCGAGTCAACGACCTAAAATCTTCTTCTGAGGTTCCCAAGTCAAAGTCTATTCTTCCAGATGGCCTAGAAAATGCACTATCCTCTCACTTCCTCCTGAGCACCCAGCTGCACTGTGTGAGAGCTTCTTCTGTCACTTCAATCATCTGTCAACCTTGTCTCAACAGTCCCTGAGCTCTGTTCAGTGGAAAGTTCATAGCAGCTTCCTAAGCGATATGATTATAATCACATTGCTTTCTCTGAATCCATTCATTGCATTCTCCTGTTTCCAGGAGTCATTGCTGAACTCAATGACTACCAAATGGCAGCATTTCCTCTGTCTTGGGGTTGCATGAATGGGGTCACTGTAGACTATTTAATAGCCAATGCCTTGCCAGGGTACTTATGTACTTATACACATATAGGAACAAGCCACCTCTTTAAAGACAGGACTTTACTAAGTGACCCTGGCCAGGTTCAAACTTCCCAACACTCATGCTGATGCTGAGACACAGCAGTGCCGCACCACACCCAGCGATAGACCATTTCTATATAGAGACTCTGTGGCTTAGGAACCACTCTAGTGCCCAAACAACCAACTGGGACTCCAGTTAGTGGCTACTCCCCAAATCTGTCCTTCCTTACAGTTGCTTAATAAAAATTCTAAAGTCTTTGTCCCATAAACCCACTCCCCAGCATCAGTAAAGTGAACTAGCGGGGAGGGGGAGGGTCTGTAGACTGACAATTTCTGGGGAAGAAGAGCTGAGCAGAGGGGAGAGACTGGTCTAGATGGGAACATAGCACAGGAACTTCTGGTTCTTTGACACTTTGTGGCATTTCATGTTTGTTTTCTAGGAAATTTCCTTGCATATTTATTCCACTCTCCTTTCATATGTCCTTCTTTGTGCAGCTCTGCCACATAAATCAAAGGACCCCATACCAGCCCTTTTCTCCACCTGGATACAACTACCTCTCCTGCCTTTGAGCTCCCTGAGGACTGCAGCAGGCATTGTTCCACACACCAAGTAGGAATTTGTCATTTATAGATGTCTTCCCTACCACACTGTGAGAAAATTGAAGTCTAGGTCCACGACTTTGTCCCTGCATTCCTCCCCAACTCAGCACTAAGGACACAGTAATGTTTAATAAATACCTGTTGGGTCAAATTAGGAACGGTGTCATCTTCAGAATACAATCATGTTCGTATCGATTTGCTCGAAGCCTTATGTACCACTGGAGACCAGGCTTCCACAGTGAGATTACAGCTACTCATTTATAACTTTCACCAATCACAAGGTGCTTTAAGGTCTCTTTTATAAAAAAATAAGGTCATTCTCACTGGCCTAGGCTCACCAAGTAGAGTAGGCAGGTTAACCAACAAGTCCCAGGGATCTGCCTGTCCTACTCCACAGGGCTAGGATTACAGGCATACACCACCATGCCTGGCCTTTCTAAAAGAAACAATATTTTCCATTATTTGAAATTTCTAAACTTTTATACAATGTATATTGATCGCATCCATCTCTCTACTCTCTTAACTTCATGACTTCTTTTTTATTGTTATTAATAGCCCCTTGAGTCTAATTAGTGCTACCCATATGCATATAGGTGTGTGGCCATCCAAAGGGCCATGAGAAACTTACCAATGACCATGTTCCCAAAGGAGAGTGACCTTCCCTCCCTCAGCATCCATAAACTGCTAGTAGCATTTCTGATGGGATGAGGCCTTAGGGATTCCAGTTCCTCCACGTTTACACTGGTATAATTTTGTGCAGGTCTTGTACAGGAAACCACAGTTGTTGAGAGTTGATGTATGCATCAACCATAACATGTCCAGAGGATAGCATTTCACAGCTCCCCTCCACATCAAATGGTTCTCATGCTCACCCGTTTTTAATATAGGTTTTAAGGGTTAAAGTTGTGTCACTGCTTTTAAGGCAGGCATTTTACTGATTAGATTCTCTCTTCATTCTCCATTTTTCATTATCAAATTCATTATCATATCTAAGTGTGTGACCAATTGAGTCACACACTTAGATATGCTGGTCATTTCTTTTTTCTGCTTTGTTTGTTTGTTTCTAATGAGAACAACAAAGCAATTGGAAACATAGTTGGAACACGAAACACCTCACCCCCTGAGAGGCTCCTGTTTTCACAGTTTATTTCCTAGCTATTAATAATTATGTGGAAGATTCTGGAAACCTTAATGGGGCATCAGGAGGAAGCAGGTCACTGGCCATGACCTTGTGATTATCTTACCCTGGCTATTTTCTGCTTCTCTCTGTTTCTTGCTCATCTTTAGGTGAAGAGCTGCTTCTGCCACAGATGCCCACTGCTGTGATGTTCTGCCTGACCATATGAGGCTATAGAACCAAGAGATCAATGGACAGAGACTCTGAAACTGTAAGCCCAACAAACCTTTTATCCTTTTAAGTTGTTTATGTGACACATCATGCCATGGTGACGGGATAAGTACAGACATCCTTCACAACTGCAGGTGACTTATGGTAGTTCTGGTGTCCACATCCTCACAACAACATGCTTTTGACAGCCTGGTCATTCTGCACTGTCCCAGCCCTCCTCCCCCTTCAAGTAAAGCTAGTAGCACATGCAGACATGCAGTGAAGAAGCCTGCCAAGTTTGCCACTTTCTGACATTGCAAAATGCTATTATAGCAAAAGCGAGGGATACTCCCCCTGCAGTCTGCACAGATCATCAAACTGACACCAGTGCACTCTGATGAAAAGTCTCACTGAGACTGGGTTAGCTCAGAAAATAATTAGAGACAATAGCAACCTACTTCAGTTTTGTCTGAATAATTTTTGTCTAAATATTTTTAAATAAACTAAAAATAATAGCAAAACACACACAAAAATATTGCTGGCAACTGAACACCATGTACATGTGAAGGTAGCTAGATGCCTGGCTCTCACCCTGCACAAATGTCAATTAAAAATGAGCAAATACCTTAATGTGAGACCTAGAACCCTGAGACCACTAGAGAAACAGCAGGTAAAATTCTTTAAGATGTAGGCACAAGAAAGAACTTTCTGAAGATGACTCCAGACACACAAAGGATTGACAAATGGGACTATGTGAAATTAAAAGGCTTCTGTGGAGCAAGGTAAATTATAGTAGAAAGGGAATCCACAGACAGGATTCTTTGTTGAACAAACACTAACAGAGAATGTTATCTAGAATACATAAAGAACTCAAGTAAAACTAAGCACCAAATGCCAAACAACACAATCAGTAAATATGCTAGCAAAATGAACAGAAGCTGAGGTACAACTGAGCAGTAAACTTGAAAAAAAAATGCTCAACCCATGTAAGCCATCAGTCAATGCAAATTAAACACTCATAGGTGTTTTAGATTATTCCCATTGGAATGGCTATTTTTACAAATACTGTCGTCCATGATATGGAAGGAAGACACCCACTAAGCACTACCCATGGAAATGCAAGTTGGTCCAGACTCTGGAAATGAGTGTAGAAGTTCTTTACACAACTCAAAACAGAATGACCATGTGACCCAGCTACACTACTCCTGGGTATTTACCTGCAGGATTCAAATCCATGTTTATAGCAGTGCTATTCGAGGCAGCCAAGTTATGGTGGGATCAGCCTAGGTATCCATCAACTGATGGGTGGGTAAAGAAGTGTAGAATATATGCATGAGAGAGTTTTTAATAAGCCATCAACAAGAATTAAATTATGCAGTTTGCTGGAAAATATGTAAAATCATCACCTTCAACAAAATAAGTCAGGTACAGCAAAACAAATTTGTGGTTCATAGGATTTTTTCTAAAATACGTATATTTAAATATTTGTTCAAGCATTTAATTTATGTGTATGTATGTGTGTATAGGTTTGTACTGTGAGGCGTGTGTGTGTGTGTGTGTGTGTGTGTGTGTGTGTGTGTGTGTGTGTGTGTGTGCACTCACGCACGCCATGGCATATAAGGAGGTCAGAGGACTACTTCCAGGAGCCAATGCTCTTCTTAACCATGAGGCTTCAAGGAATCAGGCTGGATGGAAATCCCCTTAACCTTCTGTCCAAGGTATCATTACTGTGAAAAGAGACCATGACCAAGGCAACCCTTATAAAAAGAAAGCATTTAATTGAGGGCTTGATTACAGTTTTTGAGGATTAGTACATGATCACCATGGCAAGAAGCAGAAAGGCATATTACTGGAGGAGTGGCTGAGAGCTTTATACCCTGATCCACAATCAACAGGCAGAGAAACATTTGGCCTTGTATTGACTTTATAAACCTCAAAACCCCATCCCAGTGACACACTTCCTCCAACAGGGCAATACCTACTGATCTTTTACAGACAACTAGAGACATCAGATATATGAACTTTGGGGGATATTTTCTTTCAAAACACCACATTCCCACTGAGCCATATTACCAGCATGATATATATGCACACTGCATACTTATCTCTAGGTGTGTGTGTCTGTGTGTGTGTGTGTGTGTGTGTGTGTGTGTGTGTGTGTGTGTGTGTTGAAATGAGAAGGGAGACTGAGGGAAAGAAAGAGAAAAGAGAAAGAATGAAAAGAGTAGGGGGATTAAGGAGATTGCATGGGATTATGGTGACTATGGTCATGATTCAGGAAATATTTGACAGACATAGTCTTTAAGAAATGCAATATTGATAGGAGATGTTATTCTGTATGTATGTTTCTCATACTAATTAATAAAGCCCTGTTAGCCAATATAAAACTAGATAGGCAGGGCTAGGAGACTAGGAGGAGGAAAGAGGAAGTAGTTAGAGTCAAGATGGAGACCTGAAAGAAAGAAGATGCTGGCTGTGGCTCCCAGATAAGATAACCACGTGGAAATACTTAGATAAGTAGAAATGGGTTAATAATTAAGGCAGAGCTAGCCCATTAACAATGATAGTCATTGGCCAACAGGATTGTATCAATACAGAGTCTCTGAGTGTTATTTGGGGCTCACGTGGCAGTGTGACCATGGCAGCAGGACTGGGAGGCGGGGGGGGGGGCTGCTGTAACATAATGATGTCAAAAGAGGGATTGAGAACTTTCACTTAAAACTTAACAAAAGCTTTAAAAATAGTTTTTAGAAACAAGGGAACAGAGACTAGCAGGACTTCTTGGTAGCAGCTTTTTCTCGGTTGAATTTGTTTTGCTGTAGACAGAGATTTGCTCGGCTCCTTTAAGGGAGGTTTCCAAAATTAGCATAAGCAGCTAAAAACCACCTTGCTTTTAAGAGCTCTGCTAACAGTTCATTGGTGTATAGGAGAGCTGCAATGAAGGTTTACACTATGTTTTAAAAAATATGCTGATTTGGGAGAGAAAAAGAAACAGGATACAATGGTTTAAAAAAGAAAAAAGGAAGTAGAATGAATGGGTATGGTGGCGCATGCCATTAATCCCAGCACTCGGCAGACAGAGGCAAGCAGATCTCTGTGATTTCAAAGCAAACCTGGTATGCAATGAATTCCAGGATAGATAAAAGTTACACAGAGAAACCCTGTCTCAAAATATGTAAAAATAGAAATAGAATAAATAGAGTAATAAAAAAGCCATGTAAAGATGGAAAACATGGAGAAATTTTGGATACTATATGCGATTCTGTTGTCTTTAAATTATTTGATTGCTGAGAAAATAACAACTATTGATAAAAGAAATGCTGCTGGATTAATTCAATTTATATATTTTAAAAATGCTTTGACTCCAAAATTTAAGCCTAAGGACAAGTTACTGGGGAAAAGGATTTCTATTTTTGTTTCCACAGAAAATGAAAAGCTGTGGATTTCTTCCAGATTTATGTGGTTTGATCAAGCCAGACCCCCTGAAACAGTGCCCCAGATGATCCAACATTCAAAGCAGTTGAGACAAAGCCTTGCAGACTACAGCCAAGATTTCTGCATCTTCTTTGGACCCCCATGACAGCGCCCTCTACCAGCAGGAAGTAGTTTGGAAAGAACGACGCCCAAATTCCCAAATATTGTTTATAAATGTTTGTTTTCATTTAAATGGCCTTGGTTATAAATGGTAATAACCACAATCTTTTTAAAGGTAAAAAGGGAATTATGGTATAGATATGAATGCTTTGCTTTGAAATGAATTTTCAGTCAGAGTTGGTGTTAAGTTAGTTAGGATTTCTAGATATGCAGAGATGTATTTGAGATGAATAGGCATTCTTCAAACCTTTCAAAGACCTACAGAATATGGCATTTCAAATGGTTTAGGGTTTTTCTTGACAGTGAGGCACAACTGCTCCTGGTAACCACCTGCGTCAGAAAGGAAGATGGATATCGAAGAAACATGTTATGGAATTTGCTTCTAATATGGCAAGACTAGCCATTTGAGCAAGGTACTGCTCTTCTTAAAGTCTTACAAAATGTTAATGGACTAAACATTGTTACTGTGATTCTTATTTGATAACTGTTGTATAATATATTTTGTAATGTTAAGGTTGAACCCTTCTTTTTATTTTAGACAGAAAAGAAGAGATGATGGGAGATGTTATTCTGTATATATGTTTCTCATACTAATTAATAAAGCCCTGTTGGCCAATAGAAAACTAGATAGGCGGACTAGGAGACTAGGAGGAGGAAAGAGGAAGTAGTTAGAGTCAAGATGGAGACCTGAAAGAAAGAAGATGCTGGCTGCGGCTCCCGGATAAGATAACCACGTGGAAATACTTAGATAAGTAGAAATGGGTTAATAATTAAGGCAGAGCTAGCTCATTAACAATGATAGTCATTGGCCAACAGGATTGTATCAAATACAGTGTCTCTGAGTGTTATTTGGGGCTCACGTGGCAGTGTGACCATGGCGGCAGGACCGGGAGGCCGGCCGGGAAGAACCTGCTGTAACACAACATGACACACACTGAACATATATTAATGAAAAAACAAACAAAAAATATATTGTACACCTTAATATATTTCTTTGAGTGAACCCACAGAACTTTCACATTTATACATAAATGATCAAATACACCAGGCACGTTATTTTCATAAAAATATATGAAAGTTTGACTCTGACTGAAATTAGGTAATCTAAAATTAGATGCATGACTTACCCTGAGATTAATCTATACACACCTCTTTCTAGAATGATAGTTTTTAAACCCACATATGAATTAGAATGCTCAGTGGAGCTTTTAAAATATTTTCCTACCAAGCTCAGTTTAATTAGGATCTCCAGATGTGAGACCCAGTCTATAGTACCTTCATAAAGCTTCATGGATGCTTTTAAGAAAGAAGCTAGACAAAGAACCTCTGGCCCTGGAAACATTTGAAAGTATGAGTTATCTGTCCCCGTTAAACAGCAAACCCTTATTTCTGAAAACATTTCTCCAACTGCTTGATTCTGACAAGCAGAACACAGGTATGGTGGGTAGGACCAGGATGGATGAAGGGACTGTAGATTTGGATAGGTAAACAACCCTCTGTGAGGACTTTGGCCCAGCTGCATGAACCAGGCATCTCAATGAGAAAGTTCCATATTGTGAAGGCACACGGCAAATGTTCCAAGACAAAAGAGTCAGAATAAAACTTGCAAATCACGTTATTCATTTGGGGGTTTGGAGGGTGACTCACTGGTTCCTGTAGTAGCTTCTGTTAGAGCTGGTTGTCCTTTACCTTGCTTCTTACATTTCTTGAGACACATCTTCTAGAAGAGAACAAAATGATGTCCACAGCCCTTCAAACAAAAAGATCAAGATGTACAGAGGTAAAGATGGGTCTTTTTTCTCCATCATCCCACTGGAATAAAAAAATAATCCCTGGAAGGAAGTTGCAGACAGAAATGGTAGTGTGAAGTCAACCAACCCATGTTGACCTTTTCTATATGACAATTTGGAGACTGCAAAATGGTTTGCAGCATCCCAACTCTAAGAAGCCACTCTTTTTAATTTTGTCTTGAACTTCTGTTTCTTTGACTCATCAGCAGCTGACTGATGATTTAAAAAAAAACTATCTTCCTCCCTCTGTGTGGTAGATTGATAGTATTTCAATACAATCACACAAGTAATTTTAGTAGTGGAATTGGGGCAGAGCTAGGTCTGAAAAGCTAATCTTACACTTCCATGTCTAGACAGACAACAAACATTGACCCCAGGCAACTTTAATGTGTTCTAGACTGAATACCAAAAAGCATTAGTTAGATGTTTCCTTCTACATACCTCAGTTTCCTCAGCATTGAAGAGGGTGGAATAAAAATTTGTCTTGAAGGATACTTTGGAAGACACAGTGAGGTAGTTACAGGTTAGCAGATTGTTCTGTTTTTCTGTAGAAGATTGCATTGTAAATGTTTTGGCTCTGCAGACCACATGGGGTCTCTGCTGTATATTCTCTGTTTTTATAACTATTTAAAACTGTGGGGAAAAGCAAAAGTAAAACCAATATTATTAACTCATAAACCATACTGAAGTAGGATCCATCCATGTTTTTCATGGCTGATCAACACCCTGTGTTCTAAGAATGCAAGATCTAGGCATGCTTCACATATTCAGCACCCAGGACAGCACCAGCAGGGTGGGTATTTGTTCTATAAATACCTGGAAAAATAGCTTAAGTAAAGGGCATGGTTCACAGATTGAGATATAAAAATAATGGTGTGTTTATTTACTGTTAATATTATTGTTGCTTACATAGCTCCCAAAGCATGCAACAATGTGAAGGTATGTGTTCAAGGAGATTAAATACATTATCTAATTTCAGGATCTTGTAGAAGGGCTGGGGAGACAGCTCAGTCAATAAAGTGCTTGCGACACAAGCATTAGAGCATGAGTTCAGATCTCCAGCACTCATGCATAAAGACAGATGGGACAGTGTGTGTCTATCATCCCAGCACTGCAGAGGGAGAGCAGGGAGGATCCTTGGCATTTACAGGCTGGCTAGCTTTTGCCAAATCAGTTATGAGACCCTGTCTCAAAACATAAGGTAGGGAGTGACTTAGGCCTACACTGACATTAACTTCTGCACTCCACATGCATGCCCACATGTTGCACATGCACCTTTACATACCTGTATACAGAAACACATTCACATGTCTACAACACATACATGTATGCACACACATGCACTTTCACATAGCTTTGCATACAAACACATCCACATGTATGAAACACACAAGCATCCTTATACATGCACTGCACATACCCATGCACACAAACACATTCACATGTATACAACACGTACACACATATCTGGCATATGTATGGACAAGTGGGATCTTTAGTAGCTAGGAAAGGTTTAACTGAGTTCAAGGAAGCACTGGGTTAAGATTGGAAAGATGAAGAATTTTTGGAGAACAGCAAAATGAAGGAGATAATTACCAAGATCCCCCAAAGAAAATGAGAACAAAGCTATGCATGCTCCTCAGTTTTACAAAGTCAAAGTCAACAGGACATGCTTCTTGTTGCAAGAGAGGCTGCCTCCTTCTGACTATCTGGGGTTATGGAACTAAGTGGTGGGAATAGTATTTTGATACATTTCCTTCAGGGGAATCAATTCCTTACCACTTTAAGTTTCAAAGGCAATCTCTAGTAACAAATTTGGGTTTGAACAAATAGTGAATGCAGAAAGATACTGCAGACCCCTTATGACTTATCCAGACATAGAAAGCAGTGTATGCAGGCTATGCCAATGAGTCAGACATAAAAGTCAGGGTGTGAAGACTATGCCAGCAAGACAGACATAGAAGACAGGGTGTGAAGACTATGCTGGTGAGCCAGACATAGAAGGCAGAGAATATAGACTATGCTAGTGAGCCAGACATAGAAGGCAGGGTATACAGACTGTGCTAGTGATCCAGTCATAGAAAGCAGGGTGTGCAGACTTTGCCATCAAGCCAGACATAGAAGGCAGGGTATACAGACTGTGCTAGTGAGCCAGTCATAGAAGGCAGGGTGTGCAGACTTTGCCATCAAGCCAGACATAGAAGGCAGGGTGTGCAGACTATGCTAGTGAGCCAGACATAGAAGGCAGTGTTTACAGACTGTGCCAACAAGCCATACATAATAGGCAGGGTGTGCAGCTGTGACAGAAAGCCAGACATAGAAGGTAGGGTGTGCAGGCTATGCAAGCTCAGCAGCAAGAACTCAACAACAATAGGCAATTCTGCAGACTGTGTGGCTGAGCCTGGAGCATGTCAGGACAGCTGGCCACCTGAGCACCCCAGCTCTCTTGTGGATAACTAATATATGAGTGTGAATGAAATACTGGAAATAGGATGGCATGGTACAACTTAGCTTGTGTGTCACGTAGGGATTTAGAATATCTTTCTTTCCCACTATGTCCACTGTCTAGCACACTCAGAGTAGCAATGGCCAAGTTGACACTGAGGCTTAGAGTTATGTCAACCAGATCGCTAACTGAAGTGTGACTTCATTTCAAGCTACAACTTGTAAATGCCAACATCCTACCTTTGTGCCATTATCATAGGTATCCCTTATCTTCCTTACCAGAAGAGAACCAGTTTCAATGAGAGAGTAATTGCTCTAGGTTGCACAGCCAAGAAACTGGAGGTGAGCCTTTCTGCCTCTTGACTGAACTGTGTGTTTTATCTTTAGAATGAATTATAAATGTCTGTCTTCAGCTCATTTCCCAGGAACATATTTGATGTGGCAGGAGAATAGGGTCTCTGAACAAAGATTTGATACTCAAGAAAGGCAGATTCAAGGCTCTTTTTCTTTGGCTAGGGAGTCTCATCCATCAAAAAGCAGTTTCTCTGGACTTACCTGGGTTCTGGTCCTGGAGGATAGCAGCACTAAGCCAATCATCAGGTCATTGGTGAAACCAATCCCAGGCTCAAAACTCGGTCCACATACATCTACTGTCATTGAAGACACAGGCGTGGACCAAGCAAAAAAGTCATGTCCTTTCCATCACTGGAATACTTGGCTATGACTATTAAACGTACCCCCTCTAGCTTTACACTGCTAGATAGGGTATTTCAAGAGCAAATGCAAGTATTGGGTCTATTTCATTCAGGTCTTCCAAACTGATCAATAAAAAGATGTATGTGGTGCCTGTGTGTCTAGCATTGAAAAAAAGGCAGGAAAGCAATGATCTCAGTAAATAACACACTGTGGTTGTATATCTTAGTGTGCCTAAGAGGCCCTGGATAAACAAGCAGGTTTCAGTTTCTGATGCATTACTGCTGTCCAATTTAATATTTAATATTTTAATATTTAATCCTAAGGCTGTGTGTTCCCTAAGTTACAGAATATTAAAAAGTGAAGCTATTAAAAGCATCAAGTGTTTTGGTTCAGGAAGGTGGCATAGTCTTTCTTAAGTGACAGGTGACTCTGGGTATTTTGGCATATTTGTTTTTTGAAAATACAGATTTATTTCTGAAATATTTATTATTAATGCTTCCTGGTGTTTATATTATACCTGGTCTTCCATGCAGTACTATAGCTGAATAACATTGTCTGTCTCTATGAACTCCACTGTCAGGCAGAAAACTGGACTTTTCCTTCTAACAGATGGGTAAAAACCAAAGCTCTGAGAGATCAACTTTCCCTAAGCCACAGAGTGAATCTGTTGGATTTACTCCCACCACCAGGTGCTGGAACTGTGGTCAAATCTCTGCAGCAGAATGTCAGAGCCCCATCTTTACATCAGTGGCTATAGGCTCACTAATCCACCTTAACCTGCAAAGAGCACATATGCATGTGAATGTGTGTGCTCATACACGCATACCTGTGTGTGTGTGTGTGTGTGTGTGTGTGTGTGTGTGTGTGTGTGTGTAGCAGCTGGCTGTACTGGTTAAAGGCTTGCCTACTGAGCTCCTACTATAAGCTCTGCTCTCCCAGTTCTAGGCATGAATGTTCACTTCCCGTCACTGTAGTGAGAATCACTACAAATGTCAGAAGTCCTGAAGTGAAGGTATCAGCAGGGCTGTGTTCCTCCTGCAAGTTTGTGGCTAGGGCTTCCAATTGGCTTCCAACTGCATCACTCTAACCTCTGATTCCATGATCACATTTCCCTTTTCTCACTGACCTTCCCAAGAATACTTGTGGTTAAATCAGACCCATTTGGATAATCCAGGAAACTTCATTGTGTTGTCAAGCCCTATATTGCCTTGCAAATTCACATAGCCAAAGGCAGAAGTATAGGCATGATTAAAGACTGGAGACCTTACTCAGTTTACCACAGGCTATGAAGATATGGAAGACTTTGTCAAGCCCATTAACAAGAATTTCATCTAGGGAAAACAGATACAGGGATAATGATGAGAAGCCTGATGGTAACTTTCAAGAGGTCACGAGGGTAGAGCAGATGGACCTGTAACCAAGAGCAATATGTGAGGTTTACTCCTAAAGAAGATGCTTGTCAAAGTGTGGATGTGAAATGTCTCCCCCACCCCCACCCCTAGTGAGGCTCATATATTCAAATACTTTGTTCCTAGCTGGTTTTACTGTTTGGGAAAGTGTGAAAAGTTTAGGGGATTGGGCCTAGATAGAGGAAGTTGGCTCACTGGGTGGGGAGGTGGGCACCAAGCACCTTGCTTCCTGTGTGCTACCCAAATATAATAATCCATATCACAACATTCACTATCATGCATTCCCTGCCATGATGAACTGAACTCCCTGGACCTTTGAGCCCGAATAAATAATTCTTCCCTTAAGTTGCCTGATGGGAGATGTTAGTCTGTAAATATGTTTCTCATACTGAATATGTTTTGCATACTGATTAATAAATAAAGCACTGTGCCAATGGGAAAGCAAGAGGCAGGGCTAGGAGACAAGGAGGAAAGAGGAAGTAGTGAGGAGGAGTCAGCATGTAGAGCATAGAGAAAGCAAGATGCTGGCCTGACACTCTCTAGTAAGATGAGCCACGTGGAAATACTTAGATAAGTAGAGTGGGTTAATCATTAAGACAAAGCTAGCTGATAAACAATGATAAGTGGCCAACAGCTTGTAACAGAGTCTCTGCATGTTATTGGGGCTCGCGTAGTGGCAGGATGGGGCAGCCAGCGGGAAGGAACAGAGTGGGACCAGACCGGCAGCGGCGAGGGAAGGGGTAACCTACTTGTAACAGTTGCCCCTGCCAAGTACTCTATGATGACGATTATGTAAGTACCTAATACAATGTTAGATAAGGCTTGTCTTAAAAGATGAATGGATAGCAAGCACACACAAGAACAAGGCAGTTCTTTCAAGTTGTCCCAGAGTGTGAGGATGCTCCAGGCCTAAAGCATAGTATAGGCAGAATGGGACTTGGTTGTTTAATACACTTGGTATCTGTGTTTGCTTTCAAGTGGCCATCTTTGATTGAGGGGTTTTGAATGACAGGTCAAAAAAGGCTGCATTAAATAACAAGAGTGGAAAGCTGGAGGTAGGATTTCTGAACTTCATCTAAGCTCTGGCGTTTTCTGAAGTGTGCTTAATCTCTGGTCTTTAATTCTGAAGTTCTATAATCTCTCTGTTTTCTCATCCATCAGGAATGGATGGATGAGAAATGTAGGAATAGTAACAGCAATTATCTGGAAGTAAGGAATCAAGAAACAATAGGTAAACATTTTTTTTTCTTTAGAAGTTTGTTGTGTCCCTTCTGCACTTGAACAAATGTGATGTAGTATCTTGGTCTGCTTGCATTGCATTGTGTGACATTTCCTGGGCTGATATGAACAAATATCTGTGTACCTCAGGTCAAGCACTGAAGACAGACAAAAGAAATGATTCCATCCAGGAGGAGCTAGGCCAACCAATAAGTTCTTTGTGACAGGAACTTTTGCTACTCAAAGACTTCTGCTTCACCTAAAAACCTGCCCCAGCATGAGAGATGAGTTTGAAAGCTGCATCACTAGGGTCTCCTGTGTAAGTTGCAGGCAGCTGCACCAGAGAATCTCCTCCCACCACACACACCTCAGCAAGTGTTTACTGCTTATTTAACCCCGAGAAGCGTCTTCAAATCTTCTATGTTTCCCGAGTGTGATGAGCCTCTTTCTTCCCTGCAAAAGGGAATGCTTCAGTCTGGTGGAAAAAGATACAAAGACCACAGAATATGTCATTTATAAACAACAGAAATGTCTTGTCTTGTTTATAATGCTGGGTTCTAGAAGTCCAGGAAAAAAAGACACCAGCAGGTCTGGTCTTAGGTAAGAGTTCAGTGTCTGCCCCTTGCTATATCTTCACGAGGTGGAAAGAAAAACAAGCTCCCTCTGAACTCTATATAACTATGAAACAATTTTATGAGAGCTCAACACTTATGTCCTGTCACCTCCAAAAAGCCTACCTGCTAATGAATATTATATCAGACAGATCACTTATTGTGCAAACATCAGGATCCAAATTTGGATCCACAGCACCCACTAAGGAGCCATATGCTATAACACACATTAGTGATCGCCAGCACTTGAATGGAGGAGATGGGAGTCAGAGACAGGAAAATCCCAAGCAGTTCTTAAACCCAACTATCATGGCACATGCTGTAGGAACAATAAGAGACACTGCCTAGAACAAGATTGAAGGTGAAGACTGACCTCTGACATATACAACACACTGTGGCATGAATGCTTGCTAGATCACACATATGAACACACAAAAGAAAGAAGCAGAAAAAATATTAAAAGAATGGAGAGAATGAAAAGGAGAAAGGGAAGGGCAAGAGGAAAGGAGAGGGAAAAGAAAGGGGAAAGGAGAAGGTATATCTCAATATGTGAATTTTAGAATCACAAACATTGGAGCCACAGAACGTTCATGTTTTGACCCAAGCTAAGAATCCATCATGAGTACAGCAAGTGGCTGATTTCCCTGAGGCTCTAGGCCCCAGCGAGCTACCACCACATGTTATCTTGAGAATATTACAAGGACTTTTCTAGAATATTATATGAGATGCTGAAGATGTCATACCTCAAACCTTCCAGTGTAGAAAATTCCCACTGCAGAACACTACGTTTTTCTCTTCTTGAAATAGCCAGGTGTGGTTATTCTTGGAAAAGAACAAATAGATGTGATTTATGTTCCTTCTTTGAACCCTGGTTTCTTGGCTTTTCTCACAGCACAGACAGTGTCTTGCAGATTAAAAGATGCACCAGACCCTGGGCCAGATCCGCAGATAATAACTGTGCATCCTCATCTCCCTTTTACCCGTGAACAGAATGGCATATGTTTAACCAAATGATTAGTAAGAGACCCTTCTAGATCTAAAACTTTATTTTTATGGCAACTATAGATTAAAAATAGATACCAGCTTCAGAAAGGCAGTTTGTATGTATGATACAAGTGAGACTTTGGGGTCTGACAATGAGGTCCCTGGATCTTCTTCGAGATTTATGAAGAGGATGACTTGACTTCCTCAAATCTCTGCTTCCAGAAAGTGTAAATAAAAGTTCCTCCCTCATGGGCTTGCCCCAGAGCTCAATAGTAGAATGCAGCACCCTAGGTTCAATTTCCAGGAAAAAAAAAGTGTGTCATTCAAAGAATCTATAAGATTAAATGAACTGTTCCCACTCATGTAGAGTAGAGCAAAGAGAAGGAGGAGGAGGAGGAGGAGGAGGAGG
Organism: Cricetiscus sungorus; assembly: GCA_030556225.1. Taxonomy (NCBI): domain Eukaryota; kingdom Metazoa; phylum Chordata; class Mammalia; order Rodentia; family Cricetidae; genus Cricetiscus; species Cricetiscus sungorus. The sequence goes on along the minus strand of JANBXA010000007.1, from coordinate 77,261,614 downwards.
AGGAGGAGGAGGAGGAGGAGGAGGAGGAGGAGAAGAAGAAGAAGAAGAAGAAGAAGAAGAAGAAGAAGAAGAAGAAGAAGAAGAGTAGATCTCACTGAAATTCTATCTTTCTACCTTCAAATTCTAGTAACAGACTACTCATTGGATGTATTTTAATTAATTACTGATTGATTGATTTGAAGAGGGGGCATGCTAGAGTGCATGTATAGAGGCTTGGGGACAATTTATGGGAATCAATTGTCTCTTTCCACCAGATGGGTTTGAACTCAGGTTGCCAGGCTCAGTGGTAAGAACTTTCACCTACTGAGATATCTTGATAACTCAGTTGCATTATTTTTAATGTCCCTTGTGCTTATTATTTAAACATCCAGAATAATCTCTAAAAGAGCACTTCACGATACACAGATTTCAATCGAAGACAGCAGGCTCACTCCACTCAATGTTGCTGTAGATTCCTGCTCCTCGGGGAATATAGGGTGTTCCTTTTGGCAGTTGCTTCACGGAGTTTCCTTCCATATCTTTAAATAATCGGCTTAGATAGTTTCTTATTAGTTACCTACTTTAACTTTGTTAATCATAATGGAAGGTTTCTCTCCTGTCCCACAAGCAACACACACACAGAGAGGGGGGGAGGGAGAAAAAGAGAGAGAGAGAGAGAGAGAGAGAGAGAGAGAGAGAGAGAGAGAGAGAGAGAGAGAGAGAGAGACTGTGTGTTGAATGAAATCACATTTTTACCAGGTCAGTCATCTGCAGGTTTATTCCAGGGTTGTTTTGTTGTTGTTGTTGTTTTTTAAACAAACAGTAGAGTAAGTTTTCTCTTCATAAATATTTGATGTTTCTGTCATTTTCCCTTCTTTGAATTTATTTTCTATACAATCAACATAATTCCAGGAAGGTCTACCAGAACTCCAAACAAATTTCGTCAGAATAACATCTATCAATATGATATTAGTCTCTTTTTATGACACATATAAATGAGTGCACATGCTGTTTATGGGTGTGCATATGTGTGAGTGCTGGTGTGTTGGCATGTGTGTAGGTGTACATTTAGAGGTTAGAGGACAATATCAAGTGTCTTCCTCAGTCCTCAGTCATTCTTCATTTTTTTTTTTGAGATATGGTATATCTCTGAACCTAGGGCTTATCCACTTGGCTAGAACAGCTGCTGTCAAGGCCCAGAGCTGCACTTGCCTCAGTCTCCTCTCCATAGACCCTACTGCTGGCATCACAGATCCTGACATATCTGACTTTTTTTCTTTTTTAATATTTTTTTATTTTACATATTGACTGCAATTCCCTCTCTCTCCCATCCTCACATATCCCCCACTGACCTCCCATACCATCTCCCATCCACTCCCCAGGGAGGGTGTTGCCTTCCATGAGAGATCATCAAAATCTGTCAAGTCATTTGGGGTAGGGCCTAGTTCTTCCCCCATGTCTCTAGGCTAAGGGAGTATCCTTCCACGAGGAATGAGCTTCCAAAGTCTATTCCCGCACTAGAGATACATCCTGGTTCCACTGCCAGAGGTCCCATACTTTCCAGGCCTCCTAACTGAGACCCACATTCAAGGGGTCTGGGTCAGTCCTATGCTGGTTTCCCAGCTGTTAGTCTGAGGTCCATGAGGTACCCCTTGTTCAGGTCAGCTGCTTCTCTGAGTTTCTCCAGCCAGGTCTTGACCCCTTTGGTCATCACTTTTCCTTCTCTGCAACTGGATTCCAGGAGATTGGCTCAGTGTTCACTGTGTCTTCCTCTGCTTCTGTTAGCTACTGGATGAAGGCTCTAAGATGCCATACAAGGTAGTCAATAATCTAATTATTGTGAAGGGCATTTAAGGTAGCCTCTACACTATTGATTAGATGTTAGTTGGGGTCATACTTGTAGGACTTTGGACATTTCCCTAGTGCCAAATTTATTTTTTAAATCTATAATGGCATCCTCTATAGTGGTATCTCTTTTCTTGCTCTCCTCTATTCTTCCCCCAACTCAATCTTCCTGCTCCATCATGTTCTTCTCTCCCCTCCTCTTCTCCCCTCCTCTTTTCCCTTCTCTTTCTCCCAACTCCCTCTCCTCTCACCCCTGCTCCCAATGCTGAAAAAGTCTTTGACAAAATCCACCACCCCTTCATGATAAAGGTCTTGAGAGATCAATGATAACAGGAAAGTATCTAAACATAATAAAAGCAATATATAGTGGACCAAGTCAATGTAATTCTTCTAAAATCAGGTACAAGACAAGGCTGTCCATTCTCACCATATTTCTTTAATATTGTATTTAAAGTTCTAGCTAGAGCAATAAGACAACAAAAGGAGATCAACAGGATACAACTTGGAAAGGAAGAAGTCAAACTTTCACTATTTGAAGACGATATAATAGTTTGCATAAGTGACCCCCAAAAGAAATACTACCATTGAACTCCTACAGCTGATAAACACCTTCAGAAAACTGTCAGGATACAAGATTAACTCAAAAAAATCAATAGCCCTACTATATAAGATGATAAAGGGGCTGAGAAAAAAAATCAGAGAAACATATCCCTTTGCAATAGCCAAAAACAACATAAAATATCTTAGGGTAATGCTAACAAAACAAGTGAAAACCCTGTATAGCAAGGATTTTGAGTCTTTCAAGGAAGAAATTAAAGAAAATACCAGAAAATGGAAAGATCTCCCATGTTCTTGGCTAGGTAGGATCAACATAGTAAAAATGGCAATCTTGCCCAAAAGCATTGTACAGATTCAATTAAATCCCCATCAAAATTTCAACACAATTCTTCACAGACCTTGAAAAAACAATACTCAACTTTATATAGAAAAACAAAAGCCCAAAGATAGCCAAAACAACCCTGTACAATAAAGGAACTGCCAGACCATCACCATCCCTGACTTCAAGCTCTATTATAGAGCTATAGTCCTGAAAACATCTTGGTAGTGGCATAAAAATAGACAGCATAGACCAATGAAATTGATTTTAAAACCCTGTTATTAACCCACACACCTTGGAACACCTGATTTTTGACAAAGCAGCTAAAAGTATACAATGATAAAAAGAAAATATCTTCAACAAATGGTGCTGGCATAACTATATGCTGACATGTACAAGACTGCAGATAGATCCATATCTATCACCACGCACAAAACTTAAGTCCAAATGGATCAAAGACCTCAATATAAATCCAGCCACACTAAACCTCTTAGAAGACAAAGTGGGAAGTACTCTTGAAGAAATTGGTACAGGAGACCACTTCCTGAACATAATACCAGTAGCACAGGCAATGAAATTGACAATTAATAAACGGGACCTCCTGAAACTGAGAAGCTTCTGTAAGGCAAAGAACACAGTCAACAAAACAGAATGGCAGGTCATAGAATGAGAAAAGTTCATCATCAACCCCACATCTGACAGAGGGATGATCTCCAAAATATACAAAGAACTCAAGAAGTTAGTCCCAATTAAATGCTTTCTTTTCATATGAGTTGCCATGGTCATGATGTTTCTTCACAGCAATGGAACATTGACTAAGACAGGAGATAAGTACTTGCTGCTCAAACACAATGGTGGCTCCCCAGCACCTTCATAAAAAGCTATGTACAGCAGTATACACTTATAATCCCAGGGAGTCAGAAACAAGTAGATCCCTGAGGTTTTCAGGGCAGTCAGTCCATCTGACCAGTGAGCTTCTGGTCCAAATAGAAATGTCTTTAAAATGAGACCAATACCAGAAAGATGGCTCAGTGGGATAAAGATATCTGTGAGCAAACCTGACAACCTGAGGTCAATCCCAGGGAAGAACTGACTCCCACAAGTTATCTTCTTACCTCCATACTCAGGCCCTACACATGTAAGTGTGCCTAAAATAATAAAGAACAATGATGTAAAAGTCAAATAAACAAGGTAGAAGGTGGTTGAGGAAAACAACTGACAACCTTTGGCCTAAACACACACACACACACACACACACACACACACACACACACACACACAGACACACACACTCAACCTAGACTCCTTAGCAAGTTGAACCATTTTGGGGTTTATGGAACCCTGAAGAGGTGTGGCTTAAACAGGAAGCAAGTCTTCTAAGTACCTTATCCCTATTCCTTCCCCTGTTTCTTTTCCTTCATGATAAATGGCTTCCAGCACAGATTCCCACCATGATGTTTCTGCCTCAACTCAGGACTGGAATCATGGGCCTACAGGACCATGATCTGATTCCTCTGAAACAATGAACTAAGATAAATCTTTGTTCCTTTGAAATTTTTCTCTCAGGTACTTTGGTCTCAGATCTGCAAATGTCTCTAATCCTAGCCCTCGGATCCAGCCATTCTATGTGATAACCCAAATATGGGTAACCATAGTTACTTCTTTCTGTTTCTTTCTGGAAAATTCTTGTTGTCTTCAGTTTGTGGGAGGAGTCTTAGATTCCACCATTCCAGGGGCACAGAGAAGAAGGGACCAGTAGTCCTGCCAGCTAGTACCCTGACACATCATAGCTTTTCCTTGTCAAGCCTCTTGGGCCTCCTGCTCGCTATGCTTTTTATTCATGAACACAATTGCCATCCCACTTCCCTTTACACAAATCCCCTCCTCCATCCTGTTCATGGTGTCTCAGGGTGGCCCTAGGCACTCAGACACCTAACTGTCAACTTAACCTCCTGTCATGAGCAAACGCCAGTGCTCTTGCCTAAAATGACTGACACTTAGTGAGTTTCTATTACCTGCGTTGTTTTAAGGGGCTCTGGTCTTTCCTGAACCTTGGATTTTTGTTTTCTTCACTGTTCTGCCTCACTTTCAGTCCCACAACTCCATATCATGGCTCCAAACTTTGTGGACAAATCTTAGCCACTACCGCTTGCTCTGCTTTTCTTCTCTCTTCTCTCCTTTGTCCTGTGTACTCCAGTTCAGCTCATCGGTGCCATTTAAGTGAGAGTCTCCAGAGAGGAGTGACTGCTATATTTAACTGATTTAACTAGCATTCAGAGAGGTTCTGTTCAAGGACAGATCCCCCATGCATGTGATGCAGGAAACATACAGAAACTCTGCTCCCTAATAGAGTTTCCCAATGCCTTCATTTTGCAGGACAGTGGAGATTATTCATGGCCACTCTGACCCCTAAGTACCCTGATGACCTCATAGCTCAGAGTCCAGAGCCCCCTATCATTCTCAAAGATCATGCTTTTCCTTAAGGCAGAGAATGTTCTGTCATTTTCAGCCACTCCCTCCCTCCAGAAAGAGATACCTTTTAAAGGCTCCTGCCTGTGGTACATGCTCAGTGAAGACCAGAAACTATGATTCTGTCTTTGGTGGAACTCTGAGTCCAGGTTGCCAGACTGACTTCCCTCATTCCTCTATTTGTGTGTTTATTTCTAAAGTAAACACAAACACTAAAACAGTGTGACCCTTTCATGATGCAGATGAACATGAGGGAAAGAGATAGACCTGTGTCGCAATCAGCCAAGACACCTCAGGGAAAAGTCGTGGACTTGCTCTTGGTTTACATATCCCAAAGTAAGATATTTTAGACCATGACCAAGAGTGAGAACAGGATGTTTGGACCTGTCATTTCATTAATTTTCTCCATGAGTTTATGAGGAATTTTCTCCTCCCACTTTGCAGATAAGACATTAGTGTTCAGAAGGCTTCATTGGAGCCTGAGCTAGAAAGAGACTATACCAGGGTTCCCAATGATGATGCCAACTCTGTGTTTACTACACCGAGATTTTGAGATGGATAGTCAGATAGGTAAACTGATGACAGATGGTAGGTGATAATATATATATATATATACACATATGAGAACATACAGATATGTTCTTTAATACTCATGATTATGGGTAGATGAAAGATGATGGATATTAAAACATAAATGCATATAATACACATGAACACAAACATATGATCAAATATATGCATGAATAGACACACATATATGCATATGAACATATACATGTACACATATGAATACATACATGTAAGCGCTTTAATTCTCATGATTACAGACAGCTGTCATTTCTCCTTTTGAAATGTAGAAACTTAAGATTCGCAGAAGTCAAGCAGCATGCCCAAAGCCACACAGCTAAGACGCATTCATTCCTACTATCTTTTTCCTCCGTTCCCTTCATGCTGCTTTTGTTAACTAGTGTCAAGAAGTAACTTTTGGTAAACATCCCCACCTCATATATATGTTTAATCCTGATGAAGAAATAGAGCATGTTTTCCTGGTCCTTGAATCATGTCAAGTGTTGACCAAAAGAGTGTGGCTGAAGTGACATTCAGGGCTCCTATACTCCATCTTAGAATGAGTGGCAGTTTCTATTTCCTGCTTCATGGAATTCAGACATCATATTGCGAGAAAACCAGGCGACATGAAGAGATCACACAGAGAAGAGCTGAGACACTGTTTCCTCTACAGCCTTGGCTGAACCACTAGCTGGCAACTGCTGGTACTAGATGCCAGTTGCTATCTCTGTGAGGAGCCACTTTGGTTGTTCTAGACCCCAAGTCCTCAGACTCCTCAGCCAACCCAGAGGGCTTGAATGAGAAATGGCCCCCATAAGGCTCAAGTCTCGAGCATTGAATACTTGGTCCCCAAAAGATTTTGTTGTGGGGGAGGGCAGGACTAAGAGGCTGGCAGAGAGCTGTTGCTGGAGGAGGGCTTTGAGAGTATATGGCTTCAGGCCAATCCAGTTTGCTCTCGTTGCTTTGCTGTGGTTGAGATGTGATCTCTTAGCTTCCCACCACAGCATCATGCCTGCTGCCATTCATACATGCCGGGTGGACTGACAACTCATCTCTTTGGAACAGTAAATCCAAATAAATCCTTTCTTCTATAAGCTTCTTTTTGATCATGGTATTTCATCACAACTACAGAAAACACAGAGCACAAGAAACCTAACTGAGCTCAGCCAAGCCACACAACCACAAGACTGGCAACAGCGCTTAGTATTCTGGCACCAATTGTTGACATGTTCTATTGTGAAGTAAAAAAACAACCAAAATACTTCTTGTCTTAGAATCTATAACTTGAGACCTTGTGTTTGCCTTTCTCGCAGACCAACAACAATGGCAATCTTTTCAAGGATAGACATGACCTGGTTCCTTTAGCTCTAGAAGCCACCACATTTGGAATCAAGACACTGAAAGAGAACTATGGAATGGGAGGTTAAAGCATACATGTGTTGGTCGTACTGTGCAGAAACTGGAGCCATGATTTATCACTTCTGAGAGTATGGAACAGTAGAATGTTCCTGAAGGACTACTTGGGAACCTAAGTTAGATGCATTCTTATCTCTTGATGCAGAGATGTTTTTTCAGGGATTGGTCCTTGGCAACCACAGTCATTTATGAACATACACCTTAGAATAGCATGTGGGTGAGTCAGCATATCCATGCAGTGTCATTCTAGAGTCTTTATGGTGGGAGGAATAAAGCTATGGATGAAACAGCATAAATCATTCTCACTTTTTAAATAAGCAGTAGTGGTAATACCAGCAATACAGACTATGCTCCAAACACTCAAACAGAGCATGGCACCAACATAACTAACTGCAAAGTTATTAGACATTTCAGGCAGGAAAACACCTGCCATGCAAACAAGAGAACCTGAACTTGGATGCCCAGCACCCACATACAAAGCTGGGCATGGTAGCCGACACCTAATTTAGTGCTGGGGGAAGAAGAGATGGTGTATGAGCCAGCTATCCTAGTCAGGAGACTGGTGAAATCCACCTTCAATGAGAGACACTGCCTCAAAACATGAGAAGAGGAGCTGGAGGAATGGCTCTGTGGTCAAGAGCCCTTCTGCTTTTACAGAGGACCAGAGTTCGGTCCCCAGCACCTACATTAGGACACTTACAACTTCCTGTAACTCCAGCTCCCAAGAAGCTGACCCTCTCTTCTGGCCGCCAAAGGCACACATACAGGAATATGTACACATGTATAGTATATATCATACACAAACAATTGTTGGTCTATTTGTTTGTTTGTTTTGTTTTGTTTTTTACTTTGTACCCTTTAGTGCTCACTGAGTAATTTTTGGCCTTTGTTTTTGTTTTGTTTATGCTTTTCATAAGTATAGAACCAGAATGGAAAGCCATCATGGCAAATTTAGGTACAATTTTTAAAATAGATTAGGAATTTGGGGACCTTTCAGATTATTAAGGCAACAGCTCAGAATTATAATCTCTCCAAGTACATAATCACACATTCCCACAGGGTACCCTGTTGGGTGGAGGTTTGTCCCAAAACTCTGGGTGAAAAGGACCCTTGGTCTAAAGCATTATTTTATGTCATTTTGGGAGGCGTGTGTGTGTGTGTGTGTGTGTGTGTGTGTGTGTGTGTGTGTGTGTGTGTGTATTTGCATGTCTGTGTGCATATGGAGGATGTCAGGGTTCCTGCTTAATCACTCTCCTATCTTATTCCTTTGAAACTGAGTCTTTCATTAGCTTGGATTTTTGCCTGAAGCAAGCAAGCCCTAATAATCCATCTCTTTCCACTGCCCAGGAACTGAGCTTACAGGCACCTGCAAATCCAGCCTGGCTTTTTATGTGGGCACTGGGGTTCTAATTCATATCTACATGCTTTTTCAGCAAACACTTTCCCCACTGAGCCATCTCCCCACCCATCAAGCATGTTTTCCTGGCATTGTCTTCAGCCAGTTCCAGGCTATCTCTTGGGACCTTCCACATAAGCCAATTCCCAGTTTTGTGTCTACCTTACATATTAAGAAGGGACCCAGGACGTCCCAGCAGGATGTCCTGGAGAGATTGATCCTCCTGTGTTAATAGCATCCTAGATGCCATAAGCTGAGGTCTGCAAACACATCAATGCCCTATGGTCTATATGCTCAGAAAGCAGAAATGATGCTCCTGCCACTAAAAATGAGATTTGCAGTGGGCGTTGTGTAAACAGCAGACAACAGCCTTTGGCTTTCTCTAACAAGATCAGCCAGTCAGGCTCTTCAAATTGGCTAAATTTATATTGCACACTAAACCCTGTGAATAAATAACAAGGGGATTCTTTTGTTGCCTTGAAAATAATCCATACAAATTCCATCTTAATAATAGTTTGTCTACAGGCTGTGCAAGTGCCAGCGGGCAGGAGTCAGATCAGGGGACAGAGATGCCATGCTGGGTGTGGAGTCATTACGATGATGTTACACAGGCTGCCTCTCAAAGTGGAATTGATTAGGTAAAAATTTACACACAGAGGCATCCTGCATGTGAGTTTTCCTAGCTATTCAGTACGCGTGCCCAGGGATTAAGGATCTATTTCCTCAGAGTCTAGAATATGCCTTGAATTCTTAGTGGGGCATGCAGAGGACTGGCATAGTGGATCAACATGTGTCTGAAAACCAAACAAATTACGAGGGATGACAACCCTGGCTGCCTATTAATACTGATTTGATGCAACATGGACCCCCTATCCACACTAACTGAGGCAGAAACAAAATGTAACCCCATACATAACTGCAGGCATGACTTGATCAGGAGGCCAATGTGGTCCTAGTTCAGCCTTACTGGCTATGGGTTCCACAAATGCTAACTGATTACTAGCTAAAACTTGTTCCTAACCCAAAGTCAGTATGAATGTCAGTTTTATGGTCAGTTATAGACAAGTTTGAGCAGCTGGTGTGCATGGTCCCAGACGAGGTCATGCAAGGTCATGTTCCATTTCTCTTTACATAATTGTAAGTTTAAATGGAAGGCCTTTGCATGGTACATTAGTTGATGTTCTCTAGAGGAATGAAACTGATAGGATGGTTATTATATTAAAAGGAATTTATTATGTTGACTGGCATGATAGGCTCTGGATAGTCCAAGAATGGCTGTGTTCACACAAGACAGGTGAGACCCCAGTGGCTTCTTCTTAGGTCATGAAGCTGGATTTGTAAGAAGCTCCAATCTCATGCAGAAGGACAAGCCAAGATCATTAGAAACTGCTGACCTGTACAAGGGGGAGCTCATGAACCCCTGTCTGATAGATGGGAAATCAGCATAGGACTGACCCAGACCCCCAGAATGTTGGTGTTAGTTAGGAAGACTGAGAAGTCTATGGAGCCTCTGGTAGTGGATCAGTATTTATCCCTAGTAGGGATACTCCCTCAGCCTAGACACACAGGGGTGGGCCTAGGCCCTGCTCCAAATGATATGACAGAATTTGAAGACTCCCCATGGAAGGCCTCACCCTCCCTGGGTAGCAGAAAGGGGATGGCATGGGGATTTGGGGGGACAGGGGAGGGCAAGAGGGAGAGGGAACTGGGATTGACATGTAAAACAAACTTGTTTCACATTTAAATAAAAAATTAGCAAAAAAAAAAATACAACAACAAAAACAAAAACAAAAAAACCTTCAGTCCAGATTAGAAGGCCAGAGAAGCCAAGTTCTGGTGTTAGCTATTAGGGTAGTGCGGTGGGTGGCAGTAGCAACATCAGCAGCAGTGTAGATGCACTCACTACAAGAGCCAAAAGCAAGCAGGCAAAAAATAAGTGTTTTTTGTTTGTTTGTTTTGCTTTTTGTTTGTTTTTTAACTCTTTGGTTTCTTATGAATGACACCCTTAGCTTGGCTTCTTTTGTAACTTAACTGAATTATCCCATTTCCCTTTAACTGCAATTCGACTCTGGGATTTTTACCTCTTTTTATTATATATAAATATACATACATACATACTTGCTCCTCTCTCGTCTCGATCTTCTCCTATTTATTCTCTCTGTCTTGTAGCCCTGCCTATCCCTTTCTCCTGCCTAGCTGTTGCCCACTCAGTTCTTTATTAGACCAATCAGGTGTTTTAGACAGGCAAAGTAACACAGCTTCATAGAGTTAAACAAATGCAACATAAAAGAATGCACCACATCTTTGCATCATTAAACAAATATTCCATAGCATAAACAAATGTAGCACATCTTAAACTAATATTCCACAACACAGAAGTTTTTCTCTGGGACTTCTTGATATTTGGACCACTCATGCAAGGTGCTGCTTATTCTAGGGGATAAGAGGACACCTCCTCCTTAGTCTTCCAGATAATGCCCTTACAGACCTGCCAAGAAGCATGCCTCTTAGTTGATTACAAACCCAACCAAGCTGACAACCAAGGTTAACCATCACACATGTTCTATTTAGTGTCACGTTTATTTAAAAGTTACTTCCTATTGCTTTTTGCTGACGATTTAACTGTTAAAAATAGCCCCAGCACCAAAGGCTCTCTAGGATTCCTAAGCACAAAGGCTACCTTATGGATAAAATAAAACATAGCTAAAATAAAGCTAGCACTGTCCGGGCATGAGTTACAATGTCTATGCTCAATGAGTGAATTAACATAGCTGTTAAGCAGGGATGTTTTATACAGAAATACCCAAATGGAGCTATGTATTGATTAATTGGTAAAAATGTGGCCAGAGGCTCCTAGAAACCTGACCAGGTAATTTCCCTTAGTGCAATGATTCAGGATTCTCCAATACAGTGTTTGCAAGGAATTCACAGAAAGTAACTGTTGTGAGTGGTAAAAGCCACCTGTTCCTTAGCAAGATCAGGTGTGATGTGATGCCAAGACACCTCAGTACAGGGTAACGGTTGCAACATGCTAGGCATTGTGTGAGAGGAGACAGAAGAGTGCGTGTGTGTGAGTGTGTGTGTGTGTGTGTGTGTGTGTGTGTGTGTGTGATGCATCTCTGTGTGTGTGCATGTGCCTGTGTGTGTCTGTGTGTGTTATGTGTGCACATGTATGTATATGTGTATATATGTCTGTGTGGTGTATATATATATATGTATATATATATATATATGTGTGTGTGTGTGTGTGTGTGTGTGTGTGTGTAGCATGTGTTTTTGTGTGTGTGGTATGTGTGTGCATGTATATATACATGTGTGTGTATGTGTCTGTGTTGTGTGTATATGTGTGTGTGCGTGTGCATGTGCGTCTGTGTGTGTGTATGTCTATATCTGTGTTGTGGCAGAATTAAACAAACACCAGAAAATAGTAACCCACTAAAAGTGGGAAATAAAGTGAAAATTAAACTTTTCTGAATGCAATCACTCCCAACAAATTTACCTTTTAAGCATGCAGATAGTCTACAAAATGATGAAACAAAATTACAACAAGAAATTTAAAGCAATCCCTTTCAAGTACAGTGAGGTAGATAAACTAAACTGTGTGTTGATTTGATGGCTGAACAGCCACAAAATATGAATTTATGTTAAAATAAAACATAGTAATTAGGATGCATGAGTATACATACCCAACCTTTGGAATCAGTCTGAGATTAAAAATAGGAGTGAAGTTGCAGGGGAAATAGTTCAGCAGGTGAAAAGCTTGCCACACATGCCTTAGGACTAGAGTTTGTATCTCTAGGAATCCACAGTAAGGTTAGATAGGTGTCTGACCAGCCTTGAAAGATGGAGGAGTCAGGGGTGCCTCAGAGCAAGCTGGTTTTAGAGAGGAGCCCTATCAGCAAGCTCAGGGGCTGACTGAGAGACTCTGCCTCAGCAAATAAGGCTGCCTGCCAACATCAGCCTTAGAACAACACATGCAAATGTACATGCACACACATTCCAACATGCAAACTACACACTTGCTTGTGAAAACAGGAAATACAGCAGAGAAGAAGTGGCAGAGTTGCTTTCTAGGGTCACACTGGAAGTTATTACATGGACAGCTATTCTGGTAAGAAGATGATGGGCAACGCCATGAATGGTTCTTGGTCACTGTGGCTCAGGAAACATCATGAGGAGAATTGGGACACTTCAACTAACTCCCTGACCCTGTGTGAGGCACAGCTGTCTACAGGAATGCATAATGCAGTCTTATCTCTTGAAAGGTTCATTTCCATACAACAGAGGGTCTGTCCATGGTTGAATATATAAACATAATGTGATGTGGGGCTGGGGAGAGGGTGCAGCAGAAAAAACACTTGCTGTGCAAATATGAGATCTTATGTATGAATCTCTAAGAATTCACGGAAGATGTGGCTGTAGTCACACCGTATCTTGTTTGCTCCTGCTGTTGTGATAAATCATGACCAAAAGCAACTTGGGGAGAAAGGGGTTTATTTACTTATACTTCCAGGTCACCGCCCGTCATTGAAGGAAGTCAGGGCAGAAACTAAAGGAACCTGAAGGTGGGAACTGAAGCCGAGGCCATGGACCAATTCTGCTTGTTGGATTGCTGCTCCCGGATTTTCCAGTTTGCTTTATTATACACGTCAAGATCTGTAGTGGGATATTCACTTTGTCTGCTTCTGTGGCACTGACCACACCCATTGAGGGGTGAAGCCAGGGGCAGAAGTGACCTGTGGAACTAGGTCTAAGTGGAGGCGGGGAACACTCTTTCTGGCTGTACGTGGAGAGAGGAGCATCCGGTTCCAACTGCTGTCTTCATCTGTCTGTGTTGTGAGTTGTTTGTCCCTGAATAAACATCTTTCTGCCTATTTGTTTATCCTGACCCTTATTAAACCGCAATAAAGATCCACCCATGGGTGACATTGCCCTTAGTAGGCTGGAATCTCCTATATCAATCATCAATCAAGAAAATGCTCCCACAGGCCAGTCTGAAAGGGAATTTACTCAGCTGGGGTTATCTCTTCTCAGATGGCTGTAGTTTGGGTCAAGTTAAAGAAGAAAAAAAAAGAAAAAAAGTTACAACAATAAGTTGCTAAGATATGCACACATCTGCAGTTTTAGCACTCCTACAGAGAAATGGGAGATGGGAACGAGAATCCCCAGAAGGTTGTGGTCTCTATACCCTGTCTCAAAACAGGATGTAAGGTAAGGACTAACCCCTGAGATGTCCTCCAATGTTCACATGTGAGCAATGGCATGTGTGTACTCACACTCACACTCAAGTGCACATACACATCACACACATGCACATCCACAGCAGAGCTTCCTCCAATGTAAATGAATGAAATTGTGTCAAATTTTCTTGAAGGAAAATGCAACAACTGCAGTTCATTGTATAAGCCAGACACAGAGAGACAAAGAACAAGCATATATTTTTTTATTTTAGCAGAATCATGTTGAGTGCATGCATATGTTCTTTCTCCACCCCTCTCGCCCTCCCTCCCTCCCTCCCTCCCTCTCTCTCTCTCTCTCTCTCTCTCTCTCTCTCTCTCTCTCTCTCTCTCTCTCTCTCCTTTCTGTGTGTGTGTGTGTGTGCATACATGCTCATGTGCACATGCACACATGCATGCATGCATGTTTATACCCTGTATATGAAACTAGAACAGAGACTGAGGAAGAGGAAGAGTCCATAGCAGGCTTCCTAAACATTTTCTGCTCAGGTCCCATTTCACACAGGAACATTTTCTCAAGAACTTGGGCACATAGATATATAGAATAGTTGTACAAAACACTTGGTGACAATAAATTAAAGATAAAGAGAATAAGTATATAAAGCAGATACCTGCTAACAATAAATTAAAGGTATATAATGAATCACACATTTATTGTAAAATATTGACTTTATATATGGGTAGTTTTATAATTTACTAATGAGGAGAGCAAATTTGCATACTAAAAGGATGTGTTTGTGGATTTCCCCTGAAGCATTAAGCCTTGGCTGAATAGCTGACACCACAGGACACAGACCTGTCTTCAGAGATGATCAATATTTGATTCTATAGCATCAGTGCTGAGAGCACCCTTCCCATAAATAGTTAGAAAAATGAGAGAAATATGTTTAGGGCCATTTCTGAAATTGTTGGAATTTATCATAACTCCAGTCTAAAATTCATCTAATTATCTTTATTATACTAAGGTCAGCAACAGTAACAACTTTTTAAAATCAAACATTTTAACACAATGAGACAAAAAATACTAATTTGATGTTTACATTGCTGAGGAACAATGGGAGAAGACATTAAAAAGTCTTTGTTTTCCTTCCATAATTAAATCAATTACCTATACAAGCAGAAACTATTTTAGACACAGTGAAAACTTGTGTCTCAACTTGGAACCAAGGCATTCAGGCCATTTCTATTTGCGTGTGGTTTGGCAGTGTGCACTGTGCAAGGTGACCCTGTTGTGTGTTCAGAACTAAAGCTGCAGGAAAGTTGTGTGATACAACATGAGATTAATTAATGGTTTGAATTAATCTTACTGTTATGTTCAGAACTCTTTCACTGCTGCCAAACTCTGCAACTCCGTATTCGGTTACGTGAATCCATATAGGATTACAACCCAGAGTTAAGGATCTGGGGGAGGAAGTAGGCAGGGGGATAGATATGTTTTCTCTATATGATTTTTGAATGTGCATTGTACGTATATATTCATATACATTTTATGTATATATTCATATATAGCCTAAATATATGAATACATAACCTATACATGTATAAATGGAACCTGTATGTATGTGTGCATTTTATGTATCTATGCACATATCTAACCTAAATATAAAGATATATAATTTATACATGTATATATCTAATCTATATATATATGTGTGTGTGCTATGTATATATTCATATGTATAACCTAAATATATGGATATATAACCCAAACATACACATATACACAGGATATATGTGTGTATGTGTGCAAAAATTCTATACTGAGACATTACTTTGTATGCTAACAAAAACGCTACTTGTAGGAGCTGGATAGAGGTCTCAGCAGTTAAGCTGTCTGTCTTGCAGAGGACTGGACTAGAGTTCAGTTTGGTTCAGAACACCTGCATCTGGCTGCTCACAACCCCCTTTAACTCCAGCTCCAGGGGATCTCTCACACTATTCTGGCCGCCATAGGCACTCATGTCCTCCTACCTCCCTGCTGACACACACACACACACACACACACACACACACACACAATTAAAAATAACATATTTTAATAAGCAAATCATTTAAAAAGTGTCTAAAGAGCAGACAGGAAAATTTTCCAAGAGAAGTGAGTTTCACCCTGTCGTGGCAGAGTGTGTGTCAACTTAGCTGAATATTTTAGCTTCATAAATCAGTTTTCAAGCTGAGAGTGAGGGCTATTAATTGATTCATGGACCATGAAGGACCAGGCAGGGGCCATACATCTCCTCATCACAAGGCTGCCGTCGGCTGTGTGGAGAAGCCCTTTAACTTCCTCAGCATCTAATTCAATTAAAGGATTACTAGTTTTGCTGCAGATGAGAGTCTGAGTCCCATTATCTATCCTGAGAACATGGAAGAGGTCAAGGGGCAGCAGTGCGGACAAGACTGCAGGCCCTCTGCCGTCAGCGCCATACAAGGGCCTGGAACAAGCAAGGCTGAAGGTAGCGGCTGCAGCAAAGGAAATGTGGCCATTTTCAAACAGGGCTTTGAGCTGGTGTTGATGGCATAAATAGAAATGTCTACACATAATCCCATAGTTCTTGCATTTCATGCCCTCTCCCCAGCATTGCCATTGAGTCAGAGGTTATTGTAGAATGGATAAAATACTATAGTAAATGTCAGATAAATATTGGTTTATAGATACAGCCTTGAGGCAGAAGCAGTTCAGGGAAGCTGTCAATGCTAGGAACTAATAGCAACCATGAAGAGCAGAGGACAGGCAGGAAGCCTGCAGCTGCCTCTGTGCTGGAGCCACTGTTCAGTGCCCCCCTCCCTTCCTCCTTCCTTCCCTCCCTCCCTCCCTTCCCCCTCTCTCCCTCCCCCTCCCTCTCTACTTCCTCTCTCCCTCCCTCTCTCTTTCCCTTTCCTCTCTTCCCTCCATTCTTCCTCCCTCCCTCCCTGTTTTCCTCTCTTCCCTCTATTCTTCCTCCCTCCCTCCCTGTTTTCCTCTCTTCCCTCCATTCTTCCTCCCTCCCTCCCTGTTGTCCTCTCTTCCCTCCATTCTTCCTCCCTCCCTGTTTTCCTCTCTTCCCTCCATTCTTTCCTCCCTCCCTCCTTCCCTCCTTCCCTCAATTCCTTCCTGCATTTGAGCCTATTACAGCCCTGACTAGAGCACAATGAAGTAGGATCCTGGGGTCCACTGAAGTATTCAGCTGTCACTGTAACTCAAGAACAGGAGCCATATACCGCTGGGGACCCTTCCTGTCTCTGGTCCACAGACCTACTCTGCTTTGCTTTAGACTCTGGATCCTACCATTATTTATAATCTAGCAGCAAAATTTGCTGCCTCACTTAAGCCTCACAGACACAGTCTCCAGCTTCAGAACATTTCAGTCTGGTTTTTTTCTTTTGCAGATGGGACAATGGAGTCTTGGAAACAGGAAGGTTTTTACTCCAAGCAATGTTTGAAAACTTCTTTAAACTACAAGTTTCTGGATGTCAGGCAGATTATCCTCCAGACCTAATAGCTTTATTGATGTTTAATGTCCATTTGGTTCATCATTTTATTGTACTTTGTTTTATTTGTGTGTTTACACATCTTTGTATGTGCATGTATGTGTGCAGGTGAGCCTATAGCTGTGTGCATTTAGAGGCCAGAGGGCATAGCTGCTGTCTTCTTCTATCATTCCCCACCTTATCTGTTGAGACAGAATCTCTTACTGAACCTGGAGCTCATTTATTGGCTTGGCTAGCTGGACAACAATTGACAAGGATACTCCCCTCTCTGTCTAATTTGCACTAGAGTTACAGGTCCTTTGCACGGTTTTTTACATGGGTGCTGGGAATTTAAACTCAGATCATTACACTTACATGGTATTTTGATTTGTTTTTCTATGGCTGTAATAAAACACCATGAGAAAAGGCAACCTATGGGTGAAAGAGTTTATTTCATCCACAGTTCTAGATCATTGAAGGACATTAGGGCAGTAACTCAAGGCAGGAACTTGGAAGCAAGAACTCAAGTGCTGACTATTGAGGAATGCTGCTTGCTGGCTCTCTTCTGGGGCCCATGTTCAGCAACCTTTCTTATGTATCCCAAGATGACTTACCCAGGAGTGGCACTGGGTAACATTAGGCCGGGCCCTCATAGCATCAATCATTAATCAAAAAAGCACACCACAGTCTTGCCCACAGGCCAATCTGATAGAAGCACTTTCTCAGTTGAAGTTCCTTCATATGTATGTATTCAGCAATGTCAAGGGGTTCTAGCTCTCCTTCTCCCCCACCACATACATACTCATGGTCCCTTTGTACTTTCCTAAATTCTGAAGTTAGTTCAAGCTATATACTCACATATTAGTCTCACAAGGTCATTCATGTAAATGAAAAGCTATATTGCAATTAATGGCTGCTGAGAAAGGGAGGGGGTATCAGTTTTCTGTGGAATCACAACAATATGACTGCCTGACAGGACTCCACAAAAGACATCACCATTACCATTACAGATGAGAGAAATCTAGTGAATGTTTTGGGGTTTTATTTCCATCAAGCATCCACTTGATCTCCAGAAACCATAAAATAATATTTACTCCCAGGGATATACCCCCCTCTCATTTTCAAGAAACAACCTTTGGTCAATACCCTTGGAATCCATTCACAGTAACCTGGAATTTTGCTGTGGAATGGCTGTCTGTGTGGTATGAGAGGACATGGTTTCAAATGACTATCCCCAGAGAGCAACTCAATGATACTACTGGGCCTACCCCACCCAGCCTGAGCAGAACTGTTCCCAAAAGAGCAATCAGCCCTATTGCTGGCAAAGTTACAATGGTTATGGACAGCCAGTTGACACAACAGGATACAGGCAAGGCAGCTATGTTTCTTATGGACAGACCCCAGAACACAGGGTCCCCAATCAGCTTCTGAGTGATGTGGTTCTGCTGGGGGCTATGACAGCATCCAGAGTTCTCAATCTTCTTATGAACAGCAGTCCTCCTACCCAGCCTATGACAAATGGAAGCTCCTAGTGACACCTCAGGAAGGTACAATGGCCATTCTCAGATCAGCAGCTATGGAGGGATTCAGAGTGGAGGCTATGGCCAACAGTCTGACTATGGCAGACAACAACAAAGTATGGGCAGCAGCAATGTTCCTGCAACCTGTGTCAGGCTTTTGGGCAGCAGAACCATAGCAACAGTAGCAGTGGGGTGGTGAGGGGGGTGGTAGAGGCAACTATGGCCAAAATTGATCCCCCTTGAGTAGTGGTGGCAGTGGTGATTATAGCAATGAGGACCAGAGTGATGACATGATGACATCATTGGTGGCTACAGAGGAGGCTTAACACAACTGTGAGGGTTGTGGCAAATAGTCACAACCACAGCAGTGGTAGCTATGAACCCAAAGGTTGTGTAAGTGGCCCTCGAGATAGAGAGGACATGAGTGGAAGTGACTGTGGGAGCTTCAGAAAGTTTGGTGGCCCTTGGGTTCAAGGATCATGCCACAATTCCAGACATCATCTTTGTCCAAAGCCTGAAGGCAAATGTTACAATTAAGTATGGCTGATTACATCAAGCATATTGGAATTATTAGGACACATAAGAAAGCTGGATAACCTATGATTCATTTGAATATAGACTGGGAAACCAGCAAACTGAAGAGTGAGGCTACATCTCATTTTCTGACCCACCTTCAGCTAAAGGAGCTCTTGACTGGTTTGATGATAAAGAATTCTCTTGGCACCCTATCATTTGCTACTCACTAAGCACACTTCATATAGAAGTGGTGGAAATGGTCATGATGGCAGAGGGGAAGGAGAGCCCATGGAGAAGGTGTCAGTGGATAGTGGTGGCCTGGGAAGATTTCCCACTGGAGGTGGCAGGTGGAAACCAACCAGGGCCTGGAAGTGTCTTAAGCCTACATGTGAGAACATGAACTTCTCTTAGGTAAATGAATGCCACCTATGTGAGGCCCCTAAATCAAATGTCCCATGAAGGGACCAAGAGGCTCTCATATGGAAGTAACTACTGAGATGATCACAGATAGTTATGGTTATAGTTTTCCTTAGGATTAAAGATAAGTTACATATAGGACTTTAGACTCACAAAGATAGGATAGATGATATTTTCTTTTAAGTCTTACAAAATGTTAATGGACTAAATATTGCTAACTGTGATTCTTATTTGATAACTGTTGTGTGATGTACTTTGCTATGTTAAGGTTAAAACTCTTCTTTTTATTTTAGACAGAAAAGAGGAGATGATAGGAGATGTTATTCTGTAAATATGTTTCTCATACTGGCTAATGAATAAAGCCATGTTGGCCAATAGAAACACAAGATAGGCGGGGCTAGGAGACTAGGAGGAGGAAAGAGGAAGTAGTTGGGAGGAGTCAACATGGAGAGCCCAGAGAGGTAGAATGCCAGCGCCACTCGGGCCAGTATATGAGCCACGTGGAAATACTTAAAATAGTAGAAATGGATTAATAATTAAGACAGAGCTAGCCGATAAACAATGATAGTAACTGGCCAACAGGATTATATCAAATACAGAGTCTTGGCTTGTATTATTGGGGGCTGGCATGGTGGTGGGACCAGACTGACCTGCAGCAGGAAAAACCTACTTGTAACAGAAGAGGATATCATGCAGGCAGATACACAGACTGGCTTGCTAACTTGGGGACCATGGGGTCTTCTAATGGGGCTGAGGTGGTAGGGACAGAGACAGCTTTGAGCCTGTCAAGATGGACTCCAGGGATGATTACAGACAGGGTGTCAGGGAGAGGACAGATGAACCTGACTCTCTCTCTCTCTCTCTCTATATATATATATATATATATATATATATATATATATATATGTGTGTGTGTGTGTGTGTGTGTGTGTGTGTGTGTGCGTGTGTGTGTGTGCACATGCGTGCGTGTGTGTGTGTGTGTGTGTGTGTGTGTGTGTGTGTGTGTGTAAGAGGAGGTGGGTAGTGAGGGGAAGGAGGGGGAGGGAGGGAGGGAGGGAGGGAAAGAGGGAAGGAGGGAAGGACAAAAGAAGATGCAGCCTCTGAGGATCACTAAGTCCAGAGATGTGGTAAAACCCCTACCATCATAGGTGTCTGGTTTACTGGCTGGGCACATGGCTCATTTAAAACAACTGAGTCACCATCAGGACTTCACAAAGCCTACTCTAAGGTCACACACCCCCTGTCATGATGGACTTAAGAGGCAACACAGAGAAAATAGATGGAGAGAGAATGAGTTCTATGATGTCACTTCAGCCCAGAATCACATTATGCTGGCAGCTCTATCTAGCCCTTGATCCTTAAAGTGTATGATCCAATAAATCCTCTTTACCCAACTAACACTGGGTTGCACGCTGGCTGCCTTCCTATGACCTGGGAGCCTGTGTGAGGCTGTTAAGAGAACATGCGACCTTTCTGTGACTCGGAGCTCTGTGTTTTATGAACAGTCTAGTGATGGCACTGGAGTGAACAGTTCTCAAAAGTACTGCCATGTCCTAATTTCCCATCCTGGGAAGGAAGTTCAAATCAAGAAACCCTGCCTTTGCCAGGACTACATATATTCCTCCAATTCGGCTCTCTGGCTGCACAGGCTGCTTGAACTCTACATGTAGTTCTTCAGTAGTTAATTCCATATCTAACATCCCAGCCTGACCATCCTCCCAGCATCCCTTGCTAGTGGTGACTGCTATCAGAGAGTCTAGAGTTGGGCAGACTCACCTCTATTGCATTTGTAAGCTAATCCTTTAAATGGAACACAGCAGCTTATGTTTATCTGGAAGTTCTTTTTGAGGGAGGTTTGCATAATATCCAACAGTATTAAATAAGAAAAAAATTTCCTTCAGTAATCAGTTCAGCAGGGACACTGTTTATTTTTGCTCCTTTCTGTAGCTCACCAATCCAACCTGGAATTCCAGAGAAAACTACCCTCAGCTTATGATTTAACATTCACCAACAACTGCAGAGGTTTGCAAGTCTGAGGACTGAAAAATTGTTCCTCCAGCTCAGTTCTTTCAGTGAGAGGGAACAGAAAATTACTCCAGGGAAGAGGGCTCTTTTATCTCCCAGCTGTAGATGCATTTAGAACGAAGGGATTAAGGAGGTCAGAGCATAGTCCTCTCCTGACTAAATGGAGTTGATTTATTGCTTGGCACCTTTATAATTCTTTGCTAAGTAAAGGCACACAATAGTATTTAACAGCTTGGGTTTGGAATTCCCCAAGCATGAATCCAAAATGTGCCAACAACTCTCAGATGCACGTGCCTATGGGAAAAGTACTGAACCATTTGATCCTCAAACTCCTCGTCTATAAAATGGTTTGCTAACAAACCTCACTGGGTGTGGTTGGTTTTTGAAGACCATGCAGGGTAATGAATAATAGACACTTGGTTCTTGGGGCCTCATAGATGCTCCTTTTGAATGATGTGCTATTTTTGTTTCTTCTCATCCTCTGTGGACTGGTGACCATTAGACACTGCTGTCTCCCTCCAAGAAGGCAGGTTCACAGTCTAGTCAGAGAACTTAGGTGGCCAAGATGAACAGCCTTGGTAGAAGTGACTCAGGTTGAATAACAGTGAACCAATGAGCTTAGCTGTCCTCTCTGAGGGAATGACATTTCAGGAACTCATGGTGTTGTGACCTTTTAAGTGCCAGGAAGGAGGTTTTGACTCTACAACTAGATTTTTAGGAGGCATTTCCCTCCTTCTTGTGCTCTCTCCCTTTATTCTGAGTTTTACAATTGTTAGAAGATGATGCCACACAACTCCACATTCTTTGTTTTAACCCAGCATGTCTACTAGGTCTCTGCTCTGACGCTGGGCCAGAGATGGCCAAGAACCATGATTTTATTCCACTGAGTATCACTCAGAATGACTCCAAGCTAGAGGCATGGAAGGAAGGATGTGGACCTGGGTACCCTGCTTATCGTCACTGATGAAGGAAGCCTTAGGGGCTAAAGCACCAAAGTGTGAAAGCAAGGCTGGTGAGAGGGAGGATGGGAAGTACCATGGTATCTGTGTATTCTAAAGGACAAGGCTTCTGCCTCGCTCGTTCAAACAATGAAATTTAACACCTAAATAGAGGAAAGGATGAAACAAAGCTGAAGCATGATGGAGTTACTGCCAGTAAGACTGCTGTTCCTTCTATAGTTCCTTTGAATGCAGACAGACCCTGTTAAAGTACTTTGTTAGACATGGCTTATACACATACTGAAATGAGATGGATACCTGCGTTGGAGAACTTAGTCGAAGGCAGAGCCTCAGCTAGAGAAGCCATGACATTCTGTATAGATGGGAGATGATGGCCACACATGTGAGATTTTCCTCAAAATAATTCAGATATGTAATTAAGCCTGCTTAAAATGAGACATTTGGGGGAATCTTTAATAGAAAAGAAATGTGATACATTAGATGACAGCCTTTCTATATTCCTTTTATGTATTTATTTATTCAACAAATATTTATGCAAGATATACTCTGCTCCAAAGGCCAATATATATATATCAGGAAACAAGAAAGATAGAATGTCTGTCTGCAGAATTTCCATGCAGAGATCAAGCAAAATTCATATAATTAGATGTTCAATTGTAGCACTGAGGAAGATGGTTTCGTGGGTAAAAGGAATTGAAGTTAAAAACATTCAAAGCCTGAGTAGCTTTTGCTTATAATCCCAGAGCTCCAGAGCAAGGGAGGCAAAAGCAGGAGAATCCCTGGGGCTCTCTGGCCTAACTATCCAGTTCCAACAGATGCTCTATCTCTATCTCAAAAAACAAGGTGTATGGCTTCTGAGACACAACACCCAACGCTGGCCTCTGGTGTCCACTTGCACATGCATGCACACACATGTTACACAGTGATACACATATTTGTTTAAAATCATGACAAATACTTCCAAGGAGGGTAAGAAGCACTCTATATGAAATTAAAAAGAACCTGCCCTAATCTGAGTGACAGGCCATACTCGAACAAAACACTAACAAATGAGATCCAGTCAATAAACAGCATGGAGAAAGGAAACAGATCCAAGGCAGAGACATGGCACATCACAAGGCCTGCGTCAGGCATGAGAATGTGTGGTTGGAGTTGGAAGAGTAGTGAAGAAGTAGCCTCGGAAGTGGCCTTTATCCTTCCTGCCATGAATGCCTTTGTAAGTGCAGGGACATGAGTGCTGGCATGGAGTCAGGGCCTGTCAGTGGTGCCATGTTTGATAGTCTGGGAATGTCCCCATGGGGCTGATTAAAGAACAGGTTGGATAGAGCAAAAAGGAGCACAGACTCATGAATTATTTAGCAAAAAAAAAAAGGTAAGTAGGAGAGAAAGCCAACAACCCTTGGCCATCTAGTGAACACAAAACCAACAGACATGTCAATCACATGATGTGCTAGAGGAAAAGATCCCTCCAAGAACCATCAGCATGGAGACTCAGAGGCCCATTAATAAGCCAAGCAAGTGAATTGTCTTCATGGTGTGTGGGTTACTTCTCTCAGTGCAATTGTCAAACACCCCATGGGAGCTACTTAAGGTCTCTGAGCCACACTTGGGGGGGGTACCAATCCATCATGGTGTGAAAGACATGGCAGCTAGGAAGCTAGGTCTTGTGGAGGCAGGAGCTGGTGGTGAGTCACACCACAGTCACAACAAGGAAGCAGAGCCTGGGCCTGGGAGTGGGGCCAGGCTATCACCCTCAAGTTCAGCCCACCAGTGATGTAGCTCCTCCAGCTAGTCTCTATCTCTAAAGATTCCAAAACCTCTCAAAACAGAGCTACCATCTGGGGGTCAAGCATTCAAACATGAGTATTGAGGAGAAATTTCATAAGTTACAAATAAACAGGATTCTAGACATGTGATGTCTGCAGCCTCCATGTTGTCTTTGTCCTTCTGTCTAGACATCATTGCTCCACTGTCTAAGAAAGTGAGCTTGGAGGAGGAATGTGCATAAAGAAATTATTAGCTCACTGAGCCCTAATTCCTCACCAATTCTGAAAGAAATAACAACAATATAACCAAATACTCTGTTTATAATTTGGTGGTTGCACAAGTTCTAGTTAATGCTTATTGAGTGTTTATGGTATATCAATGACTATTCAAAGCACTTTTATTGGTTTGCTCACTCTATCTTTTTTTTCTTTTTATTTATTCTTCTCTCACATAATGTATCATGTCCACAGCCTCCACTCCTCCAAGACTACCACATCCTCTCTCCCACTGATCCATTGCCTCTACATTTCCCTTTGGAAAAGAACAGGCCTCCCAGGGGTATCAACCCAACAGAACATAACAAGATTCAACAAGACTTGGCACAAACCCTCATATTGAGTCTGGATGAGGCAAACTAGTAGGAGAGAAAGGGTCCCCAGAGCATGCAAAAGAGTCAGAGACACCCCTACTTCCTCTGTAGGAGTTCCACCAAAAAAAAATCCAAGCTAAATAACTATATCATATACACAGAGGACCTAACACAGACGAATACAGGCTCTGTAATTTTGCTTCAATCTCCATGTTTTCCTGGTGTCCTCTACCTCTCTGGCTCCTACAAACATTTCTCATCCTCTTCCACAGGATTCCCTGAGATCTGTCTAATGTTTGGCTGTAGGTTTCTGCATCTGGTCCCATCAGTTGCTGGATGACACCTCTCTGGTGGCAAATAGGCTAGGTACCTATCTATGAATGTAGCAAAATATTGTTAAAAAATTATTTCATTGAATTTTTGTCATTGTGTTTGGTTCTACCCTCAGTCTCTGGGCCATCTGCTTTTGGTTCCTGACCAACCAGGCAGTGTCAGGCATGGGCTCCCTCTCTTAGCTTGGATCTCCAGTTGGATCAGTCATTGTTGGCTACTCCCATAAGTTCTAAGCCACAATTACTCCAGCATATCTTGCAGACAAGACAGATGTAGGTCAGAGGTTTTGTGCTCCCTCTATTTTAATACATAATCCCCCAAACACACATTATCATTCTGTTTGTTTTACAGATATGAAAATTAAGGCTGCCCAAATGGGTGGCAGAGCCAAGCTTCCTGGTAAATATTAAACCAAGAAAACTGGTATGTATTAAAGAAAAATAGGTGTCCAGACAACTTGTTTGTTTCCAACATGCAAAAATGAATGCACTTATACTAATCACCTATACTCCAGCACTCGCAATACATCCAGACAGAAAACTCTAAGGAGATGGCACAAGGCTCTGGCATTTAGTGATATGCCATGCTGACAAAAAATGAACCCACTGGACACCTATTTCACGGCCTCCAAGATGTGTTCTCACCCCTCCCCTTGCCAAAGAAGCAATGGCATCCAATTGCACATCAAATATCAACTGAATTTGTACTAGCTCGCATTCTGATTGTGGGATGGGGTGCCAAGGGCTGATGTCACAGTGTGTCTTGTCTCCTCTTGGGCTGGTGGTAGAAAGTAGATAGGACAGTGTGGCCTCTGTATGGAATTAGTAGCTAGCAGTCAGCCAGGGGATTAGGAAAGTGCAGATGGGAAAAGTTTCACCATCTGAAGCAACTCTGTGTGTCTCCCCTTTGGTAAGGAAGAGCCAAAGAATGTGGAGAATTCACACAGGCCCTACCCATCCCTGAAAATTTGTAGCCAGTTAAAGATTGCTGGGGAGGATAGCAATCTTCCCTGGTGTAGCCAATGGTAAGTTGCAGGTATGCTTCACCCATGCTCCCATAATTAGTCCTAATTAAAACCGAGGGGGTTACAAAAAAAAAAAAAAAAAAAGACACAAAGAAGGAGGAGGACAAGCTGGAAAGAGAAAAAGAATCAGCAGATGTAGGAGGGGACAAAAGAGGCTCAAGTGTGTGTGTGAACACAATGCATTATGTTCATGTGTGAAATTAATGAGACCCATTATTATGTATAGCTACTATATGCAAATAGAAATTAAATATTTTAAAGTAAATGTGGGAGGCTGGAAAGATGTCTCTGTGGATAAAAGCTCTTTGTACCTGAGCCTGGTGACTTGAGCTCCATCCCTAGAACCAAGAAAACTGGCCTCTGAAATACACGTCACGTTTCCACAGTAAGCACATTAAAAATAAATTGAGTTGATTTTTTTTAATGAAGCCAATTAGTGAACATACACATCCTGTGGTAATCAATTACCAGGAAGTTTCACTCACAACCCTGGAGGGGAACCCAGCTGGACTAGAGAGTGTAATCTTTGGAGGATTCAGTCTCACATGCCTTCACATCTAAAGCTCGCTTTACACCTGCAGCAATGAAGCTCTTAGCTCAGTGCCTAATTCTCCTGCAACACCCATGTGAGTCAGATCTGAGTCACCCTGGTCCACAGCTACATGCTGTCTCCCCATGCAGTCTCTCCCACCGTGATGGAATCTGTCATAAGATGCTCAAGCCAAACCCTCGACAGTGCTATATCCAGAACTGTGAACTAGACAAAACTGGCATTTCATAATAGTAACAGAACTGTACTAATACAAATGGATATGATTACTATCATATTTTAAAAATGAAGAAACTGAAGAAAAGACATGATTTAAACCCAGATGATCCAAACTTCAGAGAACTCATGACCATTATGCCATGATTCATGTCCTAGAATCAGATCAGTGCATGAGTTCAAGGCCAGCTGAAGGTACATATTAAGACCCTGTCCAAGAAAGCAAGATAGGTGGTTAGATGGTGGATGAGTGGAAGGAAGGAAGGAAGAAAGGGAAGGAGGGAAAAAGAAATGAAGGAAGGAAGAATATATCTATGCTCCAGAGTTTTTAAGCTGTAGAAATTATATATGAGACCCTTTTGTTAAGATGGCATAGTACAGTGCCCAGGGGACCATTTTAAGTTGCCCACCCCAACCCCGATTCCTAGCTGAAAATCCTTGCCATGGTCACTCACTTCGTAGTGGAGGGAGCTATGTTCTCTTCCAAGCAAATTGGAGTGACAATATAGAAGCTGGCTGTACATTTGTCATCTTCAAATCTGCCTGCACACTATACCAAACCCAGAAGCTGATGACAGTACTTATACCCATATTCCTCCTTATGAACACTAAATACAGGTCCTGGTAGGGCCTGGACACTGGCGTTTGGGTTTATATTTTATATTTTTTAATTAGCTTACAAAGTAATAGGTTCCCGTATGTGGTTTTCATGCATGTTTCATTTTGGTTGTTTCTCCTCTCTTCCTATTTTCCCTGCATGTCAAATACCCTTTTTACCCCCAACGTCCCTGCTTCTTCTTTATGCTGTTGGTTTCCTCCATATCCTCTCTTTCCAGAATCATGGGCCCCTTTCTAGTTTCCCAGCCTTTACCCATATTTTCTCCCACCTGGATATGCATATTTATTAGAACAGAGTAGAATCTATATATGGAAGAGAGAGTATGTCTTTTTGAGCCTGGTTTACCTTGATTAAAAATAACACTTTCTGGTCCTTTCCACTTCCCTGAAACTTCCATTATTTCACATTTTTTTTAATCTGAATAAAATTCCACTGTGTATGTGTACCACATTTTTGTTATCTCTTCATCTGTTGGTGAATATGTGAGTTGATTTCATTTCCCAGCTATTGTGAATAGAGCAGCAGTGAATTTTGATGTACAAGTCTCTCTATAGCAGGACACAGCATCTTTATAGTGTATGCCAAGGAATGGTTGGTATAACTGAGCCATACGGTAGTTCCATTATTTATTTATTTTTTGAGACACCTCCATGCTGATTTCCATACTGTCTATGCTATCTTACCCTCCCACCAGCAGTAAATAAGGGTTTCTCTTGCCCACATCTTCACCAGCATTAGTTGGCCTTGGTTTTCTTGATGGTGCAAATTCCCAGTGGTATTTTTTTATAAGACACCCAGGTGATTACAACATAAGGTCCAGACTAAAAAGCACTGGACCACTTAATCAAAAGCCACAGCACTGTTTTTACACACTTTCCCCTTTCTTAGCCATTAGCTTAGAAACTCACATGTGAAGAATCTTAGATTATCAAGCTATTCATTTAATTTGACCAAATTTTATGAGACCCTTATGTTTAAATAAAACAAAGAAACCCAACACATAATTTGCTTTTTTATGGCCCTTACACTAAAGTAAGTATAGTAATGAGTATGTATCATAGGTATATAACAAAGATATATACTTTATAAGAAAACATCATAGAGAAAGGGAAGGAGAGGTAGGAATTATGGGAGGAGAGGTCCTAATGGAACATGAAGTTATTCTCTAGGCAGTGAAGGAAAATACCATAGAGGAAGAACAGAGGAAGCAAAGATGCCTCAGTTTTTGTGCTTTTTGAACTGTTTTGTCTTGAGACAATTAGAAAGCCAACCAGACTTACAAGAACTCACACAAAGGGGCTGAGGATATGGCCTAGTCAGCAAAGTGTATCAAGAATGGGATCTTGGATTCCTAACACATAGGAACACCCAGGCAGCCTCTGTCTCTCTGGGATGTGGAGGCAGGCGCATGCCCAGAGCTTCCTGTCTAGCAAAAGAAGCCAAACTGGTGAACTACAGCTTCAGTAAGAGACTCTGCTTCAAAATAGAAGGTGTGGGGGCTGGAGAAATGACTAAGTAATTTGTTGCTCTTGCAGAAGACCAGAGTTCAATCCCCAGGTCAGGCAGCTCACAACCACCTAAATTCCAGCTCTAGAGGATCTGATGCCTCTGGCTTCCTTGGGCACTGCACATTCAAATGAAAATATACATAATTAAAAATAAAATAAATATTAGAAAAATATTGTGGGGCTATTAAAAAAGACACCTGGCACTGAACTGTGACCTTCACACACATAACTTTGTTCATTTGTACACACACACACACACACACACACACACACACACACACACACACACGGGGGACAAAAATGAAATCTCACCTACCGCCTCCCAATTTTCCCATGTTGTAACAATATTAATAACTAAAGAGTATATTGCATCTCTTTCTCTTTTGATAAACCTTTGAGAATGAGCAATAGAGTCTAAAAGCCAAAAGTATAATGGGTGCTCCTGGGTAACTTTATCATGAACATAGAGTAACACTTTATTTCAAATTGTAATAGAGGGAGAGCTGACCTTGGAAGGGTCATTTGTAGGAAAGAGGGATGTGGGATAATCCTTGATGGACAGAATACATGTAAATTGAACATCTGGTTAGGGAGATCATAAGACTCTTGACTGACAGGCAGCTAAATGAGTGGGTAGGAGCATCCAGAACAGGTCTTAATCTTATTAAAATTTAATGTAAAACTGCTTAAGCATTTTATCACAAATCTTAATTTCCTCTCTAGTAGAAGGTTGTGAATTACATCATAGGAAAAAAATTTCTATCAGAAACCATGTTTGAAACAAATTTTCTTTATCTAAACCAGGCAATGAAGTAAAGCATGGAGGACCATCTCCATTCAGGAAGGAACAGACTTGGTGTTAAGAACTGAAACCCTGAAGAGAGTGACAAAGATAGATAGCATCTATGGGAAATTGAATAGCAACGTGGAAGTTAGAGCTCTGGTGTGATGGACATAACTTGACATTTATTGTGCATTATTTTTTAGTCAGATTCTGATTCCTCTACACTACAAATTCCCTTCAATATTGTCAGGCCTGTGGTTGACACAAAGTGAATGCTGACTGATGGAAGAAGTGTTTTAGTCTCACATAAGCAACTGGTAATTGGTTATATGAGTACAGATGGTTCAATCATGACTCTATATTATATATGGTGTGGGGAGAATTAAATTATAATTGTGTATTATATATGTTGCAAGGATAGTTCAATCTTGATATTACTTGCCATCTAAGGATGGTTCAATCACAGGGTATTTTATGAACTGATAGTTGGGAAGGACATGCATTATGTCTTAAATCCAAAACATCCTTTGCAGTCTCTTGTTTCTAGTGCTTGTTCCCTATATAGTCACACTATTTTGAAGTCTATGGGCCTTAAGATAATTAGTGTCACCAGTTGCCTTTGTAGGTAACGTCTTAACCTCTGTTGCTCTACTTCCAGATCCACTACGATGTGAAGAGCCTGCATCATGCACTCCAGCAACAGAACTCTGCTATGTCTTCCTCACCCTGATAGATTGAAACCCTGAAGCCAAAAAAAAATCCCATACATTGTTTCTTTTAGGGATTTTGTTACAGCAACAGAATAGTATTTAATGCAACACCTAAGAGTTCAATGATACCAGTGTTAACTATGAGAAAATTTCAGACTTGCTTGAACAAAAAATTCTACAAGAAGCTATATTACTAAGGATCCAGGAGCCAATCAATAAAGCCCCACTATAGCTGTGAGGAACAAATAATCCATGGTCCCTGGGAGTTAGAAGCTAGAGAGCATGATTACCAAGGAAGTATGAGTCTGTTGTGTAATAATCTTTTTATACACTGTGAAGATGTGTTACTCTGATTGGTTTAATGAAAAGCTGAATGGCCAATGGCTACATAGGATTTCCTGGCAGAGAGGATACTGGGAAGAAGAAGGTAGAGATACCAGTATGTAAAGCAAGCAGAATGAGCATAAAAAATAAAGGTAACCAAGCCACATAAAAGAACGCAGATTAAAAGATATAGGTTAATTTAAGTTATAAGAGCTAGTTAGAAACAAGCTAAGCTATTAGACAAGCTTTTATAATGAGTCTCCATGTCATGATTTGGGAGCCAGCTGGCAGAACAGAGAAAGACTAGCTACATGAGTCTAGACATGAATCCCTACTGTGGTAATGAGATATATCTGCATGTAAACAAAAATTTATAAAACTGTACAGAGTTTAAAACAATTATTTCACATTTTTTCCACTAAAATCTATCAGACAGGTGTGTGGTATATGTATAGGATTTGTATGTCAACCCATGTCCCTTTCTCATAGTCTAGCCCATGATCCTACACATGGTTATGCCTCCAGGCATAATACTTAAATAGCAGTGTTGTCTTTCATTCCAACCTGCCCCCCCAGGGTTATTGACAACTTTACCAATCAAGATTCTGTCTCCCGGAGTTTCATAGATGGTAACAATATCATCTCTTGTTTAGAAAAAACCATATTCCATCCCATAGATATAGGAATGGAGAAAGCTGGTTACAGAGGAAGGCGGAGATACATGTGACTCCACCAAAGGATGTAAGAATAGCGGGAGAAGAGATAGAGGAAAGAGAGAAAAGCAGAGAGAGGGAATTAAGAGAGGTAAAAGGGAGGGGGAGAGAAAGAGAGAGAGGGAGAGAGAATATGATTAAGAAAGTTGAAATAGGTTGGATGTCTTTGTTTGTTTTGAAACAAGGCTATTCTGTATAATAGCCCTGGCTGTCCTGAAACTCACTCTGTAGACTAGGCTGGCCTCAAACTCACAGAGATCTGACTCTGACTCTCAAGTACTGGTATTAAAAGCATGCATGCACCACCACAGTCAGGCAGGTTTCCAGTCCCCAATATTTTCTTTAAAGTCCCTAAGGTAAGCAGTATTTTGTATGTACATGGTAGTGCTCACCTACCACCCCACACTCTGCCAGGTTGAGGCCAACCTATGCTAAGCAGCAAGACCCAGTTTTAAAACAGACAAGGCCAGCTGTGTGCTTGCTTGACAGTGGTTCCTCCGAGTTTTCCCATGCCTGGTAGGGGATTCTTATGGATGCCTCTGCTTGATCAACTCAAGCCATCCAGCTTCTCAAATACAGACTTTGAATGACTGCAAGTGTCTTTAAGGACATGGTCTCTTACCATCAGCTAGTGATAGTCTGGGAGACTCGACCTCTTGATGCCTCAGTTTGCTTGACTTTAAAACTAAGATTACAAAACCTCCCAGAGATCCCAGAGGATAAAGGAGCCAGGGAATGCCGCAGAGCAGTATCTGTCATGTGATAGAGGCTGAGTATGCCATTGCTGTGATTTCTCACACAGCTTTATGGGGATCTGCCCAAATCCCCAACCTCATTCCAGACCAGCAAGAGCTGTCAATGTTGTTGTTTTCAGTGGTAAGAAAACAAAACACGGGAAAACATCGTATCCATTATGAGCACCTGAAGATGTCCCCAAACACACACATGCACACACACACAAAGGCATCTTGAAATGAGAAATCTAACAGAATACAAAGTTATGAACATCAAGGGCTTTGCTTTATTCCCTTAAATCCTGGTAAGATTTGCTGTGAAATTATACCACAGTGCCAAAAATAGAAACTCGAGGCCTTTACAACAAGGATTGACGTCCTTCCCCCTGAGGTGTACATGTGGTGGAGACTCTTGGATGACATTTTGTATCTACTCTGTAATCTAGAGTTCACAGAACACTCTCCTGTATTTTATTTCACTTTTAAATGTGCATCAGCCATTTGAGGCATGTATTATCATTGCAATGTTACATGTTGGGAAATGAAGGCCCAGAGACAACAATGTCACACCCTGTCACTCTGCTGCTTCATGGTCAGAGCCAGGTTGAGGTCCTCCATCTGAGCTCTAAGCCTTTCACAGTAGCCATTTTTTTATGCCTACAAATGAATTCTTCACAGAAGAACATGGGTGTGGCTGTTTCTTTACCTCTCAGATTCTACCACCACCTTCCTACTTCCAGCACTGTAGATCAGGTGCTCTCAGATGTGCAGAGAGATCCGTGAACCATCTTCATTGAATAGAGAATGAGGCCAGGCCCTCAATAATCCAAGTCCAAGGTGACCCTCAGCTATGTGTACCTGGGGAATCAGCCCAAATAGTTCTTGACTTTTAAATCTAATACTCTCACCCATTAAATATCACGGCTTCTTGGGTTGCTTTATTCGTAACCCTAGAATCTCCACTGGGATGGGTAGTAAAGTCACATGCTCCTCACAGTCAGACATTGGTTAGCATTGAGGGAGAAACACACACACACACACACACACACACACACACACACACACACACACACACACACCTTTCCAATGGAAGGGACAGAATAAAGTAAGAGTTAGCAAAGAGTAAGGTAACACTGTATAAATATGACCCAAAATGAGTTATGTAAGATGTATAAATGTCAGCTATTGTATTAGTTAGAGTTACTATTGCTGTGATGAAGCACCATGACCATGCAACTTTACCAATCAAGATTCTGTCTCCCGGAGTTTCATAAATGGTAACAATATCATCTCTTGTTTAGAAAAAACCATATTCCATCCCATAGATATAGGAATGGAGAAAGCTGGTTACAGAGGAAGGCGGAGATACATGTGACTCCACCAAAGGATGTAAGAATTACATTTCCGTATTACTGTTCATCATCGAAGGAAGTCAGGACAGGAACTCATTCATGGCAGGACCCTGGAGGCTGGAGCTAATGCAGAGTCCATGGAGGGATGCTGCTTACTGCTTGCTCCTCATGGCTTGCTAATCCTTCTTTGTTGTAGAATTCAGGACCACCAACCCAGGGATGGCACTTCCTCCGATGGGCTGGGTCCTCCTCATCAATCATTAATTAAGAAAATGCCCTACAGATTTGCCTACAGCCTCATCATATGGAGATATTTTCTCAATTGAAGTGCCTTCCTCTCTCATGACTCTAGCTTGTGTCAAGTTGACATAACACTAGTCAGTACAAATATATAGGTGATATGTAGATGTAATAGATGTGTGTGTGTATGTGTGTGTGCGTGTGTGTGTGTGTGTACATATGTATGTATGTTGGGTATAGTGGTACACATCTTTAACAGCAGCACTTGGGAGGAAGAGGCAGGTATATCTATGTGAGTTCAAGGCCTGATCTATATAGTGAGTCCTAGGACAGCCAGAGCTAAGTGAAAGCTTGTCTCAAAACAGGAACAACAAAAAAGAAAACTCAAAACAAAACAATATATACATAGTATATGTGTAATATATATGTATATATATATCATTCATTTTATGTATACTTACACATGTGTACATGCATATGTATTTTTTGAACATTTCTATGTTGGAATATGCTGGACAGGATGATTGTCTGCTCCCTTAAAATAAAAGAATATAATGAACAACTTACCTAGATATGTAATAAGTTGGAGTGTTTCTGTAAAATTAACCTAAGAGAGTCAGAGAAATGACTCTCATACCAGAGAGAGTGCTGAGGCTTCTATGTAAAGCCAGGGCTCTATGCAACTGAGAACTCATCTATTACACTGATGGTTCAGACAGGAAGCACCTCCATAATGAAGCCCTGTGTGTTAAAAGCTTTTGTCTGCAGCTGGCGGTACCATTGAGAGGTGACTGCATCCTAAGGGTGCAGGCTTCATTAAGAGGACAAACCATGGATGGCATTATACACTAGGAAGTGGAGCCTACTTGGAGAAAGGAGATTATTGGACTAAGGAGTAAACCTGTGCAGGGTCCAACCATCTGCAGCTCTTTAGTGTGCTCTTTCTTCCTTAACCGTACCACCATGTGCTACCTGCTATAATATCCTGCCTTGCCACAAGGCCGCAGCAAAGAGGCCAAGTATCATTGACTGAACCATCTAAATACTCGGCCCAAGACATTTTGTCCTTCAAGTTTATTTGTTTGGGTATTTGGTATAATGCTAGAAAGCTAATTAGTGCATCTGTCTTGATACTAGAGTTTGTACTGGCAAAATAATCATGAGATGGGGGAAGTAAGAATGGTGTGTGTGTGTGTGTGTGTGTGTGTGTGTGTGTGTGTGTGTATACAGCTGCATGGCATTCTGTACACATAAACTATGAAATCCTAGAGCCTGTACCAGGAAAGGCCAGCTATGGGAACAAGTAATGACTCAAGTGAGAAGACAAATGGTGTCACCTGCATTCTCCAGCAGTGTAATGTGAGACCACGCTATGTTAGAGTGTAAGGACTACACCAGCTGGAGAACCTATCCTTCAAGACTGATAATGTAAGTATAGTGACCACCACAGCCAAACCAGCAGCACTCAAAACCAACAGGAATGGACTTTGTGCTAATTCTTCATATTCCTCCCACAACAACAGCTCCTGTGAAGAGCACAGCACCTCTGCATTACTGGAATCGCCACAAGAGATGGCTCTGGGTAGGATATGAAACACTCTCACAGGATGAGGTTTGAAAGATAATTTAGATAATCAAGGAATGTGATCCAACTCTTACTTTTAACTAGGACAGTGGCTCACTTATACCACACTTAATCTTCTGCCAGTAATAACTACAAAATCTGAGTAAAAGTTTCAGTCCTGTTTGGAGTCACTAAGGATGAGCTAAACAGTCAAATTGATGAAGTGAGAACAATATTGAGATGAGCCCCTTCCCCTTGCTGTGTTTTCCAGTTGGTAATGCAGGTCATTCCATGCAATAACCCTAGACCTTACGCTCTCTCACACAGCTGAATTGGCCAAGACATAGGATCAGGTACAGAGGCATCCGGAACTCCAAAGTCCAATACCTTGGAGGTAAAAGAGAATTTATGAGAATTAAGTCAAAGACTCTACACATAATTTTTACTAAAATATTGCAAACTTCGGTGGGCACACACCGGGGGAGAGGAGGGAGAAAGGCAGGGAGGGAGGGAGACAGAGAGAGCTGAGAGCTCAGGAAAAAAATGCTAAGAAGCTGAGGAAAAGATCCAGTGTTGTAAAGACAAAAATTAGAATCCCAAGGATGCAATGGCAACTTGCTTTGAACAGAGGCAGGAATCACAGGCTTGGAATTAGTGTTGCCCCTGGACATTGCCTGCGGATCAGGGATAACAGCTTAGGAGTGTGAACAAGCAAGGAATAGAACCAAACCATGCAAAACCCAGAACCTGCCTAGACTAAGGTATGGTGATCTACTCTGCTATTCCTCTCCACCAGAAAGCAAAGTTAAATCACTTGTAGAAGAGATAACATTATGCAGAGTCTCCTATAAAAGAAAAGTTTAAAATACTGTTCAGGCCTTGTCATGGCTGTTATTGTTTGTCAGCTTGACAACATCTGGAATTAACCAAAACAGGTCTGTGTTTACCTGTAAGGGATTTTTCTTGATTGCATCATTGGCAGGGGGAAGGCTCTCACTAAATCTGGATCTTTTGATGCAGGAGATCTATTTTAAATCTGGGCCACACCTTCTGATGGCAGCCTAAATGAAGGGCATGAAAGAAGGAAGCACTTGCCCATTACCTACTTGCTCTCACTTTCACTGGCAAATTCATTCCTTTACTGGCTGGCATTAGAGCCTACTTCTTCGGGATTCCACTGTATACTGAAGACCTGTTGCAACACCCAGCCTTGTGGATTGAACAATGACTGGACTCTTGAACTTTGTATTGGAAGATGGCCATTGTTTGACTAGTTAAATGATAACATATATATATATATATTTGTATATATACACAAATATATATGTATATACATTTATAAGGGTATATATAAATATATGTATGTTTATATTTATGTTTATAAACATAATATATTCATATATAATTTTACATGCGTGAACATATGTGTAAATATGCACATATACATAAATATATTCACACATAATGTTTACCTATATAAATATATCCATTACAGGTTATGGTCCAACTGCATATATATATATATATGTATACATATATACATATATATATATATAATCCCAACTAATATACTACTACAATACTACTACTATATACTACTAATATACTACTAAAACAGGCCTCCTTAGAAACAGAATGGGGAAGTGGCTAAGTAGTTAAGAGTTCATATTCCTCTTGCAGAGAACCACAGTTTAGTTCCCAGGGCCCACATCAGGTAGCTCACAACTATCTTTAATTCTAACTCCAGATAATCTATTGCCTTCTTCTGTCTCTGCAGGTACCTGGATCTGAATTTGCGCGCATGCACACACACACACACACACACACACACACACACAATGATGATGATGATGATGATGATGACATCTCTTTAAAAAGAGAGCATGATGACTAAACACTAAAAGGAAAGAAACAAGAACACTAGAAACTGCCTAGGGATGATTCTATGAATTATCACACAAGGACTTCAATTTAAAAGCTCTATTGCCATTGTTTGAAGAAATAGGAAAAGACAGAGAATGAAAATTTCCAAGAAAAACAGAAGCAAGTAGAAATTCTAAAATTGAAAATTACAGCAACTGAAATTTATAATTCAGTAATCATCTTAACACAGGATAAGGTGGAAAGTAAAATTACAAGAGGTAAATGAGCAGAATATATACAAGATGAAACCGGGCAAGGAGAAACACAAAAGAATGTGTTTAAGTGTGACATGGTGACCAAATGTAATTAGAGCTGAGAAGGAGAACTGAAAGGGTACAAAAAAATATTTGGAGAGATAAGATAGAAAAGCTTTTCCAATTGATAGACAATTGGCATAAAGAACTCTACAAACAATAAAGGGATGAGTGCAAAACATACTATCTAGGCATATTGCTGGAATGCAAAGACAAAGGGGATGCTTCAAAGCACATCTCTCTGCTGTAATGATCACAGACAAAAGACAATGACATAAGGCTTTGAAATACTGACAGGAAATAACCAGCAGCCTGAAGTTCTGTGCACAACACAGAACTTTGAGCTAACAGAATCCTCAAAGGTTTTATTATGGTAGGTGGGAAATTAAAGAGGATTCTTTACATAGAAGAAACCCTAGAGGCGGGGTCCTAGAAGGGACTGTGACCCAGTAATTTGAATGAAAAATGTCCTCCACAGGCTCTTGTATTGGTACACTTGGTCCCCATTGTTGGTGCTGTTTGGGGAAGCTGCAGGGCCTTTAGGAAGTGCAGACTTGCAGGAGGAAGTACATTACTGGGGCTTTAGGAGTTTATAGCCTTGCCCGACTTCCTTTCCTGATCTCTCTCTCTCTCTCTCTCTCTATATATATATATATATATATATATATATATATATATATATAATTTCTATGTGTAGATGAAAATATGATCAGACAGCTTCCTGCTCCAGTCACCATGCCTGCCTGTTGCCACATCCTCTGCCAAGATGAACTCTTTCCTCCTAGAGCCACAGGCTAAAATAAACCCTTTCTTCTTCCTTAAGTTGCTTCCAGTCATGGTGTTTATCACACACCAGAAACACAACTTATACAAAGATAACTTGTGCAGAGACACAGAGCATTGCCAAGAACACATGAGCATGAGACTCTAGGTGAATACTGACATGGGAATACTCGGTATTGTCTCTTACATTATCCTTTATTCTCTGGCTGTGATGAAACTCCAACCAAAAGCCACTTAGGGAGGAAAGGGTTTGTTTCAGCTTATAGCTATAACCCACCACAAAGTGAAGTCCAGGCAGGAACTCAAGCTTGAACTTGAAGCAGAAACCATGAGAGAATACTGCTTGCTAGGTTGCTAGCTCACAGGCTTATATTTTCTCATACATGCCAGGACCACTTACTGGGGGAATGATGCTGTCCGCAGTAGACTGGACTCCACTTCATCAACTGACAGTCAAGACAGTCCTCTATAGACATACCACAGGACCCTCTTATTGTGGCAATCTCTCATCTGAGGTTCCTTTCTCAGTGACTCTAGACTGTCAATTTGATTAATTAGTACATACTGTTTACTATATCTTTAGAACTAAATTATGTAGTAATGATACATAGTAAATCTAATAAGTTAAAAAAACAAACTGCTGTAAAATTCCAACTCTTCCCAAAAATTTTAAATATTGACCACATACAGCAGGTTTTAAGTTAATGTGGTACATTATAGTAGCTATTTAAACTAAAAAATAATAAGAAATTATATACTAGTAACTTCTAACTGTGGCAAAATAAATACAGATACAGCTGATTAACCTAAAATCCAGAAAACATAAACAAAATATAATTGCACATTTTAACATAAATTTTAGTAATTAACATTAAATAGACAATAGATTAAATTAACCTAACTAAAGGACATTTATTTTTAAAGATAAAAACACCCTTACTTATTTTTTAAAAGGTGAGGAGTTATACGTGGCAAGTTAGGGAATAAGGACATTGAGTTCTCAAGACTGCTTCTTGCTGACTTGGGGGCATTGATCATCTTTGGGGGATTTGAGAAAGCTGATGTGCTGCTACATCCTGGTAGCTGGTTATTTCATCGCAGTTCTGACAGTATGGAACAGGAATGTAAGGATTCAGGCATTACACTGGCCTGCCCCTGTCATCTGGTAGAATGCACTCAGGCAGTACTCTGGTCAGCCCAGGGTTCCATGAGTACTAGTCTGCAGGCAGGTGTAAAGGACCCCTTTAAAAGTCAGACCCCTGCCCACTAATGCTCTCTTTTGCTTTCTCTTTTGCTCTCTCTCCTGCTTTCAGTTGGCCACCAACTACCCCCCTTCTTCTTTTCCCCCCTCTCTCTCTTCTCTTCTGTTCCCAGTGCCTTTATGTCTCTTCCCTTCCCTCTCACTCCCCTTTCTAAATAAACTCATTCAAGCTCAAAAAAGATAAAAACACCCAAATATGTGCTGTTTATGAGACACATACAGATTTTTTGTTTCTTTTTCATTTTCATGTGTGTATATTTGGTGTGTGTGTGTGTGTGTGTGTGTGTGTGTGTGTGTTTGCATATTTGCATGTCTATGGGTATATGGGTACATGTGTGGATACATAGCCATGTGGATGTCCATCTATAGATGTGAAAGTCTGAGGTTGAAGTTGTGAAGTTGAAAATCATCCCTGATCATTCTTTTTCCTTAGCAGTTGATGCAGGGTCTCTCACAGAAACACAAAGTCTTCTGAAACAGTTAGTGCTTTCTCTAGGGATCCCTTCCTCTGCCTTCAGAGGCTGGAATTACAGCATGCTGCTTGTGATTCTTGTGATTCTGTGCAACTAAACTGCAGTCTTCATACTTGCATGCTGATCACTTAACCACTGAGCCATCTCCCTAGTCCCAGACCTTTAACATAAAATCACAGTAAATAATAAACAAAAAAATAGTGAATCCAACAAAGCTATGATAAAGTCAAAATAGACTTTAGGAAATATATTTAAAGTTTGTATAAGAATATTTACGGATGCATTTTTTCACAATTGTCCCAAATTGGAACCTACCCAGTTATCCAACAGTATAATAAATCAACATATGGCAGAGTCATAGAATGGAACATTACACAGAAATTAAAACAGCAAGTTTCTACTATACAAAACTTGGTAGTTGAGTTCCATGGATACATCAGAACCAAAGGTACATAAGCATTATGGCCACATTTTTTTTTTTACAAAATCCAGTGTGGGGAAAACTAATAGATGGTGGTGTGAGTAAAATCATGAGAGTCTTTGACGAAGTGATGACCAGTAAAGACCATGAGGGAAATCTGGGCTTTGGCATTCTCCATTCTGACCTGGGCATGGGCCCATCACTGAACAGTCATCCAGAGATACACTTACATCTAATAGCATTCATGGGTATATGTTTTACTTCAATGGCATGCTTTGAGATAAGGTAACAGGTGCTAGAAAAGTGGTTTTGTAGATGAAGTGCTTGCTGTGAAAGTGTGGGAAACTGAATTCTGCTCCCAGCACCTACATAAAAAGCCATGTTTGGTGGTGTGCACCTGTGACCCCAGTGCTGAAAACAGAGAGATGCCTTGCTGGTCAATCATCCTATCTTAATTAGTGATGCTCAATGAGAGACCCTGTCTCAAACAGTACAGTGGAGAATGATTGAGAAAGACACTTAACTTAAACTTGTATTCTACATGCACAGGTGTGCTCATGTACATGACCATGCACTTGTGCACACACACACACACACACACACACACACACACACACACACACACAATAAAAAGACAGGAATTTCATTTTATGCATCAACAGTGAAGGGTATGATCTATTTCTAGTAATTCTACTTATATTCCTAATAAACATTTAATTAGTCTTGTTTTGCATACATACTCTCCTAAGTTATATTAACACAGGAGCAAAGACTCACAGGAGTCCTGTTGCTAGGACTTCAGTGTTTGTCTAGAGAATCCATGTGTTGGAAACTTCTTCCCAAAGCCATGCAGATAGATTGGAGGTGGGACTTTCCCAGAGGTGACCAGGTCAACAAGGCTGTACACTCATGTAGTCAACAGCTTGCTAAATCTCTCAATGAGATTCTGTCTGATGTATTCTGGTCAGGAGGAGGGAGCCCTTAACAAACATTAGGCATCACAATCTTCTTAACTTCACAGTCTCCAAGCCATGAAATAAGTAGCCTCTATTTTTCATAAATAACATCACTTTGGGTGTTTCTTTGAAGCAATAGAAAATAAACTAAGTTATATGTTCAGTACTTCCATTATTCCCATTTTTCAGAATGAAATAAAAGGTTAATGACACTCCTAAGAAGACATACAGACAACAGGTGATACACAATCTGTCTCTCTTTCCTTCTTCCTTCCTCCATCGTCTTCTCTCTTATTTCTCTGCTAGCACACGTTAGAATTGCTTGGGGGAGTGTTTGTTTCTTTTCATTCCAGTGTTCCTGGTGCAGCCCAAACCAATTAAATCAGAATCTCTAGGGTAGAAAGCTAGCTGTGCTATTTTATTTATTGTTA
Organism: Cricetiscus sungorus; assembly: GCA_030556225.1. Taxonomy (NCBI): domain Eukaryota; kingdom Metazoa; phylum Chordata; class Mammalia; order Rodentia; family Cricetidae; genus Cricetiscus; species Cricetiscus sungorus. The sequence continues at coordinate 77,219,418 of JANBXA010000007.1, read as the reverse complement.
AAGAAAAGCAACTACTTGTTTAATTATCATTTACAGATAAAGACACTAAATCCTAATAGTGTTAGATAGTTACTAATAACAGGGTAAATGAGAAAGCAGGGAGATCAATATTTGAACCTTAGCATGAAAAGCCCCAGAATTGGAGTGTAGTACTACCAGCCCATAACCAGGAGCTTAAAGCTCTCTTCCAGGTACCTAGCCCTTCACCTTAAAGGTATACTCCCAACAACTGGGGTTGGGGTAGAGATAATGGCTTTACATCCATCAAGATTCCCTGCCTTCTTTAGTCCCAACACACCTGGAAATGGCACATCACACTGGGGGTGGGACATTGGGGTACACTCTAGCTTTCACCCCAGATTCTCATTTTAGTCCAATCCCCCCCAGGCTCAGATCTTGATAAGCTGGCCCTTTAAGGACTGAACCTACTTCATGCTAACAAAAAAGGGCTCATCTTTCATCTACTTCTCAAAGGGGTGACTTCATTACACACTGAGAGAATGCTGAGTAACACGCTTGGATCAATGAGGAAAAGTTTAACAGAGGAAATATTCTAGTTAGAGGGTGCTGGCAGATATTTAAAAAATTGGTGCAGAATAATTCCTTGGGGATTCCTCTTGTCCAGAATGCAATGTGAGAATGATAGAGGACAGCAACAGGTATGTGAACCTGATCATCCAAAGGTGCCATGCTAACTAGTTCTGACCATTAGAAGAAATCTATGAAGCTCTCTTCCATACAAATACTTAAAGACACAGAGTGGGGTTTGAGTCTAAATGGAAACAGAGAATTCTATAAGGCATCTCCTTGCACCTTACTGAATTATACTTGTGAGGAGCAGGGGCCAATGATGAAAGTTTTGTTGAAGAATCCCTCCTCAAAAAAAAAATGTGTTTATTTCCTGATAATATGTGCTAACCCACTTTCCAGTTTCCCCAAAGGTTCTGTCTTCTTTATATCATAACTGATGCACACGCCACCCTGGCACAAGATTCCCATTACCACCCACTCCTGAAATTCAGATGAGATTGGCAAAGACACATCCCATATGCCACTGAGAATCTCTGCATCCCTTTCCATTTCTCCAGACCCTTGAGATGAGGAGGTATCACAGTCAACAGGTCCTTTCCAGTTCAGAGTCAGACCATGCAGCTGAGAACACTGAGTTTGTGGCTCAACTCATTCTGTTGAGCTCTGTACTGAAGCCCCACCCATCACCTGGAGTAAGCAGGTGTCAGACATTTACTGAAGGTTTGGCATAGTGAAGAAGATTTTTTTTTGAAGCACAGTTCCGCCAAAATCCTAGCACTGAAGCACCTTGTGGTCTTAGAGTGCCATCCTTCTCTTTACCAGCCAACCAACAGCACTACTCATTCTCTCTCTCTCTCTCTCTCTCTCTCTCTCTCTCTCTCTCTCTCTCTCTCTCTCTCTCTCTCTCTCTCTCTCTCTCTCTCTCTCTCTCTCTCTCTCTCTCTCTCTCTCCCTCTCCTCTCTCTCTCTTTTTTTTTCTCTCTCCCTCTCTCGCCTCTCTCTCTCTCCCTCTCTCTCTCTCCCTCTCTCTCTCTCTCTCTCTCCCTCTCTCTCTCTCCATTTTCTCTGTCGGTCTCCGTATCTTTCTATCCCTCTGGCTCTCTTCCTCTGTCCATGTATTTACTTATTTGCTCCATCCAAGCTGGAGCTCCCAGGTTGCCACTTGGCTCTTCCGCTGGCCCATTTTTACCACTTGTTTCCTGGCTGTGCCCTGCCTTCTTGCCTCTCTCCAAACTCAAGAGATCCGTCTTCAGCTGTTTGGCCACATGATCATTCCTCCAAGACACTCTGCAGCCAGATTTAAAGTGATTACTTTTGACCACGCTTCAACCCAATGCTCCAAGTTCACTTTAAAAATTCAACCAGCAGGTGGTACCTGATCTTTACCAGACACTGACAGGGTCGGGTGTAGTTGGGTGGGTGAGTGGCAGTGAGGGGAGGTTGAAGCTGTTAATGTCATCAAATTCCCAAACAAAAGTTCAAAATTGTTTGGCCTGCTTGTTTGTTTAGAAAGTTACAATGAAGTCTTCTTCACTGATACATTTCGAGAAGAATGCTTTAAAATTCCATTCCATGTACTAGGAGTTGTTCTTAGGACATCCTCCAAAGGGTTCCTTTGCTAAACTGAAAACCTCAGCTGAAGAAACAGGGCTCCAGCCAAGCCTTACTGAGTCCACCTCTCACAAATAACACCTTCCTCTAGAAAACACCCTGCCTGCTCTCCATAGAAAGCAGACAGCTCACGGCTAAGAGACAACTCCAATTCTTCCTCAAGATTTGCCTACTAACTACCAGTTCTAATTATATCAGAGAAGCAGACTTCTACTGTCTATTTCCAAATAAAAACAGCTTCTTCCCAAGTGGGCTCCCAGGCAAGCTGGTAAGAACGCAATTGTGTTTCCTTCCCCTGGCATGAAATGACTGAGTGCCACAGGAAGACTGCCAGAATGACAGAAAATGCACCTCCTCCAGTTGCAAAGTATGACCCAAACTGCCCTCACAGAAATGATTGCTAGTTAGGTTGTCTCAAATCACATTTAATTATTTAATAAATTCCTGGGGAAGTTAGGTGTGCTTGCACACTTGTGAAGTCAGGGGGAAGTTTACAGGAGTCAGTTTTTCTTCTACCATGTGGGACCCAGGGATCCACTTCAGATCATCAGTCTCTGCAGCAAGTACCTTTATCAGGGGAACTACCCATCAGCCCCTTAGGTACTTTTTATCAGTTATGTATTCCTAAGTAACAAAGACCTCAATGGTTTAAAAAAATAAGATCTAGGGGCTGCCGACCTATTGTGGCAGACTTTGTAGACTCTTCTTCACGCAAGCCCTTACCTGTTACCGCATGTTTTTCCTACCCACCAGCGCCATCCCACTTGCCGCCAGTCTGGGCCCACAGCCGCACCAGCCCCAAATAACACTCAGAGACTCTGTATTTGATACAATCCTGTTGGCCAGTTACCATTATTGTTTATGGGCCAGCTCTGTCTTAACTATTAACCCATTTCTACTTATCTAAGTATTTCCACGTGGTTATCTTATCCGGGAGCCGCAGCCGGCATCTTCTTTCTTTCAGGTCTTCATCTTGACCCCTCCTTCCCACTTCCTCTTTCCTCCTTGTCTCCTAGCCCCGCCTATCTAGTTTCCTATTGGCCAAAGGGGCTTTATTAATTAAACAGTATGAGAAACATATTTACAGAATAACATCTCCCATCACTTACCCATGAGGAGGAATGGACTGGGGGTAAGCTGGGGGGTAAGGGGAGCAGGAGGAGAGGTAGGAGGGAGAATTGAATATAAAATGAAATTTAAAAGACTAAGTAAATTTTATATGTACACACACACACACACACACACACACACACACACACACACACGACAAAAGACAGGGGCTGGAGAGGTAGCTCAGTGTTTACAAAAGCTGGCCGCTCTTCCAGAGGACCTTGGTTATACCATCCATTTGGCAGCTCACAATAGCCTCTAACTCTAGTCTCAGGAAATACAATGCATATTTCTGGCATCAGTGAGCCTCAGATACCCACATGGTATGTAGGCATACCTGTAAACAAAATACCCATACACATAAAATAAAATTTAAAAACAATGAGATTTAGTTATGTATCATTGATCTGAGTGAACAGCACATTCTAGTGAACTGGAGGAAAGCCTTAAGTATCCTATGATTGGCTGGCTATTGGCTAGAGCAAAACTCTGCATGCCTTGGCTTTGATTGATTATATTTTGTGAGTGGTTGTCAGTTCAAGGCATTGCCACATGTGTCTTATGATTGGCTAACTATGGGCAACAGCAGAATTTTATATGCCTTGTGATTGGGTAGCTTCAGGGTGTCAATTCACTTAATCCTCTTATTGAATGTCAATGGTTTAGTTCATGATGTCTGAATGGGGTAAAGAGTACATGTAGAAGGTGCTTAGTATGCTTGTTAGGTCCAGGCTCAAAAGTGACACCTGTCACCTCCACTACATTCTAATGGCTGAATAATCCCCAGAGTGTTACACACAAATTCTATCCCCTGCCATTTTATGTTGACACTTTAACCCTCTATGTGACTGTATTTGGAGATAGGATCTTTAAATAGGCAATTAATATTAAACAAGGTCATAAGGGCAGGACTATCATACAACAGGACTGGTTTCCTTCTGAGCCAGCCTACAGCTATATAAGAAGCTAAGAGAGAGAAATTGTCTAGCAGCCGTCAGAGCCATCAAACTGAGGCCAAAGCTTGCATATTCTGTCCTTTAAGGCACCTGGTCAGTGGTATTTTGTTAAGCACTGCTATAGCAAGCCCATACAGAAGGTGAAATAAGGCTAGAGACACAGACTCCATCTCTTTGTGAACATGTCTGGGAAATTATACAGCAAGAACTGGAAACATCAAGGATGGGAAATTCAATGTCGATGCTATAATCAGAGCAATGCTGGGACTGAATTGCTACCAATTTCGTATTAGAATACAATACCACAGAGATATTTAGGTTCACAAGGCATGTGGGTTTCCTTCTTTACTGGACACAGGAACTCATGAAAGATTGCTGCTGCTGTCTGTGAGATGGCTCAGCAGGCTAAGATGCTTGGCTCCCAAGCCAGGTGACCTGAGTTCCATCACTCAAACCCATAAAGATGGAAAAACAGAACTGACTTCACAAAGTTAACCTCTGACAACCATGTGTGTACCATGGCATGTGCGCCTAACACTCCCACACACATCACTCATATACACACATACATAGAAAGCATTGTACACACAAATATATATATATATACACATACACATGTATACAACATTCACACACTCAAACACATATACACACAAAAACACATACATACACATTCATTCATACACACATTTACCCATATACACATACTCACAATACATGCATCCATATACATGCATATATACTTTATTTTCCAACACAGACTCACTACACACATGCACACATACACATATACACTCATACACACATGAACACACATATGCACACTCATACACACTCGCATTCACACAAATATACTCACACCTACACACACTCATACACACATATACTCACACGTGTGCACACTCATACATACACACATGTGCATGCACACATACACACATGTGTACACACACTCACATACTTACACACACACACACACACACACACACACACACACACACACACACACACTAACTAAGCTCTAGAAGAAGCCCTGTATATGAGTGACACATAGCCACTGTTCTGGTTGGAACTATGGAGGAGAAAAAAGAGCACAAACCTGAGTTTCTTTAAAGAAAACACATTAATGGCCATAAATAGTCAACATGAAAAACTAGAATTTCAAGAGGCTACAGACTCAGAGAAAATTTATACCTATATATTCTCTAATACGTTTTTATACATCTGCCTGGCACTTGGGAATTGAGTGTTAAAAACAGAAGTGAGAAAGGTTTTCCATTAAAATGCACCACCCTCCCTGGTGGGATGATAGGGATATCCAAAGAGTGTGGAGGGCTAGCATGGGAGGGTTAGGAAAACTAATCCAGTCTATGCTGGAACTCACTTTCGAAAGACCAAGTTAGTGAGAACAGGGAGAACACAGAAGTCTTGTAGGCTCACGGTCACTAAATAGCAAAGGCAGAGTAGACATGGTAAAATATTCTTCGGATGCCTTCCAACTCTGTACAGCTGCCACCCTTGGAAGTTCTGGTAGCAGAAAAGAAAATCAGAAGTGAGACATTTTCTGGGCTTTGGAAGCAGGACTGGAGGGAAGAGAATTCTCCAAAACCCCACTGAGCTGGCAAATGTATAGCACAGCAAAGAGCTGTGTTCCGAGAGCTGGCAACTTGTTCCTGAAACCCAGAGAGACTGGAATGACGTCACTAACATTCAGATTCCAGGTCCTGTGGGAAGCAAATCTGCTCCCATCTACATATCATGTGATCCCAGGGGTAAATAAAGCCCAACAGAAACCACAAGAAAATCTGATGAAGCTGATACAGGATTGGCCACTGTTCTAGAGGCCTACAAAGAACAGTCAGAGCAAACCCTAAACAAAATAGCAAGGCCAAAGCAAAAGACATTCCTGCTTTCAGCACATACTACAAAGCTGTAGCAGTCAGAATGCAAAGCACTAGCATGAAGAGATGTAGTGAGATATTCACTTTGTCCACATCTGTGACACTGACCACACCCACTGGGGGTAGGAACAGGAGCAGATGTTACCTAGGGGAACTAAATCTGAGGAGGGGCCCTGGATCTCTTTCTCTTGCTTGCAGTACTGGAATAGAAGAGCATCAGGAGACATACTTGGGACAGGAACCTGCTGGTGTTCATCGGTCTTTGTTGTAAGTTATTTCTCCCTGATCCTTATTAAACCACAATATCTGGTGTCAGAAGTGGGATCCGGATTTTCAAGGGACCTGGGGAATTAGGTTTCACCCAGGCAGCAGATGCGGCTCCCTTCCCCCACCAGAGCTACTTGGCATTACTGTTCTGTCCCATGCTGCAAGCCAGAGAGAGCTCTGGGCCCCTTCCCCAGACCTAGTCCTCCCAGATAACATCTGCCCCTGTCCCCACCCCTAATGGGCATGGTCAGTGCCACAGGTGCAGACAAAGTGAATATCTCACTACAAAGACACAGGGCTCCATGAGTGAAATGCTTACTATGCAAGTATGAAGACCTCCAGAAACCATGTAAAATCTGGCACACGTGTATCATGTGTATAACCTCAGCCCTGGGTGTGTGCATTGGGGCAGGGGTGGCAAACATGGGTAGATCCTGGGGATTTGCTGGCCAGCTGAAACTAAGTTCAAAAAAAAAAACTCTGTCTCAGGAAACCAAGTGGACAACCCTGACATTGACCCCTGGCCCTCACATGCACATACATGCTTGCACACACACACACACACACACACACACCTAAATATACATGAATACATGAACCACACACATGCACAAACCAGATTCACAGATCAAGAAAATAGCATAGAACCCAGAAATGCCACCATGTGTTTATAGCCAAGCAACTTGTGACAAAGATGCCAGATAAACACACTTGGGGAAAGGAGTCTATTCAGCAAATGTCCCTAAGTGGGCTAGCAGGGCAACTCAGCAGATAGACCTGCTAGACTTTGATCCTAGGAGCCCACAGGTACCATGAGATAACTGACTCCTGAGAGTCCTCTGGTCTCCACATATGTGCAGTGACACGTTTACACACACACACACACACACACACACACACACACACACACACACACACACTAAAATGAAATAGAGCAAAATGAAGAAAACTTAATGGTGCTAGGAAAACAGCACCAAAGTACCTAAGAATAAAATTAGACCTTGTTCTCATACTACTTACAATGATCAACTCAAATGGATTTAAAGTTAAGTGCAAGAATTGAAACTGACAAATGAATAGAGGAGCACAGGGCCAATGTCCCATGCTGTTGCTCTGGGCAACGATTTTTTATCTATCCCTAACGCCACCAGCAATGAAAGCAGAACTAGACAAATAGGATTACATCAAACTGAAAGGCTTTGCACAGCCAAGGAAATGATAACTAAGGGACAATCAATGGGATGAAAGAAGGCATTTATTTGTGAGCCACACAGCTGATAAGGGATTAATATTCAAAATCTGTAAATAATTCAAACTCAATAACAGGAAATGCACTTTTTAAAATGGGCAAATGGTCTGAGTTGCCAGTTCTTAAGAGAAAACATAGCAATGAGCAATGGGCATAGGAAAACTGCTTAGCAATGCTGGGCGATGAACACCAATCCACAGAGAGATGCTGACTCAAGCTTGCTTAGAAAGGCTAGTGCCCAACACAAGAAAGTTAACACATGTTGGTGACAGTGGATGAAGAGAATCCTTATAAATTAGTGGTGGAGCTAGAGATTATCACCACTAATATGGAAAACATAGTGGAAATACTTCAACATTTAAAGACAGAATGATGTTATGATGTTGCAGTTCTCACACTGGCAACACAATCCAAAGGCTATTGCATCATTATATTAAACAATATCTGCTCTCTCGTGTTCTCTTTTGCATTATCCACAGTAGTCAAGATCTAAAATCAACCTATCAATCATAAGATTTGTGAATAAAGAATACAGGTGTGTGCATGCATGCGTGCGTGCGTGTGTGTGTGATAAAATGTTTATCCTTAAGATGGAAGGAAATTATATATAAATTATATATAAATCTAATGAAGTTGAGCCTGGGAAGAAGAGATATTAAATTCATGTCAATCAAAGTTATAAAATTTCAGCTTCCCAGAAAAATATGTTCAACAAATTCATAATCCATGATGATGGCTATAACCAAAATAACACATTATGTATGAAAAAATTGCTGAGAGTTCTCAATGCAGAAAAGTGAGTATATGAGATAATGTGAAAATTTATTATCACATTTTAGTAATTCTATAACATGCAGTATGTCAAAATATCATGCATACCATAAATACACAGAATTTTAATTTCCATATGTGGAGAAAAATAGCACCCATAAATTGGCATGCAACTCTGACATGACTTCATGAAATATTCCACCTGGCTACTTATTTGAAATACACAAAGTTACAATATATATGTGGCCAGTTTACAGATCTAGACTAACTGAATCTTGTAAATGATTGACTGGTTGGAGACTGGCATGACCTGATTTTAAGTCTTATTCTAAAGTGATAAACAATGAAGACAGTCTGAATGGAAGGTGGAAAGTTACATCAAAGGAACAAGTGCAGACATGTAACATCACTGGGTTTCTACCTCATCTTTATATGGCAAGTAATATACTGAATAGTTTATAGGAAAAAGAGGAAACCATGATACCTGTTAAGGTTTAGGTATGATGGTTTCCCAGAAGGCTTATGAGTTGAAGGTTTGGTCTCCACCTGGTGGCATTACTGAGAACTGATGGGATCATTGCTGCAGTTTCATCAATACAGTGCTCTTTTGATGATATGTAGCTGGTTGGGCTATTTGAGAGTGGAGCTGAATAGGAGGAAGTAGTTCACTGGGGATTTCCTTGTAGGGATGCACCTTGTCCTGAGACCCTGCTTTGTCACTCTTTGTTTGTCTTGTTGTCACAAGGTGGCTCTCACTGTCATAGCTCTAATTCCCTATGTCTCTGCTACACCCTATCTGCCAAGACACTCTGCCTACCAGCAGCCCAGTACAGTGCAGCCAACCTACCATGGACAGAAACAATGAGTTAAGATAAACTTTCTCTCCTTTAGTTAATCTGCTTGGGTGTTTTCCAATGAAAAGCTAACACAAGACATTTTCTCCCTATATAAACGTACTTGGGCACTGTCCTAGTTGCATTTATGCTGGACAAAAGAAACTTGAGAAAAGATTTGTATTATCTCACAATTCTGTATTACATTCAGTCATTGCATGGAAGCCACAGAGGAGGAGCTTGAAGCAGCTACTTATGTTGTATCTGCAGTGGAGTGCAGAGAAAAATGAATGCATGCATGCTCACTTGCTTGTGCTCAGTTTGATTTTTCCACTCTGATACAATTTCAGATCCACTCCCCTACCAGAGAAATGGTATTGCCCACAGTGGGTTAAGTCTTCCTACATTAATTAATTTAAGACAATTCCCAATAGACATGCCCACAGGCCAACCCCATGGAGATCCTTCATTGAGATTTCCCTCCCAGGTCATTCTAAGTTGTGTCAAGTTGACAAAGCAATTAAAGGCATAAAACTTGAAAACAATGATTGTTTTTTAAAAAAAACTAAGATGACCTATGGTCATTTGGAAAGAAGAAATCTCAACTGAAAAAAAATTGCCTCAATCAGATTGGCCTGTGGCCATGTCTGTGAGGCACCTTCGCAATTGCTGATTGATGTAGGAGGGTCCCAGCTCACTGTGCACAATGCCATCTTTTGACAGGTGGGCCTGGGATGTATAAAAATGATAGCAGAGTCATCCAGAAGTAGAAAGCCAATAGGCAGAGCCCCTCCATGGTTTCTGCTTCAAGCTCCTACCCTGAGTTCCCAGCTCAGTTTCTCACAATGGCAGATTTTAACTTGCAGGACAAATAAATCCTTTCCTCCCCCAGACTGATTGTGGCCTTGCTGTCTGTCACAGGGTCAGAAAGCAAACTAGAACAACTCCTTGGATATTTAAAGGTTTTTTGTTTTGTTTTGTTTTGTTTTTTTAATCAACAAAATACAAAAAGTTCACAATACAAATGAAAATTTTGGGCCCCTTCATACTTAACTTTTTCTGTTCATCAAACAACACCATTAAGAAAATGAACAGTCAAATTCACAGATTTATACCTATCTGTAACCATGGGTTTGTATCCAAAGTAGAACAGATTCCATCACCTGCATATCAACCCCATCTGAGGCTTCCCTTTCAGTAGGATAATTTACCCCAGATCAAGCACAATCTGAACATTTCCAGGGAAAAAAGGATTTTAATTTGTGCACCATTCTTAGCAGCAGGCTGAAGGCTTTCACCATTCCATTCCATCCTACTGGAGAGAAGAAGCCTTCCTTTGCCCAATGTGTGCATGCTGTAAATATCACCTTCCCATCAGCACTTAGTAGGGATGCTGGTAATCAGATTGACTTGCGATGTCACTATACCTGTGCTCAAGTCAACTACAGTCCCTATTTAAAATTCCCATTAGAGTTCATTATTAGAATTGTTCTGTTTTATCAATGTATCAATGCCTCTATTTTGTAAATTAAATTGTATCCTAAGAATATATTTATGACACACAGGGGAAAGCAGTATACATAGAATTCTGTACTCTCCACATTTACACTAAAGGAATGCATTCCCCTGCAGATAAGAGGACAGTACAATACATGAGAAAATGATAAATCAATATTTTAAATGACAAACAACTGTTTTTTCCAAAATTGGCAAAATACTTCAATAGATTGTTCACAAAAAGATTGCTCTTTAAGGGAACTTAATATCTCCCTCCATTTATTCCTTCAGTGTCTTAAAGTTTGCACTCTAGAGCCCATTTATCTCCTTAATTATGTTTATTCCTAGGTGGATTTTACTTTGAGGCTAGTGAGAACAAAATGACTTTCTTGATTTCTTTCTCAAAGTATTCATTACTGGGGTAGACAAAGATTACTGATATGCTGTATGCTGATTTCATATTGAGCTACTTTAGTGAAAATGGTTATCAGTTCTAAGAGTCTTTTGGTGGAGTGTGAGCTCCGAAACTGCTGGGCACAAACACTTCCACCTACAGGCACAGACACGAGCAAGGATTTTCTGAAAAGGACTCAAATCACTCAGAAAACAGTATCAGGAAATGACAACTTAGACTGTTTAAGATTAAAAATTTGCACAGCTGAACAGGTGATGGAATGAAGAGGCTGCATACAGGAGGGGAGATGGTCTTTTCTAGCCATACACCTGCAGGGGATTAATATCTAGCCTATACAAAGAATTCAAAAAATTAAACAGAAGCCAAATAACCCAGTCACCAAACAGACAAATGAAGCGAACAGACTTCTCAAAAGATGAAGCCCAGGATCCACTTAAACCAACATGTGTAGCCTGCATGGAAATGAACATCAGAACTATACTAGGGTTTCATCTCACCCCTGTCAGAAGAGGTGACATCATCAAAAAAAAAAGAACGCTAGCAAGAGTGAGGGGGAAAGGAAGGCTCATACACAGCTGAAAGAGTTGTAAATAAGCATACGCTCTGCAGAAAGCAGTGTGACACTTCCTCACAACAGTAAAATCAGGACCACCACATCATCCAGATGGTCCACTCCTGAGTGTGTACCCCAAATAAGCACAGAGGCATCTGTCCTCACTGATACACAATTCACAATAGCCAAGGGACAGAATCAGCCTAAGTGCCCATCAACAGAGAAATGGATAAACATACACATTACAAACATACACACACCCTCACACACACATATATACACATACTCATACACACACATAAACACATACACACTCACACACAGTGTACATACACACACACACACACACACACACACACACACACACACACATAAAAATAGAAAGAGTACTGTTTGGGAAAAGAAAGAGATTAGTGGGAGAGGGAAGGACAGCAGAGGGTAAAGAGAAAGGAAAATGGCCAAAGAACACGATATACTGGAAGCAAAATGTTATATAACTCAACACTTCTGCAATGATGATGTACTAACTTTTCAAATTCAATTGACTGGACCACCAGTAACATTAATTTTGATACTATACATTTCAAAAGTTAGAAAAATGATTTTAAATTTTTATCCCAGAATAAATTGGTAGTTGACAATATTGTTTAGTTTGATTAAATATTATATAACAAACACATGGTTAAATACATATATTATGGTTTTATTATCCATTTGAAAGAGTAAGACATGGTGGTACATGTTTGTAATCCAAGCACCTTGGGTGCAAAGGTACAAGAATCAAGAATTTAAAGTCATCCTCAATTACATAGCAAATCTGGGGCCATCCTGGGCTGCATGAAGTACTCTATCCTTCCTCTTTCTCTGTTTCTCTCTCTCTCTGTTTCTCTCTGTGTGTTTCTCTCTCTCTCTCTCTCTCTCTCTCTCTCTCTCTCTCTCTCTCTCTCTCTCTCTCTCTCTCTCTCTGTGTGTGTGTGTGTGTGTAAAACTTATTATCAGTAGACATCAAAGAAATTCAAATTAAAAGCCAAAATCAACAAATACTTGACACCCACTGGAGTAAATCAAATTTAAAAAAAAAAAAAAATGAAGGGTTGAAAAGATTGTGAACTCCCTGGAACTCCCATCTGTCACCTGTGAGACTGTGAGACAATGCAGTGGTCACATGTGAAACTGTACTACATTCTTATTGCTTGTCTAATATGCATATGGCCTGCTGTCAATCTGCTTTCCTCAGGGTTAGCATACAACCAAGGGGAATAAAAGCACATTCACCAAAGCCCTCTTTAAGAATGTCTGTAGCAGTCATGTTTGTGATCAGGATATTGTAAATGTTATCCAAAGGAAACCCCAGAGTTCTCCCCGTGAGAGACTAAGAACAAATGAGGGACACACACAGCATACAGACTTCTCAAAACAGTATGGAACAAAACTGGCCTGGAACAACTATTAAAATACCATCCACAAGAATGACCATACAAATGGACTCCTCTACAGACAGACCATGTACCACAGAAAGACACTTTGGTTGGCAATAGGCCACATACATGACATCAGTCAAATGGCCTAGAGATGTTATATTTGTCCCAGTTTGACTGTACTCTCTAATGTTAACAAATATAAAAATCATGAATTTGAAAATCACTGCATTAAATGACTTAGGACTCTATGTCCCCATAATTAGCTACACCAGCTTTGAAGTCAAGCAGACCTATAGTCGAATATTGCTTCAGAAATTTTCCTACATTGGCTCCACACCATTCTTTGATGTGCGCATGCTTGTGGAAGCCAAAGACAATGACAAATTGTAGGTGTCTTTCCTTGGATGCTATCACCTTGATTTGGGTGATGGTGGGGATGCTCATAGAATCACCAGGTAGACTAGGCTGTTGTCCAGTGAGCTCCAGGAACCCTACTCTTCTCTAGTTCCCCAGCTGTGATATTACAAGTACATGCCACCATGCTCAACTTACAGGAGTTCTTGGGATAAAACCCAGTTCCTCATGCTTCTATGGCAAACACTTTACTGACTGAGCCATTTCCCCCAACCTTTCACACCCTTGTTTTCATCCATGAGGCACAGTTAGGAATAAAGGTGGCTATGTCTTCTCATTGCTATCTTTAAAAGGTTTGCTTTGGGCTTCCTCACACTAGACCTATCCCAGAGGATCATAAAGTTTACCACAGGCCTAGAGGTACAGGCATCACAAAGGTAATAAATGAATCCTTTACACAGCCCTTCACATCCCCATATGGCCCCCCATGCCCTTTCTTCTTCAGAGACTAGCAAACTAAAAACAAGACACTGTGCCAAATGGTATGGATACTGGAAAGTATATCCAAAATGTAATTTTTTTCCTTGACTAAGACTGTCAAAGGAAAAAAGACATTTACTTATTTGGGGGGTTATGCATGATCAAGGGTGCCAATCTTTAACCATGAATTCTTATTTAATGCCACTTGGAAGTGTAATTGTTCAAAAGACTTAAAAAATGTGAATCTATTTCCAGAGACTGAGATAGACAACAAGGTCCCACTGTGAGAGTGCACAGAAGACAGAACAAACAGCAGACAAAACCAGCCTCAATGAGCTCATACACTGCCACCAGCCACTGCATTTGTTGTAGAGCCTAAGCAAGACACAGCTCCTTTTGACATTTGGAAACTTTGTATCTACATCCTCCATTGTCATTGCCAAACTACCCCAGACTTCCTCAGCAAAGCCCCCAGCCGCCTGCCTCTTTCTTCATTTGTGAATGTAAGTGTGACCCTGTTCTCTTACTAAGAAACAATGCAACATCTGCAGACTTAGCCACTAGCAGGACTGGGACCCCCAGATGGTTCACTAAGCCAGGAAGGATGTCATGCAAAGTAGCACATGTCTTCCCTGGGAAACTGAATGCTCATAATTCATTCTTATGTTTTCCCTCTGAGTAAGGCAACAACCATTTAGAATCTGATGTGGGCTTTCCTGAAATTACAAAATTAGAAGTGCACCCATGTTTGAAGATGGCTAGCCCCCTGTACCCTGGTAATACCCTGACTAGAGGACAGCCAAGGGCCAAACCTGTTGATTAGAGTCTGTGACAAGAACCAGAGATTAGCAGGTGTTAGAGACAGTTTAACAACTAAGTGTGTTTCTCTCTGGCTTAAAGAGGAAAGGGTTTGAGGAGAAGCTGGACAGCTGCTGGGAACCTTTTCAGACAAGTAGAAATTTATTTAGATTTACCAGGCTCCAGTATACTTAAGAAATCAAAGTAGCCCCTAGGTAAAGCTGAGAGCAGGCCGGCACTCAAAGCCCAGATATGAGACCAGCTGGATCAGGAGAGGTTTGGTTGGTTCTTTGGGGGCCTTCCTGGAGACTGGAAGGAAGAAATTCCAGTTCTGTGACTTGATACCTTTGGGATCCAGGGGCTGACTCCTCCTGTGGTTGGAACTGGTTTGGCCACTGGGCTGCAGAGCAACAAGAAGGGTTTGATAGATGCCAATAAGATAACATCCATTGGACCATTCAGGCAGATACAAAAAGACTTCCAATTTGAGTTGCTTAAATAGCAACTATTTCTCCTCCAAGCCCTGGAAAGTGGGGAATCCATCACACCAGCTGAGCTGGGGTCCTGTGGAGAGTCCCTCTCTAGTTTGCAAGGCTCTATGTGTGCCTATATCCTCATAAGGGAGTGGAGAGAGACCATTCCTCTCATATTTGCTTTTTTTTATGGTATCAGTCCTATTTGCAAGGGCTTTTTGTGATTTGGTCCTCTGTGTGGTGTTATTGGGAGGCAGGAGCCCTTAGGAAATGAGATCTTGTCTGAGGTGCTTAGGTCATTGCAGAAAATTGCCCCCAGTTCCTTTCCTCACTTTGTGCTTCCTGGATGATGAGATAAGTGATTTTGCCCTGCCTCAGACTCCTCTAAAAATGTGCCATCTCAACTCAGGCTCAAATTAACAAGTTCAGTCATCATTGTGCATTGGAAATTCTAAAACCATTAACCAAACCTTTTCTCTCCGTAATGATTTCAGGTATTTTGTTAGAGTGACAAAAAGCTAACCTACCCTGCAAAAGTCCAACCTCCAAATATTATTACACTGAAGGTCAAATTCTTTAAGCCCATATGACCACGACCAAGATGCTTAACAGAACAGGTTACCAGAGGAAGGACTGATTTTAGCTACTAGTTATTGAGGGACTTGCCTGTGTTTGTTTGGCCTCATGTACATATGGCTGCAGGCAAAACTGAGTCTGCTTTTCACAGCTTGGCTACCAGGAAGCAAAGAGACAAATAGGAAGTGGATAGGGATAATGTACCCTTCAGAAACAAACTTCCTCTAGCTAGGTCCCACTTCCTACAAATCCAGAACTTCCAAAAACAGCACCACAAACTAAGAACCAAGAATTCAACACACAAGCCTGCAGAGAACAGCAATGCCACTATCATAGTTAACCAGATTTTTAGAGATAAAACAAGCAAACAGCCCCTAAGTACTCCCTATGTGCTGTGTGCTATTTTAGGTTCTTCCACAATTTTATGTTAACTCAGAAGACCTGACCTATGTTAGAAAATTTGATGTGCTGAAAAACTAAAGATAGATCGTGTTTGTTATTTATTTCCTTCCCATGGTTTTGTGTTCCCTTCTTAATGTTATTTTGAATTTGTTTGGCCTCAAATCATATTACATCCTTGTCATCTCCATTAGCTAAAATGTATTTACGGCTGATTATGCATGTGGAAAATAAATTAAATATCTGAATAACATTACGAGTAATTGGTGAAATTGCCTTATGTTTTCACATCCTTACAACAAAAAAGGCATAAACAAATGACCAGGAAAACAAAGGGATAATCCATTCTAATTGTCCATATTACCATAGAGAGAGGACAGACACAATTATGGGCAATTTCAGTGTCTAAAAATCAAGTGTGATGAAAATTATATTGAAGTTAACAACAAGAACAAGAATTTACTTTGGCTGTTCCTTCAAAG
Source organism: Cricetiscus sungorus (assembly GCA_030556225.1). Classification (NCBI taxonomy): domain Eukaryota; kingdom Metazoa; phylum Chordata; class Mammalia; order Rodentia; family Cricetidae; genus Cricetiscus; species Cricetiscus sungorus. The sequence goes on along the minus strand of JANBXA010000007.1, from coordinate 77,202,741 downwards.
CAACTGCCAATTGTGGTGAACAAAACACCCCCGCTCTAAAAAACCAGCTGCTGACCTAGAAGTAGATATTGAATTGCCTAAGTTTCTGCAAAATATAAATCCTAGCTGAAGTGTTCATTTTGATGTGCTTGGGTGATTCTGCATGATGGGGTCTTCCTCCAAAGAACTGGTTTATCAGTGAAACATTTATGCTTATTTAGAGAAAGATGTGTGTCAGGTTGTATTTCCAAAAAGTACTCTCTCACCTTCAGTATAGCTGACATAGTTATGTTTCAAGCTGCCAGCTATATTTGGTCTGGCATAATAATGTAAACTGCTAATTACTGTTTTGTAGGAATTATATATATTTATACTCTTGATAGCCATTACATCTGTGGCATAGAAAATTACCTGTTAATATTTAAATGCAAAATACTCTCCCCATATGCTCCTGTGTTTGAGCACTTGGTCCTCAAGCAGTGACATCATGTCAATGATATTTTGATAAGCTATTGAACCTTTGAGAATGGGTCATGGGTGGAGGAAATAAGTGACTGGGGTTGGGCCTTGAACCAAACTTGCTTCCTGTTCAGCTGAGAGGTGAGGAGTGTGAGCTGTTGCCACCATGGAGCTTCAAGCCACAATGCCTTCCCCACCATGATGGACTATATCCCCTCAAACCAGGAAACAAATAAACCCTTCCTACTTAAGTTGCTGCTTGTCAGGTATTTGGTCGTGATACTAATATTCCATCCAATCAGGAAAGTTGTCAGCCATTCTATTAGAGCAGGGTCCTGAAGCCCCTTTTGCATAGAAACAAAGAGCCCTAATAACAGATATCCACTATTTCCTAATGAATATGTAAGTATTTTAACATTTTAACATTGGTGGAACCATACTAGAGTGACCGGACTAAACGTCAGCATTATACACACATAGACAAAAGAGCAAGATCTGGGCTCTTATCTTACCTGTATTATCTAGGTGGTTTCTCTCAGCATCTTGTCAGATGGACATGCCAAGAAAATGCATCCTTGCACGTGTCTGGCAGATGACACAACAGACAAAGCCAATGGTTGCTTTTAGAAGAACATACCTTCTCTCTGATCGTCAACACCTCAGAGTCCTCAGTCTAATCCACAGAATGTGGCAGCAGAGGTCCACCATTTTCATTTTTAAAGCCAAACATGAGAAGTCTGAAGCAGGAAGGGTGGTTCTCAATCTACCCAATGAAACCTACAAAAAAAGATAGAAAACAATCAAGAGGAAAGGAACACTTTCACTTACACAATCAGCCTGAACTTCAGAAGTCAAGCTCTTACTATATCCAGTCACACCTCAAAAGTCTCCAATAACTCCCATTGTCAGTCCTTTAATATAGCAGGCAGGGGACTTCATAGTAGTCTGGCTTCTATGGCTTGTACCCAACAACCAAACAATAGTGAACCACCGAGCTATGAGAACATCTCACATTGTTCTATAGTCCTGATTTTCAGACCATTGAATGGGAAGCCCACAAGCCTTAATTAAACCTTGGTTATACTGGTTAGAAGAAGTCCTAGATGGAGTTGATGCATATGCCCTTAGTAACACTGTTGAGTGGGAATACCTCTATATTGAAATATTCCCTTCTGGAGGGAGGAGAGATGTTCATGAGACTTAGAAAGTAAACAATTCAAAAGTCTCAGGAATTTTCTAAAACTAAAAAGATTCATAAATCCCCTCTGCAGAGTTACAAAAGCAGTAAACAAATCTGGGGAAGGAGACTATCCAACCAGTTGAGCTACATAGAGGAGACTCTCCAATGTGTTGAGCAGCCTGTAGTAATACAGTTCACATGAGTCATAACCTACACTGGACTGGAATTTTCAGGGATGAACCTGCCTTTGAGTTTTCCTGCTCTGATAAGTAACTTCCTACCCATTCTTGAAAAAACATCCTCAATAAACTCATTGTTTCACCAAGATAGACTTTGGTGGAGTCATTACTTTGGTCTTCCATTGGCTTCCTCAGGAAAAAAAAAACTCAACAACACAAAAACACACACATTCATATGAACATATGAGTGTGCATTTGAACTAATAACCATCTTGTTTACTCAACTGTTCAGTGTAACCAGGCAATTTGAAATGATCAAAAAAGGCACTAGACTCTTAAAACTTCATCTTTGTTTTGTTTTGTTTTGTTTGAGACAAGGTCTCATTATGTATCTCTACCTGACCTACAACTTGCTGTAAAGATGCCCTCAAACTCACAAAGATCAACCTGCCTCTGTGCCCTTAGTGCTGGCATGAAAGTGTGAGTTATCATGCCTGGATCATTCTCACAAATCCTTGTTTGGGGTGAGGGAATTGAAGTAGGTCTAATGTATTCTAACAGCATAGGATCAAAACTGAGAAGGACAAGCAGTGCCAAGTAGTGAACAACTGTGATCCAAACAATTAAGATGTGAAGACAGGAGAATCATGAGTTTCAAGGTATTCTTGGCTATATAGGCAAGACTTTGTCTCAAAAAAGCAAAATTTAAAAGTTAAAATTCTGTGTATAATGAGGACTAGTGAAGATGGGAACTAACTTGAATGGTCACATGGTACTCATGGCAATGTGAGGAGGCCCAGCCATTTGGGGTCAGTCCCACAACTTAAGAAAATTCCAGGTACATCTTCACCATTAGGTATAACTTTACAGCTCTCAGACCTCATCAATGAAGTTTTGGGTGCAATGAGCAGCAGTTAATGCAGAGACTCACTGGCCAAGATGCAAATAATATGTGTCTCTGGAGTGCTCAACCATAAGTGGAACATCTCTCACACCTTCTTCCCCCTAAGTGCTCAGGAGATGGCACAGAAAAAAGGTAGGGGAAATGTAAGAGTCAGAATTCAGGAAGTACTGATGTGAACTAGACTTGTCACAGCTGATGCACTCACAAACTTAGGGAGGCTATGGTTACCCACACGAGTTCAAGATAGTTAGTATTCAAATGTGGATGAGGAAGTGCTATTGGAAGTTGGTGGCTGCTGCAGGAGGGAGAGTTAGTTTTCTTTAAAGATGTGATCTGTGGTAGATTGTCCATGCTGAAGTAGACAGCCCTACACCATGCACGTATGGACAATCCCTACATACATGCATATATGGACAATATCTACAAACATGCACATGTGGACAATCTCTACATACATGCACATATGGACAATCCTTATACCATGCACATATGTGTAATCCCTGTACCATGTACATATGTACAATCCCTACAGCATTCACACATGGATAATACCTATACCCATGCACATATGCACAACCCTAACTGGACTCAATGGGTTATTTTTTAAAAAGTTAAAAAAAAAGAAGACAAGAAAATTGGAGGTGTATGTGGGGGGAGGCCTAAGAAGAGTTAAATGGGGAGAGTAAGAAGTGGATATGATCAAAACAGAAGTCAGTGTATAATCTATGAAAAACTCAAAGAATTAATTTTAAAACATTATCTTTTGTATAAAACATCTAAATAGTTAAATCTGAGCTACTATTAACCCAAGTGAGGAAAAAATATATGTCCATAAAGTCTTGCATATAAATATTCTTAGAAATTGTATTGGTATAAGGGTGACTTAGTGATAAAATGCATGAGTGAGGCCCTAGGTTCAATCCCCAGCATGAGAAAAAAAGTTGTATTTATAATAGCTTTTGAAAATGGGTGGAGGTAGGATAAGCATGTTTCTATTTAAAGACTAGTAAATGAATAAACAAGTTGTAGTGTAGGGTTTTATTCTATGCAATAGAATACTACTCAGCAATAAAAATAAAAGAAGTGAACAATTGATATGTGCAATGGTGAAGATGGGTCTCAGACTAATGATGGCATTTAACCACCACCACTACCACAAACACACACACACACACACACACACACACACACACACACACACAAAAAAAAAACACAAACACCACAAAAGGATAAAGAAAAGAGACAATGTGTGTCTGTGTCATTGCAACTACATGAACTTCTGAGAAGTGTGTCTCAATTCATAGTGGCAGAAGTAGAGTCTAATTTTCATGAGGAATGAAAGAATGACAGGAAAGAGCTTGTCAGGAGGAGTGGATGTACTATTTCATTGTGACAATGGCTGCAAAGATGCCTGGATAACTGAAGACTCACCAGATTCTCCACTTTAAATGTGTGATGTTTGTTATTTTTCAATTATGTTTAAATAAACCTGTAAAGAAAATGAAAACTGAATAAGGAGTATGAGTTGCGTGACACTGCAGTACAAGTAAATTACAAAATACATGAAGAGAGTAACATAGCAGGGCTGCAGAGATGAATAGTCCAACAAGAGCACTTAGTGTTTTTCCAGAGGACCTGAGTTGGTTTCCAACCCCTACATCAGGTCAGCTGGCTCCCAATTGCCTGTGTCTGCAGCTACAGAGGATTTGACAAATTCTTCCAGCCTCCATGAGCACTACATTCATGTGTCAAATACACACACACACACACACACACACACACACACACACACACACACACAAGCACGTGCACAAATGATAACAAAAGTAAAGAAGAGGTGGCCTTCCCAAGGGAAGAGCACACCAATGTACCAATGAGCTGTCCTGTGCAAAGGGTAAGCCCTAAAAACAGACATCCAGGGAGCATTATATGGACTGAATGGGTTATATTTAGGAACATATATTTATATACATGTACATGCAATTACATACATGCAAATATATGTACTTATATAAATGCAATTGCAATCAATAAATAAAAGAAGCCATGATTTTGAAAGAGAGCAGATAAGGGTATATGGGAGACTTTGGGTGGAGGAAAGTGAGGGGAGAAATGTTGTAATCAAATTATAATCCCCAAAATAAGAAAGTTTAATTACCAAGAATAGTAAACATAAAAAAGGTAGAAAATGAAAGACTGATTGTGGAAGGGTTCATGACATGTGGATGGTAACACTTTGGAGAAGGCAGAATATAAGGGGTGACTGGTTAGTGTCAAAGCTATCCTGTGCTGACACAAATTGCCATCACTGTGCCAGGTGTGGTGCCTTTAATCCCAGCATTCAGGAAGCACAGGCAGGTGGATCTCTGTGAGTTCAAGGCCAGTCTGGCCTACAAATCAAGTTCCAGGCCAGCCAGAGCTATTACAAAGAGAAACCCTGTCTCAGAAAAAAAAATGCCATTAATGTAAGAGAAGCCCCATTCCACAAATTTGATTATCATTAAGCAGAACTACAAATGGATCCTTGCCCTGGTTGGCAATCCCCGGAGTCTGGCATTCACTTGTTCTTATGATAACACTGGCAGGCCTATTTGCTGACCACAAACACTCTATCACTGAAGCTCAGAAAAACAAACATAGAGAATTCTCTTCAAGAATAAAAGAAGTGAAAATAATTCAAAGGAATATGACTTCAAAGATGCTGAGTTGAAAGGAAATCGTTTCTTCAGATGCAGGCATCACAAGCCAGTACAAAGAGGGCAGTGAGGGACTGAGCTCCAGGGTTGTGGGAGGGGGGGTATGTCAGTGCAAGAACCAAGTTCTGGGATGGGGTGGCAGTGAGAAACGGAGTTGGGGGTGCGAAGACAGGTGTGGATGCTATGGAATGGATGAGCAGTTGGGTTAAGAAAACTTAAAATGATTTCCTGGTTGGAGACAAGAGTGTAAGCATGATAGGAAGCCGATATTTGGGGTTGTTTTATCTCAGATGCTTGATCTAGAATGATCTTCTAAGAAACAAAACACCCCCACACTCAGAAATACCCAATGGCTTTGGAGGGCCTTGGAGTGTCAGGGTTACCCAATCCCTGAGTCAGAGTCGGTATTATGTAAGGTAAAGGGTTCCTTTTAGTTTCTACAGCAAATGCTTGACTCTTGAAAATTAGAATACTTGATTTGTGTTTGTAAGGATTCAGAATATTATTTTAAGTAAATGACCGCCCAATTATATCACTGTTGGAGAATGTTTAAATAAATAAATAAACTTTCTGCTTCTAAAATGATTAAAAAGAAAATGGCAAGATGCAGAGAAATGGTCAGTAGCATTGGAAAGGCAGTAAAACAAAGAATAAAACTTCTTGTTGTGTCTATGTCTGGCCCAGAGTGTCCGTGCCCTCACAATTCACCTTGGGTTTCAGGAATGAGGGAAATACCCTCATTTAAAAAATATATATCCTTGGCATCTCATTACTATTTAGTCACTAAGTTGTTTAATTGCTTCATCCCAGTGGTTGGCAGGGACCATGGATGCTTTTCTTTGGACCCCTTCTGCTTCCAGCAATTATCCCTATGTCCCCTTTGGAGTAGCACCATATTCCAGAGAGTGGCTAGAGCAGGACCTGGGACCACTTTGGAAGAAGCTATAATTTACTGTTATTATTGAGAGTGATGTCCTGCATGAAAGCTCCCCACCCCTCCCTCTTGCCCACAAAAATGAGGAAGAGACAATGCAGTGCTCAGGGAGGCAACCTCTACAGCATCAAGGTTTTGCTTTGCTTATTCTTCCTGAAGCACTGGGAGTTGAACCCAAGGCCTCCTGCAAACCGGGCAAGTACTACACCCCTGCCCTTCTTTCAGTTTCTATTCTGAGACAGTCTCCCTAAGTTGTCACATCGATCTTCTTGTCTCCATTTTCTGATTATCTGAGATGACAGTCCTGAACCACCAGACCCAGAGAAGGATCATCATTTATAAAAGGAAGGGGGTTCCATGTCTCAGAGTCAGGGACACTCTTTCTACTCCATTCTCCATGAAAACTTATTCTCGGTGTGCCACAGGCCTCATACCTGCTGCTCTATGGTGTCTCGGGTCAGATGAGACCTGCAAGTTCAGTATCCAATTCAAAGAGAACTAGGCAATGACTACCTGCTTCTATTTGTGACACTTTGTGTGTCTGTATAAGAGGCTATGTATATCTATGCATGCATGATCATACATTAACATGGATATGTTCATGTACCTACAGAAGCATGAGTGTATGAGAGGGAACAACCTAGGATGTCATTCCTCCTTAGCATTGTCAGCCATGTTTTAGTTTGGGGTTGCTTGTTGATTGCTGAGACTCAGGTCCTCAACTCACACAGGAAGCACTTTACCCTCTAAGCCATACTCCCTCAGTTCATGACACTTCTGATGTCAAATGTTTGTGAGGTTCCTATACCAACAACCACTTAGCCCACTCTCAGGCACAAGTTGTATAAGATACAAATGAACTCAAGATGGAGAAGTACATGGGTGGGGTCCAGAAAGACCTGAACACAGGAAGCTCCGTCCCTCTGGACTTAGGGTGCACCACCTGCCTTGCCATGGATGCATCCAACCCCACAACTTTCCAATCCCTCTAGCTGAAGGGTATTTTTTTAATGAATTTTCATTGAGCAGGCATGATTGATTAAACCACTGGCTGTGAGTAATGTAATCAATTCCCATGTTCCTCTCCCCTTCCCTAAGAGGCAGAGGATGGAGCCAAAAGGCCCAATTTTAACCATGTGCTCAGTCCCCCTTACCAGGAACATCCAGCCCCTACTTTGATGCGATCTAGGTAGGGTGCATTGGGGATGACTTCCGTAGCCCTGGAGTCAGCTGTGGCTGAAAGGAGTGCATTATCAGCAGCAGCACGCACTCTTCTCATCACCCAGGAGACAGCACAGTCTGAGAGCCTCTGTTAGGAGCCAGGAATGGAGATCAAATATGTCTGTGTTCTATCACAATAGCCGCTGCAGCCTAGCCATGCTTCTGATCGAGAATCTGCTGGGAATGCAATGATCTCTGCTTGCACAGATCTTCCATTGGGAGTGTTTGGGAGGGCTGTAGGGCTCTCCATGAAAGCTTTACCCACCACGTGGGGGCTCATCTGTCAGAATTCTGGGGGAGTGAAGAGAAGGAGCTAGTGGAGCTTGTCCACCATGAGCCTTAGATTAATGACAAAACCCAAAGGGCTTCTTATGTGGGTACATAGATTTTGGATCCTCATGTCTATACAGCAATCACTTAACTTACTGAGCTGTGTCCCAAGCTCCTATGTAGTGATAATTCGAATTTCAAATGTTTGTGATAGTTTCATACCAACACCAAATCTGCCTGAGAGGAAGTGGTAAGTGGACTTCCCGTAAACACCCTCTTTAGACATTCTCTACCTCCTCAGAAACCACTACCACTACCATGGAGTGCATCCTGCTGTTCCCATCCCAGACATCCGTAAAAGGAGACATGAGGAGAGAAACTAGGTAGGTGGTTAGTGTTGGGACCAGGAAGAGTTTCAAAGAGCTTTTAATCACTGCATTAGTGCACAGCTCTGAATACATGAGACACTTTTAATTAGCCTTATTCTACCATTCCAATCTTTAAAGAGGGAGATGGCAAGCCAAGGAAAAGGACACATCTCATTTAAGGCAAAGGCAATTAGAAGTGCAGAGAAGCCTATAATGCAGTAGTGGGCACAGTTCAGGTCACAGTGGTCCCATAAGATCTGAGTTCAAGTCTCAGTTCTACCAAGACACTTCGCCTTGGAAACTCAGCATCCTGCTGGGAATCAGACAAGATCACATACATGAGAAAGCACATTATACAGTCAATTGTCTGCCTGAACAAGTATACACTACCACAGTCTTCCTTCAAATAATACAAAACATGAGAATTTAATATATCTAGAGTCTATACTAGGCGACAAGATACTGTTGTAAATATACTACTCCTTGTATGTAATTTGAGTAAGTGTGTGTGTGTGTGTGTGTGTGTGTGTGTGTGTGTGTGTGTGTGTGTAGGTCAGAGATCAGCCTTGTTTCTAAAGGATCTCTCACTGGTCTGGAGCTTGTCATGGAGGCTAGGTTGGATGGCCAGTCAGTCCTAAAGATGCTCCTGTCTCCACCTCCTCGGCTCTGGGATCACAGGCATACACCACCATGCCCTTTGTTTTTGTGTAGGTGCTGGAGCTTGAGAAAGATTCAAAGGCTTGTGTGGCAAACATTATGCTACCTGAGCTACCTCCCCAGCCCAAATTATTCCTTTCCTATTTAATATTCTGTGAAGAAGGAATTAGCAAATTACTCATCTTTTAGGTAACAAAATTGGGATATAAAGGGGTTAAGTGACTTCCCCAAGATCAAGTGTACAGAAAGTGAGTAACAGTGCAAAATTTGAACCCGGAGTCATGACTTCAGACCAGTGTTTTTACCCCTTCCTACCAGATCTTATGAACATCAATATGATAACATTTCTGCCCTGATGGAACATCTGGGCTGGTAAAGAGAAATAACATAAGCAGTTTTGGGGCAATCAATGTGCTGGGCACTCAGAGTATAGGTGTGCACTTTTCTCTGCCTGGTAACATTACATCTTCCTTTTCCTCGAATCCTTAGTCATGTTTGACTCAATAGTTTAGACTCAAATCACAGACTACAACGTAGCAGGTACCTTCCAGGTAGTCAATAACTACTGTTTAAAAGAATAAATAGGTGAAATATTTGTCATATAAACAAACATGGTTCTGTAGTAAGGACCTGAGAAAAGAAAGCACCATGAATAAAAATATTCTCTTTTCATTTATTTTTAATTTATCTGTGTGTACACATGTATGTACTCCTAGAGGACAGAAGAAAGTGTCAGGAGCTAGAGTTGCTGGTAGCTATCTAATGTGGGTGTTGGGACTCAAACTCCAGTCCTTTGCAAGAGCCACTAACGCCACTGCACATGGAGCCATCTCTGTAGCACCCACAACATGCCCTTACACTGGGGACTGTTCCTTCCCCAAGTCCATTCCCGATCCTCCCACTGTAGCTGTGATGGCCTTGCTTGGGACTATGAGTGAGAGAGTAAGAGACTGTCAACTTTCTTCTCGCTTTGCTTTTTGCTGCTGCCTGCTGAGAACCCTTCTTGGAACAGTGGTGGGCCTATAGCCTTGCGGGATGTAACGATGCCTCTTGCCCCATCACAATATTTAGTAAAAGAGAAATGATAGCTCAGAGAGGTTAAGTGTCTGTGAACAGAGACCTGAACGATGTCAGAAGTGATTTTTCTCTATCTCTCATCTTTGGCTCCTGGCTGTATATTAGCATAAAGCTTTATGCAGCTCCCTTGAGGCACACAAGCTGCCTCTCACAGATGGGAAACCTGGATGAACTACACATGCATGCGCACCTTCTGTCTTATTTCCTTTCGAAGCTTCAATGATCTGTCGTTATTGTTCTGATTTCTTTTGCTTGATCCACAGATTCCTAAAGAAAGGAACCGACTTAGCCTGTACACATCAGGAGTCACCTCTGGCCAGCTGGCACACAAACTTGTGGTCGGGAGTCTGATTTCATAGACTGAAAACATGGGGGCGGGAGAGCTGTTTATTGGTGAAATGAAAAGGCAAGCCTCTATTGTTTAGTTTTAGTTGTAAACTTAAATAACCTATAATTGCCTGGGAAGAGAGTTTATTCAGAAATTATCTAGATCAGGTTGGCCTTAGGACATGTCTGTCAGGGATTATCCTAATGATTAATTAGGATGAGAAGACCTACCCCAAATGTGGGCAGCGGCATTCCCTAGGCAGAAGAGCTAACTGAGCACAGGCAGCAGCAGACAGGCAATGTGTGTGCATTGGTTTCTCTCTGCTCTCAACCGTGGGTGTGATGAGCCTAGATGCTTGATTGAGTTCCTGCCTGGACTTGCCCTCAGCGGTGGCTGTAACCTGGAACTGTGAGCTGAATGAACTCCTTTCTCCTCTATGCTGCTTTTGGTCAGAGTATCTTATTACCACCACAGAAATGAAACTGGAACAGTCCCCATCTCAGCTGCATCTCGTGTTCTTATGAGAAAACTAACATGCTGAACATACATATCTGCTGCAGATATGTATGTTCAGAGGAAATGCCATGAGTGGGTAAATATTCTTTCCCAGGGGTTAAAAGACCACACAATTCCCAGAATTGTTTCCTAAACAAGATGGCTTCCCATAGCCATCACCAGGTTTAATCATCATCACAGCAGCTCTTCACCGAAGAAGCTCAGGAGGACAGGTGAGTTCCAAAAATAGGATGACTCCATGGAAGAGATTCTTATGGTTACCTAGACTTGGGAATGTTCCTCTCACTCTCTACATACTTGGAGGCCACCTTAACAAGGTTCAGGAGGCTGAGATGGATGGTCCTTTCCCAGACTTCTGCCATCATGCTCTATGCTTTTTGGTTTTGCATATGAAATGCATTCTGACACTTTGCATTTTGTTTCTTTAGAAAGGGTAGAAAGGCATGTACCATAGACTAATGCTACAATTCCCTGATGGACCCGAGCCTGTTGATAAGGGGCATGGTTCTGCCATGACTAAAAAGCCTTCTCTGCTAGGATTCACATCAAATGAGTTCATTATGTCCAACTTCACAAACTTGTTCCCAGACAGGACATGAAGGGACTCATTAAATTTGAGTCTGCATGGTTGACTAGCATATGTTTTAAATATATATCAAAAACAGGGGCTGGAGATATGGCTCTGTGATCAAAGTACTTGTCACACAAGTATGAGGACCTGAGTTTGATGCCCAGAATCCACATTTTAAAAGCCAGGTGTGGTAGCACATACACTTATAATTCCAGCACCTGGTAGGGAGGGAGGCATTGAGATTCCTATGGCTCATTCTACAGCCAGACTAGCCTACTTTGTAAGGGCCATCCATGAGACTGTCTCTAAAAGTAAGATAGATAACACCAGAGGAATGACATGTCAAGGTTTTCCTCTGACCTCCACATGCACCCTCAAACACAGGAAAACACACACACACACACATACACACACACACACACACACTTCATGAATAGAACGTCCCCTTTGGTGGGTAGGTAGATGGGTGGGTGAGTGGGTGGATGCATAGACAGAAGGTTACAATGCAGGGTCCTTATCTTCACATTGCTATAATAGCCTGCACTGCTTCATTATTTGATTCACCCCTTGTGTTAACAGCCTTTCCAAAATTGTACAGTTTTGCAGAGAATGCAACTCCAAGCCCACAGGCTTACCCTAGGGTATCTGTGTCCTACCCCGTGCCATGCCTCCCACCTCTCCATGCATTCCACAAGGGGAACCTGCTCTCCATTTGATAAATGCCCCTTTCTAAGATGCGGGTCAGTATAATTTTCCAAAAGGTTAGGAGGAGTGACTGCCCAGAGAGAGTGTGCTTATTATTTTAAATGCCACCAGTCCCTTTCGCTAACATTTACAGAGTCATTTACAACTTGATTCCTGATACACCTGCCAGTGTGTCTGATTTGCTTCTCTGGCCTCCTGTCATCAGCTCTCCTGACCCCAGGGGAGCTAGTGTTCAAGGGTTGTGCCATCCAGAGACAAGGTAGCCTCTAACTCAAAGAGAAGCCACCACTACAGGAAGAGTCTCTACTTAGGAATACTTTTTTTAAAAATCAGCAAGAAAAGTTATCTGTCTTGAAGTATTGAGAGTTATTGATTGAATCCAAGTAGCTACAAATGTTTTACTTCATTTTCAACTTGTTCAGCCAAATTAAAAACTCAGTATTAATGTATTAAACTATTACACTTTTTAAAAACCTCTGTTTAATATGGGGCATTTTTTTTTTGTGCCTGCATCACCATAACTGAAGACACTTTGGGAACAAACATTCATCCCATAAGCCTAAGAAGTTAGAATAAACATGAGGGCTTGTGAGATGGTTCAGTGGGTAGAAGTGCTTGCTGTCAAGCCTGGTGACCTAAATTTAATCCCTGGGATCCACATGGTGGAAGGAAAAAACCAATTCCCACAAGTTGTCCTCTGACCTCCATTAGCATAGTGTCATGGCACATATACAATTAATAAATAAATGAAATAAAATTTAAAATGCCAATAAATATGAATATACAAATATAATCAATAGAAAAACAATATGTAATAAAATAATAAAACTTGTCATTTATTCAATATGCTTATAGGACATTGATGCACAGCATTTTGTTGTATAAAATGGCATATATATTTCTATATAGTTTCTATATAGTTCTATATATTTCTTTATAGTTTCTATATGATTGTATATAGTTAACAGTTTTTATATATGAATAAAAGACCATACACCAATAAACTTGTTTTTAAATGCAATTATTGATTAATGAGATAATTTTACTAACCTAAAAGTTACCGTTGCCTCTGTCTCTTCCTACCCTTGCTTAAATAATGATGTTGAACATCTGTTTGAAGAGCAAAGGTTCTAGGGAAACATTTTTCACTGGACTTAGGAAAGGTAAGCAAAATGCATAGGGTTAAAAAAATAAAAATGTATATATTTAAAAATTTCATGGAGTACCATGATGATTAATATCAATTGTTAAATTGTTAGGGTTTATAATCAATATGGAAACAAACCTCTGTAAGGGAGAATCTAGACTGGACTAATTGAGGTAGGAAGATCCACCCTAAATAGATGGGACATCATTCCATGGGTTGAGCTCTTGCATTGAATGAAAAGGAGAAATTGAGGCGAACAACAACTTTCATCGTCTTCTGCTTCCTGACTGTGGTTGCAACATGACCCACTGTGCTGAATTCCTGCTGACACACCTTTTTCACCAGGATGACCTACGCCCTCAAACTGTGAGTCCAAATTTGCTTAAATCACTTTCAATAGGCATGTTGTCATAACAATGGGTAAAATATAACTAAAACAGGTTCCTTCCACGTGAATTGTGTGTCAAAGGCTGAGTTGAAGTTTGTTGAAGAATACTTAACAGATATCCTCAACACAACTCCTTCATTGCATTCAGCCTGTTCTCCAAACAACCAGGCTCTGGCCAGCCCACAGAATGTGTTAAAGTTGGGGGAATTGATTAGAATTCCAGGACCAAAGTGAGGGAGGTTCTAAGGGAGAAAGACTGGGCTCTTTGATCTGTCTGGTCCCCCTCTGACTTCTGTCTAATTAGCAAAGCTTTTGAGGCTGAGTGATAAGCATTCTGGGCATTTCATGTGTCTGCCCACTGACTAATTAATTTTTGACTTTGAGCCATGACACTTCATTTGAAAACTCCCTGCCATTCATGGATGGGCATGTGAAAGTAGGGCAAAGAGTTCTCAAGGTGCTCATAGGACCCTCTCACACACAACTGGCATCTGAAAGGGTAAAATGGGTCAATAAGTTAAATAAAGAGATGGACCATAGGAGGACCCAGTCCAAGGCAGCTCTGCTATGTATGAAGGCCTAGCAATTTAACTGTTCTGTTCATCATTGTATTTAAATGTCAGTGGCTTCCTCAACAACATTGAACGATGAGCAGTGACTGCATTATTTACCAAGTGCACGCGCGCACACACACACAACACACACACACACACACACACACACACACACACACACACACATATATATATATATATATATATATATATATATATATATATATATTCCCAGGTGGGAGGATGGGAGGCAACAGAAGAGCAGAAGTCCCTGAAGCAGCATTGAAACTTTGCAGATGAAACTGTGGAGTGATGGGTCATGGGTCTGTGGACCACATCCTCAAGGCCGAGACCAGCCACCACCTCTTCTCACAAGTGCAGCTCTGTGGGAAAGCCTGGTGCTTTGGTTCATGCATCATCGATCTTCTGAGGCCCTTTGCATGTGACCATGGCAGAGATGATTGTCAAAGATTCAGTGGCCCACAAAGCAGAAAATGTTTACTCTATCTCTTAATAGAAAAAGTTTCTGAAACCTCAATCTAGTTGGGATCAGTATTCTACATTTATTTATTCATTTAGTTCCTTGTTTATTATTAATTAACTAATTTACCAATCTGATCACCTTTTCCTCTCCCTTCCTCTTCTCCTCCCAGTCCCTTCCCCATTTCTCTTCCACTCCCATCCACTCCTTCTCCTTTCTCTTCACAAAGGGGAAGAACTTCATATATATATATCAACCAGCCATGGCATGTCAAGTTGCAGTAAGACTAGGCACTTCCTCTCCTATTAAGAATGGATGAAGTAATCCAGTAGGAGGATAGGGCTCCTAAAAGCAAGTAACATATTCAGAGAAAGCCCCTGCTCCCACTGTTAGGTGTCCCACAAGAAGACCAAGCTACACAACTAGAACATATGTACAGAGGATCTAAGTCAGTCCCATGAAGATTCCCTGGTTGGTGGTTCAGTCTCTGTGAGCCCCTATAAACCCTGCTTAGTTGATTTTTGTAGAATTTCTTGCCTCCCATAATCCTTCCTTCAACCCTCTTCCATAGGATTCCCCACGGTATGACTATTTGGCTGTAGTTCTCTGTATCTGTTCTCATCCATTGCTGGGTGAAACTTTCTCATGACAATAGAGCTAGACAATAATCTATGAGTATAGCGAAATATCATTAGTATCATTAGGAATCATTCACTGACTTTTTTTTTTTTTTTTTTTTTTTTTTGCCAGTCATGTTTGGTTCTATCCTAGGTTTCTGGGCTGTAGAGTGGGCTTTCTATCATAATATGGGTATCAGATGGGGGGTCAGGGGTTGGCATGGGAATAGGAGAGATCAAGTAGGGGGAGGATAGAGGAAGAGAATACTGGGAAGGACAAGGAATCAGGAGCATATCTGTGATGATCTAGAAACCAAATGTAATAGAAACTCCCAGGAGTATATAAGGGTGACTCTAGCTAAGACTCCTAGCAATGGGAAATATGATGCCTGAACAAGCCATGTCCTATAACCAGGCAAGACTTCCAGTAGAGGAATTGGGACCCCAACCCAGCCACATAACCTTTGACCTATAATTTGCCCTGTCTACAAAATACACTGGAGCAATAGAACTTGCGGGAGTGGCCACCCAGTGACTGATCCAGTATTATACCTTTTAGGTATGAACAAAGAGACATTTGGAAGTCATTGTTATCATTTCACTCATTGAATTTTTGCTTGTTTGTTTGTTTTTAATATTTGAGACAAAGTGTCACATAGTCCCGGCCGGCCACATATCTGCTGTATAGCTAAGCATGACATTGAACTTCTGATTCTCCTGCCTCCAGCTCCCAAGTGCTGGAATTACAGGTGTGCATGTGTAATTGGATTTATGCAGTGTTAGAGATGGAGCTGCCAGCTTCCTGCATGCTAGCCAAGCATTCCATTACTATACCATGCCCAAGCCCCACCCCTTGTTGAGCTAGAATCTCATGGCTTAGGCTTCAAACTCCTGTGCTTCCTACTTGAGTTCCCTGAAGGCTGGGATTTCTTTTTCCTTATGAAGAGGAACTCTGCTTCTCAGCAGCCTTATGTATTTGGCACTAGAGCTCTTTCTCAAAGGTTTACCATGTTTTGATTATTTGAGATGACAGTTAAACATGGTAAGACATCAGAGGAAGAAACTGAGGCTCAAAAGGCTGACAACCCACAAACTGTGGAACTGGCATTTGAAACCAGACCCAACCAGGGTCTGGTTGGTTGACATCCAACCAGGAAGCATGTTTCCTGCTGTGTCACCATGAAGGGGAATGTGTCAGAAGAAGCCCCATCTGCACTATCTTTGTCAGAGGTCAAAGGGCCTTGGGGACAGTCTTTATGGCAGCAGACTTGGTCAGTCATCTCAGTGCTAACTCTACACCCCCTCTAGGCTCACAGGGAAGTCCTTTTATTATTAACCCCGCCCCTCTCTACAGGTCCAAATATCATACCATCAAATTTAACAAACCTTTACCAAGGAGTTAGGCACCTCAAAATATTTCAGAGGGAAATTCATTACGGCTGTCAGAGTTATGACCTCTCCAATGGAAACCCTAAACACTCTCCTTACTTTCAGATGCAAAATGAAACCCATCCTTCTTGAAATCTGAGATATTCTTACTTTCCATCTCAGGAATGCTGGCCATAGACACAGACCCATCTATCACAAGGATTTCCATGGCCAGCAAACATGCCCCACCATCAAGGTCCAGGCTGACTTTCAAAGGTTCAAAGAGGCTGGAGTTGGAGAGACAGCTCTGTCAATAAAGTGCATGCTGCCAAACACAAGGGTGCAAGTTCAATCCCCAGAGCCCACATAAAAAGCCAGGCATTGTTACACACACATATAATCCCAGAACTGGGGGTGTGGGGACAAAAGGATCCCTGAGGCTCACTCGTCAGCCAACCTAGGCTACTTGGTGAGCTCCCAGCCAATGAGGGATTCTATCTCTAAAATGAGATGAATTACTCCTGAGGAGCAATGCCTCAGGCCAACCTCTAATCTCCACATGTACACTTACAGACATGCATGTATACCTGAACACACACACAACCACACACACACAGGAACACACACATGCACACATGGAGAAATCTCTATTTAGAAATTTGTAAATGTACAATGATGGGAAAACATCAAACAATCTTTAGTTTATTAAACTGTGGGCATACTAAAAGACCGAGACATCACATGGTACCATTATTTCCTCCTTGGAAAGTCATTTTCCTACTGGCACCATTTCTGACTGAGTCTTCTCCAAGCCAAAGTCTAACAGGGACTCTCTTACTCTCCCTGGTTTTCCTAAAAGGTCACTGAAGCAATAGAAGTTTTCCAATGAGGAAGTTAATTAGTTCTCAAAGCCTTTCTGTTCCTACTGATTGGTTAGATAATCGCCATAAAGCCCCATCCCTATAGTGCATAATACTGAATTGCAAGCATGCCTGCTGCTACAGGACAGCAATGTCCTGCTTTCAGAACTCACCACACAAGCTGAGAAACACTAATAAATAAAATCCCGAGTCATCACTCTGCCCAGTGATAAGGCACCACAGCTAGATGTGTTTGACAGGGGTTTTTAATTCATTGAAAGAAAATAACTTAGTATTATATAGGTTTTTGTTCATCTTATCAGGTTGTGGACTGCCCAAATTGTAGCCAGGCCACTTTAATGAAGCCTTGTCACCACTGGAATACACAACCCAACATCAGCAACCATCCCGCACGGGAGCTGAGTACAAAGCTCATTTTTCTTTGTCAGTGGCTCTCTGTGATGGAAAAGATACTCTACATTCAAAGAGGGGCTTTTTCTTTGAGACCCACCCAAGCATAGACGTGCACCCCTTTCCTGGAGGATAAGTTATTAAAAAGATGTATTTTTGAAAGCAGCCTCCTCTGCATGAAACATCAGTGTCAACAAATGAAGGGGAGGGGAACACAAGGGACAGTGATGGGAGCACCCAGCTGAGGGAGGGCAGTCAGTCCCGCTCCCTGTTAGGAAAGGATCAATGCATGTGTCAGCGGCAGCGATAAGACACACTGAGCTTATCAAAGGCTGAGACACTGGTGACAGAGTTCACATGTGGAAGGAAGATAAGGGGAGCCCGCATCTCCTCTTCCTCTCTCCTCTCCCCGAAGACTGTGCTTTAATTCCCCATTCTCTGTGCTGCTTACCGTCCTGACAGGAACCAACTCATTCGCATTCAACCCCTTTGCTTAGCTCATCATAAATGTTTCCAGGTGACATCGATTACCACATATGGAGGAAAGAGTGTAGGATTTGGTGCTGCAGATCCAAACTGTAGCATAATGTTTCAGAAAATACTCTGATCACTAGAGAAAGAATGGGGGAAGGGTGGAGTTGGAAGCTGGACCACAGGAGCATTTTGGCTCCATTGCAGACATTCTTTGCAACTTTGTGTTACTGGAGTTTCCTCTCCTAAAAAAAAAAAATATGGAGAGGTGTTATCATCAGTAATCTTCCTATCTAGACTCTAAAACAAGCTCCTTTCACCCTCTGCTCTATCAGAGAATGCAACAATTACCATTACATTACACTGCGTTGTTTATGTGCTGTCTTAGCCTAGGCTGGGTCTTAAACAATAGATGTTTGTTTATTCCCAATGTTTTGGGAATGGGAAGTCTAAGATGAGGTCCTCAGTGGATCCAGATTCTGAGGAGGGTTTTTCCTAGCTTGCAGACAATTGCATACTCACTCTGTTATCATAGGGCAAAGACACTAATCACATCACACTCTTGTCTTCACCTGCACTTATTTACCTGCCAGACCCATCACATTGGGAAATAGGCATTCAACATATTAATTTGGAAGTACAGTAGTTTTCCAAGGAAATGGAAATCGCTTTGGCCCTCAGCATCAGAGATGCCAGTCTGTCATAGTACAGAGAGCATGACAGAAAAAAAAAAATACAGTTCATGTCATAGGAGGCAGTGAGAGGCAAATGCTGGCCCTCTGCTAGTCTTCTCTTTTTTCTTCAGAAATTTAAGGAATACCCCCGCCCTAGCTAATCCTTTCTGGAAACATCTTCACACACACTCAGAAATATATCTTACTAATCTCCTGGGTGCTTTTAAATGTACACAAGCTAAAAGTGAAGACAAACCATCACAACAAGATGCACAGTTCAGTCCAGACTTCCTAGAAGATCTTTCTACAAAATGCAGATGTTTCTAAAATGCAGATGGGAAAATGGAGGCTATGGTCTGTCTCTTTTCCCACTCTCTCGGACTTAGTATTGTCATTTCTGCTTCCTACTCCCCTCACTCCACTCAGGGCTGTACTTATGCTGTAGGGCCTGAAGCTATAAGGATGGCCTCAGCCTCTCACTCTAGCATGACTCCTTGATCCGCAACCAAAACCACATTCTGACACTTTATTCATACATGAGAAGAAACTTAGCCATGCCAAAAAATAGATTTCTCTCCACAAACTCAAGGCTCTTTGATATTCTGTCATGATTAACTAGAAGAATCTGCTCAGGGCTAAGAGACATCCTAACAGATCAGGCTAAGCTCAGGTTAAGGATGAATAAGAGCTGTAATTGATTAGTGATGTCTGCTATGAGAGAGGATAGTCAGCATATCATAGGCTTGCAGTCTCTGTCACCTAAAGCTAAAGACTAGGTGTTGGTGTCACACATTGGTGTGTTTCAGAGTAAACCCGAAGGATTGTCTATTTATTGTAGCTACTGGTGTTTTATTGTGTGATGATTCTTAACATGACTCCAGAAAACATGTATAAATACTTCGGTTAGATTATGCAAGCCCTTCTGAATGCTTTAGACAAGGAAGAATGAGACCAAAAAAAAGGTGGCCTCTTGTCTTGAGGTGTTGTTTTTCCTGAGATTTTTTTTTTAAATTTGATAATTATGTATTCCTGGAGTTTTCTTTGCAACTCATTTATTTAAACATTTATTTATTTTATGCTGGACATAATTATACATGCTTTTTAAAAATGAAAACAAACATTTTTAAACAATATTTGGGAATTTGGGAGGGTGGCCAGGGTGCATGTCACAGGGGAAAGAGGGTAAGAGGGAGGGAGCGAGGGAGGGAGGGAGGAAGGGAGGGAGGGAGGGAGGGAGGGAGGGAGGGAGGGAGGGAGGGAGGGAGAGTTGGAGGGAGGAAGGGAGGGAGGGAGAGTTGGAGGGAGGAAGGGAGAGGAAACTGGGATCCACATGTAAAATTTTTAAATTATATTTTTAATTAAAAAAAGAAGGAAAAATGCTGCTGGATTAATTCAATATATATATATATATATATATATGTATATATATATATATATATATATATATATATATATATATAATGCTTTGACTTCAAAATTTAAGCCTAAGGGCAACTCATTTTTAATAAAATTACATACTTAGGTTTCATGTAATGTGTTTGGTTGGTTGGTTGGTTTGGTTTGGTTTCTTAATACAGGATTTCTCTATGTAGCTCTTGACTGTCCTGGAACTAGCTCTGTGGACCAGGCTGGCCTTGAACTCAAAGAGAGCCACCTGCCTCTACTGCCCAGCTTCATGTAATATTTTAATAGACATACCCAAAGTTCATGATTACCGCAGTCAAACAAATGGACATATCCATCTCTTCTTCACAGTGACCTCTTTGTGTGGTAGGTTACTGTGTTGAAATGGTGATGCTGAAATGTTCCCCTGACACACACACACCTGCCCAGCAAAAAGTGAAACAAAGAAGAAGAAGGCAGTAAGAGTCACAAAGAGGAAAATGCACCATTATCACAAGATGACATTTAGAATAATGTAGAAATTTGAAACACACACTAAACTACTGTAAATTGCATTTCCTGAGACTTGTCTCATGGAGTTCTTGTTTTTTGCTATCATTGCAAGCTGGAAGCTTTTGCAGGCTCACACAGCATGCCACATTCAGGTACTCCAAATGGCTGGGGTCACAGGATGTTATCTGAATCTGCTGTGGCATAGCACAGTTTATGTTTCCAGAACTAGAGCACAATGGCTTTATAACTGCCATCTAACATAGAAATGGCTTCCGTTCTCAGGTACAATGGGACTTCCAATGTGTTTGAGGAGGTCACGCCTGGGTCACCAGGGCATCAAAATGAAGATAGGCAGATGTTTCCCTATGACACCACCTGGAAAAGAGTGGAAATAAGCACCTCAGAGCCCTCTGACCCAGAAATTCAGAACAAAAGCAAGAATAGGGATGAGACCCAGGAAAATGATGCTGGGTACACAAAGGTCCCAGCTGTTCATTCCCCAGAAAGTGGTATCAACTTATTCCCGAGTTAAGGCAAATTGCAATCACTCATGAGATCAAAATATTACATTTTTGCTTACCATATAGAAGATGGCTTTCTTTTAAAAGGAAAAAAGCCCACCCATTAACTGAAAGTAGTAAGAGCAAAGCCAGAAATTGCCATGTGACAAACTTGGGTTGGCCTGTAGTCTGATATTCCTCCCAATCACCCACTTATAAGTCCTGCTACAGGGCATATAATATCCTCTTCTGGATTCTGAGGCCAACACACACACACACACACACACACACACACACACACACACACACACACACATACACACACACATACACTAAAAAAAAAAAAAAACAACTATTTTTTAAAAACTAAATAGTGGCAAGGCAGAAAGAGGTTCTAAGGCCTGATCTTTAGGAAGCCCACGCTGGGCCTCAGGTCTCAGCTTTAAACTGCCTTTGGGAATAAAATGATATGGGAAGCATGAATTCCCACTCATTCTTATATGGAGCATGTAAAACATCTCTGACACTGTAGAAAATAGTTTTAGCTGCTTCTAAGAATGGTAAGTTGGTCTACCTCAAGACCAAGCTGTACCATTCTTGGGCATATGCCCAAAGGATGCTAAATCATAATAGCCAGAACCTGGAAACAACCTAGATGTCCCTCAAACAAGGAATGGGAAAATAAAATGTACTACATTTACACAATGGACTAATACTCTACTGTTAAAAACAATGACATCCGGAAATTTGAAAGCAAATGGATGGAACTAGAAAAATAAAATCATCCTGAGTGACGTTACACAGACCCAGAAAGACAAACATGGTCTGTATTTACTCATAAGTAAATATTAGCTATAAAGTAAAGGATAAATATGCTATAACCCACAGCCCCAGAGAGACCAGGTAACAAGATCAGCCCAAAAGATTCATGGATCTCCCTGGGAAGGGGAAATAGGAAAGATATAATGGGTGGACTGGAGGTGTGTGGGGATGGAAATATGAGGGATCAGTTGAGAGGTGGATTGAGGGGGAGAGTAATGAAAGAATGACTTGATGCGGGGCATTTCAGGGTTAGGTATAAACCTGATGCAAGGAAAACCCCCACAAGGATGGCCCCAGCTAAGACTCCTAGCAATAGCAGAACTGGCCATCTCCTGTAATCAGACTGATAACCACCCTAACTGTCATTGGCAAGTGTTGGGACCGGTCTTTGTGGGGCTGCAATTGGAGCCAGCCAAGCGGCCCCAAGTCTATACCTGAGTGAGGAAGTGTGGATGAGTAAAAGGCTAGCTACAGATGAGAGAGAGAGAGAGAGAGAGAGAGAGAGAGAGAGAGAGAGAGATAAGTCAATACTGAAATGCCACACATTTATTTTTTGACACTCTTATATACCATAACCAAAAAGGGAACACAGTATTATGTATATGGAACAGTCTTTTCTTCCTCACTCATTCCAAGAGTTCAATAACCACACCTTAGCTCCAACTTCTTGTTACCTAGCCTTGAGGTCAGGAGGAGTCACACCTCAGATCCAACTTCTCCTTCCTTAGCCTTGACTGTCAGGAGTAGCCACACCTCTGAACTTTAGATCTTGTGACTTGCTGCCAGCTTTGAACTCTGTCCTTGTGCCAAGATGGAGTGCAGCCATCTTTATGGGCACCCACAGGCAAGCTGAAGCAGTAACCCACAGAGTCTAGTTAAATTTATTAAGGTGTGCAATGGAAAAACAGACTCAAAAATACAGAACAAGGTAGATTCCCCTGCTGATCCATCTGCCACTGTCCTGCCATTCTTCCCAGGGGTGATGAGGACAAACTGCAAGACTTGCTCCTGCTCTGATCACCCAAGAGAGAGCTCTCAACCCCTCTCCTCCATTTATCTGGTCATTTATCTAGACAAAACCATGCCCATAGCACTAGTCACCCCATAGCACTGTTTGGCTAAACAGATCGAGCTCCCATACATTTTCTCTTTTTTTTTCCTAAGAGGGTTCTAATCCCAACATAAGACTGTTTACAATAAGAACAACTATTAAGTATTGTCTAAAAGGAAGAAAAAGTAATGATATAAACAAAAACTACAACCAACAAGAACAACATCAAGCAAGAAACACATTCTAAATGTCCAAACCATACATAATTGACAAATTACAAAGATTACTCCAACAGCTGTCCTATCCTGAATAGTCCAAATCTTGTACCAAATATGCCCTTAGCTAACATATGAGAGGATTGTAACTGTAATTATCTAGTCTTCAACCCCATAAAGCACCAAGAAGGAAAATATCATTATCTGAGTAAGCAGGAAGTGCAAACAAGTGACTTCCAAACAATGCAAGAAATAACAGAAACAAATGGCTGCCTGGACAGTCACCCAATGTTTCCCTGCGGGGTTTTGGCATCAAACTTTGATATAGGCCTAGAATATCTGACAGACCATTTTTAGAAGAAAGAAAATTTAAAAGACAGTCCTATCCCATCTTGGCAAAGTTCAGCAGTCACTTTTCTTTGTGTCGTGCTTGTCTGGAATGAGCAGTGTGCTTATTGTCAGCAGTCAAGGCAAGGGCAGTTCTTTGTCCAAGGGTCAGTTTTGCCAAAAAGAAAACAAGCTCCATATGGAGTGTCTCCAGTGCCCACCATTCTTTTAGGAGTAGATTTGTGCTACCAGGAGCAGTTGTGTCTTATGTCAAAAGAGTTCTACATTATTAAAACATTTAAATGTCATATTCTGCAGGTCTTTTAAGCATTTGAAGATTATAGAGCTATATGGAATACATCTTTGTGCATCTAGAAAACCTAACTAACATAAGTATGACAAACATGGGTGGCTATTAACCTGTAATTCTTATATTTCTGGTTGTGAGCCTAAGCTTTAATGACTGAGCCATCTCTCCAGCCCTAACTTGTAATTCTTAATAACCTATATAGCTTAAAGACTAACAGTTGTACAGTATAAGGACAATGACCTCAAGATTGTGACAATATATAAAAATGTCTTAATCAGATGTAGAAGCATATAGTACAATATGACAAAAGAACATTAATTTGCATCAATATACAAAAATCCTAAACATAAGTAAGAACATACATACAGTAAGACAAAAATAGTCCTACATTTGTATCAATACACAAAAATATTTCAAGCATAAGTAGAAATATATATACAATATAACAAAAATAATTTTACATTTGTATCAATATACAAGAATCAGTATCATTACAAATTATCTAAAACTGATAGTTACTAAATTAGGTTACAAGTAGATACAATAATCTACTTTATTGTCCTATTCTACCCTTTTTTTTTTTCTATTCCAAATGAGATTCCTGAGTTTAATCTTTATGGTTCTGCTTCTAACCCTACAACAACTTATAACCAGCCTCTTCCAGATGACAATTATCAATAAATCTGAGGAAAAAACAAAAACATCCATCATATTCTTGGATTTGCTTCCTGCTGTCTAGGGGGCGAAGATATCCCTGTGGACTATCTCAGCTAATCATCTTGGAACTGTCGTGAGCATTTTGCAGTCCCAAGCCAATCTTTGAGTGTTGTTTATTGGCTCAATGTCATTATTATGGACCAGGTAGAGTTGTCATTGTGAGGCCCCATCACCTTTTTTGGAGACTTCAGAAATCACTGTTAGAAAATTTATTGCTCACTGTAAAAAAAACTAAACATTGTTAATATGAAAAGAGAAAGTTTAACTTTTTAGATAAGGAAAGTTTCTAAAGAGTCAAAAATAAGTATGAGGGGAAAGAAATTTGTGATGACAATAGTCCCTAGATTTTGGTTTTCTTCTGTCCCACACCAGGTGGCTCTTCTGAGATGAGACAGAGACACTGAATTTTCTTTTAACAACATGATTGGATTTAGAGAAGGGGAAATCCACACTCCAAGTCCAAAGCCAGCTTTAATTTTTAGATGAACTGGGACTACAACTTTTCTTGAGAAATAAGGAGATACTAATTTTTAAATAGTGAGAGATTACCCTGTAGAGAATGTTTGTGCCATTAGGCCAGATTTTTCTTTGCTTGGTAATTTTTTAGATAGTTTTCCCTTTTTTGATGTCTAGATGTCCAAGGTCTTTTGACTTCTTGAAAATAGGTATTTCTATTTTCCTATAAAGAAAACACATACACACACACACACACACACACACACACACACACACACACACACACACTACACACACACACACACCTTATATGGTGAGTTTTCTTTTGACATGTTGAATTGCCACATTGATTGATGAACTATGACTTCTCCTTATTAAGAGGTCTCTCAAGCCACACATTGGTGGTATACTCCTTCATTCCCAGCACTCCAGAGGCAGAGCCAGGTGGATCTCTGTGAGTTCAAGGCCAGCCTGGTCTACAGAGAGACTCTCTGTTCAAATTGAATCTTTATTCATTTTGATGGTATCCATAGCTTTTCTTCTTCAATTTTATCCAGTTATGTATCTAGAGAAAATCACACCCACAGGGCTAATCACCTCAAATGTCATTGGCTAAACAAATCAGTCTCCCACAACAAAGAGTCTTCATCCAATAACTGATGGAAACAGATGCAGAAATCCACAGCCTAGCACTGGGCCAAGCCCAGAGAATCCTGTTGAGGAGAGACAGGAAGAATTGTCAGAGCCAACCAAGGTTGGGGTTGGGGTAGGGTCAAGGTCATCACAATGGAACCCACAGAAACAACTTACCTGGTCCCTTAGGAGCTCTGAAACTCTGGACCAACAGCTAGAGAGCCTGTATGGGGCCAGTAGAGGGCCTCTGCATATGTGTGTCAGTTATATAGCTTGATCTACTTGTGGGACTCCTAATGGTAGAAGCAGGACCTGTTCCTAACACTTTGGCTGATTTCCAGGCACCTGTTCCTCATACTTGGATGCCTTGTCCAGCCTTAATACAAAAAGAAGAGCTTAGTTCTACCTCAGCTTGATATGTCATGCCTTGTTGACACCCAAGGGTGCCAACTTTCTGAACAGAGGTGGAGGAGGGGTGGATTGAGGAGTAGAGGCAGAAGAAAATTTGGGGAGGGAATGGTTGGAGGGGGAAGCTGAAGCTGTGATCAGGAAATAAAATAAATTTCAAAAATTTAGTTAACAACAAAAAAGAATGGTAAGTTGTTTTTTGTTATTGTTTTGTTTTGAGATAGGGTTTCATGTATCCTAGTGTGGTAGTTTGAATGAGAAATCTCCCCCCAAAGACTTGTGTGTTTAAATACTTGATCCCAGGTGGGTGGCATTGTTTGGGAAAGTTAAGGAGATACAGAGTACCAGAGGAAGTACATCACTGGGTTTATGTTGACTATGTAGTCTCACCCTCCTCCACTCTGGCCCTGCCCCTGCTGCCATGCCTATGGCAGATGGATTCTTATCCCTTTAGAACCATAAGCCAAAATAAACTCTCTCTTCTTTAAGTTGCCTTTGGTCATGGTGTTTCATGATGGCAACAAAATAACATACATCCAAGCTCACCATGAAACCACTAAGTAGTTGAAGACAACCTTCAACTTCTTGTCCTCTGCCTCTACATCCTGAGTGCTGGGACTGCAGGTGTGCACCACCACAATGGGTTTATGATGCTCTAGGGATGAAGCCAGGGCTTCACGCATGCCCCATTATAGGAGCTAGGATAGGGGAAGAGCACCAAATATCAGAGCTTAAGCAGAGAATCATGTTGAATCATGACCCAGAAGCCAAGTTCTGAATAGAAAACTGATTATTCTTCTCATTCCTGAAGCAACCTAAGGAAGGAATGGTTTGCTTCAGCTCACAATTCAAGAGCACAGTCCATTATTGCAGAGATGTCATAGAGACAGGAACATGAAGCAGCTGGTCACACTGCATCCACCTACAGAAAAGATGTGAAGTGAGACTGGGCTATAAAACCTCAAGCCTGTCCCCAGTGTCCCATTTCTCTCCATGAAGCCCTACAGAGCCTCCAGAAGAGAAGGGAAGGATGAGACTCCCCGCATTTGGGAAAGATGGGGCTCCTGAGACAGGATGACTTTGTAGTCCACAAATACTCTTTTTGTGTGATAGCTTCATATGGCTGGGGATGGGGAACTCTCCAGATGTGCTTTTTAGAGACACAAAATCAGTTTACAAGTCCTTGTCCCCATCTGCTAATCACCTTGAAAAGGTCCTGCCTCCTACTACAGTCACCTTGAGCCCAGGCTTCCAGTTATGGATTGGAAGAGAAGATCAGAATGAGTTGAGAGCAAGCAGTTACAGAGGACAGAATAGCTGGTGGCTGTGATTTCTGGAGAGACTACCTCATCATGCATTCGTTACTGTCAAAGAACATTAATTGTATGGAAATGCAAACTGTAACACAGTCATTCTGCTAAAAGGAACACAAGAAATAAAGTTACTTGAGAAAGCAAAAGATGCATCTCCATCTGCTGGCTCTCCAGGGGCTTGCTACAATGGAGAACAAGATATGGGAAAGGGACCAAGGGAAGACCCTGGCCACCAGCTAGCAAGATGACAAGATGCCTGACATCTCAGAAGGGACTGAGTCCCACCAAAAGTGCTGAATATGAGGGTGGAGACATCCAAGCCCAGCTACCTCTACTGCAGCCTGTGAGAGGCTGAGCATAAGCCTTTCCAAGACCCCACCCCAATACAGTAGGTCTTTAAAACTGCTATGTTGGGCTCATTTGTTACTTAGCAATAGATATATAATACAGAGGGACGAATCAGTATATCTTTAAAACCAGGAAAATAACCATGCACGTAATTCTGAGAACTCAAAAAATTCTTCCCTTCTCCATATTCTGAAAAGATATTTGTTTTATTCTGCTGTGAGATGACTCCAGTTCTTTTCTTTTTCATTCTGTTTGGGATTTTTTATATATCTTTTTGTCTCTTTCCCCAAGCAGATGCTGATTGAATCTGGGCATTTCTATGTTCACTGAGACAGTCCTGACAAGCATTGCTATTGCAAACAATCATTAACCAGAGGTCATGTGACAACCACCACTCTGAGTGTAAGTGTCATCTCATTTAAGCCTCACTGCAGCATGGCTACCTGTAGAGAGCTGCGAAGTGACGCGCCTTAAAGATGGCACTGGCTTTTGCCTTTTACCTCCCGAGGGTGAGCACTGTCTGGCATAAACAAGCCTTTATTTAGTTAAGTCTGTTCAAGCCTGTCTGTTTCCGCATTAGAGTAGCCTATCTGTAGGGTCCACATAGCTCACAGGGGTTAGTTAGTGCAAGGGGATTTAAGCCTATGCAGGGGTCCCCCAGGATCCCGCGCGTCAGAAGAACATGTTCAAGGATTCTGATTAAAACTGCATGAAAAAGATCTTCCCGCAGTTGTGTCTTCCTTGCTGGTCGAGGTTGGGCATGCACAAATGGTGGCCCGTACGGGGAACCTTCAGATCAGAACTTCTTGCAGTCAGGGAAGTTGACTGGAAAGTCCCAGGTAAGTTGGGACCAAGCTAAAGCCCTCAGTAAAGAGGCAATAAGGTCTCCGGTAAGGAGCAATAAAGTCCCAGGTAAGTTGCAACCAAGCTAAAGACCACGGAAATAAATGACAATAAAGTCTCAGGCATTGAGTAAGAGGTTGTAATGAACAAAAAGTAAAATTTTTTAAATGGGGACTTCTCAGTCTCATCCAATTTTTCTGGCTCTTCAGGAGCTACTTTTGTCAAAGAAACTTAAAATAAAGAAAAGCATACTAGAAAGATTCCTGAGCGAGTGTGATGCCATTACACCTTGGTTCGCAGTTTCGGGAGACCTCACGGTAGCGTGCTGGGACAAGTTAGGCAGGGAATCTTGATTTTGCTTGGGAACAAGGGACGCTAAAGTCTGGAGTCCGACCTGTTTGGAAGTTAGTGCGTAGCTGTATTGAAGACCAGAGGTACTGTAAAGAGGTGATAAAAAAAAAAAAAAAGCTACACTAAAAATGTTACCAAAAAAAAGATCAAAAGAGGTTAAAAGCACAAAAAAATCAGGTACGAACAAAACAGATTCTGAGGAAAAATTACAAGCCCTCGTAAAAAAGGTTCAGAAACAGTCCTTAAAGAACGAGAAAAAAAAAAAAAAAAAAAACCAACTATGTAAGGGAAAAAAAAACCCTCCCAGGACAATGTCGTCAGCGCCTTAAGCCGTACTTAAGTCTAGCCTATCCAGTTTTCCAGGATGCCCAAGGCAATAGATATGAGGAGCCTTTAGACTTTAAGGTCATCAAGGCTTTGGCTGAGTCTGTGAGAACATATGGAATTTCAGCTTCTTTTACTGTAGCTCAAGTTGAAGCCCTAAATAGGCATAGCATGACTCCTAGTGATTGGAGTGCGCTGGCTCGAACATGCCTAAGCCCCGGGCAATATCTGGATTGGAAAGCTTTTTTAATTGAGTATGCCAAAGAGCAGGCTGCAGCTAACCTGGCAGCCAGAAACACAGCATGGGTCAGGGACATGTTGCTTGGACAAGGATGCTTTGCCAACCAACAGACAGGATATCCATTACAAGTTTTTGAACAAGTAAATCGGATTGCCATAAAAGCATGGAAGTCATTACTCAATAAGGAAGAGGTGAATGGTAACCTCACTAAGATACTACAAGGCCCAATGGAACCATTTTCAGATTTTGTGGCCTGTTTGGTAGAGGCTGCAGGGAGAGATTTTGGCATTACAGCAACCATAGTTGCAGCTATCTCTGTTGCAGTTGTGGGTTCAGTCAAGGCTGGCATGGCTATGAGCACATCAGTGCAGACAGTCTCTAAGCTAAATGAGTTGTCTACTGCCTTGGATGCTCAGTCCACAATTGGTGCTCAACTAAAAGGAGGTTTAATGATTGTAAACCCAAGAATTGATCTGATGCAGGAACAAATAGATACCTTGTGGCAGCTGGTCCAATTGGGATGTGAAATGAAATATCCAGGTTTGTATGTTACCAGTATTCAGTATGAGAATTTTACATATGCTGCTAATTTGTCACAACAGTTGTCTAGCCATCTTTTAGGAAATTGGTCTACTGACTTTGATGACTTAATGGTACAGCTGCTAGTGGCCATAGTTGCAATGAATTCAACAGGTATGAATGTGGGACTGGCTGCCAGATTGTCATTGTGGTTCCCTTTGCCATGGATCATCTAAAAGATTGGGCGGGAATGGGAGCCATGGCTGTCCTCTTGTTGCTTATCTCCTTCATGGGCCTGTGGTGCCTTTGCAAGATGAGGTTTGCTCAGAAGCGGTATGCAGTTATGGTTGTCCAGGCATTTACAGCCATTGAGGCAGGACAGTATCCCCAAGCATGACTCACAGTCATGAACAAGTATTGATCCTTCACACTCAGGTTGATGGCTTAGCACTACACTCCAAGTTAGCTCTGGAAGTGAGCAACTCCGAAAAGGGCAAGTCTGGTTACATATGGGTTGGTGCCCGAGGCCCCACCTCCAGGAAAAAGATGCCGGATGGGTGTGGCACTGACTTGGCTGACTACCAGGATTCAGGGTCATTACAATGTCCACTGCTTTACTGGAGACCAGACCACTACCCTTGCCTGTTGCGTTATTAAAACAAAAATGGGGAACTGTGGAGAGCTACAAAGTGCCACGCCTTAAAGATGGCGCTGGCCTCCGCCTTCCACCTCCCCAAGGGTGAGCCCTCTCTGGCATAAACAAGCCCTTATTTGGTTAAGTCTGTTCAAGCCTGTCTGCTTCCACGTTAGAGTAGCCTATCTGCAGGGTCCATGTAGCTCACAGGGGTTAGTTAGCTCAAGGGGATTTAAGCCAGTGCAGGGGTCCCCTGGAGTCCCGTGGGTCAGAAGAACATGTTCAAGGATCCTGATTAAAACTGCATGAAAAAGATCTTTCCGGAGTTGCTGGCAGGGTTAGGCGCATACAGCTACCACCAAGATGTAAGGACTTTTGTTTTTATTCTCCTGTTCCCTCTCCCTATTCATCCTTCTCCTTGACCTGTGATTTTTCATTTCCTCCATCTTCTCTCTTCTTTCTCCTTTTCTTTTCTTCTTCTTCTTCTCCCAGAACTGGGGACTAAGTTTAGAGTCTCATATGTGTTAGTCTTCTGCTCTATCACTGAACTGTATCCTCAGCCATTCTGTTTTATCTCTCCTTTTGATGCAAAGTCTCATTAACTTGTTCAGGTTATCTCTGAAATTCTCTGTAGCAAAAGATGGCTTTGAACTTGTGACTCTTCTGCCTCAGCTTCCAGGGGCTGGAATGACAGGCTTTGTCTGGGTTGGTTACCCAGAACTAGTTAGTTGTAAAGCCAGGATGTAAACCTGGGGAATAAATCTAATAGCCTGTTTACTTGTGCCTTTTGCTTGGCAGAGCTGCAGAGAAGACAATAGAGATGAGAAGGTAGAAGCAGGGAGTACCTGGTAGAAAATGGCTGCCAAGGCTGAACTGGAGGAGAAAAGCTGAGGAAAGCATTTGAGGTGCCTACTCAGATGTCAGCAAGCTTGAAGGCCATTGAGGATGGGCATTTCTCATGAGCAGCAGCTTATACACCCAGTAGCAGATGCTTCAGACATGGTATGACTGATTGAATAATGAGATCTGAGAGGCAGCACTGTTTCTCAGTAGAGACATAACTTTCTGAACTGTGTGGAAGATCAGATGGTCAGATTAGTCTACAGGAGGCTTTCTGGTAAATAAGAGACATGCCACAGACCCCTCTTGTCCTAGTCACTTCTCTGTTGCTGTGATAAAATGTCCCAGTAAAAGCAACTGAAGGAAGCAAGGGTTTGTTTTGGCTCATAGCAACAGAGTACAGTCTGTCATAGTGAGGGAAGCATAGTGACAAGAGCATGATGCAGCTGATCACATCACATCTCATCAGGAAGCAGAGTGATGAATGCTAGTGCTCAACTTAGTCCCCCCTTTTGATGAAGTGCAGAACATGATCCATATTTAAGGTGGGTCTTTAGGCTTCAGTTAATCTAGCTAATCAATCCTTCAAGGTGTGTGAAAAGTGTGTCACCTAGGTGACTCTAGATTTTGTAATTCAACACCATTAATCACCATACCCCCTTAAAGAGCTAATCCAAATGAGTCTGTCACCTGTCAATCACCTAGATAGAAAAATGACCACACAGGAAAACTGTCTGACCTGGGGAATTTAATAAATGTCATAGAGTCTACTTAAACATTTGAGTAGGCACAGAAGTCCCTTTAGTCACTCTCCAGAATGTGGCTACTCACCTATCAAGAATGTGACTACCCTTCTTAAAGCATCTCATGTGACTCAGTCATAAACTCCTCATCTAGTACATGTTATACTCTGTGTCTCATCTAAATGTATCTAACAGAGATCACAAGGATCCATGCTTAATGCTCAAGCCTACCCACAACAATGCCCACCCTGGATCCTATCCCAAACATAATCAGCTTATGTAGTATAAGATCCCAGGAGAAGATGGAGGTCGGACCCCAGTAACAAAAGGAAGTTGGGAAGATATCGGTGAAAGACTGAGGTTACTGCTGTGGCACCAAGGAGTGACAAAGTAGGAAAGGAGCCTGGGGATTGACCTATATCCTGCACACAGTCCCTTTCTAACCTTTTCAGAAGACCTCACCAAGACTGAAGCTACTTTGCATAGGAGCAAAGGATGATGCTAAGAAAAAGAGTTGTGTCCTGTACCAGTCTAACCCTTGCTATTCTCAATCAGTATCTGTTCTCTATTTCTGAGACTCTCCCTCTGTTTCTTTTGGTCTTCTTGTCTTGTCTGTAAGGCCTGAGCTTATCAAAAATATCTTCCACAACTCTTTCCTACTCCATGACAACATGATTGTCCCAGTTTCTGCCTTCACCTTCTGTCTCCTAGATCACACCAGAGTTCCTCAAAGACCTGTCTGTCTTTAGACCTAGCTATGCCACCTCTTCTCCCAGGCAATATCAAGCCTTGTGCTTAATACTCGAGCCTAACTATATTGTTGTTCACTCTGAATCCTACCCCAAACAGAACCACTGCCAACCCTCAAACCACAGAGTAAAGACCTCCCTACACATGTACATCTCCTGCCTGATTTAGAGAAATCACCTCTTAATGAAAAACCAACAGTCACCCACAAAGCCCTCTTGTCAACTCTCAAGACCCCTCTTCAGAAGAAAAGCAATCATGCTTCTTGAATATTACATCTCCAGATATGAGACATGCACACATAAGCATTATGTGTACCAGATCAAACCCAGCTCACCACAGCTCCCACATAAGCACTGCATCCAGATTCATATGCCTTGATTCCATCTTGCCCTGGGTCATATGGAAAATGTGAAAAGTATGCAAGATCCAGATCGCAGGAAGTTAAGGTCAATCTTGAATTACATCAGACCCTTTAGGAGACCTATTTAAGGCAGTTTTCTTTTTCCACAAGGCATTGAATGGGTGTGGGAGTGTGTGTGTGTGTGTGTGTGTGTGTGTGTGTGTAAGTGTATGTGCTGTCCTCAGAAGAGTAGAGTAAAACTCAAGTGAACCAAAAAGCTCTGGGACATGTCTAGGAAACAGTAGATCTGATATGCTCACCTAATTTCTTATTTGATGCTTCTCCTCCACTACTGCTCTTACTTGGGCCAGATGATTTCCCTGTGCCTTTTGGGTGCTTCCTGCAGCACCCCCAAAAGAAGAATAGAAGGATTTACTATGAAACCTGTGACACAAGATGGTCAAACTCGATCCTTATTCTGTAACAAATTCTTCTGGAACTTGTAAAGAGTGAACAGATGCTCAAACATCTGTATTTACTAATGAAGGTTAGTTCTGAAGGTAAGTGTCTTGCTATTTTTTGAAGAAAAGTAACAATAATCATCTTGGAGAGTCCACATTGATTGGAGTGTTCTTTGCTTCATTCCATAGCACACTGTTTCTTCTTAGGGAGATAAGCCTCATGGATCAGCTAGTCTAAGTAATCAAGAAGTGTTTCAAAAACATGAATATTGTGTGTTAGGGTGCATTTGTACATACATAGTTTATATCCCACACCGGGGCCTGCAAACTATGACACACAATCCAAATGCATCCTGGCTTCTAGTTTGTTTATTTCTTTTACTATTATTTTTTCTAGTTTTTAAAATTATGTTCAGAAATACATGATGAGTTTCTCCACTGGCTACTTTTAAGTGTTCAGCTCAGTAGTATTAAACACTTGTCATGTTATACTGATGTGTTTATTAGTCAAAGTTCTCTAGAATGGAGCAGATACAATGACCACTTCATGCTGGAGAAGCTAAGAATCCTGTAGGTGCTCAGTCCACAAGGCTGGATGTTTCAGCAGTCCCAATCTGGCACTGAAGACCTAGGGGATTCCTGGAGAGCTGCCATCTATATTGTAATCCCAAAGATTCTGATATCAAGGAAGGAATGCTGCCACAATAGGACAGCTGGGCTTGCCAGCAAGAGTAAAAGCAATCAGATAAAAATCAAGTTCCCTTCTCTCACGTTCTCTATCTGGACTGCTACTAGTCTTCCCACTTCAAACAAATTGATCAATAAAATCCCTCACAGAATGTCCAGCAATTATATTTTGGTTAATTCCAAACCCAATCAGACTGACAAGCAAGATTAGCCCTCCAAGCAACCATCCATCACTCATCTTGCAATGCCCATAACTGTATGGCCATTACTGAATAACTCACCACATTCTGGGCACCAGAAACCTCCATTCTGCTGTCTTTGTGAACCTATCCACTTTAAATACTGATGTAACTGTAATCATATGGGATGAGCCTTTTTTTGCGGCTCAGTTACTTTATTTAACACAATATGGTCAAGGTTCTTCCATGTCATGGCATAGATCATAATGCCCTTCCTTCTAAAATGCTAAATAATGCTCCTTTTTGTAGAAATAACACTTTTGTTTGTCCACGTGTCCATTGATGGATGTCTAGTTGCTCCCACACTTTAGCTTTTGTGAATAATGTTGCTATGAGCATAGACACAAAAATTCTTTTCCAGGACTTTTCTCTACCAGCAAGTCAAAAATAATTCTTACCTTTTCAATGGTTAGATGAGGAAAAACAAAGGAAGAAGAGTATTTTGAGGTATATAAAAAGAAATTGAAGTTCAGATTTCAATATATAGAAATAAAATTTTATTGACATATCCCATACCTGTGCGTGGACTCTCTCTAGTGGCTTACACAGGCAGGACAGAGACTGTGCAGACCAGAGTCTAAATTAGCTCCTGAAATGCTTTGAATATAGCTTGTCTCTCACAAGCTCAGATGATGAGTACTTGGTCCCCAGCTAGTGTATACTTACTTTTTAGACATGGTAGACATTTTGGGAAGTGAAGTCTAGCTGGAAGAAATGGGGGAACAGACAAATAACTCTCTCTCTCTCTCTCTCTCTCTCTCTCTCTCTCTCTCTCTCTCTCTCTCTCTCTCTCTCTCTCTCTCTGGATCACTCTGGTTCATACATTCCATCTTTACTTTCTAGATACTATAAGATAAACAATTTCTGCAACATGCTGCAATCACCAAAATATTCCACCTCACCACAGGCCCAAGCAATGGAGCTGGCCATGGGCTGAAGCCTCTGTAACCCTAAGCTGAGACAGCTCTTTTCTCCCTTTAAGTTGTCCACACAGATCTGGGTCACAGTGATGAGAGATAGACTGACACAGCTATTCTTCAGCCTTTTAAGGAAACATTAGTCAGCCCTTTCCCATCCAGCCAGAACTTGCTTTTATATCTTTAATACCTTCTAGAGCTCATTGCACAATGTATATTTCATACCTCTTCATTCTTTAGGAGGTTGTTCTGAAGTTATGAATTACAAACATCACAGTGGATATCCTTAGACACTTAACCTTCAACATGTAACTTCTTTTCTCTGGTATATATGCAGGTGTGTGTGTGTGTGTGTGTGTGTGTGTGTGTGTGTGTGTGTGTGTGTGTGTGTTTTCAGAAAATTACCTCAGGAGTCATTCCTCAGACACTATAGGTTTTTTGTTGTTGTTTTGTTTTGTTGTTGTTTTTATTTTGTTTTGTTTTGTTTTTGTTTTTGAGATAGGTTCCTTTGCTGCTCTGAAACTTGCCAATTTATCCAGGCTAGTGAGCACAAATCCACCTGTCTTCCTTTTCAGACTGGCTTGCTACCATGTTTGGCTTTGATTTATTTATGTATGTATTTATTTATTGAGTAGGTTCTGGGGATCAAACCCATGTCCAACTGAGCTCACTCCCTAGCCTGATATCGAAATTCCTCATTGAATATCTCATTCCTGCATATATATATGTATACACACACACACACACACACACACACACACACACACACACACACACACACACATCCCTGTCTGCTTACTTTAATGGTCCCAGAGTAGAGCAATAAATAAATAAATAAATAAATAAATAAATAAATAAATAAATAAATAAATAAATAAATAAGAAAGCATCATGTGGTTGCTTTCTGCAAATACAATCTCAAAATGTAAATTGAAAGCAAAATTAGAATCCTGTCCAAAAATTGAACATGGCCCAGACAAAGGGACTGGAATGTCAAAAAAAAAAAAAAATCCCATACCCTTTAGCAGAAAAACCATCCCCTGCTTAGCTCTTTCTGTGCATATCTGTCTACTCTGCTTCCCTTTTTTTCTCAGTAATTTGAGTTATGTTTAGCAACCATTCCCAAAGATAGCATATTCCTCTGTGACAAGATTTAATTAAACTTCCTGCAAAATAATTAGCGAGGCTCTCTTAAAAGACAGTTTTAAAACACCAGAGTGATACCAAGGAGCAAACAGAGTTAACACTGTCATCAGAGATCAAAGCCATCAGAAAATGTGACTGAAGCTTTAACCTCCAGCTGCCATCCAATGAAGAAGTACACAGCAGAACCACTATATCCTCCCTCTTGGGTCCTATTTGACGTGGAAAATACCCCAAAGGAAGCTTAAAAATGGTAAATTTCCATTAATTACATAGAAAAGAATGTTCCCTTCGTAATTTATTACCCATTGTGAAGATTCAGGGGAAAACTGTAACTGTCTTTTATTCTATAGCCCATCCTTCACACAGGGGAGTATTGGCATGAACAAATAGTACTCTCATCCTGTGGATGCACTCTTGTAGTACAACACTTCACACACCTTCCTCAACTATCCTGATGCAGGTGGCTAAAATTAATGTCTGGAGGTTGAAGATGAAATGGAATAGAGAGTCCCCACAAAGCTGGGAAAGGGATTGTAACAAGATATAACCTCCAGATTTGGAGCAATGAGCCTCAGGGCCAATATTTGGTCACTCTGTGGGCATGTGGCCTTTTCCTCTTTGAGTTTTATGGTGCAGCTATTTACCACCATGATCCACCAGTTCTATAGATAGCACCATGGTCCATCTATTCAATGAGCATCTACCTGTTCTATGCATATCATCGTGGTCTACCTGTTTCACGGGTATCACTAAATTCATGATTATCACCATATTCTAGTTATTCAGAAGAATCATCATGCTGTACCTATTCTGGGGTACCATCATAGCCCAACTGTTTATTATGCATTGTGTATATTTCTCTCCTCCCTACCTATTTTGAACAGTTGTGGAGTTACAGTAGATATACCACTCTGTGGTAGTTACAGGAGATATACCCCATAATCCCATAATCCCATTGTTTCATAGGGAATGGAACTATTAGGAGGTGTGGCTTTGTTGGAGAGGGTATAGCCTTGTTGGAGGAAGTGAGCTATTGTGTGGGTGGGCTCTGAGTTTCATATGCTCAGGATACCAGCCAGTGTATTTGTTGGGAGGATGTTTGTGTGTCTAGGAATGGGTTCGAGTTTGTGAATGAGTGCATATGTGCATATGTGTACATGAATGTGGAGACTAGAGGTCAATATGAACTATCATTGTTTAGAAGCTACCCACCCTGTTTTTTTTTGTTGTTGTTGTTTTGCTTTTTTTTTTTTTTTTTTTTTTTTTTTTTGTAGAAACAT
This sequence comes from Cricetiscus sungorus, assembly GCA_030556225.1. Taxonomy (NCBI): domain Eukaryota; kingdom Metazoa; phylum Chordata; class Mammalia; order Rodentia; family Cricetidae; genus Cricetiscus; species Cricetiscus sungorus. Next base: position 77,164,415 of record JANBXA010000007.1, on the reverse strand, counting down.
ACTCTCATTGGCCTGGCATTCACTAATTTAATTAGGCAGGTGTATCAGCCAAGGATCTTTAGAGCAGCAGTTCTTACCCTATGGGTCTCAATCCCTTTGGGAGTCAAGTACCAGATATCTTGCATATCATGTATTTACTTCACAATTCATAACAGTTATAAAGTAGCAATGAAATAATTTTATGGTTGGAGGTCACAACAACATGAGGAATTGTATTAAAAGGTCACAATATTAGCAAGGTTGAGAACCACTGCTCTACAGTAACAGAATTTATAAAATATATATGCATTATATATGTATATACATATATATAAATGTTTATAAGGATTTGTTTACTCTTTGGAGATGGAGGTTAAACTATTTCCTATATAATAGTGATTAAAAATACTCATCCAAATTTCTTCTGTCTTTAGAAAATCCCATCATTGTTTTATATGAGACACTTATCTTGAATATTTAATCAGCCATGTGTTGATCAAGTTGCAGAATACCTTTGAAGCCTTTGTCATTATCATCCCCCATGAACTTAAAAGTTGTAGCATTTCTTAGGTCTGCACAATTCTTTTTGGATCTTTCTTCCTCATACCCAGTATGCCTCTCCATCCCCACCTAAATCACTCTCTCCCATCTGACCAACATCAACTAAACCATTGATCAATGCTCTGGAGTTTGTTCCTAAATCCCCATCCTCTAAACTGGAATGGCCCATACCCTAATTATGTCAACAAGAACTGCAACAGCCCAGCAGACTATGCAGGTAACCGACAGTCTTAGGGTTTCTATTGCTGTGATAAAACACCATGACTAAAAGCAAGTCAAGGAGGAAAGGGTGTCTTTGGCTCATGTTCCCACATCACAGTCCTTCAGTGAAGGAAGTAGGGGCAGAATACAAGGTGGAAACATAGGCAGGAACTGAAGTAGAATCCATAGAGGAGTGCTGGTGGCTTGCTTATCCTGTTTTCTTATACAACTCAGAACTTCCTACGGGTACCACTCCCATGAGCTAGGCCCACCCACATCAATCATTAATTTCAAAAATGCTCTGCAGACTTTCCTTATAGGCAATTTGGATGAAGGCATCTTCTCAAGTGAGGTTTATCTTCCCAGCTAACTCTAGCTTATCTCAACTTGACAAAACAAAACAAACTAACCAAAGAAACAAAAACTATCAGCATACAGACCCATGTTTGCTGCCCAAAACACTAGAACTTTGGAAATGGTGGCTGTTGTATAGACTAGTGGGATTGATGAAAAGCTCACAATTGCAAGTTCTGAGTTCAACTTCCATTTTTTACAAGAAAAAAGAACAGTGCTGAAGAGACACCTCAGTGAGTAGAGGCAATTGCTAAGTAAGCATGAAAACCTAATTTTGGATCCTCACCCCGCATGTGAAATGCTATATGTGTCTACACATGTACCTGTCACCCCAGGACTGTGACAGTCAGAGATGGAAGGATCTCTGGGGCTTGATGGCTATTGACCATCATCTAGCTCCAGATTCAATGAGATACCCTGACTCAAGTGACCAAGATGGACCATAATGGAGCAGAACATCCCAAGTCCTCCTCTACAAATACACAGGTGTGTATAGTCACAGACAAACACACATGCACACATGCAAACACACACACATATACATAAACACACATACACACAGACACACACACACACACACACACACACGTGTGCGCACACACACGCATGTGTGCACACATGATAACAAAGAGCTCAATCAATCCCTACACTTCATCTCTCTGAGTCTTGGCTTCATTCACAACATGAAAAATAATTAGTCCTCTCAGTAAGTGGTTATGGGAATTAAACATATTTGATACAGCAGAACCCTGAGGAAACATGTATTATAAGCCATCCATATATGATACTCCCACTGTGATTGTTGTTTCCCACAATGCAAAGCTTCTGTTAAGTGAGTCCCTTATCCTACTGCTGCTGTGTTCTAGCCAGATAAACCAAATTAACCTCAGGCCACTCATTGCCTTTAAATCTTGATTTCAACTGTACCCAGACAAGATTCCCTCATCCTCTAAACTTTCTCTTAATATGTCTGCTGATTGTTTTTTCTTAAACAGGGTTAGATTGTTTTCCACCCAAAGGGCACAGTAGAGAAAATAGGCATGAGGGAAAGTCTGTTTTAGCCATTAACGATGTCTCTCATGCTCCCAGTGACCTAAGTGGCTGCCCCATGCTGACCCTTCTCACTTCCCATCTGCACACAGGTTTCTTTTAATTTTAATAGAAACAGCACTGGGTCAACCCATCATAGTCTGTGACCTCTCTCAACAAAACAAGGCCCCAACACAGGACTCCAAAGTTCAGAGAGCTTCCAAGCACAATTTAAAATAAATGTTCACGTAGGTGCTACGGTCAGCACTCAGAATTTGTCTCCAAGTGATTTGCATGCTCACAGCAATATTCTCCAATGCTTTAGCCCCATTGGGGAGTGATTTGCATTCAGGGAGGAAAGGCTAATATTAAAGTTTTAGCAATTATTGAAACACATCCAGTTGGTACTCCAATAAATTATTCTAACCCAATTACTAAAAGCATCGCAAAACATTGCTGTGTGCTCAGAGCCATTCTGCCCAGGAGCCTGTATTAGTGGGGTAATTAAAACACACCAGCAAGGGCTTCTGCTCAAATATTTGGGGGTGTTTGTGCCACTTGAGTTAGTTCCCTTAGACACACAAAGAAAAAACTCTGTCTACTATTGTTTTTTGCACTTTTTTTTTTCCCCCAGCCCCTGGCTTCTGTCATTTCCTGATCCTGGTACCTACAGGTTCCTTCCAATTCCAATCCTACCAAACAAAGTGCTTATGCAGACACACACACACACACACACACACACACACACACACACACACACACACTCATACTCTCTCTCTCTCTCCTACATACACACAATCTCTCTCTCACACACACACACCCATACTCTCCCTCACACACACACAATCTCTCTCACACACACACACAAACACACACACACACACACACACACACACACACACACACACACACACACGGCTCTTCCTTACTTGTTTAAAGCAAGTACTGTGGAGACTGCTCACTGAGTGAGTCTAGGAACCTGAGTTCAAGTCCCTAGCACCCAGGTAAAAAAAACCAACAGTGGCCACATACATAGCTGTAACCCTAGTGCTGTGAAGGCAGAGACAGGAGGATCATTGAGGCTTGCTGGCTGAGAGACAGAGACCCTATCTCAAAGGAATAAGGCAGAGAATGATAGAGCAGGACACATCCTCCATGTGGATCACACACACACACACACACACACACACACACACACACACACACACGGGGCACACTGGGTTGGGGGGGTGTCTACCCAGTGCCAAGTTAGAAGGTCCCTTCTGAGTTGGACCTGACAAACCAGTTAGCTCTAGAGCCAAGCAACATGCCTACCCCACTCTGGCAGCAGTGGGGAAAAGGTATGAAAATGGAGAAAAGGAGGAAAATGAAGGAATATATGGGAAGGGAGAAAATTGACAAAGAAAAGAGTAGAGGAGGGAGCAGGAAGAACAAAAGGCAGAAGGCCCCATCCTTAATCTCAAGACCACTCACAAGGCATTTAGTACCAGGAAGTGGGCCAAGTGCTTTCCATGCCCAATTTCATGAGATATTCACAGATGGCACTAAAAGACACTACAGACCCGGTCTCAGAATGGTCAGGGGTTTACTCAAGGCCATGATGGCATTAGTTACTTTACATGTTGCTGTGATAGAATTATCCAAAGCAACAAACGAGGGAAGATAATTTGTTCTGGCTCACAGTTGAAAGGGGAGACAGTCACTATGGTGGAGAAGGCACGGAGAGGGGGGCTCCACGGCAGTGAGTATGTGAAATGGCTTGCTCAACTTTCCGTCCATCCATATGGAAGCAGAGGTAGAAATAAGGCTCAGGAATAACCCAGAGTGCCCACCACCTCACCCCCAAGACACCCACTTCCTCCAGAGAGGTCCTAAGTATGGGCTTGGTATGAACCAGAGCTCCTGGGGATGTGACCCAGCTTCCTGCTTTTAGGAAAGCAGCAGGCAGGTGTGGTCCTTCCACAGTGGGATTCCTGTGCCACAGACTCACCAGACTTCCTGTCTCCCAGCTGTTCCCAGCACTGGCTGTGAGCAGCGCACATGCTGTCTCTAGAGAGCTGTTTCCTCTTCCATCAGGGTCGTAAAAGTGCTGCTGAAAAGTGACCCCCAGAATCCCCGAGGAGCCAGTATACAGATGTCCCCTCCTGGCTCAGCTCCATCTGCCCATCCTTCCTGATAACTCATTTGCCCACGAATACCCTTCCCCTGCTCTGCTGCTGCAGAAGCACACTTGAGACATCCCTCTTCCCCCATTCCCTGCCCCCACCTCTGCTCACTTGAGGCTTCCTCAACACAAGCTCTGACTTCTTGTCGCAGCCTCCAAGAGAGGAGAAACAGGGAGAAGGTGAAATGATGGAGACACAGGGATGCAGGCATCTGAGAGATGGCAGCCAACTCCACCAGACCAGCAGTGCCCAGCCGCCCCCACGTCCACCTGCCCTCGGCCCCGTGCACTTTGAGTAATTAAGAACAGATGGCCCATCGCTTGTGCCAAGCCTCATTAACTCCTTAATGCTGCTCTTCTGGAGGCCGGATGCTTGGCCAGAAAAGCCAGCTTTGGAGGTCACCTGACTAAATGATGCCCAGCTCAGAGGGCTGCCCAGCTCCTCTCAAGCTGGCAGCTGCCCCTGTTATCCACCAAAACTACCACTGATGACCAGATGGACTGGAAAGGGGGCTTGGATGGGCATAAGGGGAGGGGGACATGCTGAGTGAAATGACTCAGGCTTCAAATAAGCCACTGAATGTGGGTGTCCGTTCTATCCCCTCACAATGGTTATGGTAATAACAACAGTAAAAATAATTGTATACTATTCTAATGGTGAGGATTATTCCTTTAATGGTGATAGTAATTACTCTGGTGCTAATGGAAACACTGTACCAAACATATTGCAGGTATTATTTTAATCCATCTTCATAACTGCCCTTTGAGATGGTATCTCTCAGGATCTTTTTGTGTGAAGCCATTCCTGGGGAGATGTGAAGGAAACATCTATTCAACCCAGGTAGGGAACCAAGGACAGACCAAAGCTGTGATACCATCAAAGCCTAATGTGGTCAGTAATGGGTTGACTGGGGTTGCTTGTAAGAGCTTGAATAAGGAATTACTTACAGAAGCATGGGTGAGTCCAAGGCAGCTGCACAAAAAGCCTTCCCCAGTGTGGGTGACACTCATGAAAGCTGGACCCCTGGGGCTCTCTGCATGGCTTAAAGGCAGCTCCACGGGTACTTTCAAAGTGATTCAGCTAAGGATCCCCTCAGTGGTCCCTACTACTTCCATAACCTGTGCATCCAGGAAGTTGCAGGGACTTCCTGGGAGTTCTCAGTTTATTTTCTGCATCTTAACAGCATCCCTTTAGAACTTCCTGAGTCAAATGGAGCTTCTACTTGGGATGTTGTAATAGAGAGGAAACCACTAAAAGTATTAATGCAACATCTCCTCTTTACAGATGAGAAAAACTGAGACTCAGAAAAATTTGTTGTACTTTGAATGTGAGATGCTCCCACCAGCTTGGGCTGGGTCTCTAGCTAATGATTCTATTTGAGAAGAAGGTGAACTCTTTGGGAATCAGAGTAGAACTGGTGGCTGTAGGTCACAGGAGGTTAGTCTTGAGAGTTATGGCCCTGCTCTGCTCCTGGTCCCATTTCTGCTTCCTAAACTTCCAAGTTGTGAACAGTCACACTGCACATTCCCTCCTCCCCCAAAGATCTTCCCACTCCAGTACCTCAGCTTCCTCATAATTGTGGGCTATATCCCTCAGACTGTAGTTCAGAACTAACATGCTCCCCAAGGTCACACTTGCTCACTGCATCCTCGTATGGTAGAAGAGCACATAGGCCCCATAAGGCTTCTGCTATAAACACAAAGCCTTAATTTGTGAGAGCTCCACCATCATTAATCAACTCCCCAAAGTCATACTTTTAAATACTATTCTATCTGGTTTAGTTTTCAACATCTATCATGCTATATCACCTATCCTACCTACTTTAGGGGGACATTCAAATCTCAAAGGAAAAGAAGAAACTATAAAAGCTTTCTCTAGGCTTTGACACATCAGACTTTTTGACTCCCCCAAAGCATTAATAGACTATTTCCAGGGACTGGGGAGCTTGGTCATTTGGTAAAGTGCTTACCATCTAAACATGAAAACCCTAGGTCAACCCCATGCAAAAAACTAGGTATGGTGGGCATACATTTAGCCCCAGTCCTTGTCAGGCAGAACAGGAAGAAGCCTAAGACTAATCCTGAGTCCCAGGTCCTAGAAAGAGGCCCCCCCAAAAAGAAAGAAAGAAGAAAGAAAGAAAGAAAGAAAGAAAGAAAGAAAGAAAGAAAGAAGAAAGAAAGAAGAAAGAAAGAAAGAAAACAAGATGAATAGCTTCTGGGGAACATCACCCAAGGTTGACCTCTGACTTCCACATTCACACATGTGGATGTGAATACACACACACACACACACACACACACACACACACACACACACACACAATGTCAAACACACATAAACCCCATTTCTTACTCAATCTACTCTTTACCCAGAGTGCCTTTTAAGACCTAAAATTCCACGGCTTACACCAGAAACTTTGTGTTCTTTGCAAAGCTTCTCACCACTTTGGATAAGGGAAAGATGATGAGTGCTTACCTGTAGGTTTTAAACAAAGTTGATCAAAGAGTAAACACTGAGTAGTGATAGCGATTATCCCTGGCCAGTAAAATAATGAAAGAAACTCAGCCAGAATATTTAATTCGAGAATTTTGTGTATATTAACTGAGCTACAGATAATGCAGACCCAGGGAAGGTGGTGAGATTCAGAGGTAAGCATGGGGCCGCAGGGAAGGGCCTCAGGGAACAGCTTCTAATTGGCCATGTACAATATTAGGCCCAAGAACTAGAGAAAGACTGGTGCCTATTGGGGCACAGATGGGAAGGAGTGCAGAGCAGTTCATCCTAATGCCTTCTTTTCACATTTGAAGAACACTTGGCAGAAAAAAAATATCCCATTTCTTCTAAAGGATAAGGGTTGTCTGGGCATGTTCAGTGTGGGAACCTCTTATGTCAGCGCACTTTTCTGAGTGTCTATTGCACTTCAGCAGAGAAGTGTTTGTTTTTTAATCAAAGGCAAATGTTGCTAGGCAGACACAGCAAGTGCTTGGAAAGTGTGTGCTCTGTGGGGCTGCTGTTCTGATGTTGGAGGTTGTAAACACCCACCTTCATTCCCAGAAAACCTACTCCTGAAAACAAGTGGGTACTGAGCTCACTGGCTATACTACTGATGAGGGTTAGTTATAGTGTCAGTTTGAAACAACCTAGAATCGTCCGGGAAGGTAGCTGAGATCTAGAAAGGAACCATGCAGGTCAGATTGGCCTGAGGGCATGTCTGTGGGAGAATGTCTTGATTACATTAACTGTAATTGGAAGCCTCAACCCTCTGTGGGCAGCTCTATTCCCCATGCAGGGGCTCATGGCTTTTGTAAGAGTGAAGAAGGTTGAGAACCAGCATGCATTAACTCTGTACTCTCTGCACTTGACTGCGAATGTCATGTGACTGGCTGCTTAAAGTGTCTGCTGCCCTGATTTCCCCACAATAATGAACTATAACCTGGAATTGTAAGCAGAATAAATCTTTTCTCTCCCAAGTTGCTTTAGTTGGGGTGTTTTACCACAACAACAGCTAAAGAAGCTAGGATCCTGCCTTATGAGTTCCCTATCACTTCTTTGAGCCTGCTTTCATTAACCTTCACTCAATCCCCCTTTTCCAGCTACAGTAGCCTTTAGAGGTATCCCTCACACTTTTCCAGTCATTCTGCACACCCATCAACTGTCCCTCCTTTCAGAGCATGCCGTCCCCTGATGGCTACTTGATTCTTTCTCATCTCCTTCAAGACTTTATCAAATATCTCTTCAATTGGATTTCCTTTTGATACACCAGTCCCTCAAGAACAGCTTCCCAAATTGTCCAGGACCTATTCATATGCAAACAGCCAGTGCTGGCAACAGTGTCCCAAAGACCCCTTTGGCTGATGAAGGGACCACACTGAATCATTATTGTAGGTTCAATAACATCACATGGGTCCTCAAAAATATGGGGGAAATAATGAAAAGGAGGGAAACAAAGAATGGGGGCTGAGATTGGAGTATTCTGGGATGCTGCCTTTGAACTGGAGGTGAAGGACCAATTAATCTCATAAATTCAAGAATTCAGAGTTTTCAGAATCTAGAAAGACAAGAAACCAATTCTTTGGGGTTGGAAAGATGGCTCAATCGAAAAAGTAATTGGAATGCAATCACAACAAGTGTAGACCATCCCCAGAATCCATACACACACACAAAAAAAAGCTGAGCATGGTGCCCTGGGCTTGCTATCCCAGTACTGAGAACTGGAGAGAGGAAGATCCCTGGAGATCAGTGACCAGCTGGCCTACCAGACTCAGTGAGCTCCAGGTCAGAGAGAAACCCTGCAATGTCTAAGGAGCCACAGCCAGGTTTGACCTCTGGCCTCAAAATGTACAGACACCTGCAAGCACACATGCACACATTTGCACACACACACACGGGAGGGATCAGGGAGAGAAGGAGAGAGAAGATTCTCACCCAGAGCTTCCAAAAACAAAACCAAACATAGTCCTTTACATCCATTACAGGCTTCCAATCTCCACAAGTGTGACATAACACATTCATGATTTTAATCCACTAAGTTAATGGTAATTTATCTCAGCAATGAGAGGAAACTCCTCAGCTGCCTCATCTGAAATGTCACTGTCCACTATTTGTGCTCATGCATATATTTGCATTCATATACAACCTTATCTTTCACCTTGATTTAGTCTTCACCTGGCAATGAATAAATAAGAAAATTATGGCTGATGACCCCTGTGCACATACAGGAGCAAACGCACACTGAAGTCCGTGATCTTTGTCTGTTCTGGCCACTGCTGTCTCCAATGGCCTTGCACCCAGACCTGCCCTATGGCTACTAAAGGACTAGATGCTCACAGAGTGACACTTGTTTTATTGTTATTCATGTGAAATCACTCTTAACTCTCAACTATCAGCATTGGAGGGTCAGAATCTGTCTCTTTTGTTCCCTGCTCCATCATGTCACCCTTACCAAGGTCATCTTGACAATGTGGAAGAACACCACAAACATGGGTAAAGACATCGGGTCAGTGCTACCATAGCTTGCTATATCCCAGCCCCAACGTTGTTAGCATCCTAACTAGTCAAGGGCCCTCACATTTTATTTGATTGCAAATACATCTAATTCCAAGTTCACTGAAGCAGCAAGAAGCAGCAGGGAAAAAAATCCACTCAAATCTGTAATTTACAAAGCAAATCTACCCAGCAGAAGGATTCATCTTCAGGAAACAGTGGGATTCAATCAATTATATTTTGCAGGAAAAGAAAAGAAAGCCACTCCTGGTCCTCACAGTGCCAGATGTATTGTTTGCCAACCTCGGGGAAGCAGTTTGAGGCCAAGGCTGATCATTTGGCTTAGGAGACTGCTAGTGCTTTTTCTCCCTGAAGAAGGAATGCAGCGGGCAGGAAAACAGACACTGAGAATGAGTCCTTTGGGAAAAGATGTATGAAAAGCCAGCCAGTCTCACCCAGCTTGCTAAATGAGCATTCTGGGAGTACAGGACAGTATGTCCTTTTGAAACCCTTACAAGTCAGATGTTCCTGAGAGGGCATATGCAAGGACATATTTAAATTACTTTTTTTTTCACTCTATGTAGCCGGCTACAAAGAATTGGAGAGTAGAACTCAAATTGGATGAATGGATGAATGAAGGAGGTTTAGGGCAATCTACATAGGGGAAGTTCTCCTTTGAATCTTCCCTTTCATAGATCTGTCTCATGTCATGCTGTCATGCTGTCATGCAGTAAAGGGACTTTTTTTTTTTTTTTTTTTTGTCTATATCCTGACCAATCTGTTGTCTTACCATGTGTGCATGCCATTAACCTTTCCATTCCTGGAGATTATTATAGAACCAAATATATTCTAGACAATGAGTTAAATACATGTTTAGATAAACTGATCATTAAAAGCAGGGAGAGAGGGATCAATAATGGATGGATGAGTGCTGAATGAATGGTATATATGTATGTATGCATGTATAGGCTAACGAGAGTAAGGATGGAGGGATGGATGATGGTTGGGCTGATGATGAACGGATATATATATATATATAACATACATACATACATATACATACATACATACATACATACATGAATGTCTTAAAACAAATAGCAAATACCTGCATCCCCATTCATCTGATGATGGTCTGGGACATTTATTCGTCTTATTGTTTCTCAGCTCACCCACCCCTCCTAAAATTCTAACTCAGCCCACCTCGCATGGACCTGTGAGTATATTTATTCCTGAACATTGCCTCAGGTTCCTCTGATTCCAGTCATGTTTGGGAATGCATGCTCTATCTATCTGTTTAATGCTTCCTTACATGAAGTGCCCTTGTGTTGCTTCCCCACTTTGGGAGAATCTTCACAGGTGAAGTCCTTCATTCAAAGTGAGAGGCAAGTACTGAAGACTTTTCTTTCCTCCTGAATGTCACCCAGTCTTTCCAAATGCAGCCCTACCCACGGTCCCTCCAGGAGCACTGAATGACACACCTGCCTGCCATCTCTCTTGTGTCTCATTCCACTGTTCTCTACATGCATTCTCTGAACCTCTCAAACCAATTATTTTCACCCAAATTCTTGCCTCGATGTCTGCCTCTGAGAAAACTCAAACTAAGGCAACTGCTTTTTCAGAGAGGAACACCAAGACAGGGAAAGGTTAAGTGACTTGCCTATGGTCATGCAGTTGGAAAGAGCTAAAGTGAATCAATATTCATACCTAGGCTGTATGGCTCTTAACATAATGTATTTTTCTTTGTGATCAAGCTGGATAAACCAAGGGGAATCATCATTGCCTTCTGGTGCAGAGGGATAACACCATGCTCAGAAATACTTTGTATATTTCATGGCTGCATGTACAAACAGTTTTGTAAGTGACTGCTAAGACCATTCTCTACTCTCTGATCTTTAATGAACCTGTCAACCCTCCCAGAACAGCAAGATGTGATTTGTTGAAGATAGGAGTGTGGAAGCCATGCCAATGGATTATCGTGCTATAAGGATTTCTGGTGTGCTTGTAAACCTAAAACCACAATTGCCAGAAAGAACTCATCCCCCACAAATAAAGACTTTCTGTATTGACAATTACATCTGGTGTTGCATGGAATTTAATGCCTAAATAATGAAGTCAAAGAACAATGCCCAAGACTAAGCATTTGAATATACTTGATTGATTCATTTCTAGCTCCCATTTTATAACCCACTTAGTTGGTGACGCTTAACTTCAGCAGACTTAGAAAGAACATAATACGCTAGAGAGACAATGTTGCACAGATTAATAACTGGATATGGGTACAGGCTAGTGCCCCTAATAGCAGCACAAAAATAGGTTATCATCAAAAATCTGGATTTAATGTTCCAAAATTGGAATCCGTGCTTTTCCTTTATATGAGTCCATACTTATCACCACAGGCTAATGGAACATAAACCAGAAATCAGGGCTAACTGTGCAATTCCGGGGGAGTGGGCTTTTTAAATTTAATACCATCTAAGATCGTGATCTTTGCTTGAGATCTTTAATGTTTAAATTACAATGTGTGAATATTAAACACAGTTGATTGTGACTGAACTCTCTTTTGAAAAGCTAATTTATGAACCCAGCAACCTCTCACACATGCAACATTTTAAAGAAGATTGTGGCCACACTTCATTTATGCCAATTTCTCCAGTATAACAATAAACACTCTTTTAATGGTCTTTATAAACAAAGCCATAGCCACACATGACATGTATCAGGCTGGTGTGTGTGAGTTTTGCAGGTGGCTCTGCAATTAATGATAGTGGCAGCGTTTAGAACAATCTGGACAGGGATTTTACTCCTGGGAATATCCTCTTAAGGTAAGTGTGTGTGTGTGTTTGTGTGTGTGTGTGTGTGTGTGTGTGTGTGTGTGTGTGTGTGTGTGTGTGTGTGCGTGTTGATCTTGTAAAGGATGGAGGTGATACAGTCTTGTAGTTTAAGTACAAACTGAACAGTCCACAACAGGCTCCCAAGTTGGAACAGTTGGTCTCCAGCTACTAGTGCTATGTGAGAAAGTTGTGGAACCTTTAGGATGTGGAACCTGACTGGAGGAAATGGGTCACTGGTGGTGACCCTTGAGGCTTCATAGCTCAGCCCACTTCCTGTTCACTCTCTGCTTCCTGACTGTGGATGCAATTGCAACCAGTTACCAGTTTGCCTCTGTCTCCCTCCACTAGGCCATCTGCACCTGCAGCCTTGTTTTTCCCAACACGATCCATTTGAACTATGATTCAGAATAAACCTACCTTCCCTTAAGTCGTTTCTTGTTAGGTATTTGACCACAGCAATAAGGAACATTACTAATACCTGAGAAAAGGCTGATTCATGTTAACAATGACAACATGGATTCTTTTTCTAAGAAAATTTCATGAAGTCTCTTGGGAAAACATTTCCCCCTAAATAAATCTAACACCAGCACAAGGTGTATAGTATGCTTTCTCTTCTGTTGTGAGTTTCCCTATTGTTTGCTGTATTTACCCTCTATGGCTTATGCCTTTTGGCCATGACAACTGTTTCATGTCTTTCCCAGGGTTCTGACTGCATCCTAGAAGGGCATGTCACTGAAGTTGTAGGAACATAAAAGAGGCATTTCTTATGAACACTAGTACATTCCACTCTTCAGAAACTCAGTGGCTTCTTAGTTTATGCTCTAGAATCATCTTTTTAATTTGAAAGTACAAAAAAGTATACATTATGTTAACTCAGTAAAACTTAAGTGTAAAAGTTAAAACCTGAGTCAGGGTCAGTATGAGACCAAAATATAATGCAGAGATTTACTTGTCAAGGTCTTGATACATTTGTGGAACTTATTCAGACTTATCCTGAGTTCCTGGGAACCAAAACATAAAGGGAAACTGCACTTATTCTCATCATTATCTGGGGAAAGTGGATACTTCTTGACTCAAAGAAAGCATGGTGTTGTAGTGTCTTCAGGTGAACAGGAAACCAACACACATACACACACACACACACACACACACACACACACACACACACACACCTCCCATGGGTAAGATCCCTGTTAGAAATACATTGTCCTCACAGAATACAGTGATCAATTCTCCCTCCAGGAGGAAGCCCTAACACACCACTTTCTCCAGAAGAACAACCAAGGAAAATAGTTTGGCAAGTTATGGACTGGCCCTGTTCAGCCTCCAGATGTGGCTTTGTCTGGAATATGAATGAGAACCTGTGTGTAAGTCTGAAGTTTTTCACACAGGGTTCAAAGGAAACCACACTAGATAAGATGAGCACTGCTCAACATGGAGACCCAAACTTGAGTCCCTGACTTATTTTTCTTCTCTAGGGAAAGGCGTGAACTGCTCTAATATAAATTCTAAAGGAAAAATTGCACAAGGTTCTAGACAATGTGATCCTAAAATCCTCCATGGTCAAGTTCAAAAGCAGCCAGTATGGTCCAGGAGCTTTGGCCTCGCCTTCAAATCCAACTTCTTTTAGGAAGTTTAGGATGCTTTAGTACAGTAAGACATCAGTAAAACAGTCAACTAAGCTATATAAGGAGCCATGGATTCAGTGCTATAGCTTGAATAAGAACTGTCCCTCACATGCTCAATGTTTGAACACTTGATCTGCAGAAGGAGATGTTGTTTGGGGTGTTTGAAGAATAGCTGAAACCATAGCCCAGCAAGCCAGAAAGAGATTATAAATATGATAGCAATTTTGGGTTCTAGACAGAGATCTCTGCTTCTACAGTGTGACCAGCCTCCTCATATATTTTCCAGACATCAGGCCAAAAGCTGGTTCCACCAACATGCCTTCTCTACCACCATAGACTTCACCATCTAACCCAAAATCTAATATAAACCTGCTTTCCCCTAAGTTGCTTCTTTAAGACATTTTGACATAAGGAGGAGAAAAGTAGCCAATTCACAGAGTGATGTCCATCACAGGGGCACACATCTCAAGACCTGGACAAGTCCTCCAGCTAGAGACAATGGTGGCAGATTACAGAGTTGAGATATAGGGACAGTTTTAGCTGCTTCTGCTTCATTTCAACAAAAATACTCCTTTCCTGTTTAAAGTGCTCTGTCTTGAGGCGCTTGATTTAAAGAGCCATTCAGTTGAGCTCAAGAGCATAGAAACAAGCTGTAAATCCTGAAAGCCATAGAGAAATCATTTGGTTGCATGGCTTAAAGGATAACTGAGGCGGCGGTGGCTTAAAGAAAAATGTCAGAGTCCAGTTCTTCCATGTGGGAAGAAACGAGAAGAGCAGACCAGGGACCCAAGGCCCAGACTCTGTTCTTTGAAGTATTTTCTTCTGAACTGAAAAATCCAACCAGAAACGCTAAAAGGTGCTTGGGCTATGTTTTCTACAGACTCAGAGGGAGTGCTCATTGTCCCCATACATGTGCCTCGGTGTCCTCCCAACTATCTAGGAGTGATGACTTCCAAGGAACAAGAGCAAGGAGCCATTGTATTCAGAAAACAATATGTGAATAATGACCACACTGATTGGACAAGGTGCAAACCAATAGTGATGTAAGAGGCTTGAACTCCATTCCTATTTTCTGTTAGTTGTGACTAAGAGCATTTTTACATTCTCAACTCATGAAGTGGTCAGGAAAGATTTCATTATTATGAGCACATGTGAAGACACATGTGTTAGAGAAAGTAACCCAGGCAAAAACACAGCAGACCCAGCAGAAACTAATTCTTTCAGCTATTGCCAGAGTTTGGTTCTGACCTCTCCTATGATGGTCAACATCCGGAATAAATAACTAGTAATTGCAACAAGGCCTTCATGGCTCACCTATTTACATATAAATAGTTCTGACCAGAGCCATAGGCATAGGCAATGGTTAATTTAATTTACTATCCCTTGACAAAAGAATACTCATTGGTTTTGCAGCACTTTCAACCTTGGTAGATAGGCCCTTGGGAAATAAAAATTAGATTGAGAGAAAATTACCAGTGGTGGGGAACAGTATAAAAGTGACAGCAACATATATAACCCTTCTGCAAGGGTGGGTGAGAGTGGCATGTTGTTGTTTCCTGGCTCCAAAGTTCAACATTTCTTGGGTGATTTATATGCCTGCTATCATTTCTGCCCCTGGAGTCATTCTGGCCACTTCAGGCAAGACTCTCCCATGGTGTACATCCTGTTACTGTCAAAAATGGGGTGCAATACCAAGCTAAGCCATCAGAAGTGTTTGGACAGAATCACAAGGAAGTGGGTCTCCACAAATAAGAGTTTAAAGAAGTGCCTGGAAAACTGAGACAGGAGGTATGAAAAAGAAAGACATGCTCTGTGACTTCACAGTAGTTGCCATGTGTGTGTGTGTGTGTGTGTGTGTGTATCATGTGTCAATGTGTCCATATGTCTATGTGTATCTATATGTGTATATGCATGTGTGTGTTTGTGTTGTGTGTAAAGGGGTGTCAATAATAGAGCAGAAAAAATACCTGGAGTAACCTAGTTATTATCCTCCACAATAATCCACCTGTAGCAATGCTGCTGTGGCCACACAGGGAACAGAAGTGTGTCCCTAGAGAAGTCTCTCAGGGGTGAGCACAGAAGTCAGAAGCAAGAGAGTTAAGAAACTCCCAACTTGACTTCTCTAGCTGACTTGGCTTGCTGACTGAGTTTTTCTTTTGATGTACATGCCATAAATGTGTCCTTACTTTACATATGTGATAAATTATATAACACACAAAACTGTTAAGGTCAGGGTCACATCTGCCTTTTTGTTCTGTATTTTTAGTACCTACCACAGCACCTAACACATAGGTAATACCCCATAAATATGTATGAGAATTAAATAATTAGTTCACTAATTCCTTAATTAATGGACAGACATGAGAAATGAGATTATAAATGGGACTAAATTCCAAAGTTCATTTGCATGTGTCTGCACAGTGTAATGAGACATGGATGTTCACATAAGACAATGGATGGCAAGTTCCAAAGGGGAAAAAAGCCATACAAACCTGAGAGTGTCTGGTTCTAAGACTCACCAAAAATATGCTGAAGCTGCTGTTGAATGCCTCTACCCAGTGAGACTTAAAATTTGTTATGCATCCCAAGTAAACAAACTTGAATGATAAGGCTGCCTAGAATCCATCTCTATTTCCATGCCACCTGTCATGAGGTAGAGTGAAGAATTTTGCACTTCCCCTTGGCCTGATAACTCCTTCTGGAAAGAGGCCATCTTTGAGAAATTAGTTAACTGCAGTAGCGCTCGAGGTCCTCAATGTCACACTCAATTTATAACAGAACCCTAAATAGTTAACTCTGGATTCTATTACTTTGACAATCTTTACTGCAAGTGTAACATGAAAATTAAAGTTGGGCAGGCATTTCTGTGCTGGTATAGAAGAGAACAAGGGAGAATGAGAGGGTGATTAAAAGACTGGAGACTTTCTCAATTTCATACCATGGGGCAATGCAATATGTACCCATCCCTGTGTTTCTCTATGACATCTTAAATTCTTCTTTGCTCATTGTTTCTCTTGTGTGAGTAAACTTCAAAATTTTGTTCTCTGGTGATCATACATTAATAGACAGTTCTTAGCTAAGTAAACTGGGGGCTGGATTAAACTGCTGGTCAGAGATTAAGCTGTTTCAAATCCATCAGGTGTACTTCTTCCTCTCCTATACATTAGAGATGTAAATTGACCATTTAGCAGGATATTAAAAGAGAAATTAAGATAGAGTTTATAGTGAAATATGACACCATAATATTTGTTGGCATCTAATGCTTGTCAAACACTTTTCATGGTCTGTGCTATTTTCCTTCGTGCCCCTCTACCTCCAGGGTCTCATAAAGCTCAGGATGGCCTGATAGGCCAAGGCTGGTTTTGAACTTCTGATCTACCCTGATTCTGTACCTCCAAGTGCTAAGATTATGGGTGTGTACCACCTCATCACCCATTATCTCATTCAAATGTCTCAACATCTCTATGGAATAGCTGGTGTGTTATTTTTATAGATGAAGAATTAAGAAACTTAAGGACCCTTGAGATACATTAACCCAATTTAAAACCTGGATTCTGTCTTCCTACCATAATACACTGCCCCCTAAAAATACCTGGGAAGTTGTTAAAGAAGAAAAAGGATGTATTTGCCCAGATATGGAGATAGGAGCACCAATTCAAGCAAGGATTCCTGACAGTCATTCTTCCCATAATCTCCTCCACAGTAAGCCATATGGGTCACCATGGGCTTAGGGCTTTTAGGACTTATTCCAAACAAATCACTAGGGGAAGTCAGACAGCATTGACAGGGAATGTAGACTTTGGAATCAGGAAAATATGGGTTTGAATCATGACTTCAGTCCCCTGTGTAGAAAAGTTCAACTCTAAATTTCCCTTTAGCAATGATAATCATAAATATAAATTTAATGATTACTCAAAAATAGAGCCGTTATTCTGAATTAAAGAACAACTGTCCCTGGAGAATAATATACTTGAATCTTTTTCTTTGCATTTACAGGCTTAACAGAGCTCTGTCCTGTCACTTCCTTAATACCTAAAAATAAACCAAGAAGCTCTAGTGTCTGTGAAATGCATATTAATCTAACGAAAGAAACAAGAGTGACCTTGGTGATTGCTTTGTGACCTTGGACAAATTATGTCACCCCACTGAGACAATGGGTCTGTCATCTATGAAAATGAAGATTAGCATACACAACAGTTTATTTTGTGGCTAAAGGGAGATGATGCATGTAAAATGTGAATATCATGCCTGGCACAAAGTATGTATAAAGGGAATGAGGTAGGGATGATGTTAAAGATGATACTGATGATGAAAATGGCAAAGAAAAGACTGTGGAGCTGCGGTGATGGCTCAGCTAGTACAGTGTGTATCAGGCTAGCATGAGGACCTAAATTTGGTACCCAGAAGCCACATAAAAATCCAAAGTGGCATGCTTTCAATCCCAGAGTAAAGGTGCAGAAACAGTCTGACCCCTCTGGCTCATTAGCCAGTCTAGTTTAATCAGAAAGCCTCAGGTAAAGTGAGAGAACTTTTCTCAGTATACAAGGTAGATATCCTAAGGAATGACCCTGTGGTTGACCTCTGATCTCCATAAGCATGTGGGTACATGTGCCTCAATTCATACACACAAAAAGAAAGCAAGGACTTAATGAGGCAGTGATGTGCTGATGGTGGCTAAGGTAGAGATGATGGTGGTGGTAAAGGTGGTACTGAAGGCAATGAGGATGGTAGTGGTTGTGATAGTGGTGGTGACAATGGTGGTGGTGATGGTGGTGACAGCAAAGGAAATGAGAACAGTGTGATAAGACCATTTTTCGGTGATCACAGTGTTGGTGGTGATGTCATTGATGTAGAAAAACAAAGCAAAAGAAGAAAACCCAAAAATAAAGAAGAAGGCAGGAGCCTAGATTAAAGAAGAAGGGATAGGATCTCAATGAAGCATTAATTATAATTCACTGGTGACAGACTTGCTTGCTCAAACCTAAAGGGTTTTTGTATCTAGAACATGTATTCATCTCCTGATTAGGGGCACAACACCAACAACCATACATTGGTTATAACCTCTGGACCCCTTCAAGCCTGTCTCATCACCCAGCCCTCACCTCTTCCAGGGATGAGAAAGGCACTGTATACTTTAGTTATGTGAGAAGAATAATTTAGTCATGGTCCCCATAGCTATGTGTCTCCTGTGCAGTGAACTAGCATGAAGACCACAAAATACAGGATCATTGTGACCTCACATTTCTAATAGAGTGAGAACAGGTCAGGGAGCATGTTGCCAACTCACTTTCTCAGTGCCATCATTCATGAAATGGAAATGAAGCCTCTTTGAGAGCTCAGAGTACATTGAGCAGATGATTAAGTTCATGTACACAAATGTGCTGAGATCTCTCAAGCAGCACCCATGAGTATCTTAATTTTTAGATAATTAGGAAGTGCAGAATTACTCTAACAGTTAAAAGCATGATTTTTTTAGTAAGTTGTTTGATCTTGCCACATCTCTACATGATGAAATAATAAGCTTATGTAGTAGTACCAATCTCATAATAATAATAACAAACCTCAATGAAGATATTCTATCTAAAGGGTTTAATATAATATATTTTTGAGGCCTGGGATTGTAAGTGACAGACAGCATGTCTAACACACACAAACCCTAGGTACAGTCCTCAACATTATATTTCCCAATAGCCTTCAGTAACAGCTGATACTACATATAGAAACAACTATGACGTTTTTAAACACATCAAGACATAGATGTGACTATGGGCCCCTGGACTGAACCATGAGCAACTCTGAAGATGGAGTCTACCATTGTAATATGGTTGGTTCAAGCCCTTCATTACCTGTCTCCTCCTGACTTTCTGCACAGACTAAACCTTCCCAACCCTCCTTCTTTCCTTCTGTCTGTCATATACTTTCTCATTATATTTTGGCCCTCCTAGAATACTAGCCCCAGGCTAGGGGAGCTGAGGACAGAATCCTTTGGTACTCTTCTATCACAGCCCAGTTGAGTAATACCCTGGCATTTTATCTTTCTCCACTACTTGTGCTTGAGATGGACAGAGGACAGCTCTTTTCTTCTGTCTGTATTACAGGTTTCAGATGTTAAACTTATGTCTTTTGTTTTGTGTGCTTGGTGCCCTGCCCTGCTAAGCCACCTCATTGGCTTAATCCTAGAACTCATGAGGGATTGTTGCTATGGTTAGAGTATAAGGTAAGGATAAAGGTTCATACTAAGGTTGGGTTACAACCTACTAGGATTCATATTAGAAATAATGCTTGGGGTAGGATTTAGAGACGCTGAAATAGGCAAGTGAGGCATGGGGTGAGCTAATATGCTAACGCAAAGCACCCTTACATCAAGACCATATTTTATCTACTTTTTAAATTTAAATTTCACTTGAAATAAAAACAAAAGATTCTATGTGTGGTTCATAAACATGTGTAAATCACTGTAAAGACACTCTAGAGCCATCTGTCAGATTGAAGGATGGAGACCACAGCCCAAACCTAGGAAGTTGACAGCCTCACAAATTAAACTTTTCCACTCACAGTCACGCTGCCTACAAAGTTAAAGCTGCTCCATATGTGGAATAGAGGGAGGGTGGTAACTACTATGGATCCTCAGAAAATAAATGACCTGTACAGACTTCCCTACAGACCTGTGGGATCTAGGTAGTATGGTCAGGAGGTCAGGAATACAAGCAGTACCACACCAACCTTATCATACTGTAGATGGAAGTAAGGAAATATTTCAGAATGACTATGGTCTTTACCAATCCAAAGTGCTAGAGACCTGGATAAAAGATGTTACATGGTAATACATGGTATGGGAACTAGGGAAATTATCACTTCATTGTGAAAGCAAGAAAACCTAACTCTATATCTCCAGCACCCACATAAAAATATCAGGCGTAGCAATGCACATATGTAATCCCAACAGTGGGGAAACAGACAAGAGAATCCCTAGGGCTCAATGTACAGCATATGTAGCTGAATCAATGAGCTCTAGATTCAGTAAAAGACCATTTCTCAAAAATTAAGGTGGAGAGCAACTGAGAAAGACATGTAACATGTATTTCTAGCCTGTGCATGCACATACATGCACATACACACAAACATGTACACACACACACACACACACACACACACACACACACACACACCTATAAATCAGGAATCAAGAAACTAGAAAGATGGTACAGTGGTTCATAGTGTACTTACTGTTCTTTCAGAGGACCTAGATTCTGTTCCCAGCATCCACATGGTAGCTCACAACCACCTGTAACTCCAGATCCAGGGGATCTGATGCTCTTTTCTGGCTTCCATAGGCTCTTGCATGCACATGGTGCACAGAAACTAACTCAGATAGACAGATTGACACAGACACACATACCATATATTTTAATCTTAAAAATTGAAATGAATCCAAGAATGGAGATGACTTCTTACAAAGGCAGATGTTAGCTCAGTGTTCATATAAAGGACCAGATCAAGCTTCTGTTTTAACTTTCCAAGCTTCATACAGTTTCTGCCACAGCCACTTAACTCTATGGCTTTTTGACAAAAGCAGCCATATGTAATTCATTTAAGGATGCTGTGGCTATGTTCCAATAAAACATTATCAAAAAATAGGGAACAAATTGGATTTGACCCATGGACACTGTTTATTGATCCATGCAGCAGAAGATCTGAGTGCACATTTTGGAGCTGCCATAGAGATGCATGTTCTAGAAGTAAAATCATGACAGAAGAGATCAGATCAGGATTATAAAATTATTTTTAAAGTCCTGGATCCTTTTCCTTCTTGTTGTTGTTGTTGTTGTTGTTGTTGTTATTGTTGCTGCTGCTGCTGCTGCTGTTGCTGCTTCTGCTGCTGCTATTGTTGCTTAAGCAGAGTGAACTGTTTCTATCCATTGCAAACAAACAAAGAATCCTGACTGTTAGAAAACAGAATCTGGGAGCAGGAGCAGACATGTATCACATTTTCAACTCTTTTGATTGCCATGCTTGTGCTCTTTGATTTCAACACAAATCTCAAAGAAAAGAATGCCCTGTCTGAAACATCTTTTGTTCTGACCCAAACCTCACATTGCCATGGTCAACCTTGATTTTGTTCTAAAGACCCCTGTTTCTTAGAATATCACCAAAAAAGAACGTATCTGAGTCAGACTGTTCATGGATGTGGAAGACTGACAGCATCACCCTCGGGGCCAGATGTGGTCCAGACATCTGTGCTCTGATAGAGGTACTCCATTTGGCAGGATCAGGGAGGGCTCAGCAGGAGCAGCATCAATTAGCAGCCTTTTTGGAGAAGGGATGATGACAGTGCATCATTGCAATCAAGCCTCATGCAGTCACTATAAATAATGGTGATCAAGACTCTGCCCAAGCACATAGACAGGCTCTATATGATTTTAAGAAAAGAACAGCAGAAAATTCTAAAAGTACCATACATGGTCAGAAGAAAGGAGAGTTCCCTAGAAAACAATTCACAGTTCAGAAGCATAGTTTACATTAAAATTTTGAGACTTTGGCTTGGGAATTCTTCCTCCCATCCTGTAAAATTATAACTTCCCAGGAATGTCCAACCTTTCTACATTGCTACACGATATATTGAGCTGAATTTTTCCTATTCATGCATTATGCCCCAAACCACAGGCAAAGAATCAGAAAAGCAAATTTCTTTACAAGATGATCATCACACTGAGATTCATTTCAGAAGTTAACGGTGCAGGGGAGTGTCCAAAGGTAGCAACTACACCAGATGTATTATGGCATCCAGCCACAGGATGGATAATGACCAAAACCATTGAATTAGGATATTAAAGTATCTTTTATGACTTGCAGATATACTGCCATTATAGTAGGGGGTCACAAAAAACTAACTAGTGCACATTGCATGATAAACAGCATCCCAATGCATGATCTAACCTTCACTTGCTTAAATATAGTAACTCGATGTTTGGGCTTGATGGCTCAAGGATTTTTGAGTTTCTTCCTGTTCCTTTTATTTTGTCTTTATTGTATATTTTATTTTCATCTCTTTGCATATAATGTGTTAGATGTCATTAAGACATTTTAAATGTGTTTTTTGTTGTTGTTTTGTGATTATCCCTGCCTCTCTCCCTGTTATTCCTGTTTCATCCCCCATTGTGCCCTTCTGAACCCAGACTCTTCTCTTTCATGTCCCATGTATCCTTTTGCCCACTCTCCATCTGTGGTGGTTTGAATGAGAATGGACCCCATAGGTATCATGGAATAATAAGGATCAGGAAAAACAAATAGACTGAACAGATGTTTATTAAGGGAGAAATAACTTACAACAGAGACAGATGAACACCAGCAGGTTCCCATCTCAAGGATGCCTCCGGATGCTCTCTGTCTCTGTCCAGCAAGCAAGAGAGCAGCACTCCACAGTCTCCTACCTCAGACCTACTTTTCCCAGGTCACATCCACACCTGTCCCCACCCCAATAGGCGTGGTCAGGTCAACAGGTGCCGACAGAGTAAATACCTCACTACACATAGGTTCATATATTTGAATGTTTAGTTCCTATCTAGTAGAGTATTTAGGAAGAATTAGAAGATGTGTCCTTATTGGAGAAGGTATGTCACTGGGGGTAGGATTTGAAGTTTCAAACCCACATGCAAGACACAGTCTCAGCACTTGTTCTCTCTCTCTCTCTCTCTCTCTCTCTCTCTCTCTCTCTCTCTCTCTCTCTCTCTCTCTCTCCCTCTCTCTCTCTCTCTCTCTCTCCCTCTCTCTCTCTCTCTCTCTCTCTCTCTCTCTCTCTCTCTCTCTCTCTCTTCTGTGATCAGGATATAAGTTCTCAGCTAATGCTTTAGCACCATGCCTACCTGTTTACCACCATATTTCTTGATATGATGGCCATGCCCTTATCCTCTAAAACTGTGAAGAAATCCCCCCCCCAGTTAAGTGCTTTCTTCTATAAGATGCCTTGGTCATAGTGTCTCTTCACAATAATAGAAAAGTAACTAAGACACCATCCATTCTCATCACTTAGCTTTGAGATCCCACCTTCTACTAATATATCTGACAACAGTAATAGAGAGGATATGGAAATCACTGCTGGTTTAGATCCAAACTAGTACAATTATTCTGAAAATTAGTACAGGATTTGCTAATATATATATATATATATATATATATATATATATATATATATATGTAGGCTTGAGAGATAAAAGGAATAAAATGGTTTTAAAAAGACAGGATGTGGCTGGGTGTGGTGGCACATGCCTTTAATCCCAGCACTCGGGAGACAGAAGCAAGCAGATCTCTGTTATTTCAAAGGAAACATGGTATACAGAATAAATTCCAGAACAGATAAAAGTTACACAGAGAAACCCTGTCTCAAAATATGTAAAAATAGAAATTGAAGAAATAGAATAATAAAAGAGCCACGTAAAGATGGAAAGCACAGAGAAATGTTGGATACTATACGCAATTCTGTTGTCTTTAAATTGTTTGCTGAGAAAATAACAACAACTGATAAAAGAAATGCTACTGGATTAATTCAATTTATATATTTTAAAAAATGCTTTGACTCCAAAATTTAAGTTCAAGGACAAGTTACTGGGGAAAAGGATATCTATTTTTGTTTCCACAAAAAATGAAAAGCTGTGGATTCCTTCCAGACTAATGTGGTTTGTCCAAACAAGACCCCCTGAAACATTATCCCTGGGACAAAGCAGCCTTGCAGACTACAGCCAAGATTTCTGCATCTTCTTAGGATTCCCATGACAGTGCCCACACCAACAGGAAGTAGTTTGAAAAGAACGATGCCCAAATTCCCAAATATTGTTTATAAATGTTTGTTTTCATTTAAATGGGCTTGGTTATAAATGGTTAATGACCATAGACAATCTTTTTAAAGGTAAAAAG
This sequence comes from Cricetiscus sungorus, assembly GCA_030556225.1. Taxonomy (NCBI): domain Eukaryota; kingdom Metazoa; phylum Chordata; class Mammalia; order Rodentia; family Cricetidae; genus Cricetiscus; species Cricetiscus sungorus. Next base: position 77,139,770 of record JANBXA010000007.1, on the reverse strand, counting down.
GGAATGATGGTATAGATATAAATGCTTTGTTTTGGAATGGATTTTCATTTATTGATACAATTTAAGGTCAATTTTGTAATATGTATATTTCTCCTCTTGTTCAGGTATTATGTTTATATAGCTCATTGAAAATGTAATGTATAATTTAGTACAGATTATAGAGGTTACCTATGATAGTTAAAACTTAGAATTAAGTTAGTTAGGATTTCTAGATATACAGAGATGTATTTGAGATAAATAGGCATTCTTCAAACCTTTCAAAGACCTATAGAATATGGCATTTTAAATGGTTTAGGGTTTTTCTTGACAATGAAGCACAACTGCTCCTGGTAACACCACCTGCATCAGAAAGGAAGATGGACATTGAAGAAACATGTTAAGGAGTTTGCTTCCAATATGGCAAGACTAGCCATTTGAGCAAGGTACTTCTCTTGTCTAGACTGTTTGACTTTATGTCGTATAAACTGGACATGCAGGACCCACAGGAAAGTAACTGCTGATGCAAGATGGACATTGCTACAGGATGCCTGCTTCATGGAAGAGTCTGCCAGACAGTCTGCAGGATAAAGAGAAAAGTGACTGACAAACTGCCAATACAGGCAGACGGTTTAAAGTTTCCTGCTTCATGAAAGAGTCTGCCAGACATACTATGGCCTATGGGCTAAAGATGGAACATTACAGAAAAACTTCGGGTGACTGACCAGGCAGTGAATTGTCTGGCATTTCTAGTGTTTATATATTATCCTTCTGTGGTCTTTGAAGGAGTCAAAGACAGATAGTTATGGTTATAGCTTTCCTTAGTTAGGATTAAAGATAAGTTACATATAGGACTTTAGACTCACAAAGATAGGATAAATGATATTTTCTTTAAGTCTTACAAAATGTTAATGGACTAAATATTGTTAACTGTGATTCTTATTTGATAACTGTTGTATTACATATTTTGCTATGTTAAGGTTAAAACCCTTCTTTTTATTTTAGACAGAAAAGAGGAGATGATGGGAGATGTTATTCTGTAAATATGTTTCTCATACTGGTTAATAAATAAAGCACTGTGGCCAATGGGAAAGCAAGATAGGCAGGGCTAGGAGACAAGGAGGAAAGAGGAAGTAGTTAGGAGGAGTCAGCATGTAGAGCCTGAAGAGAGCAGATGCGGGCCACCGCTCTCCAGTAAGATGAGCCACGTGGAAATACTTAGAATAGTAGAAATGGGTTAATCATTAAGACAGAGCTAGCCCATAAGCAATGATAGTAACTGGCCAACAGCCTTATATCAAATGCATAGTCTCAGTGTGTTATTTAGGGCTGGTGCGGCTGTGGGACCAGACCAGTATCGGGCGGGCTGACAGAAAACAGACACACTACACCAAGCTAGCTGTTCACATCAGAATCAGAAGTACTATCTTCCTGGTTCTGGGGGTGGGGCACTTGACACACAGAAATGAGTATCTGAAGATGACCAACTCTTTCTCTCATCCTTAAAATTTTTAAGATAAATATTTAAACATTTGTTAATGCCTGGACCTGTGTCCTGGGCCTATGCCATATCCAACCTGTGAGCTCCCCACTTTTCTCCTTCCAAAAGCTGACTATTATAGATCTCAATGTTAAATGCTTTGAAAGCATTTAATGACCCATATTCTTTTGTGCTTGTTTGGTTGTTTTTGTTTTCTTATGGAGGATTACTCTGTGCTGCCCTGGCTATCCTAAAACTTGCTATGGATAACAGGCTGGCCTCATACTTACCTCTGACACCCAAGTGCCAGGATTAAATGTGTGTGCCACCACTGCCTGGCTGTGACCCACATTCTTAATCACAGGAAGTTCTCAGATTTATATCTAATGAACAAATAATTCATAGTCTTTGAAGGCTGGTAACTGGTAACATTCATTCATCCTAAAAATGTCTGATTGTACATCTATTGGATGCTTGGCATGGTCTTAGGCACTCAAAGATAGGTCCATGGGCAAAACATGACTATATTAAAATGCCTGATGTCACAAAGCTTACATGGCAGGCTGGATTTCAGCCATGCTAGACACGGGAGTCCTCTGGAGAGTTTAAAAAAAAAAAAAAACAAAACAAAAAAACTTCTATCTCTTAGAACACACTTTCCAGAAATTCTGCAGCCCAAGAAGTTAACTTGATTATTAATTACTACACTATATGACAGAAGTCATGCAAGCAAAGAGGGTATTATTTCTGGCTCACAGACAGCCTCAGAGTGTTTCCTTCCATGGGAATGTATGGCAGTTGGATTGACTGGGGCTCTTCACATCATAACAGATGGGAAGCAGAAAGTGTAAGTAGAACTAAGATTGGGTGCTGTCCTCAAAGGCCTGCCCCTAGTTCCCTATTTCCACAAGCTAGGCTCCAACTCTTATGTTTCATGTCCCCCAAAATAATACCACCAGATGGGGAACAAGAATTCAAAAAGCTGAGCCTGTGGGAACATTGTAGATGCACACTGTAGCAGTAAAGATAAGCTTGTTCTTTAAGTTTCCCTGGTGAGTCTGGTACAGACACCCAGAAAACCTGAACCAGTGATCTAAATCAGCCCAGGACCAGCAGGATTAGCATGTCCTGGGAACTTGCCAGGAATACAAACTCTCAGACCACTTCCTAAAGGCAAAGAATCAGCAGCTCCTGGCATTGGTGCTTCCTAAATCCCCAAGTGGATTCTGACACCTGCTCAAGTGGGAAATACAGGGCTGTCCCAGTTTCATTTCCATACTGTCATTAAAATACCCTGACAAAAAAGCAATTTAGAGATAATAGACCTTATTTTAGTTCATAATTCCAGGCTGTAATCTATCATAGCAGAGGACCCACATGGTGTCAGGAATAACACAAAACTGAGTTCAAACCTGTTTACAATTTAGCTTACTATTGTTACTTTTATAGAGTTCAGGATCCCATGTCTGAGGACATGGTGCCAGCTATAAGAGACAGGTCTTCCCATATCCATTAAAGTATTAAGACACTCCCCCACAGACACACTTGTAGACCAGCCTACCTAAACAACACTTTATTGAGTCTCTCTTCCCAGGGAAGAATAGACTATGTCAAGTTGACAGATAAAACCAACCAGCATAAAGGCTCTAAGCAAAATAACACAGAAGTGAGTTGTCCATGATAAAGGAATCCAGCTTTTACTCCTGCAAGGTCACCAGACCTGAGAAGGGGAAACCATGTGAGCAGTCTTCCTAAAGGTGGCACCCAACTGCCACATGGGGTTTGCAATGTCTCTTTCCAGGTATCCTGGACACTGCCCAGGAATTGTCTGGAATCCTGTTCCTCAGCCAGCAATTCCTCTTAGATGCTAATGAGTTTGACACAGATGCCCCTCTGTGTTACAAGCTGGTTTTCTGGCCAGCCTGGTCTCAGTGCCGTGCCAGCCCCAAATAACACACAGAGATGCTGTATTAGATACAAAGCTGTTGGCTAGTGACTAGTGTTTCTTATTGGCTAGCTCTGTCTTAAATATTAACCAATTTCTATCAATCTAAGTATTTCCACGTGGTCTTATCTTACTGGAAAGAGGATCCAGCAGACTTCTGCTCTCTTGGTCCTACATGTTAAATCTCCTAACCTCTTCCTAAATTCTCCTTGTCTCCTAGTCCCTCCTATCTTGCTTTCCTATTGGCCAACAGTGCTTTATTCATTAACCAATAAGAGAAACATATTTACAAAATGACACCTCCCATCACCTCTAGATGGCTTCTCTGTAATGAACTGGAAGTCACAGATATAAGCCAGGAAGTACAGTTGTTTGGTTTTCAGACAATGGTCCCTGTTTGTGCTCAGGTGTAGGTATGGAAAGTCCTGTGTCTGTCTCAATTCATCATGACCACTGAGTGACCTTGTCCATTGTTTATCATTCATCAAATTATTCATAAGCTACTAGAGCAGTTGAGTGTTGGGCTACTCACAACTGTTGGGGCTGTTTGCCTCTCACACATCCCTTAAGCTTTCCATGTTAATTCTCTGCATTCTTTGCTTTGAAAAGGGTCTCCTTCTTTCACCAGTGATGAAAGTCACCGTTTTAACTTCCTTTGGAATATACAACAGTGCTGTTCCAATGCCCTCTGCCAGCCTCCATGAGTACCTGCAGCATGTGACATACATTTACACACACACACACACACACACACACACAGAGAGAGAGAGAGAGAGAGAGAGAGAGAGAGAGAGAGAGAGAGAGAGAGAGGATCTTTTTAAAGAGAAAAGGAATTAAAAATCACAAGGCCTAACTTCTAAGTCCTACTTTCAACTTGCTAAGTGTCTAGCATAGGCTAATGCCTCAACTTGTCAAACCCCCAGATAGGAAAATGGCAGTTATCTAGCCAAGTGTGTTTCTTCGGGTGAAAGAAACCCATTAAATAAGTAGATATAAGGATTGTCAGGGCATCAGATTTTTAAGAAATGCACATAGGGTAGGTAAATAGGAGAAAGTTGGTTGGTTTCATTAATGCTAAGGTTAAGGGTAGCAAGGATACTCAGCTTAAAGAATTTTTAATGACTACAGAGTAGATATAAGAAGTTGAACAAGTAGAATTCTTGTCTTCTAAGTGACACTTTAGCTCTGAAAAATAGCCTTCTAACATGTTCTACATTTTGTTTTTGTGATAATTCTGACCAAAAGCATCTTGGGCAAAGGGATTATTTGACTTACACTTTCCAGTCCCAGTTCATCACTGAGGGAAGTCAGGTCAGGAACTCAAGCAGGAAACTGGAGGCAGGAACCATGGAGGTAAGCTGCTTGCTGGCTCATTTTCTGGCTTCCTCAAGTTTGTGTTTAAATAGTTTTCTTATACAACCTATAACCATTTACCTAGGGATAGTGCCACCCACACTAGGATAGACACTTCTATATCAATTAATAGCCAAGACAGTCCCCCACAGACATGCCCACAGAACAAACTGATCTAGGAATGTGTAGCACCCATGCTACAATCTGTTCCACTAATCACGTGAAGGCCAAGAGATCTAAATAAAAGACAAGACAGTGGGTCATTCATGTGACAGGAATGCTGAATGCCGAATGCCGTTTATTGAGGGAAAGGAGCTGGCTTATATACTGACTCACAGCACAGTGGAAAACGATCAATAGTCAAGCATGCAAGTTCTCAGGCTTAGTTCCATCCCATCAGATGTGTGTTAGCAAATCAGAAAGAGTACCAGTAACAACTCTGGGGCAAGATGTTCCAGCCAACAGCTTCAGGCTTGCTCAAGGTGCCTTGGGGGTCCATGGAGGGCCCTACAAAAATTCCCTCAATTGGGACTCCTTCTTCAGACTCTAGACTGTGTCAGGATGACAATTAAGGCTAACTAGGACACAGGGTAAGCAGTAACTGGACATATAATTTGCTCAGAAAGCCAACATTTTCTGAATGCATGCACTATGCTAGGCATGGTGGACAGAAGTGGAAAACATACACAAATACTTCCCATACACGGTCCCAGTTTTGTGTGTGTGTGTGTGTGTGTGTGTGTGTGTGTGTGTGTGTGTGTGTGTGTGGAAGGGGAGGAGTGCACACACAAAATTACCTCAATTCAGCATAATAAAGAAAATCACATCATAAAATAGAACTTAGCATGGAGCAGGGTGACATTCCTTGCGTCAGAGGCTGGGGAGCACCTGGCAGTGCTACAGGGAACCAGGCAGAAAGGGTCATGTTTCCAATGGACTTTTGAGGGACAGATAGGAATTTTCTTGCTGATAAATTAAGATGTGTCAAGGTAAAGTGACCCCCCACCCCAGTAAGAAGGGACAACAGGTGCCAAGATGTAAAATCATAATAGACTCTTCTTTGACTAGTGTCTGGAAATCTATAACATTTGAGTTCCCTCAGAAGTTCTAAGATAACACATTATAACTGAATGGGATGCAAAATTTCCTTACAAATCAAGTAAATTACCAGTAAACACCACAGTTGCTATTATCAGCGCTCTTACCCACTATATGGGACTCTGGGGGCTGAGAAAGAACCCAGTAGGTAAAGTGCTCACTGTACAACAAAGAAAAACCGAGTCCCATCCCCAGAACCATCCAGCTAAGCTGCCAAGTTTCAGTGAGAGACTCTGCCTCAGAAGAAAAGGTGGAGAAGTGACCTGACACCTGACATGAACCCTCATGGGAGACTTCACCTGTGCACCCACACATACGCTGGGGAGGGGGAGGGAAATTTCAAACACACAGAGACGTGGAGACATAATAGCCAAGCATGGTCGCATATGCCTGCAATCCCTTTCCTGGAGATGCTGAAGCAAGACAGCAGTGGGCTTGAAGCTGGTTTGATCTATAGAGTGAAACTCTGGATTAAAAAACCTGAAAAAGAAATTTAAAAAGAATTTGGGCAGGAGAAACTGTGAAGGTGTTTGGAGCCAAGCATGAAGAACTGAGTTTAATCCCTGGGCCCCACATGTTGGAAGGAAAAAACAGGTTCCTGTAAGTTGTCCCCTGACCTCTACACAAATGTTGTAGCATGTGTATATACATGTAAATAAATGTAATACAAAGTTTAAGATATTTTAAATCTCAGGGAATATTTGTCTAGCATGTCTTGCTTTACAGTTCTGCCTGTATGATGGGCTCCTTGTTCTGTGCTTACAACTCTTTCCAATTAAGACATGATTAAGTGGCTTTAATTCTCAAAACCAGGCTTTCCATACAATGAATGCACCAATATTGAAGATTTTAAAAAATTTATCTAGCCTTTACCTAGTTGCTGCCTGTCTCTATACAATTTATTCAGGGAGAGAATGGCCAGAGGGCAGAAGAGTCCCTCCAGGTCTTCTCTGAATTTGGCTTCTAGGAAGTCAAGTTTAGTTAGTTATTTGTAAGATAACAGGCCACTGGAGAGCACCGCCTCTTCCTCAGCTTATGCTTTTTCTAGCAGAGACTCTGAAGCTAATTTAAGGGCAGCTGCCTAGAGCTCTGGGCTTCACAGACTACGTGAGTAAACTTCCCCTGGGTGGCCCAAACTGAAAGAGATCTATCTGTCTGAGTTCACTAGACAGAGCAGCTGCCCATGACAGATGTTTCCAGCATCTTCCACATACACTGCAGAGGAGCAGGTTCCCTACTACTCCAGAGAGTGAGGCCTCCTCTCTCCAGCCCTCCTGTTTTATGTCTGCTCCACAGAGGGAAAAAACATAAAACCCCTCCAGAATATTCACATGTCAACTATGTCCAGAGGCAACCAGCCCTGAGAAAATGGGATCCTCGTGAGAGTGGATAAAAGGCAATACTTACCTACAGGATGCCTCTTCTGGGTTAGCTGAAGGGCTAATTAAGATGGAGATGTCATGACACCGATGAAAAGCCTGTCCTTGTCAGTACCTACTGCTGTGAGAATTCACTGCAGACTGGACAACTGAGTGTCAGAAAATCATCTTGCACATCTCTGGCAACTGGAAGGAGCAGGTTTGGTAAGGACCCTCTCATGGGCTGTGGGGCCCCTGCTTCCTGTTGAAGCTTCTGTTGATAGGAAAGAGGCAAGTGAACCCTTCCCTTCCACAGGGCCACTGATCCCATTAATGAGATCTCCACCCTCAGAATCTCATTTCAAAGGCCTCAAATACTATTATGTTGGAAATGGAGACTCAACATATACATCTGAGGAGTCCATAGACAGCCCGTCTAAATCATTGTTCCATGTAATGAGAGCATAGAGAACAGCTATGTTCTAAAATAATCCATGATTTCATATATGTGATAGAGATGGTTCCATAAACCAACCCCCAGGCATTTGACTGTGTCATTCACAAGCTTACAGACACAAAAAGGTTAAAGGAAAAGCAAGAGTACTCATCACATTAGGAAAACAAGAATATTTTAATATTAAATTCCATGAGTATGGACCAGAGGAGATGTGGTTAGGATGAGGAAGAAGTGTTGGGAATGTTAGTCACTTATCCTCAGATGCCCTGCCCTGGGTGGCACCTGCCTGGGTGACTGGAGGATTTTGGAGTCACTGTCTTCCTGGTTTACCTCTCTCCCTCTTTCACTGGGCCTTTGGCACCTCAGCATGAGCCTCATATCCTATTCTCTCCTCTTTTCTCTTTGAATTTTCAATTTAAAACTGCTTTCTTGATTCTGCTTCTCATTTGTTTAGCTTGTTTTAGAAATAATTTTTGCACAGTGTTATGGAGGCACATACATCCAAATATATGCATTTTAACATACAGCCTGATGGATTTCCACACATATACACACTTATATGGCAATATCCTAAAATAATGAAAGCCCTCGTTATCTTACATGCAGTCCCTTAAGCCACTATAAATTACATGTTTGATTCTTGAATTCTCTATCAATGAGATCACATGGCATGTGGTCTTCTGTGTCTAACTTCTCCTCCTCAAAATGGTATTTCTGAGAAACATCCATATTATTTTCTTAAGATTTTCCAGTGTGTGTGTGTGTGTGTGTGTGTGTGTGTGTGTGTGTGTGTTGTATGTTTGGTGTATGTGTGTGGTATATGTGTATGGTGTATGTGTGGTATGTGTGTGTGGTATATATGTGTGGTGTATTGTAGGAGGTGTGTGTGTGTGTGTGTGTGTGTGTGTGTGTGTGTGTGTGTGTAGAGAGGTCATAAAAGGGCATCACCTCCCTTAGAGCTAAGGTTACAGGTGGTTGTGAGCCACCATTGTGGGTGCTAGGATCTGAACTTGGGTCTTCATGAGACTGAGAAGCAACTGCTCTTAACTCCTCAACCATTCTCCAGCCCCCTTCATCTGTTCTCCTGTGCCTACCAATGACTTACTCCTTTATGTGGCTGAGAGTATTACTTTGTTTTCACAGACATACACTAGTTGTTTGTTCATTTGTATACTGGCAGATGTCTGGGTTTCTCCAGTTTTTGTTTAGTGCTGTGAATAAACTGGCTATAAATGCTTACTGCCTTACACTACCTTCATTTAAGGTTTAAAATATATGACTTATGTCATATATTTTTGTTCAATTGTCTGACTACTTACATGATGGGAACACCCTAGGTGCGGTGGGCAGGATAATCTTTAGTTCTCAGCACATTTGCCTCCTCTTCCACCTTCTTCCCTCTCCTCACCGCTCTTCTCCTTCCCTCCTCTCCCCTCCTCCTCCCCTTGCCCAGTATAGGCACACATGTATACATACAAGTAGGAGTCAGAAGTTAACCTCAGATGTCATCCTTGATATCTCTTCACTCTTTTTGGTGGGGAGGGTGGTACAAGTCAAGGTTTCCCTGTAGCTTTGGAGCCTGTCCTAGAATTCCATCAGTAGACCAAGCTGGCCTTGAACTCAGACCTGCCTGCCCCTGTCTCCCGAGTACTGAGATTAAAAGAGTGTTCCGCAATCACCCAGCTCACGTTAGCCTCTGAGACAATAGTTTGTCACTGAAGCTGGAGCTCTCCAGTTCAGCTAGACTGACAGGCCCACAGGCTCCAGGATGTTCCCCTTTCTGCCCCTGAATCCCCAGATCTAGCGTTAAAGGTGAACACAGCCAACTGTTCCAGGTGGGTTCTTGGAGGCAGAGCTCTGGTTGTCACACCTATGCAGCAACAATTTCACTGACTGAGTCATCTCTCCAGCCCAGTTCCCTCTTCTACTGGGAGGTAAAGTACATGGATGGGAGCCAGGCAACCATTCCACAGACCCTGAAAACAGCTCTGTGGTGTGATTTCTTGAGGTTAATGATCTAAATAAATTGGCCCTGTCTACCTCTGCTAAAGCTGCTTGAAAAATGTTATTTTACAGCCTGCATAGATCAGGTTGGTCCTTTCTCCATTGGAAAGTTATCCTCAGTAGAAATTGTCACTCTACCTAATGAACCAATATTAGTTTAACTACATGTTGTTAATTAAAAGCAGAGCTTTAGACAAGATTTTTTTCCCTAGGAATAAAAAATAAGAATATCATACTTCAAAGTTCCAAAAACAGAAGAGTGGCCCCAGAATTTACAAGCCTCTCTTAATGGCTACAGTGAATTATCTTTTAAGGGTGTCTTACTCTTGGAGACCTCATTCTATTTCCAAGGAAGATCTGACCCCAGATGACTCTTTATAGCCCAGGTCATTAGCTTTTGTGTGAGAGGAGACTTTTTAGCCTAGATGCTCAATATCTTTTTTATCTCAAGCCATTTTCCCAAAAAGTCCATGTGAATTATGGTCACAAGAAAGAGAAGGCCAGGGCCGAGAGACTATTTCAGTAGGCAAAGAGCTAGCATATAAACTCAACAACCTGAGTGCAGATTGCAGCACCCACAGAAAGCTAGACAGGGAGACACACGAGACTAGAATCCTAGCACTCCTGTGCACATGTGGGAGGCAGAGGCAGAAGATTCCTCAGACGCCTGTGGGCCATCTGTCCTGGCATACACTAGAGAGTCTATCTCAAACAGGGTGAGGACTGACACAAAATTGTTCTCTGACCTCTACATGAATTCCCTATATGGCACACATGTACATGCATGTATACATATGAACACACAGACACACACACACACACAGCAAAACCACACACATAAAATGTTTAAAAAAACAAAAACAAGAGAGGGAAAGAAAAAGCAAAAGACAGATCTACTCTGCATTTCAGCTGAAGATTCACAAAAGTTCTTCACTGAATTCTTCTAGAATTGAACCCTAAAATAAGGATTACTTATCAAGACTAGGTTCAAGGGCACATGAGCCGAGAGAAGCCTGTGAGTTACTTCTCATCATATAACCTGACAGAAACAGTTCACAAGGGGTAAAGAGTTCTTTTGGGTCACATGGTTTTAGAGAGCTCAGTGGAGGGTGGTGGTGGGGGTGTCATGGAAGAGAAACTCACAGAATGGCAGCCAGAAAGGAAAGAATAGGGATACAGAAGGAACCAGAGCAAAGCAACCTTCCAAGGGTGCCCCCATATTGTGAGGTGCCTCCTCCATATAGGTCCCCCTCCTCCTTTACCATCTCCCAAAGATGCCATCATATTATAAATCCAACAAAGGATGAATTCCTTGACTAGTTCAGAGCCTTCATGGTCTAATCATTCCTGGAAACTTTGTCAGGGGTGCCTTTCATTGTCTCCAAGGCACTTATTAATCTAATCAAGTTGGCAATTAAGATGAGTCACAGAGGAGAAAGGAATGGGCATAATGGGTATGCTAAGGAATGAACATAATGAGTCTGCTCTCAGAAAAGTTGCCACTCTAAGTAGTGACTCAGCCATATTGGCCCAGCGAAGAATACACACAGCAGTGCCGTCCACCAGATGCCAAATTTGGGGGCTGATTGCACATTCCCAGCCTGCTCATATGTAGAGTAGACTTCCTAACCAACAAGAAGAACCTCCAAGCAAGAGACTCAGGCCTGACCAGTTGAAGTGAGGTTAACCACCAGGAATGGTCCTAGCTGAATGGACATAGGCAGGGCACCAGCCACAGCTGTAGATTAGTGCTCTAGGGCAGAAGTGGTATGGAGGCCAGCCTTCCAGCCATGCAGCTCAGCCTCGTGTCTTCCTTTGGCAGAACAAGAGTGCCTGGCATCCCTTCCCGTTCACCATGGTAGTCAGTGCATCTCTAGAAGCTATAAGCAGAATTCTGCAGCCTCCTTTCTATGTGGTCCTTGAGGTTAGTACTATAGAGAGAAGGGGCAGTGGAACTGACAGTCCCATTCATAGCAAGCTTGGGAGAATCATCTGATCTCTCCAAAACTTGGTTTCCTCTATCTAGAATTGGGAAGATCAAGACTATCATATCAGTGAATGCTTTGAAAGGAAGCTAATATCAGTTCATGAATATGGTTAAGAAAGCTGAGCATCTAATATTCCTGAGAGATTCGATTACAACAATGCTCTCATAAGGTGAATAACATATTATGGCATCAGCATCTGTCTTTCACTCTCCCAAACAACCTTGTATCAAAGCCTTAACCTGAAACGTGATGTTTGAAAGTAGATACTTTGATAAAGAGGCAAAGAAAGACAGGATTTAAAGTGTTGCCCACAGACTCATGTCTTGAATGGTTGGAAGGATATGTTATGGCTTGATTTAAAGTGTCGCCCACAGACTCATGTCTTGAATGGTTGGCCATCAGCTGCTGGTGCTGCATTGAAGACTGTGGTGTCTCTAGAAGGCGCACCATGCTAGTTAGTCACCAGTGGTGGATCTATGAAGGCTCTTGATCCATACTCAAGTGAAGAACCACTACCTCACATTCCTGACACCTACCGAAGGAGTCTTACCCATCTACACTTGCCCTATGGCAACGGAATGATATCCTTCTGATACATGAGCCAAAACACACCTTTCTCCAAGATACTCTGCCAGGTGTTTTGTCACAATAATGAGCATGGAAAGGTAATTAATGAGCATGGAAGCCTCTTGTTGGAAAAAAGGAAAAGATGAAATTTCTCTCTCCCCTCTCTCTATATATAGTATATGTAATGTTACATATTATATATCAATATATATTAATTTTTATTTTAAGGCATACTTTGAAACAGAATGGAGTGTGGCCAGCACATCAGACAACAATAAGGAACTTACACTTGTTTAGTGAGGTCAGTAAGTTTTTAAGGCTATGCAGGAAAATCGTGTTTTCTTGAGACTCAGTTTACACATGTAGAATTGTAACATTATCCTGCTGTATTTAATTTAAGATGCTTGAGGGAAATATTGTGATAACCACATGGATGTTCTCAGTACCACTTCCTCTATATTTCCATATGCTTAAAAAAGTTTTACAGAAAACACCTTCATTTTCCTATATGTTTGAAAAGCTATAAAATTTGTAATGGTTTTAAGAAATTTTGCCAAAAAAAAAAAGATTTTAGATTTTTTATGTTGTTGTTGTATGGAACCCAATGTCTCTTTAATTGAAACTTTTACTGAGATAATTGTAGATTCATTCACAGTTGTAAGAAAGCATACAGTGTCTCTGGAAACGCTTCACCCGTTTACCCCGTGGCGGCATTTTTCACTTTAGTTTCATCTAAAAGCAGTAAAGCTTTGCTTTTCACATTTGATTTGATAATCAATACTCCTATTCATTTAATAGCCTTCTTACTGATTTTTCCTGCTGATCTTAAATGCTGCTTTGTTGTTTCTTTCTCCCTCTCTTCTTTACTCTTCCCTCTTCCTCCTTATCCTCCTTCTACTCTCTCTTCTTGGCCTCTCTCTCTCTCTCTCTCTCTCTCTCTCTCTCTCTCTCTCTCTCTCTCTCCTGGCTCCCTCTTTCACATCTTCCTCTCTCTTTCCCCCTCTTTTTCCCTCTTCCTCTACCATCTTCTCCCTTTTCTACATCTCTCCTTCCCTCCTTTCACTGTGTGTGTGTGTCTGTTTATGTATGCATGTATGTATGTATGTATGTGCATATAATGTTCTGACTTGTGGTCCGTGACATAGGTAGACAGATCTCCACCATTGTTCTGCTTCAACTTTATTCCCTTCCTCTACCCAGGCTTCTTCTATATAATTTCTAGAGAATTAATTGAATAAGCATTTTGGGATCACTGGATGAATCATTATCTGGACAGAGATTATATTAGATTGAGTCCCCCTGTAGATAGATGACATCCTGAATCAAGAAAGCCTATTCTAGGAAATGTGTAGGCAGATGAGATAGTACTCACCCAGGACAAGAAGTCTGTCTGTCTACAGAGAATCTGCTGGGACTGGGACTGGCCTTTTTTCCTACACCTATGTGTAATTACTGGGACTTCCAGTTGCCTGATGCAGTATCAGGAAGGAGGTTCTTCCCATGTTGACCAGTGTACCACATGGCAACCCATAGATAGCTAAAACCTTTCATGCCAGTTGATGCCAGTGAGCATGCTACACAAGGAAACTGAAGATTAACAACCACAGTACCAAGATGACAGCAAACATCTCCTAGTTCTCAGAGCACAGTATAAACCAAGTATAAACAGCATACACCAGTCATCCCATCACTCTGGAAGTAGAAGCAGAAAGAACAAGTGTTTGAGGTCATCCTGGCTGCATATCAGCCTGGTGTATGTGAGGACCCATCTCAAAGGGGCAGGGAGACAGAGAGAGAAGAATGGAGAGAAAGAGAGAGAAGTGGATCAGACATTACCAAGTGTAAAAAAAAAAATGATAGAATCTAGTATTCTGCTTTAAGATGTGTGTTCCACTCACCTATTGAATCACCATGTTGTCAATACTACAAATGCTGACTAATCAGAACTATGCCTCTCCCTCCACTAGACAGAGAACTCTCAGGATACTAAGAGGTGATGGGCATGTGAGGTTCTCTTCCAGAACTCAGATTCACTTCCCCAAATCTGTTCATGAGCTATTTATTCATTCTCTCAACATTCATCCTTGATTTTGTCAAATACAATTAATGACAGCTATAACTGATACCCATGAGAGATGGGTCCAGAACACATCCTCTGCAAGATTGAAACCCATGCATGCTCAAGTTCCTTATGAGAGATGATGCAGAATTTGCATATAATAAGCAGATATGCTGCTGTATACTGTAAATAATTGTTATATTGTTTAAAATACCTAACACATTGTAAATGTGATACAAAGTGTCATGATGCTGAATTGTTTAGAGAGTAATGATGAGAAAAATATCTGTCTGTTTTCTGTGGCTATAATGAAACAGCCTAGGCTAAGCTCTTTGTAAAAAAAAAAAAAGCCTGCTTCACTCACAGCTCTTGGGTCTCATGAGGCCCTTTTGGCCATATCAAAGGATGGCAGATGGCATTGTGGTGTGGGTAAATACAACAGGGAGTAATCACATGACAAAACAGGAAGCCAGCGAGCAAGAGGGGCTAGTCTTGTTCACCACAAAATCCTCACAAGAACTTACATAGCATCCCACAAGAATTACTGTGGCTGGAAAACAAGGACCAGGTGCTGACACGTCAAGATCCACATATGGTGGAAGCCACTTTGCAGAGGAAGACTGGAAGCCTTTTGTCCTCTGGGCTTCATTCAAAGCATGGGAGAGAAAAGAAAAGCCCAGAGAAGAAAAGCTAGAGAGGCGGGACTATGTAAAGTCCTAGAAGGGACACTGTGGGGTCTGGGCTTTGAGGGTTCTGTCTTCAGCTCATTAGCATGATCCCTTCCCTGGGACTGCCTTTCCTGTCTTAATACACTGCAGGTGTTTCTATTTATAACTAAACATCCCTGGTGCAGTTCTTCACCCTGGGACACTATGACATGAGAGCCTGTGATCCTGCAACTTGAACACAGAGCCACGACTCAGCACTAACCACACTTTCTCTCTTTTTTTAATCTCTTTTTAGATACCAACCTAAACAGCCCAAAGCCTAAACATGCCTAAGCTGGCATTCTGGCATTCTCACTGTTTGTCTGATCTCTGTGACTAACGTAAAAGGCATGGCTTTCTCTCTTGTCTCCCTCCTGGTAACTGCCAGTGTTTTCAGCTTGTCTGTGCTCTTGTGCTTCTTTCAAACTTTAATAAAATTGTGTTTTTAGCTTCTTCCCCAGTCCATTTTTAAATTATATTATTAGCAGGACTAAGAACCCCAAAACTCCAATTAGGCTTCACCTCTTAAGTATCCTACCACATCAATACTACCACAGTGAAGGCAGAGCCTCCAACAGCTGAACCATGGAAAGATAAAAGACACCCAAACCATACTGCACACATTCCACACAGATATAACTTTAAGTGTGTGTGTGTGTGTGTGTGTGTGTGGTGTGTGTGTGTGTGTGTGTGTGTGTTTTCAATCCATGTTTAATTGACTCCACTGATAATGAATCCAGATATGGAGCCCAATTTTCAATCTATTCAGTGATTTACTAAGTTTGCTTGTCCCCTCCAGACTTTTCTTCTTCACAACAAAGTCCTCACAAGAACTAACTTGGCATTCCAAAAGCTGCCATGGCTGGAGAACTGTGGTTCCTGCATGAATGCTTCTAGCACTCCTGAGGTCATTTTTTCAGACAGTTATAGAAACCTTGAGGCATCCAATGTATGCACATTCCCCCTGGACTTGTTCCTGCTTGCCCTGGATCTCAGCTCTTATGCAATAAGCAAGCCTCATCTTTGCAGCTTCTTTGCTGAAATTTTTCACATTTTTGTGCTTTTTTATGTTAATTTCACTGTTCAGAGTGCCCCCCCCCAGTGCAGTGCCGAAGTGATCTCTAGCATTTAGAAGCACAAAGAGGACAGTGATGTGCCTATCAAAGAAAATGCTGTGGCACAAAATCTTCCTTCAGGCACCAGGGGTAGAGCTTTTGGCAGCAAGTTCAATGTGCACCAATCAGCAATGTGAATTAATGAGCTGTCTTTAAGCAGAAACACACTAGCCCAAGATTGTGAATTGATGGTGTGGAGGAAATGCTGTGGCTCATTCTAACATGTATCTCCCCTCGGTACAGTGTGCCTGAACTCAGTGACTTTACATAGCATTACTACTGCAAATAATGAGAACCAAAGTAGGATGTGCTGGAGGGATAGCTCAGCTAGGCTCACAACCAAAAATACAAGAGAACCAATGTAGGTATTACATATTGTTAAAATTCTAGAAAGAAATAGACAGGACATAACCTTTGTCTCCAAGCAGGTGGCCAGTATACACACCATCATCCCAAATGCAGCCTACAGTGAGAAGTGAAACTGGACTGGAGATTGCAAGACCTAGATTTGAGCCCAAATTCACTAGAAAGAAATATTGAAGGGGGTTAGGTTACCCGAATTACTTTGCATTTTGACATCTGTAAAATCAGATGGCTGTTTAATCTTTGTCCAGGGGGAAAGTGCTTGCTTGCCGAGAATTCAATATAAACAGAGCCTTCAAGATCAGAGGGCACCATGCATAATACCCATGTGAACAGTGCAGAGGCCTGGCCACCAGGATGACATGTTGCCTCATTTTCTGTCTATGTTACTACCATTTGCAGGTTTTCTCTAGCTATACAAGTTTAACCAGCTTGAGTTCTCACCCTTGTGCTTGAGAGGAGGTCCTCCCTCCTACTCTGCTGCAGAAAATGTCTTGGCCTATGCAGTCCTAGACCTTGGTCCATCTATCCTGAATGTCAGTTGTGATGCTCCTGGCTTCCCCCACTATGCAGTCATATTCCCTTCTGTCCTAGTTAGGTTTCTCTGTTGCTGTGATAAACATCATTATCAAAAGCAACTTTGGGAGGGTTTATTTGGCTTGCCAGTCATATTCCATAGCTGAAGGAAACCAGGATGGGCAGGAACCTATAGGCAAGAGCTGATGCAGAGACCACAATGAGAGCTGCTTACTGGCTTGCTCTTCATGGCTTGCTCAGTCTTGTACCACACAGGACCACATGCCTAGCTGGTCTCACTCACACCAATCATTAATCAAGAAAATGCACCACAGGCTTGCCTACAGATCAGTCTAATGGAGGCAATTCCTCAGTTAAGTTTCCCTCTTCCCAAATAACTCGTTTGTGTCAAGTAAACAAAAACCTAGCTAGAACATCTCCCCTTGCAACAGATTTGTTTTTGTTTTTGTTTTTTTGTTTTGTTTTTTGTTTTGTTTTGTGTTTTGTTTTTGCTTTTGCTTTTGTTTAAAGGCATGCAAGCCAGGCGTGTTGGTGCACATCCATAATACTAACACTTGAGAAGCTGAGGCAGGAGGATCATGAGTTTGAAACCAGCCTAGGTTACCTAGCAAGACCAGGGGTGAGGTTGAGTCTGGAGGCGAAGCTCAGCTGTGGAGCACTTGCCTAGTAAATAAATGGCCTTATGCCTGATCCCATAAACATCACCACAACGGACATGCAGCCTTTGAGATTCTGTGCCACCAAAATATGACAGGCAGCCACACACTGTCTTTGTGCTCTCAGAGTTCAACCACATGACACATGACATATGTACTTCTCTCCAGCCTGAGTGTGATTCCGAAGTCGATTAATTTATGTTCAATTATTTATTCTACTGTAATGCCGTCTCCAATTACTGATAGATAATTGCATGAGAGGAAATGAAATCCAGCATGCGGCGCTAATGGGAGATCATTTTACGGGCAAATCCCTGGCTTGGAAACACTTGCTGAGATGGGGCACAGGTGATTTACTACAAGAAAAGCATGGAGCTGGGCCCCCCTTTAATTAGCTCTTTAACTTATTTAATGATGCATCCTGGGTGTTGAAAGCTGTTATTGTTTAAGGGCTTAATGTGCCGTAGAATTCGGGGAAAGGAGAGTGGAGAGAAGATGACAAAATCTTTGAGGAGTCAAATTCTAGTCAAAGTTTGCTCAGCATCCCCAAAGTACAGATGGGCATTAGCTTTCCTCCCCACTCTGGGAGCCAGGACTTTAGGGAAGAACTCTGGGTAACATCATGTGCCAAAAGGCTCTTAAAAACTTACTCTATAACCCAGATACCACTACGCATAACTCTGCTCTCTACACTCACAGCCCATGGTGAGTTCAGTGTCCCAGCCTGGAGCTTTCCTGAACTGGAGTCAGGAGTCCAAATAGATAGAGAAGACAATGGTGTACTTTTTCCAAAACTGAACTGAACCTTCAATTTTTCTGGATTTCATTTCAAAGGGAAGGTGGCAGTTTAGTTCCATTATTATGTCTTAGGACCTTCTTCTTTTGGGGTCACCCCCAAAACTTTAGCAACCCATATGCACTGCCAACCTGATTCCAGTTCCTGCCTGCTTTCTGGGTGGGAGTATAGAAGCCTCCTGTCAGGATTCACTCTTCCTCTACTTCCCCTCTCGCTCTTTCCCCAAATTCAGCCTCTCCTGCTGTCTCCTGTCATGCTGGTTAGACCTCTCTGTGGACCTCTTCTACATGAGTTAAGCCCCAGAGGGCATAAGTCAGAGAAATTAAGGGTGAGAATATGGGAAAGAAGGCCAAAGTGTCTGAATCCTACTTCCTGCTCTTTACAGGGGTTAATGGGGACCTGGATTCAGAGACATACTGAGCCTAGGGAGTCAAACAGTTTTCATTTTCCCAGGATCTGTTTTCCAATGGACAGAGGCAGAGGCTGGTGTGATGTTTCTGGGCATAGCATCTTCCCTAACGGGGATCTGAAATTCTTCAGAGCAAGGTAAAATGAATGAGATCCTTTGTCCTTGGGCAGGTGTGTAACTGTCTATTCCCTGCCTTGATGCTTTTATCTGTCAAATGGATATAATAGCAAGACTCTTGGAAGGGTTAAAAGATATAGTCAAGGTGAACCATTTAGCAGAGCTCTTGATATAGGGGCATAGTGGGTGTTAGTTAGCCATGAGCTATTATCTCATCATTATCACCACTACCACACCCATGACTACAGCCCTTGATTGTGCTGTAATACTTGAGTCAATCCTAAAAACAGTGACACTGTTGGAGGGAAAGAGTCCTAATGAATGAAGAGCATTCATTCCTAGAAATTCACACAAAACACTTCCCTTATTCTTCATGCTGGGGAACAATGCTCTTATTAGCTTCCCACCATGTAGGAAAATACCTGGCAATGGTCAAATACTTACTGAATGAGTAGCTCCATGAATGAATGGGGTGGAAATGGAAATAATTCTTTGTGATATTGTAATCTGCTTTGAGTTTCAATATACCACTAACTAGAAAGAACTGCAGGTGAGCTAAGGGATCAAGTCCCACGACCCCTCCCAATTGTGATCTGGATGACTTTGGGTGGCACACATCTGCATTAAAGGTTCTCCTTTGTTCTCCTGCTTCCTGCCTCCAAGGACTTAGCATACCACTGTGGAACCCTGCAGTAACTATGGCTCTTTAAAAATGAGAGTGGAAGCTGTAAAGTGAAGGATTTGGAGCTTCCAATAGAACACAGGAAGCCCACCTGAGTGTGAGTTTCAGATAAACAACAGAAATCTTTTAGTATGTCTCAAAGTGTTGCATTAGCATCTGTTTTATTGTTGATATTTTTATTTGTTTGAGTTTGTTGCTGAATCTAAAAGCCCTACAAAGAAATGCCTGATTCCCTGGTTGGCATATGAAATGTAAGCAATTAAGAAATTCCTGTTTGGCTAAGTCTGATCAGAGCTCCTCTGCACTAGAAGAGACAGAGCAGACCCACATTGTATGCCAGCCTCAGGCTCTGCCTGAGAAGAAATGGAAGCTGGCTCCATAACCAGCATGTCCTTCTCCTTACACTATGTCTTTACCCCTTCCCATTCCACTGTCTTAGAATGGAGGACATTAGGATGGTTCGGAGAATGGAAGGAGTGGAGACAGTAAAGGGTTTCCGGTAGCCAACTTGGGTCGGGACTTTACCTGATCCACCTGATAGGCTCCAGATGTTAATAACCCCAAGGACCTGGCTGGGCATTACACTTAACATTAAATTTGCTACCCCAAAATGTCTTGGTATCTGGAAAATAACGGCACAATAGTAATCTTATAAAGTCTGTGGCAAATCCTTAGCTTTTATTGCACTATCTAGTTCTTAGAACTGCCAAATGAAGTAGAAGTTTGGGGCAAAGAGTTAAAATCTAAACCCTAATTTATAGAACATCATTTCTCATCAGGTAGACTCTACTACTAGACAGTCCCCAGTAAAACCACATCTGGCTATTTCCTCCAAAGAGCTAAAAGCTTGGGTGCTGGCCATACATAAATGCTTATGGAAATTATAATCGTAATTCCATGTCCTTCATTGAGTAAAACCTTGGATGAACTACAATGCATCCATGAAATGGAACACTACTAAGCACGAAAGAGCTAACTGATATTACATAGTTAAATGAATTCAAAGGCAATATCTTGAATGAAATCACCCTCAAATTATTACATACTGTATGATTTCACTAATCTGACATCATTATTTTATTTTATGTGTGTTTCTCTATTTGTGTGCTCATAGGTGTGGGTATCTGTAGAAGCCTGAAGAGGCTGCAAAATCTCCTGAGCTGGAAATTCATATAGTGTGAACCACCCAATAGGTGCTGAGAACAAAACCCAGGTACTCTGGAAGAGCAGCAAATACTCTTGTCGGCTGAGACACCACCCCAGATCACTAAAGTAACATTTTTAAGAGACAAAATTGAGATAACAGATAACAAATGAGTGATTGCCTTGAATAAGGATGGGCTGTAGTGTGACAGAGGACAGCATGAAGGAGTCTGCTGAGGAGAGGTGCCGTCTATCGATCCTGTGTGCAGTGGCAGCTCCATGAGCCTCTGCCTGAATGGTCATAGAATTGTACATAAACCTCAAGTTTACTCCTTACCATCACAAAGATTAGCTGAAAAAATAGAGGAGTGAAAATAAAGGAGTGGCAGATCTACGAGATGGGGATCCAAACCTCAGCATTTCAATCTTAGGAGACAACTTCTTCAAGGCAGCAACAATTTAGCTGAGAAAGTGGTTCAAATAACAGATGTTGAGTATCTGTATCAATATCCCTTTCATCCTAAATATGCAAAAGTATTAATATATATTGTATGTGTATACATGTCTTGAATTAATAGAATGTCAGACACACATATAGACATAGTTTATCTTGATTATGCATATGTCAAATATTATATGTGGTGGACACATAAGCATCTATATTAAATATTATATGCCAAATGCCATATTATATATGCACACAATATATATTTATTGAACATTTTATATGTACACATACACACATCTTTTTATATATTGAACATAGATATACATCGATATGTACATGAATATTTTTTTTCATCTCCTGAGAGTTTGGTAGAGTGCCTAGAGAGTTCTTGAGGAATATCTTTAATTTCTGGCTTCTGGGTCCTGGTTGCTTAATTATTCAGTGTTCTTACAAGATGATCACTTGGCTGCCATCCCTCTGTCCTTCTGCTGGGAGACTGTCAAGTCATCACAATGATCTTCACAAGGCCCATTCCTAAGCCCCAGACTTTCCTGTGGATCCTCAGACTCAACAGTCCCATGTCAGTATCTGCATCCACCTCATCCTAAGATGACTAAACATCCCTGTTCAGTCCTGGTCAGCCCCTGTTCCATACTCAAAACCTAAAACAAAACCTCCAAATAGGAACAATGTCTTCCCATCCGGTAAGTGGTACCACCATTACCCCTCTCACTCACTCAGTCCTTCAACCCCAATGCACCTGCTCCATCACTCCTCTATGTCCTCTCTGCCTCCCCCTCATATGATCCACATCTCACCTGGAAGACTTGGAGAGCCCTGCCTTTGACATTCCAGCTTCCATACTTTCCCAGCTGCAAGCCATTCTCAGTATAACCTATTTTTTTAATGGCATGACACTGAAAAGTCTGCATTCCCTTCTTTCATACATAATTTGACCTCTTCCTGCCTTTTTATGTCATCTCTTAAACAGTGAGCATATGCACATGTTTTATCTACTTTTGATTATTTGTGTGTGTCTTCTAGATCAAACTAACCCCTCTTCCTAAAAGCCCTGTTCTTATTGTTCCCAGGAACTGAATTACTCCCCCACTGGACAATGGCTGTTTTCCCCTGCTAACAAAAGCCTTGTCTCTGTTAAGACTTATGAACTCAGTGCTGGGTAGCTTCTTTTGTCAACTTGTTACAAGCTAAGATCCTCTAAGAAGGAACCCCAATTGAGGAAATGTCTCCAACATATTGGCATATAGATATGTGTCTGTGGGGGCACTTTCTTGATTAATGATTGATGGGAGCAGCCCACTATGAATCATACCACTCCTGGGACGGTGGGCCTGAGTTGTATAAGAAAGCAGGGTGAGCAAAGCAAAGGAAGCAAGCCACTAAGCATCATTCCTCCAGAGCCACTGCACCTGTCTCCAGGTTCCTGCCCTGCTTAAGTTCCTGCCCGACTTCCCTCAATGATAACCAGAGAGTTACCATTTCCTCCCCTGAGTTGATTTTGATAACAGCAGCATAACGCTAAGACCCCCTTTCAGATCAAAGTCTATCTTCTATATTATCATCCAAGAACCTACTTTTTTTTCTTACAAGAACAAATAGCCTTTTTTTAATAATCTCTATATACACATTATCTTTGCCTGATTTTCTTTCTCTGCTAGAGCTGTTATGCCAAGGACAAAGGTAGCCACACACCCTGACAGTGTGAAGCAAATGTTCTCTAAACAAATGAATGTGTATGAAGAAAACCAACTGGAATGTCCTGGCAGAAACTTTCAGAGACTTCAGAGGCTTCCTGGCATATTCCAGGGGACACACTCACAGTGGAAAGAAAATTGCAAATATACAAAAGATTTCAGTGAACCCTAGAGCCCAGTGGGGAAAGAATGTCCTTTCCTGTGCATGGTGAAACTTCAACCCTGAGAAGCTGGAGCTTGTTCTTCTTCCATCCCTTCTCTGGGGGTAAAGAGCATGGCAGGTACTAAGAGAATGAATTCTCATATTTACTCGGCCACATCCCCTGCAACAAACCATGTGCCTCATCAAAGCTACAGCTGTCTGTGAGGCACAGGAAATCCTCCCCAATCAGCAATTTACATGGGTGAACTTAAGATATTGAACCACGGTGATTTATGGTGACAATTAAGAACATATTACCAAAGTCTATTTCACCATTAGCACCCCGGGGACAGGACTACTTTTAAATCTTCCAGCTGCTCCTTCCCTAGAGCCTTCGGTCTTGGCTATGGATTTAGAGATTATAAATTTCCAAAGAATGAGAAGTATAAGAGGAGTCTTGAACAGCAAATAATGAGTTTAGCCAGCATCTTGACTTCTGGGCAAGATTTACAATGTCTGTCTGCCTGAGGCAGGGGAATCCATTCTGAAGCTTATTGCCTCTATCACTTACAGTTTTAGCTCTGGATGTGAGAGTCTGTCCCTCTGCTAGGATTCTTTATGGAAACCCCATGTACACTGCTTCAACAGTTCTGTACATCCAAAAAAAGTGGTGACCAGAAAGAAATGGCTGTCTGTGAAGGTTCACCTTTACTGTCAGCTTAACTAGGTTTAGAATCACTATGGAAACAGATCTCTGCCTGTGTGTGTGTGTGTGTGTGTGTGTGTGTGTGTGTGTGTATGTGTATGAGAGAGAGAGAGAGAGAGAGAGAGAGAGAGAGAGAGAGAGAGAGAGAGAGTTTCTAGATGAGGTTAACTGAGGTTGTAAGACCCACCCTCAATGTGGATTGTACCATTCCGTGATCTTGGGTTCTCCAGATACCATGAAAAAGAGAGAGCTAGCAGAGTACCAGCATTTCTTTCTCTGCTTCATAACTCCAGATGTTATGAGATCAGCTGCCTCAAATTTGTGTTATCATGACTTCCCCACCATGATGATACTCGGACTGTGAACCAAACCCTTCCTTCCTTAACTTGCTTCTCTGGTTATTTCATTGCAGTAACAGGATGAGTAACAAGTACATTATCATTTCCAAAGACCAAAACCGGCACCTACAGCTTGCATGTGTCACTCAACAAGGAGACTCTTAGGTGCCTCTGATTAGAAAGCTTAATGGCTATACTCCCAAGAGCTCTGGGACTGGTTGGCTCCTGACTTGGGTTCTAATTTCTAATGGAGTTGAATCTTCGGTCAAAACAACAGAGCATGAGCAAAAGATAATCACTGTCTACCTAAGGAAGAGATGACAAGATTCAAGACAACCATCTCTCCGTCAGATCTTCCCAAACTATAGTTCAGAACCCACATGCAACAGAAGCACCTGGGTTCCTTCATATAGAAAAAGATATGCTACCCCATGTTGTGTAAATTTCCTCAAGATAGAAACAGTCTATCCTGCAGGGCAGCACCTTAAGCCAGAATGTAAACCACTCTACAGAGCTTCAAGACTTTCCTACAACTGTGCTTTGGTGATGCAGCTATCTCTGGGTCATTTCTGCTCCTGTAAGTAACTGCTCACCCATACTTCTGCAAGTAACCCCAGAAAAACTCATGGGTTCACCTAGTTGGAATTGGGTGGTATCTGTAGTTTGGTCTATTGTGGGCTCCCTATCTGGGATGAGTAGATATGTGAATGGCATCTCCCCAGGGAAAGTCTTGTCACACAACACTTCAGACCTATAGAATGAAGATTTCTAGGGTAAAGATTTGGGAATTTGTCTTTTTATTTTATTTTGAGGAGGTTGGAGGAACAGAGTCTCAGTTTTCCCAGTCTGACCTCCAATTCATTAAGTACCGAAGAATGACCTTGAACTTCTGATCCTCCTGCCTCTACCTCCCAAGTGCAGGAGTTAGACATTCCTCACCATGCCCACTTTTGGGGCTTGAATCCTAGACTTTGTACATCCTAGACAAAAGCTCCACCAGATGAGCCATATCCCAGGCCAGGAATCTGCATTCTTAACATGTTCTACAGATGACCCTAGTGTATGCCAAACTCTGGGGAAGTGTGGCCTAGTTATGTTGATGTGAATGAGTCCTTGACTAAGAGGTCAGGTACCACCATGAACTACATCTTTTTGCCTTTGGCTGTTTTCCTCTAATAAGATAACCATCGGGGCTCCATGGAGAGAGAGAGAGAAATGAAATTCCTGACACACATTCATTGTGTGAAATATTTTGCTTTTGTTGGACCACCCACTAGCATGACAATATTGCTCTAAAATCCTGGTGTAGTTTTGAGATGAGATGTGTGGCCACAATGTACTTAAATCCAACTAGTTGATAAAAGTTCTAAAAACTAAAATAACTTGGAAAAGTAACTAATGAATATCCATGAATCTCAGGTGCCACGTGGCTGGTGAGGGGAAATATTTTTACTATCCCTATAGTCAATATATCCTTCTCCCCTCCCCCATGCTGCCTAAATAGAGAGCCACATAAGGCTTGGCTCCCTCACAGAATATATTAGCTATTGGACCTAGCACCAGAGAAAAGCCCAGATTTCTAATACTGGCTGCTTATGAGACCTTTCTGTAAAGGATTCAGGCATAATGCCAGCCTGCCCCCGTCACCTGGCAGAATGCACTCAGGCAGTACACTGGTCAGCTCAGGGTTCTATGGTTGCATAGTCTGCACACAGGTACAAAAAAACCCTTTAAAAGAAAGACCCCTGCCCACGTTCTCTCTTTTTTTCCTGCCCTGTTTCCTGCTCCTCTATTTCCCAATGTTCTCCTGTACCCCTCTTCTCTTCTGTCCTCTCTCTCCTCTCTCTCTCTCTCTCTCTCTCTCTCTCTCTCTCTCTCTCTCTCTCTCTCTCTCTCTGTGTGTGTGTGTGTGTGTGTGTGTGTGTGTGTGTGTGTGTGTGTCTTTACCTCTTTTCTCTTTCCTTTCCCCTCCTTCCCCTTTCTAATAAAACTTCTCACTTAAACTCTGTCTGCCTGGCATGTTTGTTCCTCTGCCTCAGGACAAACCTTGTACTTTATCATAACACTTCCAACTATAGTGTTTTATCAAAGGTTGAGTGAACCTGCAAATGTTATGTGCATTTTGTTCAAACACACACACACATACACACACACACACACACACACACACACACACACACACACACTCTACACACCAACATTCTCTAACAGGATATGTTTTCATGGCATGAATTGGATGTAATGTAGCACAGTGATAAGAGAATTGTGATAACCAGCATTTACTGGGGATTTGCTACATGCTAAAGGATTTTGCATTGTGATTCTTAACACAGTGCTATGATTTAGGTGATTTCTTTTATCTCCATTTTGTAGACAAGTAAGCAAAACCTAAAAAACAAACAAACAAACAAAAACACTTGCCAAGAGCACACAGTAGAGAAGGGGGAGAGAAGAGGGAGGTAGATGAGATTGAACCCCAAGTGGCCTGAACTGTCAGAATTGTGGGAGCCAGTCTAGCCCAACCTCTTGTGCAAAGGATTTGATTGTGTATATATGTATGTTCATTTGTATATGTATATATGTATGTATGTATGCACATGTGTATATTCCTTTTATTGATTTTAAATTGTTTCTCTTGTTCAACAATTTTGTTTCTTTAATGAATTTTCAGCATGTTCACCTTGCATTCTCCTCTCTCATCTCCCTCCTTCTCTCTCTGGAACACTTCTTGCCAACAGGTCCCTTCTTCTACCTTTATGTCTTCTTTTTGTATGGCTCATAGAGTTTAGAGTTTCTTGCCTGAGCATGTGTGGGGTGGTGATAGAGCAAAGGTAACTCATCAGTAACTACATCACTGAGGAAAACCACCTACCTCCATTAAAACTGTCAGTCTGAGGCGTCGCCACCCCTCCTCCATCCATGATGAACTACTGAAGCACCCAATCTGGGGCAGATTTTGCATAGGTAACCACAGCATGTAGAGTGCAATGGTTGGTGTCGTGGCCTGAAGACATTTTGTGTCCTCTGATTCTTACACTCTTCCCTCTCTACCTTCTACAATGTTCCCTGAACCTTGGAGGGGATTGTTTAGCTGTCTTCACTTGCTTCTTTGCTGCAATTTATGAAGTTGCCATATACCTAGCAGCACAAAACTCTAATGATCTCCCAGCTGTGGGTGGAGTCTGAATGTGACTTAACTGCTCAGAGTCTTAACCAAGGCCCTGCTCAGGGCACCAGGAATGGGCAGCCACATTATCATGGGATGCTGACTACAGAAAAGGAGCTTCCCAAGGGCATCTAGGTTATTGACAGACTTCATGTATTGACTGTGGAACTCCTGATGACTTGCTTCTTCAAGAATGACCCTTCTTTGAGTCTCATGCATCCAAATATAAATATTTCCCCGGGTGATGACTCTGTTAGGATGGACTAGAACTCTTAGGAAGTAGGACACAGTGAAGGGAATTAGATTACTGAACATGTCTCTCTCCTTTTCTCTGCTTCCTAGACACAATAAAATGGACAGCTCTCCCCACCATGTTTTCACACAATGATGGTCTGCCTCAAGACAGGAGGCATTCCAAAGCAATGGAATTAACCATCCATGAATTAAAACCTCTGAAACCAGGAGCCAAAATAGACCTTGTATCCAGGTGTTCATGTATGTGTGTCCAAAGTGAACAAGTGTGTGTGTGTGTGTGTGTGTGTGTGTGTGCGCGCGTGCGTGCGTGAAGCCAAAAAACTAACACCAGATGTTTTCCTCAATTGCCCCTCAACCTTTTTTTTCTTTTTTTTTTTTTTTTTTTTTTTGAGGCAGGCTCTCACTTAACTGAGAGCTTACCAATTCAGCTAGACTATTTGGCCAGCAGTCCCCAGAAATAATCTTGTCTCTGGAATGACAGATGTGTACTACCATGCCCACCTTTTTATGTGGATGCTGGAGATGTGAACTCAAGTCCTTGTGTTTGCAGCATAAGTTCTTTAGTAACTGAGTCATCTCCCCCAGGCCTTTTGAAGTTGTTTGTCTTAAGAATGCTTACACAGCACCAAAAAACTAATGCATGTGTAATAAGACGGTGGGAAGTGACAGCACACACCTTTGGCATTTAGCAAAAATTGATTGGGACCATGATCCATCTATGTCCTACATCTCCCATGTTCTATGGCCATCACAGGTCACATGTCCTGTGACACCAAAAAGGAAGTTATCATTGAAGACACCATGGCAGCAAGCAGAGACCCAGAGGCTCATTTCAGAGTCCGGTGAGCTACAGAACACTTCATCTGCAGCATGGGGCTGAATGAAAGCTTTAGGTCACTGCCTGGATATAGACAAAGCAGGAAGTGTCTTCCTTCCTAGTGTTATTAAGAAGGCTCCAGACACAGCCCACCCAGGTCAGAGCATCATTTCATCTTGTCCAGGTGATCTGGGATATTGTTTCAAAGACAGGAATTTCTCTTTTGTATCTCCAGGGATCTCCATGCATCAAGTTCCTTGAATCCTCTGACATCTTAGACTGCCCCAGTGGAGTTTAATGTCTGTCATCCATGCCCATATGGGAATATTTTCATCAGAGGTACTGGAGTCCCCAATCCCACAAGCTGCGAACATTTGACTTGCTTCCATTCAACATAGTCACACCCACAGCCCTGTATTGCATGACCACCCCATGATGAGAGAAGGCTTCCTTCTAGAGATGTGTACTGGTGACAACCTCAACATTTTCTCTCCACATGCTTCCACTATTCAGCTTCACCATTCCTTTTTTCCCCACTTAACACTGTGTCCATTTTCTAAGAGCAATGGTCTCCAGCTCTGGTGTTAAGAAAATGGCCTCCCTGACCCCTTGTTTCCCCCATGGGAATGCTGAGCTGGGCTTCCCTCTCTTTTTCTCTCTTTTGACTTTTCTGAGGCTTTGTGGGTCATTTAGTTTCTATTTGCCCTTTGTCTCCTACAATCAGTTCTGAAGCAAACAAAAAAAACACCCACCAACAAAGTTCATTTAATGATGTTCATTCATATGTGTGCAGGTGTGAGGCCATCCACTGTGACATCGGCAAATCACCAGGGAACCCCCTCCCCACCAACCCACACACACAAATAAGAACTATGATTGATTTAGTTCATACAATAAAGTGTTGGGCCTGTAATAATGACATACAAATGCTTACTAATATTATCATAATTTACCTATAACTTGACAGCATGGAGTATAGATCATAGACTCCAAAACACATCTATATAAAACCTTTGTGAAATCTGATCCTGACATTCTGTGATTTTTTAATAGTTGACCACAATGAATAAAAGCACAAAGAAAGATTTAAAAAAAATACTATGGAACTTTATTTGACTGCCACTTATCTATCTATCTACCTATCTATCTATATCTCTGTCTCTCTCTCTTTCTCTAGTTTGATTCCATATAAAGTGGTTTATCAGGTAAAGCTTCTGTACCCAGGTCCCACACAGTGGAAGGAGAGAACCTGATCCATCCAAAAGTTGTCTTCTGACCAACACCCAACACACACACACACACACACACACACATTTACCTACATACATACATACAAATATACATACACACAATGTAATTTTAAAAAGATCAAATGTTATTAATGATGATGATATTAATAACTAGTTCTTTCTACATTACAGAATCTATTTTGAAATCTTTGTAAACGTTAATCCTCATTTCAGAGATCAGGAAACTAGAACACAAACTAAATAATTTGTCTAAACTAACATAGCTCATGACAGACCCTGAGCCTCATATTGAAGCTATCAAATCCAGAGTCTATCCCTTTAGCCAGCACACTATTTGGCCTCTCCACGCACATGATAGAGAGATATATTTGTGGAAACAGCAGGTCACATGCAGAATTACATCCAAATGCCAGCATGGTATGAAAATAAGAAAAAGGGGAAAGTTTTGCTCAGCATCCCTGTGGAATGTGAGCAAGGCTCAGCAAAGAGGGCTCTGCCTGCAACATTTGAAACTACTCAATGTTGCTTTTAGGTAGTTAACCACTTAGTATCAGAGTGTGGGAGACATTGAACACAAATCCAAGTGTTGAAGGAATGGAGGCTCCTGTTCAACTTTAATATTCCTTAATGTAATGGCAATTTATTCCTGAAAGCAAGTTCATCTTCAAAAGCAGGTTCCTGCCTGCTCACTGAAACATGGTGATGGCCCACATAGAATGGAAAGTATTATTTAATTGATTTTAATTTTGTTGTGTTGTGTTTCCAAAAACTATAAAGTTAAGATCTGAAGTCACCAAACAGTGCTGATCTTAACCACTGTGCACTCACCATGGGCGTGTCCTTTTTCAGATAATTAAAACTTTACATCTTTTAATTTGTTGTATTTGATGGAAAAATCCAGTTCAATGATTCAGCAAGTATTTACTTATCAACCTCCTCTGGAGGCTGAGGCAGGAGAATCACTACTTCAACCCCTGCAGACTTCTGTGCCAAGCCCAAGACTGAGTGTGTGTTTCCCAAACAGAGCCAGCATGGACATTTCCCATGCTCTCTTTACACTCAGTCTGGAGCCAAATGAGATTACAGACACCCACTCATTCCTTAACTCACAAGAGCAGCAATTCCATATGAGTCAGCCCAATCAGAGAGAAATCCATCAGATGACAATATACACACTGAATTGCAGATCAAATCTGAAATAACAGCCATACTGGAAAAATGTGGGGTTCTTAGCAAAAGTGGAACAGGGAGCATGGCCTACATGTTGGGGCTGTGGCTAGGCAGAGCCAGCCTAAGTTAGCTGGAGTGGGTTAGGAAGAGAGCAAGCATTGGTGAAGTCCTTGCCCTGCCTCTTCCCCGGGAGCCACCAACATGAGACTGCTATTCTACTCTATTCCTGCATGTAATAGTTCTTTATTATGGTAAAATATGCATGACCTAAACTGACCCTAAACACTGAGTACAATCTTAATCTCATGCATCCAAATGCAGTGTATTTCTTCACCATCCCAAACTGAAGTTCTATGCCCATTAAATAATCCTTCCCCAAGTTCCTGATGACCACCATTCTCCTTCTAGCTCTGTAACTTTGACTGCCTTAGACCCGTGGCATGAGCAGAACTGTGCAGTATATGTTACTCTGATTAGCTTTTTCCACTCAGCACAATGTCCTCAGGCCTTTTATATGTTGTATAATGTAATGTTTCTGAATCTCCTTTTTCAAAGCTAAATTGGTTTCTATAGTGCATATACCACATTTTGCTTATCTATCATTCATCAATGGGCATCTGAGTTGCTTCTACCTTTATGCTACCATGCAAATATTTCTGTAGATATATATACATCCAGTCAATGTTCTACTGTCAATTCTTCTGGCAATCCAAGAAATAGGATTCCTGGTCCACATTGTAATTCTACTTCTAAATTTTTAAAAGGAATCCTCCATACTGTTTTCCATGGAGACACATTGTGTATCCCACAGCCATGCACAGAGTTCTAACTTCTGAATACCCTCACTGTCATTTTGTTTTTGAATTTTAGATATTTTGATAGAAGCCACCCTAATAGTGCCAGTGCCAGGTAGCATCTAATTATATCTTTAATTTCCTTAAAGATAGTAATATAGAATATTTTTTGTGTGTTACAAACTTTAAAATTCTTCAGAAAAACATACAGGCATGTCCTTTGCTCATATTTTTTTTAAATTCTACTTTTAAGACAAGTCTTGTATAGCCCAGGCTGGCCTCAAATTCACTGTAGAACAGAGAGTGATCTTGAAATCCCTCTTATCCATAGAAACAGAACAACGTTCCCAACACTAGCTTTTCTGATTTAACCACAGTGTGCTTTGGTTCTCTACCTGTGCCACCCTATGGCTTCTTCTTAATTTGCAAGGCATTGACTCACTCATCCCCCAGGGAATCTGGGTTTGAGTGGAGGAAGTGACATCAGGACCATATGAGTGCTGCACAGGAGCCAATTAATTGAAGGAAAAGAAGGCAGGTAATTTAGTCCAGGCAAAGGAGAACATGCCAGTGCCTGTGGCCAAAGTACAATGAGAGGGAAACAATGGAAAAGCAAAGCTTCTTCAAGGGGTTGATATAAAGAGAAGGGAAGGAAGAAAGCAAAGAGATGAGATTCCAGCCTGAAGCACAGCCAGGGCTCTCCCTCAGTGGTGGGTGTCTTCCTTGGGTAGAATGAGTTAAGCCAGTGTCCCCAGATCCTTAAAGGCTTTTGCTCTCTGTTCTCCTCATTCCTGAGCATGCATAATAGGCTCCTCAGATTTCCCTTAGAAGTTGAAGATTCCCATTCAACAATACAGATAAGCGTGACATTGCTGTCACCAAAGCCTGGAGTCAGAAATGCTTAAATTGGCTCAGAAAAGTTTCCCGTGTCAAAAGTGAAGAGACAGAATCAGGCAAAAGAGGCACATATTAAACTAATTAAATAACTGATTAATCACACACGGAGTGGGAAGGCACCAAAACCACAGTGTGGATGAATCTTGAAAATGCCATGCCAAGTAACAGATACCAGTCACAACACTCACTTATGATGACCTGCTCCTGTGAAGTGTCTAGAGCAGGCAAATCAATCAGAAGAGGGCAGGTAAATCCATGGTTTCTAGGAGCTGGAAGTTGCAGGCAGATGAAGAAAACAAAGAGGACAGATGGGTTCGGGGTTCCTTTTAGAGGAGGAAAGCTAAAATTGGTTTGTAGTGCTGACTGAATAGTCTATTACTGAGCAAAAACTGATTTTAGCTTTTAAATGGGTAAACTGAATGTATGACACTTTTCATAAGCAAACACACACACACACACACACACACACACACACACATATTTTAAGTTTGGAGGGTGTTTTGTTTTGAGACAGTCTCACTACGTAGCCCTCACTGACATGAAATTTAGTATGTAAACCTGACAGACTGGCCTCTAATTCACAGAGATCTGCCTGCCTCTGCCCTCTGAATTTTGGGACTAAAGGTGTGCACCACTACATGAAGACCAGCATTTAAAATGTACTACTTTAAGAAATCTAGCATGAGGTTGGAGAGATGTCTTGGTGGTTAGGAGCACTTGCACTTGCGGCACATGTAGAGTTTGGTTCCCCGCAGTCATATTGAATAACTCCAGCTCCAGGGATCTAACACCCTCTTCTATCCTTTACCTCTCTCTCTCTCTCTCTCTCTCTCTCTCTCTCTCTCTCTCTCTCTCTCTCTCTCTCTCTCTCTCTCTCTCACTCTCTCGCTCTCTCACTCTGTATGTGTGTCTTGCACACACAGAGGGGAGGAGGTAGGAGACACAAAACCACATAAATTTTAAAAGTCAAAAGTAAATCTTTAAAGAGCCCTTGTTTGTAAGAACTATAAAGTTCCATTAAGTGTCCTTCCAAGGCCATTCTGCCTCTCTCTAGGTGTCCTACCCATGATTTATTGTTCCTATTTTAGAGGTTCATTGCTGATGCTGTGATGTAGATTGATTATACACATTCTAATCATGCTAAAAAGTTACAAAAAGAACTACAAAACTAAAATGTACAAAAGAAACATGCATTGTGTTCAGGAAGGATATATCACTAGACAGAGAAAGGTTGTGGCATTAAAAGAAAGTCTGTCTTCCTGAAATGTCTAAAAGAAAAAAAGTAATCTTCTCAAGATGCCTTCAAGGGTTGGAAATCCAGTGTGTTTTCTCATCATCCCTAAAAGGGGTTAGAGGAGAAGACAGTAACTGCACAGATCCTCTCTGAGAGCATCACTCCACTTCAGCATCCTGTGCTGCAGAGTTGCCTGTGTCATGCCATTTGGCTCAGTTCCCTGGGTGGAAGGGTACACCCACTACCCTATGAGCAAAGAAGCAAAGTATGAGAGGAGTAGGTGAGTTTCCAGCAGCTGCCATTCCATGCTTGGAGAGGGGTCACACTCAGATGAGTCTGGAAAATGGCTTCCTGTTTCAGCAAGCTCAAAGCTTCCTTTGTGTCATATTTATTTTAGAACAAAAAACAAGTGTGGCTGGCATGCTAAAGCCCTCACTAAACAGGGCATGTTCGCCTCAAGTTGGGTTGCTCCCCTGTCCACAAACTCCAGACCCTGGAGACAACACTACAATGGGGAGACCATCAAAACACCTGGGGAGAAGGGAGAAAGAGAAGATGCATGGAGCATAAGAAGACATATCTGACATGAAAATAGGAAGGGCCATCTCCTCTCTCAAAAAGGCATCTGTGGACTTAGGTGGTTATCTCCTGCTTCCTTTTTCACTGAGTCATTGGCTTCTCCAATACAAAGCATGCATTTCTAAATAAGACTAGTCCTTCCTTGTTTATTTTTTAAAAAATAGTTTTCTTAATATTTTAATTTGTTCTTGAACAATTTCATATAGGTATACAATATATCTGGGTCATGTTCACCACGCCCCCATCACTACTGCTTTCCATTCCTGCTGGATACCTTCCATATGTGCCCCTCCCATTTTTATGCCATTTGTTTATTATTTATGTTTGTTTGTTTTGCGAGTTAACGTACTTGTTTCTATGTGTACCACCTGCATGCAAGTAACAACATAGACCAGAAGGGGGTGCCAGCTCCCCTGATACTTAAATTACAAGCAGTTTGTGAGCCACTTGATGTGTGTGCTAGGAACCAAACCCAGATCCTCTGCAAGGGCAGTAAGTGCTCTTAACCACTAAACCATCTCTCCAGGAAATGTCACCTCACTTCCTAAAATAACTTAGTGAGTCCAATTAGTGCTGCCCGTGCATACAGAGCTGTGGGGTCACTGGAACATGAGGGATCTCACACCTCTGCAATACATCCCAAAGAAATATAACTCCCCCAGCAGCCGTCAACTGCCAATAGCTCCTCGACTAGAGGTGTGGCCTTATGAGTCTGTTCCCATCTGTGGTGGTAAGTTGACTGGCTTGATCTTGTGTGGATCTCATGCAGGTAAGCACAGCTGCTGTAAATCCATGGATGAAGTGCCATGCCATATCTAGAAAATGGAGTTTCACAGCTCTACTTCCCAAAATATTTTTAATTGCTGTATAATAATTGGAGAGTAGAATATAACATTTCACCCTGTGTATATAACATATAATCATCCAATCAGGGCAATTCACATATTCATTATCCCAAATATTTATCATTCCTAGTGTTGGGAACATTCAAACACTTTTCTTCTGTCTTTAAATATAAATGAAGGTGGTTAACTACAGTCTCCCTAATGTGCAATATATACATATATGGTGTAGCACACATTTCCTTTTTAGGACAACAACAAGCTCCCAAATCATGACAGGGAGGCTTCTTATTAGTTACGGAATGCTTGGCCTAGCTTAGGCTCCTTTCTGGCTAGCTCTTTCAACTTAAATCAACCTGTTTCTCTTTATCTACTTTTGCCTGGGGCTTTTTACTTTTCTTTCCTTCTGTGTATCTTATTTCCACTGCTTCTCCTGTCTGCTGGCTGGCTGCTGCCCGACTTCTTGCCACAGGCATATTCCTCATTCACTCCTCCTTCTTCTCATGTCTTTCTTATCTTCTGCCTAGCTATTGGCTGTTCACCTCTTTATGAGACAAATCAGGTGCCTGAGACAGGCAAGGTGAAAAAAATCCTTATGTCTTTAAACAAATGCAGCAGAAACAAATATAACACACCTCTACACAGTTAAAGTAAGATTCCACAGCATAAACAAATGTAAAATATCTTTGCTCAGTTAAAATAATATTCCACAACAATATGGTTTGAGTTTTATTTTCTTGAGACTGTGTCTCACCAAATTTGTCTTGAATTTGATTCTCCTGCTTTAGCCATTCAGTGCTGGGATTAGAGCTATATACCAGCATGCCTGACCTCTGATGGTCTCTTTACACCCACCTGTCCATCCATCCTTTCTCTTCTCCAAGGTTCTGGTAATTGTCACTTTGTTCTGTATCTGTGAAATCATTCTTTTGAGCTTCTGCACAGGAATAAGAATTCATGGTGTGCCTTTCTGTACCTTTTATTTCCTTCAGCATCATTATCCTCTGGACTTATCCATGTTAACAGGAAATTACTGTGTTTCATTCTTCTTGTGGCTAAGTAATATTCCTCTGTATAGAAAAACCGCATTTTCCTTTCCCTTTAAACACTGGTGGGCTCTTGGCTTACTTCTGTATCTTAGCAAGTCAGTGCACCATAATTCCTCCAAGGAACATCTTCTCTGTGTCAAGCACTCTCCTGGGTCCTTGAGTTAGAGAGTTGATCCATCAAAGACACCTTCCACATACAGTTTGCAACCTAGACCCCATGGACACAGTAATAGAACTAAAAGTTAACTGTTTAATATCTGGGCTCTGAGGGGGTAAAAAATCATCCACAAAAGAAAGCCACAAAGGAAAGTCAAAATAATTAGCCAAACCAAAGAGCCACAAATACAAAATGAGCTGTTGTATATTAGCTGGTTTCTTGTTTCTTCTTGCTCCTAAGAGGGAAGATATTTTCTGTGTCATAGATGTGTGCATGTTCATATATGTGTCACACATAAAATGAAGTGGGCTTTGAAAATGAAGAAGGATCAAGGGACTCCAAATGTTACCCATCACCTAAAATCATCTGAGAGGAATTGACTAGGGAAGTTATCCCTCCTCCATAGCCCACATCTGTTAGTTTGCTAACTCACTTCTTTATTCACTTGTATTGCTGGACATGGAATTCATGCATGCAATGTGTAAGACAAGAACTCTATCACTGAGCTCCACACCCAGCCCTGTCTACATCCCATATCATTATGACAGTGTCTTCACATTCTAAGACTCAGGATGGCTCTTGTTATTGGCTTAGTTCTAGAACATATACTCTGTCTTCCAGGGAAATGGAAAATAACTCAAGTATGGTCCTGAGCTACTGAAAGGACAGGAGTCAGACAGGACACACCAAGACAAACTTCTC
Organism: Cricetiscus sungorus; assembly: GCA_030556225.1. Taxonomy (NCBI): domain Eukaryota; kingdom Metazoa; phylum Chordata; class Mammalia; order Rodentia; family Cricetidae; genus Cricetiscus; species Cricetiscus sungorus. Next base: position 77,102,699 of record JANBXA010000007.1, on the reverse strand, counting down.
ATCACAAAGACATTAATTTGCCCAAGAGGGACAAAGAACTGCCTCTAGATAGAGAGAAGACAGATATGACTTATAGGCAAATGGCAGTTTATAAAGGAAAAGAGGAAACCCCCATGTTAGGATGAATTGATTAATTTTGATTAGACATGTTAATTAGGTTAGGGAAAAGTGGATTTTTGGTAGCTGGACTTCAATGCTTTGAGAGTTAGATATTGGTGATCAACCTCAGAAGGAGGCCTTGGCCAAGGAAGGGAATAGACTGTGGTAGCTAGCTTTAGGGGTATAATCCAATGGCTTTTAGCTAGGAGGAGAAGGGTAAAAGGCAAACCTGCTGGCAAAATGTTTGCCATGCTCAGGCCTATTAGAACCCTTTAATTGCTACATAAGAAAAGCACCCAGCACATCTTGAAAGCAGGTTACAGTAAGAAGGGTCTGTGTAGCGAGGAAAAAATTACATCTCACTGCCCACTTCCTTTCCAGCCCTCCATACCATGACGATCCACAGGTATGCTCTCAAGACAGGCCACTTCTAGCCAACATAGCAAAACCCAGCTCCAGGTTCCTACTTCAAGCATCTTGCAAAATACAACCAAAAGCACTCTGGTTACTTGTTTTTTTGTTTTGTTTTGTTTAGTTTTGTTGTTTTGAAGACCCTATTTCCCATACTTTAAAATTTCAACTACCATCTCCACAGCTTTATGTGGTGTTGGAACCTTGCCTGTTGCTATTTGCTTAATACTTCTTTTCACAGACACAATACACTTTATTAAAAAAAAAAAAAAAAAAGGCTTCTTTCTCCTGCTGAGAAATACAAGGTTGCCTTTATCTTGTCTTTCAATAGTCATGAAAAGACATATATTGCAAACATTTTTTTATGTTAATCCAGAAAACATCTCCTGCTCCTGGAGATGCTGATGGACATAAGGAAGCTGCATAGGCTCAGGAGATGAGAGATGAATAATGATGTCCACAGAGACCTGCGGAGGCTTAGCTTTCATCGCTAGAATTAAAAAGGTGGGGACCCCTGGGAAATCTATCTAAGCCTGCTCCCACCTTCCTTGTTTAGCTTTCATTATACCCATGGCTCCTCTGTTTACTGAGCCACTCAATAAGTACTTGAATAAGAGGTCTGAGCACCAACCCCCTTGTCCTCCTCTGCTTGCTCAAAATTCTATTTTAGATTAATGTTTATTTCCTTTTAAGAAATGGAAATTGAAGTTGCTTCTCTCTTATGTTCTCTATGACCCAGAGAGGAGTAAACCCAACAAAATACAAACAAGCACACAAACATATGCTTTCAAATTAACAAAAAGGGAGGAGATATGGGAAACAGCAGCAGCCTTGCTCAGAAGTGGTAGACTCCTTTGCTTGCAGTTAAAGTGATGAGCAAACTCTTTACAAGGTAGATATCCAATGAAGATCACCCTTGCCTGAAAGTATGTAAATATCCCAGGAAAACTATTTTCTTTCTGCACAGAAGGTGCTATGAACAGACCTGCTGTGGCCCCAACCGGGATATCAAGCTTAAAGGTCCAAGGCCTTTGGAGGAAGCTGAGAAAGCGACTTTTGCCCTCTTTCTCCCTCTCTTCCTTTCTTTCTTTCCTCTTTCTCCTCTTCATTATCTTCCTCCTCCTCCCCTTCCTCTTCTTTCTTCTCTTCTTCACACATTTCTCCCCTTCTTCTTCTTCCATTTCCCAGTTCTTTCCCCCTCTTCCCCTCTTCCCTCCCCCATCTTGTCTTCATCTTCTCTCTTATCCTTCCCTTCCTCTTTATTTTCTTCTCACCTTCCTCCTCCTTCTTCCTCTTCTCCCATCTCCCAATCCTTTTCCTTCTCATCTTCTTCTTCACCCTCATTCTCTTCCTCCCCCCCTCTCCCTCTCTCTCTCTCTCTCTCTCTCTCTCTCTCTCTCCATATATATATATATATATATATATATATATATATATATATATATATATATATATTCTTCTCTTCCATGGTCCCATTCTCTCTTTCTTACTTTCTCTGGATGTGGATGAGCAGAAGACTAGAGCTCACTGCCTGGGGAATCTAGATCACATGTCACAGACCCTGTTGGAAGCAGAGCAGCCTATCAATCTCACTTCTCTAAAGTGGGAACCACTGTCAGGCTCTTTGAACTTGCACACAAGGAATGAGCACGCCTTGGGAACCTCTCTGATTATTTAGCCTGTAATCCTCCTGCTTAATATTGTTAACTGAATTAGTTGACCAGTTAATTACTAAGCCACACTGCTAATGCCTATTCCAACAGTGAGAGACTTGTGAAGCACAGGGGAAATGAAGATGGTGAGGAGGCTTCCTCAGCAACACAGGCATGTTTGCTTTGTGGGATGGAGTTCAGCAAACATCTGCTTATTCAGAACATGAGCAACTAAGGATCCCAGAGCACCCTAGAGGCTTTCTCGGAATTCTAGAAATAATAGCCAGTGCCTTAACCCCAGAATGCTCAGATCTTGTGAGAGTTCAACATGCTCTCTGAGTAAAGACCTTTCCCTTTAAAGAAAAACAAATGGGGTCCAGTGCTCTGCAAATTGCCTGCAAGTGATATCCTCAGTCGACTTGAATGTTCTGTTCCCCCAAGTGGTATACTTGTCACCCACTCAGAGAGAAGAGGACAAGGAGGTGGAGACAGGAAGCTAAGCCCTGCTGGGCTCGCTCTTGTAAGGTTTATGCACTTTAAAGAATGCTGAACTTGAGCTCTGGAAACTGAGTGTGAGCTCAGTCTGCAATGTCTAACTTGTGACCCTCTGGAAAAGCTTCCCAGGAGCAGCCTCTGCATCAATTCTGTGGGCAAATCCATCCACATTCCCAACATGGATGTGAAGAAGAAATAAGAGAGGATGTGTGAGTACACAGGATACCAACACTTTTCAAACACAGGGGACAATCATTATCGCCAAAAGATCACACTCTGAATTCAGCCTTATTCTCTTCTCTTTCTCCCTCCTAGGGAGCATGATAATATCCATGACAAAGATTACTCTGGAAATTATGTCACTCCATTAATAATTCTTACAGAATAAATTCTATAGAATTAACTCTGTTAAAACACTTTAAGCATTCTGCTGCCTCAAAAACTATTGTTAATCGCTATTTTATTTCTAGGCTTTGGGCTTAGGAGGAATCAGCTTAGGCTCAGAGCTTTCCTGTTTCATCTTGATGATAACGTGAATTTCAGATGGCCCAGTCCTAGGCTGCTGTTAAACAGAAAGGCAAGGAGAAGTTAAACAGAGATGGAGTAGGCAGCAACTGAAACAAGGCATGAATTAATATGTTTATAAAGGTTGTAATGAGACAATGTTATATTCACAACAGCTTCCACTCAAACAGCCAGGTTAAACTCTGCTTGTTCTTAAGGAATAGAATGTTTTGAATATTTCTCCTTTTGTTCTGTTAGTCATTATGGATAGAGTATATAGGATAGATAGGTTATAGCTAAGTAGATAGATGATAGATAGATTTATACATGATAGATGATGGGTAGATAATAAATACATAGATAATTGACAGATGATAGATGATGGATAGAGAAAAGACATAAATTGTATATACATATATAGAGATACAGAGAGATGATAGATAAGACAGATGATAGATAGATAGATAGATGATAGATAGATAGATAGATAGATAGATAGATAGATAGATAGATAATAGGTAGGTGATTCATAGATTACCGACAGATATAGATAAATAGATGACAGATAAACAGATAGATAAGCCAATGATGTTATTGATAGATAGATGATAGCTGCAGAGATGTGGTCAGACATAGAGATGAATGCACAAATAGATTGAATCCAAATGGGTTCTGTCTCTGTACATGAGGGCATACCAGACAAAGAGATTTCAGAAGGGGAAAGTATGCAAAGTTATTAGAAAAAATCTAAAATACTATTTTTCCTTACTTTTCCATAAAAGGCAAAGGACTCGAATGATTACCCAGGTCACCATATCATGGTTCTAATTAATGGCAACCAGCATGAGCAGATTTGGCATAAGCCTCTGATATGCTCTACCCGTTTCAGTCTCCCTCAGCAGCCAGATTGTTACAGATTAGAAAACAGGCTCAGAAAGGTGCCCTAGCTTGCTCAAGGGCACCCAGCTGATCAAGAACAGGCTTGTCTGGACAGCAGGAGACAGAGCTACAAATGAGCCCAAGACCCTGACTCCCGTGTAGCACACAGTCTTCCTCTATACGTTTCCATCTGGTGTAAATTCAAAATCGTAAAGTCAAGATGTTTCTTTCATCCCAATGGTAATTGGGACAGCCTCTTTTTTTCAAACGAGTTTACAAAATAAAAATTATCTCCCACAAATGCACATTCCCTATCTTTCTGGTGAAATCTGTTGCATACACCAAGGTCAAGTTCAGCTGGGGCTGCATGAATCTGTCACGCCCAAGTTGAGGCAGTATGCATGTCACCTCATGCATAATAAAAAAGGGCCGATGTCAAGAGCAGCTCCCACTCACCTCCATGACCACAGTTCCAAATTGCCCTTGACAGGGAATGAGCAGAGCATTTCAAAGGACTGCACTGAATATCAGAGCAGCTGCTGTGAGAGCGAGACTCAATCCTTCTCTGGGCTGCCACTTTGATTTCTTCCTGTCCTACTTGGTTTTGCCCTTGCTGCTGAAGGAAGGAAACTGATAGCAAGCACCAGAGCTGGCCTGGCCGCAGGGTTGTTCTCCCAGTCTCTGAGTGACTGAGAGTAGATTTCTAAGTTAATGAGGTACCATTCAGATGCCAGCTCAAATTCTGCCACTTCTAGGCCTAGGTTGGCTGAATGAAATTCAATATGGAGCCCAAGCTGACTTGAACCTTATAATCTTCCGGCCCCAGATTCAGGTGCCAGAAACTTCTGTTTTGATTTTTGCTTTTGTTTGAGTTTCTCCAGTCCTGGAGACTGAACCTAGAGTCCATGAATGCCAGGCAAGTCCTCCACCATTCAGCTACAACCACATTCCTCTCTGGCAGCTTCTTAGGTTCCCACTTGTTCATCCACAAATGAAAAATGATGATTCTGTCCCGAGAGGGTCACAGTGAGGACTGAGTAACTGTGCTGACAGTAGCTGATGCTTAGTCAAGTGTCCATTATCAATTAGACATTTGGTGAAGCAAGGATCTCTGTGCATATAATTTTTACTAAGCAGCAGGTGGCAGACAGCCCCCATGTTCTAGATGAGGAAACTGAAGCACAGGAAGGTGACCTGCACCAGTGTCACCACAGACTCTACATCTGCCTCTGGGGACCACAGTTAGGAAAGCGACCAGTCTAAATCTGATGCTTTAATTATTCCCCAAATTGCTCACCTGTTCAGAGAGGACAAATGTCACTGTGTTGTGGAAGAAAAACAAGATGTCCATCTCGTGAACTTCAGCTTTCTACTAACCATTCAACTTACCTATCCTTACCTACTCTCTACAGCTAAGTCTGGTGGCACACACCCACCCCTAGCACTTGGAAAGTTAAGGCAGGAAGGTTGTAAGTTCAAGGCCAGCCAGGGCTGTGAAACAAGACTCCATATCAAAGAAATAAACAATTGACTAAGATCACTGTGGGCTGGTCCTGCCTATCCTTCCCCTTGCATGTTTGGGGAAACTGAGCCCAAAGTCTCTCCCAAGGTAAATACAGGAGGCTGTAGTTGAAGCACATACCTTTCCCAATCTAAACTCCACATGGCCTCACCTGGGGCCAGAGCTCACGGCCTGTGTAGCAGCTCCCTCTATGCACTCCTTCACCTTGGTCATCAAGGAGACCCTCTGAAGTTTGCTGTTTACACGGATCACCTGGGGACCTTGTTAAATGCAGCTTTGGATTCAGTTGGCATTTTTAGCAAACACCCAGGCAGCAGTGGTGGTGCTGGTGCTGTGTGGACAACACATGGAATAGTGAGGATGTACAAGAGTCCTTCAGCCCCTCTGTGCTTTCTCACTTGTCACCACTTGAGACTCAAGAGGTTTCGAAGGTTGTAAGATGAAGATGGGCGCTTCATTCTAGCTTCTTCAGCTCTCTAGAAATAAATTCTCCAAGCCTTACTCCACCAACACCAGCCTCCCACGCACCATTACTCCCCCCACAGCTGTTTCTATGCTCTTGACACATACTTAATTTGCACATTTCATATTAAGCCACTCAGATGCCAAATGAAAACTCACATCCTTACTGGGTATATGCAACTCCAAAGGACAGCTCAGCCAGATATGCCTGCATTTCTGCAATTTGTGACTGCTTAAGAAATGGTGGTAGCCCTGATGTCCTTGGCTTGAACATAGTTATATATTTCACAGAATTACCCTTCCCCATGCTCAGATTTAAATCTAGAGGAGCCTTTCATGACGTGTGTCTCTGTTTTTAATCATCATACAAAAGCATGTACAAAGACATTTTATTATGACATTTTCATAATATATGTGTATCAGGAACTTGACTTTATAATCTCATTACCCTCTTTGCTCAATACTTCAATAGCCCTCTTCCTTTTCCCAAACAGCATATATTTTACATCTGGATTTTATCCATGTCTTTTCAGTCTGGCTTCCTTATTTCAGCATGATGCTTCCATTTTCCACCCATTTCTATGCAATTCCATGATTGATTTCATTCTTTCCTACAGATGGGAAACACCCTACTGAACTTACATGCCATACTGTCTTTCTCTGTGCATCTTCTATGGATACCTAGACCATTGTGGCTGCATCTTGCTGGTCTTGACTCTACAGCTGTAGTCTCTTCTGCCTTGCTTTGCTTCTATTTCCCACCTCAGCTCAGCTGTGCTAGCCTTCCAAATCCGTGATTGACATGATCATTCCTCCTTAGGGACTTTCTTTCTCCATTCTTCCTAGTTTATCTTCTGCCATTTGTATTTGTTGGTATCTCTCAAACTCCAAGTTCTACTACTGTCTTTCCACAGAGAAGAGTCTGTGATCAGGATGCCCTCACTAACTCTGCTCAGCATATGCTGTGAACTTCATCCTCTACTCTTTCTGGATAGCCAGCCCATTTTGGTGACCTACCCAGGAGCAAGCCAGCATTTACCTGAGAAGGACTTAGGCTTGTTAGCCAGGTTGTCATTGTATGGTTCTACTGAGTCTGTGCATTTAGCTTGGACAGCAAAATAAATCATTTAAAGTAAGAAAGGCATGATAACATACTTCTTTAATTCCAGCACTTGGGAAGCTGAGGCAGGAATATCTCTGTGAGTTCAAGGCCAGGATGGTCTACATAGAGAGTTCCAGGACAGTCAGGGCTACATAGAGAGACCTAGTCTTAAAATAAACTATAAAAATAAGCATGCAAAATTGTCACTACCATTTATAGTCTTTCCCCAGTTGTTATCTACTTCATAATAATAACTATGGTGTGCCTATACTTGACATGCACTGGGCGCTTTTGTAAGCACTTTATCCACAGTAATTCGCCAACTTACAAAAAATTGTAGGAGCTGGCAGTTCTGTCACATCCCCCAGTCCACAGATTAAAAGTTGAGACAATTAGGGTGTTGCTCAACATCAGAGTGTGGCCTACAGAGTCTAACATAGACCCAACATACCTATAGCCTTTACCCTGAACCACTCAGGGTAGAAGGCCCCTTTCGTTTGCAGACATATAGCCAATTTTTTTCATTGAAGAACTTATTTCATTCCTGATCATCACATTCCACAGTATTAAATTTAAAAGTATGATAGACATTTGAAGAAAAGAGGGAAAGGGGACACTGTGAATTAAAAAAGAGAAATTCTCTGGGGATCTAACTTCAGTTGAAAGGATAAATAAAGAGTTCTGGGAAGGCTTCAACTTGAGCTGTTAGGAGAGATGAGGCAGGGAAACAGGTGGAGCTCGTATCTGGGAGAAGAGAGATGAGGACCATGTTGTGTATTTCTAGTCCTAAAATGTCACTGGATTTCAGTTTTGGGGCCTCCATCCCTATGATGAATTTATCTGTTAATCGTCTCCTAAAGGATTTGCCTCTGAACAGCATTGCCAGATTTAATTTCCAGCCTCCCCTCACAATGGGGATTAAATTTAAGCATGAGAGGAAAAGCCATCTTCAAACCACTCCATACCCAGAAAAACCCTGGAGGAGTATGAAGCAGAAAATCACCACTGATTCAGCTGCAATTTGCACCAATCCCTTTAATGGGTCTTGTTCAAACAACCTCGTAACGCTGAAGAATATAGCTTCTCCTCTCTTTTATACTGGAAGTGTCAGAAGCCTCTCTGGCCATTTACTTGATAAAGAGGTTGCTAACTGTTATGGCCAATGGCCCCATCCGTCTAGATAATAGCTGACCATCGGTATCTTGCAGAAGTCCCGAGACCTCACCAACCGGACAGAGAAAGTTTCTCTGGCTTTTGGACTATGCTCTGCATGGAAAGCAAAGACACAAAGGTCATGGGTTGCAGTGGACTCTGGCCCCAGAGGTAAGAGTGTTCTGTCTCAGCTGTGACACTGCTAATTTGTGTGGCATTTGAACATCCCCTTTGTGTCTCTGGGGATGCTCTGACAGGAAGGAAAAGACTTTTGTAAAGTAGCATAGGAATGCTACCCACCTTCTCCAAGACAGGGTCTCTCATTGGCCTAGAGCTCACCAACCAGGTAGAACTGGTCAGTGGTCATCAGGAATCTTCCTGGTCCCTGTCTCTCTGTCTCCACAATTTTACATTTGTCTGGAGCACACAGAAGTTAGGCACAAGACCATTCTTTCTGAATTTGGTGAGCCAAGCAAGTTTCTTCTCTCATCTTTCAGCGCATGTGGCTGCTTATTGCTGTGCTGGGGACATAGGTACCTGCTCCTCATAGTGATATCAGAGATCCAAGACAACAGATAGAAGCAACATGGGAAAACTGATAAAACTCAAACTCAGAACTTGAGCTGTCTTAATGTCTGTCATCCCACCTGAATGACCAAATAAGTCCACATATTCAAACAATAGTCAAGAGACAAGAAACTGTGTGTGTGCATCATGTGTGCATGCGTGGTTCACTGCGGTAAGAATCCAGGGCTTAACATGTGCTAAGCCTCTACACTGAGCCCCAAGGCTATATTACCTGCCTTATTTAATAGGAAATTTGAGGACTTGGGATAGTTTTCTTGAGAAAGTGCATGCTTCACAGATACAAGCATCTGAGTGGAGTCCCCAGGACCCATGTAAAAATGCCTGGAATGGTGGTGTTTGGCTGTATTCCCAAAGATGGAGAGGCAGAGATAGCAGGACCCCTGGGGTTCACTGGCCAGCCAGTCTAGCCAAATTAGTGAGCTCCAGGTCTCAAAGGAGATGGACAGCATTCCTAAGGGTGACACTCAAGTTTGTTCTCTGGTCTTCAGATGCACATGTGTACATATGTGTGCACACATGTAGATACATATCTGTATACACAAACATAAATGTGTATTCACACATATTATACATTTATATATTTTCATATAAAATAGAAAACTTAGATATAGATTGAATCACTTTTCTGACCATTCTCATTTCATGATTTAGTCTGTGCACTACCCCTTATCTCCCCAAGTGGAATACACACACATATGCATGCACACGCGCGCGCGCGCACACACACACGCACACACACGCACACACACACACACACACACTTCATATGCATACACATTTATACATGCACACACATGCAGCTGGAGCTCAGTCAACAGAGGCAGGGGTAGAGAAGGCTTTCTGTGCAGGGCATGGATGCTGGTGCTTGGTGTCTTAAGAAGAAAAGCAGCTAACAACATGTCTTGTATGATGGCTACACTAAGCAAAATCCTTGGGGAGCTGATTGGTGTGAGTTCCATCTGTACCACTCTCCTTGCTTGAGGAGATGCTGGCTGGGCTTGGTCATGGCAACTCACAGCAGGCCCAACTGTGCTTCCAAGTCACATATACCAACTTGAGCTTATATAAAGAACATTTCATGTCTGAGCCCACACCATCCTAGTGGAGCAGAAGACATCACATCACAGGCTCCTTCCAGAGATCCTGCATCTCTTCAATAACCACAGTGCCCACCCAGCACTTCTTTGAAGAACATCTTTCCTTGACAAAAATCTAGTCAGGTGTAAGACAACTATAGCTACAGCATCACACATCCAGACCTCAACTGGGATTTTTCCAAAGGACCACCAACTACAAATATAATTTTTTAAAGTGAAAAAAAGTTGATAGACTACAAATAAGAAAAGTCATAAATTGAAGACCATAAATAATGTACTCTAGTAATTACATGGTTAATATTTTATAGTAAACACTAACATTTTGATGGTCAATTTTTTTAAATAAATAGAGCAAATAGGATTGATGGATAGATAGGTAGATAGATACATAGATGATAGAGATAGATATAGATGATAGATATAAATAGATGATAGAGATAGATAGATAGATAGATAGATAGATAGATAGATAGATAGATAGATAGATAGATAGATAATAGATAGATAGATAGATCAGTAGGTAGGTACGTGGGTAGATAAAGAGACAGAGTCAACAACAAAATATGAATGAGCCTGGTTTCAGCCCGAGCTCCCAGTGGATAAGCTTGCTTTCTTCCCTTCCCAAAGTATTCTTTATCCTCCTAGGCTTTAATTCCTCATACCCCTCCATTTTGGTTAATTCCAGATGGATCTCAAGATAAACAGAGACCCGACTCCTGTACAGGTTCCTTCCCACCCTTTCCTACCATTTTCTTCATCATTAGAGCAGGCCCAGGCCCTTGCACTTCAAGGAATGAATGCTCTCCTCCCGGGCATTCTAAGTGCCTGGGTACCACTGTGCACACACTTCTCAGCAGCAGCTTAAGCAGACACCACAAACCTGTGAGAAGGATTCATTAGTAACTGCAACAGGTCCTGACAGTTACTCTCCTCACCACTCCTGTATCCAAGAGGCATCCACAGGCTCAGGCAGACAAAAGACAGAGAGCCAGCATCCTCCCCTGCTGCCCTGTGAGGCTTCAGTAGTCACACAGAGTACATCAAAGTGGACTCCTGTCCTTGCAAGCACGAACTAGAGCCTGAAGGACGCACTTCAGGCCTGGCCGTGCTGCCTCTTCTCACAGTATAGTTTAGCAAATGTTTTCCATAGTGTTCTGGGAAGTGAGAACATACAGAGATCTGGTAATTGGCATCCAAACTGCACCCTGTTGCTCTAATTGCTTAAAGATTCATTTCTTATCCAAAGACCAAGGACTGGAGAATCTAATAAATGAAAGACCACAAACAAATCTAAAATTTTCTTATGACCTCTGCTAGGAGATTATTGCTTGGAGAAATGTAAATGGGGCAAGTGACAAGACATGAGGCTGTCACATTCAAGGCTGTCACAGCTTATATTAGCCTATGAGGAAGAATAGATAATTCTAGAAATTCCCTAGTCACAATGAGAAATGGGAATGAGACCCCCCCAACTCTGATAAAAAGCATAAAGCCAGTGATCTCAGCATGGTCCTCACATACTCAGCCCTTCCTTTCTGTTTGCCATGCTAAATATATATTTCAGGGTTTGAGGGATGGCTCAGTGGTTAAAAGCACTGTGAGCTCCCCTTACAGAGGATCCAAATTAGATTCTCAGCATTCACATAGTAGTTCACTCCCACATGTAACTCCCTTTCCCACAAGAAAGCCACATGGTACATTTCCATACATGTGAGCAAAAATATTCATACACATAAAATAAAGCAAGTAAATAACTTTTATTTTTGCTGATTCAGTAAAAGGAAAAGATATTTGGCTACTTCAGGTTGGAAATTAAGAAGCTTTTTATATTTGATAAAGTTTAAAAGTGTGGGGGGTGTGAGTATGAGTGTGTGTATGTGTATCTACACATACATGATGTGATGTGGGTGGTTGCGATCTCAGGATGGGTATGTTGTCTCTGGGGAATTCTTGTGTTCTGAGTGTGGACTGTAGGCTGTGTGTTCAAGACTGGATTTCTGAGGGAAGTACTCTGCTTTATATGTTGTGAGCTGTATAGGAACATGTGGGTAATACATAATATGGGTTGTCTATACTGGAGAACTGTGTGCATGTGATACTTGGATGCTTTTCTCAGTTTGTATTGGTGTTTTATAAGTTATGGGACTTTGTATGTGGATTATGGGTTGTGTATGGTATTATGGGTTGTTTGTATGTTGCAAATTGTGGTGAGTGTTTTCAGTTATGTGGGATGGGTTGTGTGCAGGAAGAGCTGTATGATGTAAATGTGTGTTTTAATTTTCTGTCACAGATTATGCAAATGTGTCTCTGATGGGTATATGTGCTGTGAACAGCAAGTAATAATTAAAGAATCATTGAATGGCCAGAGAGATGACTCTGTGGCTAGATGCCTTTGCCAAGGAAGACTGGCAAACTGAGTTTCATCCCCTGATTATGCAAAAAGATAGATGTGCTAGACCACAGGCCTGCAATTACAGTGCTTCTACACTGGTGTGGGGGTGGATACAGAAGAACCATCTAGAAGCTTGGGAGAGAGCTAGCCTGGATTATGAGGCAAAGCAGCAGAAATAACAAGGAAGGCAAAAGCTTACTACTGAACATTTACCTCTGGCGGCCAGAGGAGTGCTATGACACTTGTGTGCCTGCATTCACACACACACACACACACACACACACACACACACACACACTCCAATGTTTCTGCCATGCCTCAACAGCCCATCACATTATAAACCTACAAATGGGCTCATCTGTTAATGAGGTCAGAGTCCTTGAATTCCAAACATTTCCCAGAAGCCCTACATCTAAAACCTACTGCACTGAGGACTAAGCCTTCAATACAGGGGCCTTTGGAGGACACTGAGGATGCAAACCATAATAGTTACCTGTGTGGAAAAAGGCCCCTTTCAAGGAAGAGCCTGTGCATAACTGCCCAACACAGGGGTTTCCTCCCATTGGGAAATCCTTCGGGTTCTAGAGCTTTGGGGGTGGCTTAAGACAGGGTTTCTCTGTGCAGCCCTAGCTGTCTTGGAACTCACTGTAAACAAGGGGCCTTAAACCCAGAGATCCACTTGCTCTGTATCCCAATTGCTGGGATTGAAAGCTGCACCCTCACTGCCAGCAGTTCTAGGGCTTTTATCACCAGAGACCACGCAGGTAGAGTCCAAGCAACCTGCTCCACAACCCTCCTCTGCGTGTTTCTGAGTCGACCTCACGGAAGGTAATTTGTTCAAATCATCCATGATCAGAACCTGAAGCTGACAAGAACATTTTGGTTAAAACTGCCATTTTGTGAAAGAGAGACATGCACTGATGGGGGGCATACATGTGGAGACCAGAGGTTGACAACTGGAATCTTCCTCTGTCACTCTCCACCATATTATTTGAAGTAGGTTTTCTCACTGAACTGAAGCCCACCAGTTCAGCTAATCTGACTAGCCAGCAAGCCCAAAGGGTCTTGCCCTCATGTCCTCAGTTCTGGGGTTTTATTACTGGGATTGAATGTGAGTCCTTCCTTATGCCCTGCAGCTAGCATTTTATAGACTGAGTTATTTCCCCAACCTAGAACTGCCATTTATGGATGGACATATTTACTTCTGCTCAGTCCCCTGTCTCAGAAAAAAAAGACCAGCCCCACATCCTACTGTGGTATAGGAGCAATGGCCCTGTCTCATCTGTGAGACACGTCTTCTGAGAGAGCCAGCTTGCAAAAACATGTGTCTAGACAATTAGATGTTTCTGGTCCCGCTGTAGCCTGACTCTCCTGGGAGGTGTTGTTGCCGTCAAGTGATTGAGGCCACTACATCTATCAGTCTCTAAGTGTGATAGACAGCACGGCCTGCCTCACTGAGGGGACTTTGAAATTTCTCTGTCAGTCCTGCCCATCAGTGAGACAGAAAGGACAGCAGGGCAGCGAGGATGAGGGAGTAAAGTTTGTGCATCTTGGAAGAAAAAGAAACTGAGCAGATGAGAAGCTTGTAGATGAACAGGATAAAAAGGGCCCTACTCTGTGCTGCAGCCAGGGTGTTGGCCTCATTTCAACATGTCTGCTTAATGCCAAGAAGTTCTGCATGGCCAAAATACAAAGTAAAGTGCCAGCACCCAAGGGTGCTCCTGTATGCATGCATCCTCATGAAAATGCCTTAGTCAATCTGTCTCAGCTTCCTCCCTTATACATTAAAGCTAATGATGTCCACTTCATAGCATTGCTGGGAGATGCAGATAAGACCATATCATGGTTTGGATCTGCAATGCCCCCCTAAAACTCATATAATGAGGACTTTGTCCCCAGCACAGCAATGTTCAGAAATAGGACTTGTGAAAAGTGATTGGATTATGACTGTTCTGATGGATCAAGACATTGATGGGTTATTAGGGAACAGGAAAATCTTAGGAGGAGGAACCTGGGGGTTCTTAAGATAATTAGTCCCTGGGGGGGGTTATCTTGTCCCCAGTTTCTTCCTTACCCCTAACTTGGCTTCCTGGCCACAACAAAGCAAGCAGCGCTGCTCCACCACACACCACCCTCCTACAATTCCCCCCTTCACCACAGTCCCAGAAAAAGCAGTCAAGTACCATGGACTGAAATCTCTGAAACTCTGAGCTGAAACAGACCTTTTCCAGTTTTCCTCTAATGTTTTGTCATGGCAATTGAAAGCTAGCAGACAAAGAAAACATGCAAAATCCCATTAATGGTGTTAAATATCACCTACCACTCTTGCTATAACAATAACCACTTAGTACTTTTTTACTAGAGTACCACAAATGCTATCTTCTTTATTCCCCAGTAACTCAGTTTGCAGGCCATAAATTCATCCCATTTACAGATTAGGAAACTGAGTCAGAGAAGTTACATGACATTCATGAGTTTTAGTATTTGCATGGGTGGTGCTGAGGATGGACCCTGAGCAGAACCAACTCCAGAGCCCAAGCGCTGAAACCTCCTGCCATCTTTTCTTAAAAAAAAAAAAAAAAAAAGGGACTGCCTACCATATTTGCAAAGAAGGCTTACACACCATCATGCCAATCATTCATTTATGCCTTTTTATCTCCCTTTGGGTTGTTTGAAACATTGTCTCTCTGGCTGACCTGGAATTCACTATACAGTCCACAGTGCCCTTGGGTTCCTGGCAATCCCCCTGCATCAGCCTTCCAAGAGCCGAGATTGTAGACAGGAGCCAGTCATTCTATTAATGAGGCTTTTACAGTTCTTCCTTTAAAACCTAATATGTGAGGATAATGATGCTATGTGGCCATGGTTCTCCAAATGTAGGTCCCAGGCCAGCAGCAGCAGCAGCAGCAGCAGCAGCCCTGTCAGGTCTCTGTTACTGATACTAAAATACATGAGGCTAGCTACCTGTGAATAAAATAAGTTGGAGGCTGAAAGTCCAAAGAAGACACAGGCTCAGCTGTATGCCCTCCCAAAAGATAGAAATAGTGGGTACATGCACAGGTACAACTGATATACCTCCCAAGGGGCCCAGCTTGCTCCTCTTACAGGAACTGTCTCACATGGGAACTCAAGGGGTCTCCCAAGGAACTGTCTTGCTCTCCAGTACCCTAATTGTGTCTACAGGGGCACAATTTAAAACTCTACCACTTCTCGGAGGTGCCCCCCTGGGGCCTAGGCCTTAAACATAAACCATTAGTTCATAGCCAAAATATAGCTCATAGCCAAAATATGACCCATGTGTTGTAATACACCTTGTGGGGTGCAAGCCCAAACCTAACAATGAATAGAAACTTGAGTAAAATCAAGTAATTTATATTTTCAAATCTTCCAGATATTGTTGACAGATGCTACAGCTTGAGCACCATTGCCTCAGTGGAGAGTGCATCTTCACTCTGTGTTAATTACGAAACATGGAGGAAACATTTATAAATATGCTAGCTCAGTTGGGAGGTAGAATCCTTCCCACCCTGGGATACAAACAGTAGCAGGATCTCTCAGGTGAAAATTCAGCTTTGGACAGTACATTCATGCCCTGGGGATGCTCTCTGGAACACAAGAGGGGCCCATCAGGGACCTGTCTATCAACCAGGAAAATCACAGGGAGGGAACCTTAGCAGATCTGGGGTGTCGGCTTCCCCTCCTCCTCACAAACACTTAAGCTGTGGAGTGTGTGCCATGATGTCAACCCTAGTTAAAAGCACAGTAAAGGGTGTGTACCATGTAAAGACAGAAGTCCCATGAGAAGGCCTCCAAGAAGCCCTCATGCCCATTTCTGCATAGCCCGGACTTTCATTAGTGAAGCTACTACTTATAAATAAAACAAAAGTCCATTTTCAAAACATGTAATGGTGCTCACCAAGTGCTTGTTATATAGCTATTTAATTTTATTTTGCATAATTTGGGGAAGTGCATGTGATTAGACTTTTTTATAGGCAAGGACATCAGGCTCTGACAGACTGAGCTGATAAGATAAGCTGTAGCCCATAAGTTCAAAGCCAAGGTTTAAAAATAATTTCTGACCTACTCCAAAGTAATACTTTCCAACCTCAGCCACAAGAGTCAGACAGGAAACTGCAAGAAAATGCTGCTGTCTGGGCCATCCAGCCCAAGTCAATCCACCTTGTTAAATGCGGGGTCTATGTATCAATGCCTCTAAAATGTTCCCAATGATACAGCAAACAGCAAAGGCTGGAAGTCCTGCTTTCTCTCATATGTAGACTATATGTCTGACATATAATCAGCAAGTGAAATAATCTGGAAGGAGGAAGAGGATGGAGAGGGGAATGAGGGAGGGGGATGGAGTTAAATTTGAGCAAAGTACAATAATATACATGTGTAAAAATGTCAAAAAGAATTCCATTATTTTGTGTTCTAAACATTAACAAAAAGGAAGTATTTTATAAAAAGAAAAATCTCAGTACTAACAATCATTTAGAGTGACCACCAATTGCCTCATATTTCCCCCAACTCCTCCCCCTCTCCTCCCTCCTCCCTCTCTCTATCCTCCTTCTCTATTTCTGTGTCTTTTTCTCCCTTCCTCTTCTTTCCTCCTTTTTCCTCTCTCTCTTCTGCCCTTCTCTTTCCCATCCCTATTCCTTCTCTTCTGTCCTCCCTCATCTCTCTCCTTCCCTTTCTCTTTCTCTCCACCTCTGTTCTCTTCTCTCTCCCTATGCTCCCCTCCACCCTCCTCTCAATGTCCTCTCTCTCTCTCTTTCTCTCTCTCTCCCTTCTCTCTCCCTCTCTCTCCTCCCACTCTCTCTTCCTCTCTTTCTCTTTCATCATCTCCTCTTCCTTCCCTGCCTGCTTTTCCCAGCCTCCAGCGAAACCAATTAAGACTTCCACATTCTCAAAGCAGACTGTTTAAGAAATGCCTGTGAGGACAATTAAAGGCATAATTGATCTACTAATATGTACACTTAATGTGACTTTCAGCCTCACTGTGGCCCAGAGACAACAGAACCCAAGCACTCTGCAGGCAGACACTTCTGAACCTGTGAACACAGCACTCTTCCCTCATTGCAGTTAGTTATCTTGAACATTTTGCCATTAAAACAAAAAAAAAAACAAAAACAAAAAACAAAAAACAAAAAAAAACAAAACAAAAAAAGGAAGGCTGAGTGACTCAGGTAGCCATGCTATTCTATGCTATTCTGCCCACATCCCCTTTGCCCTGGCTGAACTTGCCTAGAATGAATGACCTTCCTCTTTACCTCCCACCTATCCAGATCTTCCAAAGCCTAGCTTATCTCCTTCCTTCAGGGAAGTATGCTGCCATTTCCTTCCCCTGAACCTGGGAAGCACTCGGTGATCTCACCTGCTAGGTTAGCCCCTACTTTAACCTAGCTAGGCTATCTCTGAATTTCATAGCGTACCTACACCAATGGCCCCCACCACCAGACCACAGACTCATTGAGGCCAGATCCCTCCACTTATATTCTTAGTACCCTACACAGTCTTGGAATTTGGGACACAAAATAAAAACATGTCTTTCTTAACAAATGCCAAATAAATGTCTGGGGGAGGGGATCCGCCAGGCAGCCAGCAGAGGGTCTCCCCTGGGCTCTGGGTTCTACACGGAAATGACAATGTGGTTCTTCGGGTGATCTGCATACAGATGACTATAGAGCACAATGCAGGTGCTGTCTTTTCACTAGCGAGACCAATTAAGACTTCCACATTCTCAAAGCAGACTGTTTAAGAAATGCCTGTGAGGACAATTAAAGGCACAAAACACTGGTCGATGGAACTGGAAGCTATCAAAGGCGTCTGAAGGAAGCTGAGTGGCCACGTGAGAGGTGACAGAGCTCAGGGAGCAGAAGCCAAGAGCCACCAGCCTGTTTGCTCCCTGCAGAGGCTATGGCAGCCACAACACCTCAGGCATGGGAGCGGGGGATAGGAATTCTCTCTACAAAAGCTTCTTAGATTGTAAAATAGAAATAGTAATAGCACATGCCTTCATGGGGTAGTTGTTAAGATTGAACGTATTAATATACGTAAAGTAATTAAAACACTGCCTTGTGCTTAAGCACTCAATGGCTGTTGTTGCTATGATTGTAACGATTATTAATATAGTGTTATGTGTACTCGGAAATAGCAGGAGAATTTTCTATCTTTTTTCCCCGCAGCATCCTGGTGACCTCAGCACTGCATAGAAACTTCATGATGCCTGTTGAATGATTGAATCCGGCAACAAATTTTGACCTGCATTAGCCTGCTGACCTGCTGCCCGAGTGTCCTGTACTGCACCTGTACCCCTTAAGCAAAGTCTCAGGAGCTCTTGTATTCCCACCAAGACTGAACAAGATCAGGGTCCTCCTCCTGGCCCATCACTCAGTCTCTCCTGGCCACATGTACATTCTCCATATTGGATGCTCCTCTGCATCTTGCCCAGCACCTTTGAGTGCAAAGCTTTAGGCCACTGCCTCTATCCTGTCCTTGCTTTTCTGCACTGTTTTTCTTCTGCACTTGGCATGTGATGGCTGCTAGTCATCCTACACTCCTGACTTACCCTTCTTGGCTCCTAGAACATGGCACCCTCTGATGCTCTCCAGTCTCCCGGAGTACAAGAGGACCCAAACGCCCCATTGCAAGCTTTTCTCTGGCTAAGCCAGGACTCTATAGTCTTGCAGAACTGACTTTAAATCCTGACATTTAGCATCTTATTAATTGTGACTCTGGATCATTTCCTAGTCTTTGTTTCCCGCCCCAAAAAGTGGGTTCACCCTATCTACTCATTGATAAAAAATGCAAATGCCTGGAACATGCTTGGCAGGAGAAAAAGCTGGCTCAATGTGACTTCCTGCTTGGCTTCCTATTTTACAGTATAGTGGAATCGCTAGAGCCTCATAAAAACACTAGATGAGCCATTTGGCCAGGCAGGACCCAGTGATTAAAAACCCCAGCACCGAATCTATTTCTCCAAAAGAGAGCAGAATTATGTAATAAAGCTGAGTTGTGGGGATGCTCAAGAAAGCTGTTTGCAGGAGCCTTAGAGAACAAGATGAAGGGCATAGCCTTAGAGACTGGGCACGGTGTTATCAAGAGGATTGAAGCTAGGGTTGGCAGGCAGGGGGGGGTCATCAGTGTGAAGTAGCACGTACTCACTGATCAGCCAGAAATGAAAATAGGAAATAACATTCAGGGAGAGGATGGGAAATCCAGCGGTCCCCAAGTACTGAGCCACGATGGTCTGAAAAGATGGTTACACCAGAGGTTTGGGGTCTTTGACATACAGAGGGAACAATCCTGGGAGTTTCTAGTCTAGTAATGTAGGGATCTGATCTGTTACCAGTTGTGTGCATGCATACATGTGTGCTCCTGTATACATTCATGGACATGAGTACATGTGTGAGGATATGTGTGCTAGTGTGCATGCATGTGGAAAGCAGAGGTAACGTCAAGATTCATTTCTCAGGAGGCCATCTATATTGTTTTTGGAGGTAGCATCTCCACTTGCCAGGAGCTCATCAGTTAGGCTAGGCTGGCTGATCAGTAAACCCTGTAGCCTTATGTTTCTATCTTCCCACCACATCAGGCTTCTATTTTTCACATGAGTTCTTGGGATAAGGCAAAGAGTCTCATGCTTTCACAGCAAGCATTTTACTGACTGAGTCGTCTCCCCAGCCCCCATTACCATTTAGTTTTAAACAATCTCAGACTGTGATGCTGAAAACAGCCAATTTCAAAGGAGCTGAGCTACAATGAAAGGATGATTTTATAACAGGTTAGAAACAAACCAGATTTGGCCACGCCCCACACAATGTCTCAGCAACAGGTGGCACATGTGTTGGTGGACCTGTCAGATCATACTGGGCTGAGACACTCCTGTCTCTGGTGACATGGTAGCTACCATAATGCCATTGTATAATCTCCATGCACATGTTTGTGGTGGTGCCATGTAAACAAACCCACTGCACTCCCAGTCACAGAAAAGAGGAGCATAGGTGCTACGAAAATGGCTCAGTCAGTAAAGTGTTTACCTCACAAGCAGGAGAACCCAAATTTGGTCCCCAGAACCCATGTAAAAACCTAGGTTTGGTGGCATGCAATGCTATTGCAATTGCAGTGATGGGGTGGAAGAGATAGGTGGGTCTCTGTGGCTTGCTGGCCACCAACCTAACTGAATTACAAACCCCATGTTACAACGTGGAATTCTGTCGGAAAACATAAAGTAGACAGTTCCTGAGGAATGACACTTAAGGATGACCTCTGGCCTCTGCATACACACACACACACACACACACACACACACACACACACACACACACCACACATCACCACCACCACCAACACCACCACCACCCACACATTTACAAGGAGGTAATGGGTCTGGAGAGATAGCTCAATAGTTAAAAGCATTGACTGCTCTTGCAGAGGGACCAAGTTAAAGCCTCAGCGCCCACATGACAGGTCACAACTGTCTGTAACTCCAGTCCCAGGGTATGTGACACCCTCTTCTGGCCTCTAAGGGCACTGTACACACATAGTGCACAAACATATATGCAGACAAACTACCCATACACATAAAAAGTATTAAATTAACAAAGTGGAGCACACATAACTACATTTAATGTTCGGACCTGATAATGATAAAACACCCTTTATTGTCTAGGTGGCTACTGTGTTTCATTTTTATCTTCGCTGAACTCTTACTACTTACAAAAGGTCTCTATTTTTTTAAAAAAAAAAAAAAAAGTTCTGAATTAAACAAACAGCTACCTGTATGTGCCTCAAGTTCACCGAATCTCTCAAAATACCTTTTATCTGGTGCTTTGTTTGAATTCATACTGTGTCCTGCTTCTTGGCACTAGGAGGAAGATAGACACATCATCTAAGTGTACAGTGAATTATCCCATCTAGGATTATAGAAGTAAGTGTACATGGTGGCAGAATTTATGTAGTACATTTCTCAGAATATAACTCCATCATTAATGGACACATGGCAACATCTAGACATGTCCATTTAGCAGAGTAGCAGTTGTCCACATACCCACTGTATTTCTAGCAAGCAAGAAGTCTCATACTTTGTCAAGCAATCAGAGAGCCCAGCAGTCAATCATTAATCCATTCCTTCAAAAGCCAGGTGTGATGGCACACACCTGTGATCCCAGTACTTGGGAAGCAGAGATAGGAGGGCATCTTCAGCTATGTAGTGAGTTCAAGGCCAGTCTCAGAAAACAACAAAGAAGCCCCAATCCCAACTCTGTGACATATTCTGTCCTAAAACAATTTTAAATTTCCATAGGTTTTAAGTAATAGAAAACATGGGCTGAGGGATGGCTCTGTGGGAAAGTCCTTGCTATGAAAGTATGATAACTTGAACTCAATACCCAGAACACATGTTAAAAAGCCTGACATGGTGAGGTGTACTGTAAACCTCAGCACTGAGAAGCAGAGTTGAGAAGGTCCTGGAAGCTGGATATCCAGTCAGCCTACCACAAATAGTGAACTTCCTAGATCCAGTGTGAGATGCTATATAAAAAAAAATAAATAACAACATAGGAAAATACCTCTGCCCCCCCACACACACATGGGGTAGGGGGAGCATGCAACAACACCCACAGGAAAGAGATACAGAGAGAGAGAGAGAGAGAGAGAGAGAGAGAGAGAGAGAGAGAGAGAGAGAACTAAATTACAAAATCATCAAGGTGTGCTGTTGTGTGTCTGCAATCTTAGCATCAGAAGACAGGGCTGGAGTTTGGAAAGTTTGAGATCTGGGCTGTATATCAGGGTCCTGTCTCAAACACACACATACACAGACAGAGCACACACAGAGAGAGAGAGAGAGAGAGAGAGAGAGAGAGAGAGAGAGAGAGAGAGAGAAAGCACGGGAAACCATAAAACATAAGAAGCTGAGGAGATGGGGAGACAGCCACAGTTTTGTTTCAATCCATTTAAAGAACGCCTTCCTTCTTTGCTTAGCTCTGCTTGGAATCACACCTTTGCAATGTTCCCTGGGAGATGAGAATTATTTGCTAAAGTTCAGAGGTAAGGTGTCATCTCCTGGGTCACAGTCCACAGCTGGGAAGAGACATTTCCAGGTCACTGATGCTGACTATTGTCCTCTCTTTAATGCCAATGAGGTAGAAACAGCATGGGAGTCCAAAACAGAAGTCATCGTTAGAGTGTCAGCAGTGATGTCTAAATTATTTAGCATTTACTGTAAGTGAACAGTGATCTTAGTGCTGAATGTACTTAAACCAATAGACCCTTTCATTTGCAGTAAATAGAACTGTGCTATGGAGAACTAACATCATGGTGGTACCAAGGGCTTTAAAAGTACTCTGCCATTGGCAGTGTTGTTTATGAGTCTGTTCTGTGGGATAGTCACAAAGGATTTTTCACAGGGGCATGGAGCAGTGGTTATAACATCAG
The DNA here is from genome assembly GCA_030556225.1 of Cricetiscus sungorus. Lineage (NCBI taxonomy): Eukaryota > Metazoa > Chordata > Mammalia > Rodentia > Cricetidae > Cricetiscus > Cricetiscus sungorus. The sequence goes on along the minus strand of JANBXA010000007.1, from coordinate 77,079,910 downwards.
AAGACACAGAAATAAGCCAAGTGTCTGGCAGTAGGGATTCCTTAAGTTATCTCTGTCCTTTCTGTATAATGGGAAAATGAGGTATCTTTACTGACTCAGGGACAATCCTAAACTTTACCAATCACAAATGCAAGGTAGCTTTAAATTCTCTATCCCAGACAAGTATAAACTTTATAGAATGAACTTAATATATGTCACATGAACTAGAGCATGGTGGTGCAGGCCTTCCACCCTACAACTTTAGTAGTAGAGGCAGAAGGATAGCATGCTTGAGGCTAGTTTCTGTAAAGTGTGAGACCATGTGGCAGGGCTCTGGGTAAGAGAAAGAAGAGGAGGAAAAAGGGGGGCTGGAAATAGAGGGAAAAGCAAAAGAAGGAGGAACAGAAGAGGACAGGGGCTGGAAAAGGAGGGGAATGGAGGGAATTTGAAAGGGAGGAGAAGAGAGAAGATTGGAGGGGAGTGGGGAAGGGAAGGAAGGAGAAATTGTGAGGTCAAGCAAGCATGGGTACAGGCAAAATATTTGCGTATAACTCTTCAGCACACCTGAGAAGGGATACATGATAAAGAATTAGCGAAGGTCAGAAAATGTCAAGAATGTGGTCAGTAGAGCAATTTGCCAGAATTTAAAAGGTCATGGCTCTGTATTAGACTCACTATGCTGCTGTAATAAAAGGGCTTCTGTATTAGTTATTCATCTGTAACTGCAATAAAACACCTGACATAAGTAACTTAAGGAAGGAATGGTTTCTTCTGAATAACAGTCTACAGTCTGTCGTGGTGAAGAAGTCATGGCAGCTGGAGCATGAGGCAGCTGGTCACAAGGAAGTAGAAACAGATGGGTGCTGCTATGGTGGGAAAATAGGCACTTTGGATGGATGGATGGATGGATGGATGGATGGATGGATGGATGGATGGGAGGATGGATGAGATACAGATAGAAAAGTAGAGAGACAATAGATTAGATAGGTAGGTAGATAGATAGATAGATAGATAGATAGATAGATAGATGATAGATAGATGATAGATAGAAAAATACCTAGACTCAAAGATGAATAATAAACAGAAAAAATATTCAAACCAAATGAATGACATCTCAGAGTTCAAGTTAATATCCTTGGAGATGACCAATACTTTGACACTTGAGAAAAACCAAAAAGCTAGTAAGAAGTTACCAAGCTCAAGGGAAGCCACACATTGATATTTGAGAATCAGAGAGGCATTTATTTGTGAGGGAGTTTTTAGCTGATATATCTAAATTGTATAATGAAAAAGGAAATATACCCACTATGAGAAAGGTAATGTGAAATGGCCAAACCATGCCAACAAGTACACTTTCCTTCATGTGTTTATCACCTTCTGCAGAGAGACTGTGCAAAACCTTCTCTCAGAAATAGGGATGTGGCTCAGTAGTAGGGCAGTAGCTTAGCATATGTAAGGCCCTGAGTTCCATGCTAACACCATAATGGAGAAGAATCTATGATCTTAGCAATCTTCAAGAACACAATATGTCTTTACTAACCATAGTCACTACACCCATCTCTTGGACTTGTCATCTAAGTAAATTATAGAACAAATTATAATGGATGCATAAAGTCAAAGATGATCAACCAATAAAATTACCAAAAGTAGACACAATGCACTAGGTAAGGTGAGGAGACTGGGACCTCAAAGAAGAGATCATTTCAAAGCAGAGCAGCTGGAAATTTATAAGTCTTGGGACAGGTGAAAAACATGGGCATGAAATAGCAGTCAATTCATTACCAACATCAAATGAATGGTGTGTGGCAGTCATTATGAGAAGTGTCTGTGATCTGTGCCCTGTATCAAAAGCCAGGCTGACTAGCAACATGACTGAGTGTTTATTAGCCCTCTTTGGAGGCATTATACTTGTTTTAGTTACATCTGCCATCACTGTGCCTGACTTTAAGGAGGGAGTTTATTTTGGCTCATGGTTCAGAGCAATGCTGTCCACCATAGGGGAGGTGTAGCAACAGGCATAATCTGTGAGGTCAGCCAGAAAGCAGAGAAAGGGGAACGTCAATGCTCAGCCTTTGTCCCTTTTTATTCAGTCTAGGACTCTCACCCACAAGAAGGTCCACTGACATTTAGGGTAATTCTTTCCTCATCAATTAAACCTCCTTGGAAATTCCTTTGTAGATACACCCAGAGGTGTGTGTCCTAGGCGACTGTAAATGCTGTCGGGTTAACAATGAAGGTTAATCATCATAAACCCATCCCATCTCATTTTGATAACACATTACTTTAAATCACAAACTCCCATTTCTAGTCTCAAAAGTTCATGATCATCCTGTTGTGGGGGGGTGCATTTAGTTCATCTGTAAGATTCTCTAAAATCCTAACAAGTACAAATGTTGTTCAGAAACAAAGTTCAATGTCTCTCCTGAAGCTCAAGGTAATCCCTTACTGTGAAAGTCTGTAAGATCAAAAAGAACTTACATATTTCCAATATAGAATGGCACAGAAGAAACATTCCTAATCTAAAATGGAGTGATGCCAGCACAGTAAGCAAATATCATACCAAAATAAGACAGAAACCCAACGGGGAACATCAAATTCTGCATCTCCACATCTAACATTTGGGGCTGTGATGAGATCATCTGGGCTTCAACAGGCTTTCATGGCCCCACCCCACTCCCAACTCAGCTTCATATAGCACTTATCATCCCTCTCTTGGGCTGGCTCCACTCAGCACCTAAAGCTTTCTTTGGCAAATGCCTTTCCATCCTAGCATCTCCAACATCCCAAGGTCCATGCTACAACATAGGCTTCACCTTCACTGCTTCATCCTTGTGAAACGCAGACACAGCCATGCATTGCCCAGCTCAGTGGCTTTATGAACTTCAGTGCAAGCCTCCACTCTCCATAACTCTTGAATGTAGCATGTCTGAAAAGACAGAACCAGAAGAATGTTGTTGTTATTATATTCTGATACCAATTCCAGATGTTGCCTGGCCTCTGCGTGTCTTTGAGGCAGAACCTGGGAAGATACTTTCCTTAATGGCCATTTTAAGGGAGGAAACACCTGAGGTGGCATTCACATTTAAGGGTCTTTCCTTTCAGTGACTTTGCATTACAAACTGGATCCTGTGGGTTTGTAGTAAAATTTTAAAGTCAATGTGAACAGACTTGGTAGATAAGCATGAATTAAAAAGTGGGAACTACAACCTCAAATAAATTATTAGTTACTATTTAGAGCTTACTGAGAACATATAAGAAAATCATTTAATGTATATACAATATATATATATATATATATATATATATATATATATATATATATATATATGGAACTAGTGAAATATACACCTGTGTGCCCAGCAGGCTTGCCTCATCTCTGTGGCATGTGTGGTATAACTGTAGGTACCTCAGAAACCTGGCTAGTCATTCACTGTTTTAGTCTCTTTTACACTGATTACAAGAGAACATATGAGCCTGAGTAACTTATAAAGAACAGAGATGTATCCCCTATAGTTCTTGAGTGTGGAAACTCCAAAGTGAAGGGGTCAACATCTGCCAATCATCTCATAATAGAATGCAGGATAGAAACAGAACACCTAAAAAAAAGAAGGAAAGAAGAACAAACTCACTTTCTTACTTCTGTGAAAATTCTACAGGAGGGGAGAGACATGCTTGCAATAACACTCTCCCATGATGGAAACACTAATCACTCATGATGCTGAGAACTAGGTTTCCATATGTGAACTTTGGGGGGCACATTCAAGTCATCCAGCACTAACAAATGTTTAACCATCCACCATGTGCTGGGTGCTCAGAATCCAGCTGTGGGCTGCTGTGCCAATTCTGGGAATAAAACCTAGGTTACAAGGATGGTGTCACTACCTGCACTCAATAAATATACTCACTGAACACCTCCATGTGCCAGCCCATGGTGAGGCAGGAAAAGGCACAGATGAGAGGGATCCAGTGCTGACCTGAGGTGCTCACAGGAAAGTAAAATACCAATGGGATAGGGGTGGGAGGATAAAGACTAAACTAGGCTAAGCGGGAAAAGTAACTTCTTCACCTAACACATGAGAGGGTTAATATTCCTACCCTTCAATTAAATGTTTTCTGTTATAAGCTGCCAAACTACATAAAATTGAACCCCATCACCCCATTATAACCAACATGCCTTGGGACCTGCACCTCTGTTACTTTTCTTCATAGCATCTAAACTACCACAGTCTGCTCTGAATTGACTCTCCCTCCCTCTGAGGTCAAGAGCTGTATTCTTCTTTGTCCACTGCTATGTCCCCAGTATCCAGGAAATGACAGCTGTTCAATGACTAGATGGATAAACTTAGAAGTGCCTATTGCATACTTAACCACCACTTTCTTTTAATTTTTCAAGAAAAAAAAAAAGAAACTAATAGTAGCTTCTGTCCAGATCTCTGGGCTCACATTATGCCACTATCCCTGTAACCTATTTGCTTGAGGCTGTATGTTCTTTTTCTCTTTCTGAATCTACGGTGCATATTTGAAGGGAGAAGGCTAGTCCAAGAACATTCAAAGCCAGCCTAAACCAATTTAATCAACCTTCTTTGGACCTTCCACACAGACACAAAAGTCACTGAAGTGAAGCAGAGTCTGTCCTCTACAAATAGAGTTTGCCTTTTAGAGCTCATAGAAAGATCAAAAGGAAACCCTCAACCAGAAGGTCAATTTATAGATTCAACTGTTAAATCAAGACATATCCTCAACCACATGGGACATGAACCTGATATTAAATCAAAGACTTAATCTAAGTTAAACCACCTTGGCTAAGAAGCTAGAGCTAGAGACTTGTAATTAACAACAGTCACCCCAGCAACTGCTGAGCCAGGTGCCATGCCTGGGCAAACTTGTTACTGCCATGGGGGATTTAGGGAGGCTCACCTTCAGTTATGGAGATTGAAGTTAGTCTCTGTCTCTCCCTCCCTCCCTCTCTCCCTCCCTCCCTCCCTCTCTCCCTCTCTCTCTCTCTCTCTCTCTCTCTCTCTCTCTCCCTCCTCCTCTCTCCCTCCCTCCCTCCCTCCCTCCCTCTCTCTCTCTCTCTCTCTCCCCTCCCTCCTTCCCTTTCTCTCTCCCTCCCTCCCTCCCTCTCCCTTTCCCTCTCCCTCTCCCTGTCCTTCTCCCTCTCCCTCTCCCTCTTTCTGATCTCATATCCTGTGACTCATCCTGGGCTCCACACACTTCAGCAACTTGGGCCTCTTGGCTTCTTCTCAAACAGGTCAAGGTCACTTCTTGCCCTGTCTTTCTTTTTCTATGATCAAATACCTAACAAGAGAGACTTAAGACAGCAAAAGTTTATTGTGGCTCAAAGTTCGAGGTGGAGGTGCAGTCCATCATAGTAGGGAAATAAATGTGGTTAGACCCTGGAGCAACTTATCACATAACACCCAAAATCAGGAACAGAGAGATGCTACCAATGACTCAGCATGTCAACCTAACACAAGCTAGAGTCATTGGAGAGGAGAGAGACTCAAATGAGAAAATGCCTCCACATGGTTGTACATAATGCTGTCGGGCATTTTCTTAACTAATGATTGATGTGGGAGGTCCAAGACTATTGTGGGTATGGCTCCCCCTGGCTTGGTGGTCTTGATTTCTATAAGAAAGTTGCCTGAACAAGCTGTGTAAAGCAAGCCAATAAACAGCTCTCCCTCCATGGTCTCAGCATTCAAATTCTTGCCCTGTTACAATTTCTGCCCTGACATCCTTTGATGATGAACAGTGATGTGGAAGTGTAAGTTAACTAAACCCTTTCCTCTCCAAGTTGCTTTTGATTATGGTGTTTCATCACAGCAATAGTAATTAACCCTAACTAGGACAGCTCCCTTTTTCCATTTTCTATAGTCCTGGATCCCTGTCTCGGGCATCAATCCCACCCACAATTAAGATGGGTTTATAAAATCAATTAATGTAATCAAGATAATCTCCCCCAGGGATGTCCAGGGGCCCATCTATAAAATGATTCTAGATTCTTTCAATATTATAGCACCAACCTCACCTACACCCACATTCATGTGTGTGCATACCTATACACACACACACACACACACACACACACACACACACACACATACACACACAAACTTGCCTTTCAGATTGTCTCAAATGTTAACTCTCTCACACTCTTATTTAATTCTGTGAGCCCCTTCAACAGTCCTAATGTGTTTCCCAAATTTCATGTACTAGAAACCTGATCCTCATCACAGTGGTATTGAAAGGTGGGGCTTTGGAGAGGTAACTAAGTCAAGGAAATGCTCTCAATGGATCTGTCAGCTCACGGATTAATGATCAATGAGCTAGCCTGGTAACAGCTAACCCCTGCAGCAGGCTTGCTTGATACTGCCTTTAGTACCCTCTGCCATGGTGTGATACAGCAAGAAAACCATCAGCAGAAACATAGCCATACTCTTGGACTCCAAGCCTCCAGAACCATAACATAAATATATCTATTCTCTGTAAGTTACTCATGGCGTGGAGTGACAACAGGAAAAGAGAATAAGATAGTCCCTCTCATCATTTCCACTTACACCATTGCTGCTCATCCTATTCACTGTACCTCTGCTGCCTGTTTCTTTTATTCACTCACTCTCTTTGCCTCACTACTATGTGTGCCTTATGGGGACAGTAATTTCACCTCTTCATTCAGTGCCCTGTCCCAGTTACATAGAAATATGTGGCATATACTAGCCATTAGATGCCTAAATCACTTGACTAGTTAATCAGTTAGCCATATTCAATGCTCAACTAAGTGGCTAGCTAACTAATTCAGCACCTGTATGCCGATCTGGCTAATAATCCCCATCAAAACCAAGGCTGAAAGCCTGGAGCCCTAGCTCAGTGGTAAAATACTTGCCTAGCATCGACAAGGCCCTAGGTTGATTACTTAGGCTACCAAGACCAATAATGTCCTCCTAAGCAAGCAAGCTGTGACCTTGTGAATATAGCCAAAGTACACAATAATGAAATAGTCATTATAAAACCCATCATTATAAACATTGAGTTTATATAAATAAATTTAAAACCCCCACCAGAATCTCAGATGGCAGGCTGGTATCCTTGGGATAGAATGAAAACACTTTGCTCCTCCCAGTCTTATCTTAGGAATATCCCTACATATTGCTGTTTCACTTTGCCCTCCAGTGAGCTAGATTTGCTCTCAGCCCCTCAAGGTCACCTCAAGTTCTTGTAATGTGTTGTTGCTGGGTCCTAATGTCTCCCTTGGGGGAGGAAATGAGAAGGTGTAAAGTCAATGACACAGACCCCAGGAGTCAGATGAAAGGAAAAATTGCAGACTCTTTTATTTAGCAATATATCCTCCCAACACCCAGCATTCTGATCCATTGACATTGTGTAGTCACCCCTGCTTGGCTAGGCAAGATCAAGACCTCAGACAGTATCTGTTGTTAGATCATCAGGCAGGATTGTGTGTTCATCCCTCCTTGGATAGGCAGCATCAGGACCTCAGACAGCGACTGTCAGATTCCAGGTTGGCATCTCTCTGCCTGGTAGGCCTTAACTTCCTACAAAGTTAACTTCCTACAATGTGTGACATCTCTTCCTATAGCAGTTGGTCTTCTCTGTCGTCCATGCTCTTTCACCCAGCCAGCCTCTCTTGCTCTGCATTCACAACACTCTACCAAACTGTCTTCTTTCAGACCTGGAAGTCTTCCTAGACTTAAACTGTTGAAGTGTATTGAGGACTTTCTCTTCTCCATGGCATCCTAGCACACACACCACTGGATGTGAGTTATTATTTCTCCTCAAAGGTGTAGCTACATTTTTTGAGATAGGATCTCACATACTACAGGCTATCCACAAACTCACTATATAGCTGAGGATCTTGAATTTCTAAAGCATGTGACTCCACCTCCCTAGTGCTAGGATTGGAGGTATGATGTTTATGAAGTGCTATGATTGAACACAGAATCTTGTGCATGCTAGACAAGCACTCTGCCAGATGAGCTCCATCCTAGCACTAGGTTTTGAACTTCTACACACTGTATGGGACCTTTCACGCCAAGAAGTTTTACAATTCCCTGTACACAAAGCCTGAGTGTCCTATGAGTCAACTCAATTCTGTCATTTCTCTGGGATGATAGTTTGATCCCCATGAGTAAGCTCACTAGGTTGTACTACAAGATGACAATCACATTTCCAGGTTGTGACCTATGTGTTTGACCCACTGGTTGTAAACTGGAGGTTCCCACAATCCTTTATTAGGTTTGATAAACTGGCTTTAGAATAACTCACAGAACTTGGGAAGGGGCATGGTTCACAATTGATGGATGATTGTTAGGGATCTAATTCAAAGACAGGGAAACAGCCATGACTGTCAAGTAAGATACTTGTCATATTGTCACTAGGATGCTAGAGAGGAGCCATTACTTAGGAGTGGCTGAGTCAGCTCTTCATGATTGGTTCTTAAATCAATTCTGATGAGTTGCTGTGGTCATGGTGTTTTTTCCCAGCAAGAGAAACCCTAACTAAGACACCACTGTTTCTCAAGAGATTGTTCTAGAACATTCCAAAGGTTCTAGAAGCACCATGAAAGAACTGAGGAACTTCAGCCCATTTGTATCCTCTTCTCATACTGAAGAGGTTAAGAATAGCATAGGGATATTACTATGGCTTTGAAAAACATGTTTTTGCATCATAACTTAATTTAATGGATGTGTAGTGTTACGGCAGGTTTCCCCGCCAGCTGCCGCTGGTCCTACCGCCATGGTCCCACAACCACGTGTGCCCCAAATAACACTCAGAGACTCTGTATTTGATACAATCCTGTTGGCCAGTTACCATTACTGTTTATGGGCTAGCTCTGTCTTAATTATTAACCCATTTCTACTTATCTAAGTATTTCCACGTGGTCGTCTTATTGGGGAGCCGCGGCTGGTGTCCTGCTTCTTCCCCAGGCTACATCTCGACTCCTCCCTACTACATCCTCTTTCCTCCTCCTGGTCTATACCCTGCCTATCTTGTTTCCTATTGGCCACAGGGCTTTATTAACCAGTATGAGAAACATATATACAGAATAACATCTCCCATCAGTGTAGTCTTAAGTTACTTAAGATCTCTAATATGTGTTTATCACCTATTAATTATTCATAATCTATTCACCATTCTTTGGGCTTGGAACAGTTAGTGTGGCTCAAAGTGGTAGTACAGTCAAACTCCTGCATGACAATAAGGAGCCAGCTATGGAAGCACAATATGGAGGATGGATGGAGGAGACAGAGGCAGAAGGAACATTGTGCCTGAGGCATGAAGCAGATAAAGCCTTGTGTTGTTCAGAGAAGAAGCATGTGTGCATTTGGCATTCTCAAAAGCAGGGTTCATCCCCTGGAGACACACAGGGCCACCCTTTTTACGCTGATTCTGACTTCTTACCCAGTTCTCTACTAACAGCCAGCTCTTTGATGTAGCTTCCATCTCTAGCTGACAGGAGCCCCCACTTCTCAGTATGACTTTCTTCTCAATTCATCCATACCTAACAGCACCCTTCACTTGGCCCCCAAGATGGACCCTACCTGCCTGACCTCAATGCCCTACTTTGCTACTCTAAAATCTCAGATGGCACCAATAATAAGGTTTCCTCAGGTTCTCGAGCTGAAAATATTTAAGACATACCTCACTACTGTAGTAGGGAGACAAAAAAGGCCAAGGCTCAACTTTCAAGTTCTAATATCATTTATAAATAGCTAGGTGATGGCAGATATCAACCCCACATCCCAGTGGCCCACAGTCCCAACTCTGCTGGTTCCATTCTCTCCAAATGCTTGTCTCCACAGCCTGTATTAACAGATATTTTGCTCTTTGTATCTGCTTCATCCAGCCCCTTCCAACAAAACTCCTAATACATATAATTTGACAGTATCTGGAGACCTTTTAGATTGTCACAGTAGAGTCTGGATGCTTCTGGACTCTTGTGAGGTAGATGCCAGGGATGCTCTTGACCATGCTATAATGAGTAGCACTCACACACTGATATGACAGGTTATCTTATCTCAGTGTCAACATTGCCATAACGGGGAAATACTACGTTAACCCTTGAACTTTGAATACATAGAAAAGAGATCCTATGGGTTGGGAATATGGCTCATCTGGTTAAGTGCTTGCTGTGCAAGCATGGTGACCTGAGTTCAAATCCAAAGAACCCCTGTAAAAAGCCAGGCATGGAGGTACACACCTGTAATTCTAGCTGAGGAGAATGCAGTCCAATTCATTGGGCTTACTGGTAAGCTATCCTGGATAAATTGCTGAACTTGAGGCCAATCTAGCTCCCACAAAATAGTAAAGTGGCATCTCCTGGGGGAAAGCACCCAATGTTAACCTCTGCCTTTCATACGCATGCACACTAACAGGGAGGGAGAGACAGGGAGACAGAGAGACAGAGAGAGAGAGAGAGAGAGAGAGAGAGAGAGAGAGAGAGAGAGAGTTACACACAAAAGTAATGGCAAAGCATACCTAGCATGTAGATGAGTTTCACAAAAGACAAGGAATATGTGGATGCAGGAGTTTCCTGCACAACTGCTGCTGTTTCTGTGCAAGAATCATAGCCCCAGTGACTAGCAGACATAAGAAATTCTTACATCTCCTTAAGGTACATGTACATGAATAATCACTGCATATTTTCTCATCACTGTGCCCAAAATAATGAACAGGAACAACCCAGAGAAGGAAAGATCTACTTTAGCTTGTGGTTTCATAGGTGCTAGCCCATCCTGGCAGAGGTGCCATGGTGAGTAGACTAGTTCACAGCATGGAGAACAGAGGAGGGTTTGGGTATGGTAAATCCCTCAGTGGTAGGAGCCCAACCCTTAAAGACCTACTTCTCTCTGAAGGCATTTTAAGTTTCAGTCATCACAAGTAGATGAGCTCCATCTCTGCTTCCACCATGTGGGAGAATGTGGAACCACCTGCTCACTGCACTGGTAAGTCAGTGCTCTGCTCTTACCTGCTGTGAGATATGCTTTGTTAGAAGAATGAGGTCATGAGGTGTTTATTTGGTGGTTTAAAAACTTGCCTAACATTGGGTTTCCTGGAACTGGAGCTGTGGATAATTGTGAACTACCATGTGGGCACTTGGAACTAAACCTGGATCCTTTGCAAGAGGAACAAATGCTCTTAACCACTGAGCAATCTCTATTGCCCGACTGAACTTAGAGACAATTTAGAGTTGAAATATATTTACATTATGAGGCAAACATGAAACTTTGTGGACAGGGGTGGAAGGTTATGGTTTTAAAGTGATATGCTTATGTGTCAAGTTGAGAGGGGAAGGAATGTGATGGTTATGTTTGTCAACTTGACACAACCTAGAGTCACCCGAAAAATTAGTCTCAATGAGAAATTGTCTACAATGATTTGGCTTGTAGGCATGTCTGTGAGAAAATTATCTCAGTTAATGTAATTTATGTGGGAAAATCAAGCCTAGGCCAGGGAATCCTGAACTATATAAAAATAGAGAGATCAAGATGAGCACAAATGAGCAAGCAAGTGAATATGTATTTATTGTCTCTCTGTTCCTACATATGATACAAAATACCTGTCTGGAGTTTCTGCCTCAACTTCCTTGCAATGATAGACTGTAGCCTATAATTATAAGCCAAAAGAACTTCCTCCCCTAAGTTGAGTTATTTGATACATTTTTTGTTTAAAAAAGTTTAAAAATTGTTCACTCCAAAAACAAACAAACAAACAAACAAACAAATAAATAAATAAATAAATAAATACATGTTTTAACTTAAAGCTTGATGGAGTGCTTTCTGCAGATACAGATTCCAGTGGCAACTATGGATACTTGAATTACAACACACAGGGCAATTAAAACAGTCATATGTTGTTGATAGGGAAACAAATTACATAGATGCTTTGGAAAACAGTCTAGCAGTTTCTTGCAAATTTACAATATGAGTGGTAACCCATTCCCTGGGCATATTCAATAAATAAAAACTGCTCACATACAAACTGACACAGGTACATGAATATCCAGTAACTCTTCTCACCATCACCCAAAACCAGAGGAAACGGGTCGACTCAGAGCTAGCCATCTGCCAGAGAGTTACTCAGTAACAAGAGCCAGCTGCTATACATAGAACAACCTTTGCAAACCTCAGAAGAATCATGAGGGTAAATATTGTCTTAAGAAATACCATCAGGTACAAGTGGACTACTGTTAGAAAATACTGTACCTCAGATGCTTTCCACCTGCAAAAATGTATGGCTAACTGGGGGAAGTCAGAGCACAAGATCAAGATGAAGCATGGCTGAATCTGAAGAAGCCTTCTTCCAGGTGTCATGCTGTCAATTATTGTTTTCTAACATGAGAGGGGACAAGAGAGCTCTCTGGGGTCCCTCTCATAAAAACATTAAGTCAGATGTCCACCTAAAACCTCAACTTAAATACTGCTACATTAGAAATAACATTGCAACATATGGATTTGATGGGAGAAGGGACCATCAGTGTTCAGTCCATAACATGACTTCATTGGAAAGACAAAATTATTTTCATTTTTATTAAATTTATTTATTTATTTGTTAGAGATAACATGCCATGCATATAGAGATCATAGGACAACTTGCACAGGTTGGGTCTCTTTTTCTACCATGTGAGACCTACAGATCAAACCCAAGTTTTCAGGGCTGGCAGCACCCTCCCAGAATGGAAGCAGACAGTGTCCATGTGGACCAAATAGGCTTGCACAACACAGAGTCAAGTTCCCAGTTAAGGTCAAGTGCAAAGCAGGCCTTCTCAAGATGTCAATTTCATGTCTGCTTTGGTCACTATTCCTTGTACTAGGCCTCTGTATAGACCAATACTAATGCACTCTGAGTCTGCAATCCAAACAAAAAAAAGTAAAGTAGGAGTGAAAAGATAGGCAGTAGGTAAGGTCACTTACTGCAAAAGCAGAAGGATCTGAGTTCAAATCCTCGGATTGTATGAGCGCCTATAACCCCAGTGCTATAGAAGCTGGAGGCCAGAGGACTGTGGAGCTTGCTGGCTGCCAGCCTAGCTCCAGATTTAGTGAGATATTTAGCTCAAAAACTACGGTAGAGAATTATAGGTCAGGATACTCAACACCCTCCTCTGGTCTCCATGCAAGTACATGGCTCATGCACCTACACATGCCTGGGCAGTATGAACACATATACCACACAAACCTATACATGTGTATTCACATAATAAGTAAATCAAAAAGAAAATGTAAAATAAAATCACTTTAGTATAAATCAAATTAAATAATACCTGGCCAGATGGACAGGGAAAGTCTACTTCTTCCCCTGTCCCACCAGACAGATTCTGGCCACTGGTGACAAGGGCTCAGAGCTTATGGACCTCCTTTTATCATATTAAGGCAAAACCATTCTAGCAAATTGACCTTTAGTCTGATTGTGTGACAAGCAGAAGTCACCAAAATCCCTCAAAATACACTTAAAAATACACTTAGAAGTCCCCAATGCACAGGGAAAAAAAAAGAAGAAGAACTCACCACTTCTTTAAGGATAAAAGGAAACAGAGAGCAAGACTCTTTCCATCCTGCAGTGGCCTCCCACTCCACCGTATACACATACACACTCACACACACACGCACACATGCATGCATGCACACGCGTGCGTGCACACACACACACACACACACACACACACACACACACACTGCACGCACACATGCATGCGCCTGCAATGGCCTCCCACTCCACCAGGTGCACACACACACACACACACACACACACACACACATGCACGCACACACACACGCATGCACACACGCATGCACGCACCTGCAATGGCCTCCAACTCCTCCAGGGACACACATCCCCTCCTGCAGTGGCCTCTCACTACACCAGGACAAAGCATCTCAGACTACAAAAAGAAACTTTCTAATACATGCAGTTTCCCTCTTTTAAAGTTTTAGGCATGAACATCCTGTCATGATAAAAAGTCCTGGAGAGCTTAGAGATACAAGGGACATACCTAAACATAATAAAGTCAGTTTACAGCAATCCTACAGCCAATATCAACTTAAATAGAGAGAAACTCAAAGCAATGCCACTAAATTCAGAAACAAGACAAGGTGGCCCACTCTCTCCATACCTATTCAATATAGCACTTGAAATCTTAGCTAGATCAATAAGACAACTGAAGCAGATTAAGAGGACACAAATTAGAAAGGAAGAAGTTAAACTGTCTTTATTTTCAGGAAATATGATAGTATACATAAATGATCCTAAAAATTCCACTGAGAAACTCCTACAGCTAGCTGATAAATACTTTCATCAAAGCAGCAGGATACAAAATTAACTCACAAAAGTAGGTAGCCTTACTATATACAAATGACAAACAGACTGAAAGAAAAATCAGGAAAACAACACCTTTTACAATAGACTCAAAAAATTAAAAAAAAATATATCTTAGAGTATCTCTAACCAAGCAAGCAAAAGAATTGCATAATAAAACTCTAATATACTGAAGAAAGAATCTGAAGAAAATATCAGATAATAGAAAGATCTCAGTGCTCATGGATCAGTAGAATTAGCTTAGTAAAAACAGATGTCCTACCAACAGCAATCTACAGATTCAACACAATGCCCATCAAAATTCCAACACAATTCTTCACAGATCTTGAATGGATTATTTTCAGCCTCATATAGAAACACACACAAAAAAAAACAGGACAGCTAAAACAATCCTTAATACTAAAGGAACTGCAGGAGGTACCACAATTCCAGATTTCAAGTTGTACTACAGAGCTATGGTAATTTTTTAAAACACCCTGAAATAAAGACAGAATTTTTAACAAATGGTGCTGGTCAAGCTAGACAGCTGCATGTAGAAGAATCCAAATAGAGCCATACTTATTGTCCTACACAACACTCGACTCCAAATGGATCAAAAACCTCAACTTAAAACCAGATACACTGTACCTAATAGAAGAGAACCCAGGAGATATCATTGAACTCATTGGCCCAAGAAACGACTTTTTGAACAGAACACTATTAGTTCAGGCACTAAATCAACAATTTAAAAGTGGAGCCTCGTGAAACTGAAAAGCTTCTATAAGGCAAAGGACACTGTACTTCAGACAAAGTGGCAGTCTACCGAATGGGAAAAGAATTTTACCAATTGCACATCTCATAGAGGGGTGATATCCAAAATATATAAATAACTAAAAAAAAAAACAGATGTCAAGGAAACAAATAACCCAATTAAAAATTGGGTACAGTTCTAAACAGAGAATTCTCAAAAGAGGAAAGTCAAATGGTTGAGAAATACTTTAAAGAAATGTTCAACATCCTTAGTCATCAGAAAAATGTAAATCAAAACTACTTGGAGATTTCATCTTACACTAAGTCAAAATAGCTAAGATCAATAAAACAAGTGACAGCTCGTGCTGGCAAGGACATGAAATAAGAATAGTCATCCATTGCTTTTGGGAGTGCAAACTTGTGCAGTGACTATAAAAATTAGTGTGACAGATAGGAATCAGTCTACCTCAAGATCCAGATATGCCACTCTTGGGCACATACCCAAATGATGCTTAGTCCCACCACGGAGACACTTGCTCAACCATATTCATTGTTGCTCTATTCATAATATTTCAGAAATTGGAAATAACCTTAATGTCATTCAACAGATGAATGGGTAAAGAAACTGTGGTATGTTTATACAATGGAGCAATACTCAATCATCTAAAAAGTGAAATTTGTGGGTAAATGGATGGCACCAGATAAATTACCTGAGTGAGATAACCCAGACACAGAAAAACAAATATGGTATGTATTACTTTGTATGTGGATATTAGCTATTAAATAAGTGATAACCAAGCTACAATCTGTAGAACCACAGAGGCTAGGTATAGAGAAAGGGACTACGGAGGACAGATCTCTCCAAGAAATGGAAATATTCAAATACACAAACTTATGTTTATATATATGAAGCTTCTACTGTAGTAGGTTTCCATACTTCCATACTACCTCTCAAAATGGCCCTAATTTTTAGCTCTCTCCTTGTTTGTGTGTGGGGTTTAGCTCTCTCCTTGTTTGTGTGTGGTGTGTATGTGTGTGTTTGTGTGTGTGTGAGAGAGAGAGAGAGAGAAAGAGAGACAGAGACAGAGACAGAGACAGAGAGTTCAGGATTGTGAAGGTGTATAGTAAGTAATCTAAATGAAATAAAACAAACAATCAAACCAGGCTATTGCTCTTATATTTTGGTTGCGAGCCTAGCCTTTAACAGCCGAGCCATCTCTCCAACCCCAGGCTATTGCTCTTGACAAACTGATGTCAAGGCCCTATTGCTAAAGACAACACATGCACAACTCATCCACTCATTGAACATGGAAAATTTGACCTGGTGCCAACATAACACCTTCACCCCCGCATCCTAGCATCTTTAGTACAGGAAGGTACTCAGCATACTACTAAAATAAAAAACATAAATACCAACACAGTTATATCAATACAGTTATAAATCTTTGATCTACAGATTGTGCTGCTTGCAAGATATCATAGTGTGATGGTAGCACAAAGTTTGTGGTAGTAATCAACTGTTGTAATTTGAATGTAATTGGGCCCCCATAAGCTCACTGGAAGTGGCATTATTAGAGGAGAGGTGTGGCTTTTTCAGATTAGGTATAGCCCTATTGGAGGAAGTATGTCACTGCAGAGGTAGGCTTTGGGGTTTCCTATGCTCAAGATATACCCATTGTCTCAGACCACTTCCTGTTACTTGTAGATCAAGATGTAGAACTCTTACTCCTTCTCTAGCACCATGTCTGCCTGCATGACACCATGTCATACTATGATGACAATGAACTAAACCCCTGAAAATGTAAACCACTCCAATTAAAGGTCTGGTGTTTTGTTTTGTTTTTGTTGTTGTTGTTGTTGTTTTGTTTTGCTTTTTTCCTTTATAAGAGTTGCCATGTGGATCAACTCAAACAGTGGCCAATTTTCTAACTAAAAGTTCCCTGGTAGCTAACAGTGACATCACGCAGTGCACCTGCACACTGGCATGAAGCAATGTGCTTTCTGCCATGTGCCACACAGCTTTGGGGGTTGTTCTGACTAGGACTATTAGATAATGAAATAAGGACAGACTCACAGACATATCTACAGAAAAGCTGGTGTCTGGTGAACCATGTGCAACTTGGTGGATACACAGCAACAGCCAGAAACTCGTCGCTTTCATTTCTTTATATGTCTGGATCAAGGAGGTGGGTTTGTTATATAGCTGGACAGGGAAGCATGTATAGCTAATCTAGGAAGGAGGTCCCTATAGGGGATCACTTTCGGGCTACAGTCATCAGAGAGGAGAAAGCTGTGGGTGATAGCTTCTACACACACTAGCCAATTGTTCAAAATATTTGTACTTGAAGGGGGGGGTTGCCATTTCTATGGGCCTGAGGCATTGGGTCCTTGACACGGACATGTTCATATCAACAATACACACTAATTCAGGACTGCATCTGCTCCCCACAGCTTTCCATTCAACCCCCCCCATCTTAGCTTCTATTGCTATGAAAAGACACCATGACCACAACAACTCTTACAAAGAAAATATTTAATTGAAGGGGCTCACTTATGGTCTCCAAGGATCAGTCGATTACCATCACTACAAGAAACATGTCAGCATGCAGGCAGACATAGTGCTGAAGTAGCAGAGAGTCCTACATCTTGCAGACAACGGGTAGTCAACTGACACTGGGAGATACCAAAGCCCACCCCCACAGTGACACACTTCTTCCAACAAGGCCATACCCACTCTAACAAAGACATACCTCCTAATAGTGTCACTCCCTATGAGATTATGGAAGCCAATTACATTCAAACTACCACACCCCCTAAAGAAACTGAAGGCCAGATAGAAACCTACCTCTTGAATCAAGTCACTGAGCTAGAAAGCAGAATCAAGTGCACAACTCTGAACATGTGGAACACAGAAAATTGATACCACTATAAGATGGAAAAACTACAGGACACTTGGTCATGCATACATCAGGTGAGACCTTATTTCGCATCCTGAATGCTGGGTATGCCTCACAGCAACCTTGAAATGGTGTGTAGTATCCCAAGGGGGACACTGGGCTTGTGCACTGGGCCTGTAAGGGAATGCTGGCTCTTTCCTGGTGCAGGTGGGCTGATTAATAACTCTGTTCAGAAAAGACCCAGCTGCTGTTTTTCTGCAGAGCCTTAATCACTGGGCTTCACCTGTGGAGTTGCTCTAAATGGCTTGCATGTGTGTTTTTCTGTGGGGAAACAACTCCTCATGTTGTGAAAACATTCCAGAGGTAGCAGAGCCCCCAGGTAATTTCAAGCTTCAGCCAGGTTGGAGAGCAAGCCAAGGAAACACTGCTTCTACCTGAACAGCATAAGCAAGAGACCCACTTTTAGCACAGGTTGGGGAAACACAGCTGGGCCCATTGCACAGGCTGTAAGATCAAAACTCTCCATTATATTAGCAAGTGACCATCTCTTCCCCTAGGTCAGTTCAAATCATTTGGAGTGACAGATCCTACAAGACTCAGGTTGGTCCCACTTCCTCATGGTCACGGTTGCTTTGCGCTCTGTGTGTGTGTGTGTGTGTGTGTGTGTGTGTGTGTGTGTGTGTGTGTGTGTATGTGAGTGTGTGTGTGTGTGTGTGTGTGTGTGTGTTGACTAGAATCCAAGATTTCATGCATGAAGACAAGTGCTTTACAATTGAGCACCCCAATTTTGTATTTCAGTAAGTAAATGTAATGTTCACAAAAGTCTAACCTAAGTTTTTAAATACAGACTCTGTTCAAAGACAAAATGTTTATGATGTTATAACTGGAGTTCTAAACCAATGGCTTAAGCCCACACATTTGAAAAGGTTTGAAAATGACTGTGATGTATGAAGCCTCTGGTTTCTGCTTTGACTGGTTCATCATGGAGCCCTAAGGTATCAGGATTTTTTTAAAGAAATTATTTTTTAATTTGAAAGTTCTTTATAATTAAGTTTTAAAAATAATAACCTGAAAGGGGATTTCTACTGAAATACTGAAATTTTATTTTATTTTTTACCTAATTGGGTGTACTTTGAACTCTAGACTCATTTTAGCAAACAGTCAGCTTTGAAAACATACATATAAGTGGCATTAATTAGATTCAATAGGTTATATTTAGGAATATGTATGTATACATGTGGTGGTTTGACAGGAATGCCCCCCAATGACTCTTGTGTTTGAACACTTAGTCATAGGTAGTGGCACTATTAGGAGGTATAGCCTTGTGGGAGGAAGTGTGTCCTTGTTGGAGGGCATGTGTCACTGTGGGGGTGGGCTTTGAGGCTGATATGCTCATGCTATGCCCAATGTAATAGACAATTCACTTTCTGCTACCCACAGATCATGATGTAGGATTCTCAGTTCTTAGCCTCTGAACTAAGAGTTGCTGTAGTCATGGTGTCTCTTCACAGCAATAGAGACCCTAACAAAGCAATATGAAAATGTGTGTGTGTATGTGTGTAATGGAGGCCAGGAATGTGAAGGGATATATGGGAAGCTTTAGAGAGAGGAAGGGGAAGGGAGAAATGTTGTGACTGAAATCACAATCTCAAAACTAAAAGTTAATTAAAATGTATATGTAATTATAATCTCAGGATGTTTTAAAACTCCATCCTGTCTTGATGACTGTAGCCAGGACTGAGAGGATTCTATCCCACATTGTTCTTTGATATACTATAAAATGCATTCTAAAGGGATTGTCTTAGGACTTACCCTCTGTCACCACAACTGAGTGTTCCAGGAATGCTCAGCATGGGGATAAAAAATAGTGTCATTTGATGCCTGTGTTTGTTGCCTGTTCAATTATTTAACCTTATGCATATATCCATGTACAAATAAATTTTACATAAATGCATTAAGATGACTAAATGTAAACTTTGTAGGGGAGAGCTAGGCAGAGAGAGAGTGAATGTAATTTTTTTCTTTTCAATTCTTCTACCTTAAAAACATGGTTTCCACTCTTGTTACCATCCCTTCCTCTCCCATGACTGACCCATCACTCCATTCTGTGGCATTTCTTTCCATCCTCACTTATTTCTACAGGTAAAGATTCATGAAAGTGTATGTCAGTGTGCTCTTTTTTTTTGGAATGATACCCTACATACTGTCCTCCATGTAGCTTTGCTCATTCCACAATGTCTTGTAGAGAGCTCTCCAAGCCACTTAAAAGAATCCACTTCACTCCATTTAATGGGCCACACTGGACCTCAGATGGATATACTGTCACTTAGTTGTTCCTTTACAGAAGAGCATTCCCTACAAACAACTCTACAACAATCATAAGGGCAGCTGATGCTTGTGCCCACTCTGTAGGGCACTTGCATTCTTTCCCTACACACACAGCCCAACACACCAAGCAGGTATGCCTTGACACCTCTAAATACCTTCTCCAGCTGGGGAAGATTGTAATGAATGACCTGTTTCTCAGTTAAGAGTTCTACTGTTATGACGTGATACCATGAACATGGCAATTCTTACAAAGAAAACATTTAATTGGGTGGCTCATTTATAGTTTCAGAGCTTTGGTCCATTGTCATCATGATAGGAAGCATGTCAGCATGCAGGCAGACATGGTGCTGGAGGAATGGCTGTGAGTCCTACATCTTGCAGGCAACAGGAAGTCTACTGACAGTCACACTGAAATTAGCTTGAGCAAAAGAGGCCTCAAAGCCCAACCCCATGGTGACACACTTCCTCCAATAAAACCACACCTCCTAATAGTGTCACTCCCTTTGGACCATTTTCTTTTAAATCACCACAACATGAAAGATGGGTGTTAGAAACAATCTACAGCTGCATTCTCTGGGGACACCACTGAGCCTTGGTTCAGATTCAGCTTTCCCCTTACCTATAAACCCTCTCAGCCCTACCTTCTAGCTCATTCCTTCCCCCTTCGTATTGTCCAGGGATACATTCTCTACCTGGGATCCCCAGTGGCTACACTAGGTTGTAATTCAGGTTGTCAGTTTTCTTTTCTTTCCTTTCCTTACTTTTTTTTTTAACAAGGGATTTATTCTGCCTCGTAGTTTAAGGGGATATATCCATGAATACAGGCAGTGTATTGAAGCAGGCCTGGGAAGACAGTTGGTCACATTGCATCTAGAGTCAGGAAGAAGAGAGTGAAGAAGAAATATAGCTGGGCTATGGGACTCTAAAGCCCACCTTCATGAACCACTTCCTCCAGCAAAATTCTGCCTCCTAACCCTATATCTCGCATTGAACCTGGAGAAGTCGATCTGGTGCTTAGCTAGATCATTCACCTCTACTATCTAGTATACATGGTGCTAAAAGTCACTCTATATGCTACTAGAGGAGAAAAGTCAAAACCAACCAAGCTACAATGACTTACCTGCATTATATGCTGTTGTGATCATGGCACAAAAGTTGTGGGAGTAAACCACCACAATCTGATTGGATTTAGAGCCAAATCCACAAGATGAAACACATGCCTGACATTTCTTGAGTGTCCAAGAACCTGTAACTAAATAGTCCATAGGTCTAGGAAAAAACAAAATACTACTATTCTGCTAAAGAAACTTAGCAATAAAATTACTCCTGATGACATTCCACTATGCCTATAGATCAGTGTCTTGCTCAGCCAACATCAGAGAAACTTCCTCTTACTGTAGATAGATGGAAACTAAAACAGACACCCATGACTGGATGACATACAAAGAGTGAGAGATTTTAAAACACTAAGGCCTAAAAGGGATGTCTTCATCAAATCCCTTCTATGAGGGCTCAGGAGCTATGTGGAAGAGGAGGCAGAAAGATTGTAAGACCAAGAGAAGATGGATGGCACCAAGGAAATAATGGCTTACAAACACAACAGGACATAACACACAGAGATGGTGGTGGCATGCATAGGTCCTGCATAGGTTCAAGACAGATGGAGCTCCAATACTGAGAGGGACAAGTGGACACTATCTCCCATTTCTAAATTCGGTTTGTTTGTTTTTTTTTTTTTCTAATGGCATCTCACTGGGTATATAAGCCACACTTAATGGTAGACCTCATACCCAGCAGCAGATGCTCAACACCAAATGAACTCACTAGTATTTTTGTAGATTTTTTTGCCTCTGTTTTTGCTTTGTTGGGGCATTTTTTATGTCACTGGTCTTTTGCTTGTATATTATGATTTATGAGTTTGTGTTTCTATGGTGTGTGTGTGTGTGTGTGTGTGTGTGTGTGTGTGTGTGTGTGTGTTCCTGTGACTTTTTACAGTATTTTAAAAATTCTGGTTTGTTTGATTTTTTTCTTTTGTTTTGTTTTCTAAAAAAAAAAACAAAGGAGAGAGAAGAAAGCATGAAGTTGGATGGGTGGGGAAATAGGGGAAATAGGGAGGATCTTAGAAGAGGAAGCTATTATCAGAATATAATGTATGAATTTTCAATTAAAAAGGAAGTGAGGAAGGAGACAAAGAGAGAGAGAGAGAGAGAGAGAGAGAGAGAGAGAGAGAGAGAGAGAGAGAGAGAGAGAGAGAGAGACTGTAGAGTTTGTGTCTGAGTCAAGCACATGCATGGCTGTATCCAGGCTGCCTGTGGCCAGCTCCATTTCCCAGCACAGCTCTGGCAGAAAGTTCTTCAATATCATCTTTAACAACTCATTGATCCAATTACACTTCTTTCTGTTCCACTTCAGAATTACAATCTCTTGTTCCCTCTGGAGGAGCTTGGATAGATTCCCAATGATTGTCAGATCAGGCGTGCTTGACAGACCCAAAGGCTCATCTAACCTAGACATCGGGATGAATTCATCCAGCTTATGTGTCAGACCTTGCTCCCTCATTGGAATCATGACTTTCTTCAGCTTCTTTGGTTTTTTTTCCTGGTGAGATTCAGGGACACAGGTTCAACCCAAGGTCACCATGGCTCATCATGTGGTCCTGGCATGTAGTAGGCACTCAATAAATAACAGCTGAATAGAAAACTGCCAAAGAGGCTAGAACTTAAAGCACAGCAAGTTGGCTAGATAAAAAGAAGTTTCCCCAAGGCTCTCATTGTGGGATGGGCTAGTATGGAAGCCAAAATTTAACTCCACAATCATTTATGAAATGAAAATATACACTACAATAAGAAACAGTCAAGACCTGGAATGACAGTGGAAGGTACACTAGAGGGAACTGAGCACACATTTGAAGTCAGTGAGCAGGATAAGGAAGGTAAGATAAGGACCAAAATGATGGTTGCTCACTAAGCAACTACATATCAAATTCCTACCATGGGGCAGGCTCTGTGCTAAGTGCTGAGGATACGAAGATGTGCAAATCATGATTCCAGTCCTCTGGTGCCCATGTTCCTATGGAGGAAACACAGGCATAAACACACAGTTATACAGAGCCAATGATAAAGTAGAATAATGCAAAAGCTTCCTAGAGTCACTGGGTAAAGCAGAATTAGTGAAGTAAAGGATATTCTGTTGGGCAAATACCTTGTGCCCCTGTGGCCAACTCAACCTGTTACTTCTACGTTGAGGATCCTCTGGAATGAGACTATACCCATAATCATGTCCCTGAGAGCCATCAAGCCTAGAGTCTTATACCACTCATGCTATTTCTTCTTTCTGGATAGCACTGTCCTGTCCCCCATCTGAAAAAAACATCACTGCCCCCTCTTACAAAGACAGCCCTAATACCACCTCTAAGACACATTTCTACCCTCTCTGTCTCTCTGTCTCTGCGTGTGTGTGTGTGTGTGTGTGTGTGTGTGTGTGTGTATGTAGTATGCATGTATGTCTCTATGTTGTGCATTTATATATCTTGATTGCTCCCTCCCTCTCTACCACCCTCCCTTTCAATAACATTTTTGTTCTCTAACAGTACATAGCACTCTTGACATACCCCCCCATTAAGGTTACTTATGTATTTGTTTTATCTTCTCTCCATCTCTATAAACTATTTACTCTACTGGGGCAGAAAATGCTTATCTTCAGCACCTTTGTATTCCTGGAAGTGATATGTGTGAGGCAGGTGCACCACACCGGTTGAGTGGGATTTTGTTCTCCAGATTCCATGTAAGTGGAAGGAAGATACCAAACAGCAGAGCTAGAATCAGCAGGCAGGTGCTTCAATAAGGCCCAAATGCCCTGACAGTTGGAATTGAATTCTTGATAGAGTTGTGAATTTCCCATCACTGCAAATGGTATGACCCAACATACATCCTTCAAAGGCCTATCTCTAAGGGATTTCTTCTATCAGCTAGGCTTTAACTCCTAAACCTTGTAAAGTGGCATCACTGGGAATGAAGAGGATTCAACATGATGAGGCTTGGGTATTGCTCATTGGGTAAAGCACTTGCCCTACAGTGTGAAAACCTGAGTTCAGATCCCCAGCAGGTATGTTCCAAAGATGAGATGGGAGGTAGAGACAGAAGAGTCCCTGGAGCTCTCAAATCAGTTAGCCTGAGAGTACATAGCCATAAAAAACAGATCTGTCTCAAACCAGGTAGAAGGTGAGGACCAATACCTGGGGTTGTTCTCTAATCTGGATATGTGGACTGTGATACATGCAAACATGTGCTCATTTGTTTTTCAAGCATGAGCCTGTAGGGAGAACAATTTAGATTTAAATTATAATATCTTATGGCCTCTAAGCTTATCTAAGCTCTACCTAGTTACTGTAATAGAGAATGGCTGCCAAACAAGCAAAGATGATTCTGCCTGACTACATTGAGAGATAAGAATAAAGAAATATTGCCTTCAGTGTATGTCCATTCCTGGTTAAATGACACCACAGGCATTAAATAGATTAGTAAATATTTAATGAACTGGAGTCAATGAACAGAGATTCATTCGTAGAGAGAAGATGACAGCATATCATGAATGAGGATTATAATTGACCTGATTCTAAATACCTGAGGTCTGTTTAAAAAGTCTGATCTTGGGTTGGGGAGGTGGATCAATAGGTGAAGTGCTTGCTATTTGGGCACAATGACCTGAATTTGGATCCCTAGCACACCCCATAAAAATCTGGATGCATCAGAGCACAGCAAACATTCCAACACTGGGAAGGGCAGAGACAAGGAAAGTCCTTGAAACTCACTGCCCAGCCGGCCCAGCTGAAACATTGAGCTCCAGGTTCAGGACAGCTCCTGTCTCTAAACATAGAGTGGAGAGGAAGACACTGGTATCCAGTGGCTCTCAGTACTTTAGTCTGTGACCCTGTTCCTTAACTCCTTAGACAATGATTGTCTACCCTCCCACTGAGTCTTTCTCTTACAGTCCCTCTGCCACCATTGCTTCTCTCTGGCTTGTTTCTGGGGCTCTTTTCCACCTGACTTTTCAGATGCCATCTTGTTCCACTTACTCATGCAGAATTATCCACTTGTTCAAGCTTCTCCATATTCTTGCTGCTTTTGCAATAAATGTGAGTAGTAAATGCTATTACACACACACACACACACACACACACACACGACGCACGCACGCGTGCACACACACACACACACACACACACACACACACACACTTTGATATTTCCCTCCACAAAAGCTCCCCCTGCTTCTATGTTCATCTTCAGAGTATGAGAATTCACTTGAGCTATATGTGTGCACAACCTTCACCCTATATTACAATTGAGTTATAAAATACACCCTCTAAAGGTTCATATGCTGGAAGTTTGTCTCCAATTCAATGTTCAGTGGTCAGGCTTTGGGGAGGTCACTGGATATGAGGGTTGTTCCTTAATTGATGGTATAATGCATTGACGAATTCATCTTTGGGTGACTTTACTGGGATGCGACGGAAAGTGAGTAGAGCCTAGCTGAAAGAGGTAAGTCACAGAGGTATGGGGGCAGCTTTGGAGGCAATGTCTTGTTCCTGATGGTTCTTCTGCCTTTCCATATACACCCCAGCCACCATATGAGCAGCTTTCCTCTACCTCAACTCAGGCCCACAGCAATGGAGCCAGTTGGCCATGATCTGAATCCTATGAAACTGTCAACCAAAATACACCTTCCCTCCTTGCTGTAGCATGAATATGTAATGTCACCTCAGGCTCATGAGTTAGATGCTGAATCCTCAGCTAGTGGTGCTAGTGGTTCTGGTTTGTTTTTGTTTTTGTTTTAAGATTCTGGAAACTTTAGAAGGAGGCCTAATCAGAGGAAGTCACTCAGAAGATGCCTTTGAAGGTTGCACCTATATTGGTGTCTTCAGGCTCTGCTTCTGGAACCTATGTCTAACAGCTTCCATGTGACACACCCTTCAGTGCCACCTATGTCCTGTTCTGATGCTCCTGTGAAAGCCCCTCACTCTGCTGTAACCAGTTTCTAAGTCTAAAGGTTATGGGTGTCACTTCTATCACTAGGATAGAAAGCATTTTGACTTCCATCCTGCCAATCAGACTCATTGTCTCATCCTGTGTGAGCTGATAATATGAACACATGGAGACCCATGTGTCAGAGAGGCATAAGTGGGTTCCGCCACAGCTAAACAATGAGCTGGATGGATGCCCTGATGGATGCTAGTTAACCTGGATGGTTGCCATTGACTATCAACACAATCTGGAATCACTTAGGAAGAAACTCTTAATGAGGGGTTGACTAGATCTGGTTACCATGTGAACATGTCTTAAGCTAATTGAGGTGAGAATACTTACCCATTGTGGGGAGCACCAAACCCTAGGTTTGGATTTTGGACTGTGTGAGTGTAGAAAGGAGGCTGGATAGAAGGCATGCATGTGTTCATTCCATGCTCTTGACTAAGGTTGTAATATGACTAGCTGCTTCACATTCATCCCTTGGCTCTCCTGCAATGTTAGAGTGGAATCTGGAACTGTGAGCTAAAATAAACCCTTTATACCTAAATTCCTTTTTGTTAGGGTATTTTATTGGAGCAACAGAAATGGAAACAAACAGCTACTCCTAAGTTAGCTTGAGTATTCCTTCTTCCTGTGTTGAGGCTTCAGATGAGACCACAGGCCTTGACCTGACACTTGACTACAGTTTTTTGCAAAACCATAAGACAAACCTTACAAGCTCACAGTCACACCCCTGACAATGTTGTTTAAAGTTGGGTGTGAGTTGTTATGTGACTGAAAAAAAAAAAAAAAACCAGATGGATTCAGTATGCCAAATTCATAAACATAGAAGTTTCCCCTGACATCTCCAGAAAGCACCCCCTATGTCCTCTGTCCTGGTCTTTATCACCCAGAATTTAATCCTCAGTCACTTTTATCTCCTTATTTGTGTCCCCTACTTGCCATAAGGAGGGCAGACCTTTGGGGAAGAAAATTCTGTGTGTATATGCGCATGTGAAAGGCAGAAGTCAACCTTGTATGTCTTCCTAGATCTATCTCCCTCTTTTTTTTTCTTTTATTCTTATTTTTTTTTTCTTGAGACAGGTTCTTTCACAGGGAACCAAAGCTTAACAATTCAGCTACAGTAATAGTATGCCCAACAGACCCTCCTATCTCTACCACTCCAGCACATTTCTCCATGCCTGGCTTGTTATTGTTGTTTCTTTGTTTGTTTTTACATAAGTGCTGGGGGTTCAAATCCCGGACCTCATTCTTTCACAGCCTGTATATCACTGATATATCCCATGGCATTTTTATTCATAATCTAAGCATAGTATCTGGTGGTGTATAATAGATATTTGACATGTGTTTATCAAGGCAATTAACTTATTTGTTTGTTTTGTCCATGAAATTTTGACCAAATGTCTCCCTATATCCCATCATTCTCAAAGTACCTAAATTGAGGTAAGAGAAGGCCTTGGTATCATCAAGGTTTGTACTCTCTTCACCCCCTACATCATCATCTAAGCATCTCCTTCTTTGCTAGCAGCAGGGTGTGTATCAATTTCACATTTACACTTCCTCCCATCTGTTCAATTCATCTGCTGGACAGTCACTCACTGCCACTTCAGAGCAACAGGGAATTCACTCTTCCTTTCATACCCTTCTGGGAAGCCCAGGAAAATTATCTTTGATTGATGTGATTTCTTCTTTGGTTCCTAATGACAAAATTACTGTAAAATCTAGCCTGGTTTTGCACCATACTTAGAGGAAATCTGCTCAGCTTTTGTCTGCCAACCATAGCAAGAATGATTAAGCAGAGTTCTATGCACATTGGTAGGTGACTGGGGTAGCTTTTTAATTACCCTGGTTAGCAAAGGAATAAAACTAAAATTCCCATCCATTCCTCCCTTTATTACTTGGGAAAATCTATATGTTAGTCCATTCTGAGACGATCCATAAATTACCCCCAAAAGACATGGCGGCTGTCTATGAGAGATAAACACCTTGCAGGCTTAAGAATCATGTATTCTGAGATTAAAGATATAACAAGATGTTTGATTGGGCAGAGAGCTTTGACAGGTGAAATCTTTTATTTTCAAATTCCTTCTATTCCACATCTGATGGCATAAGCCTGTAATACCAGCCACTTGGGAGGCTGAGGTGAAAAGACGGCAAGTTCAAGAGCAGCCTGGGCTACAGAGGAAGTTTAAGGTTAATCTGTGCTGTAGTCCCAACCTGTATTTGTGAAACCTAAATAAAAACTAAGGGCTAGTAGATAAACTGCTTGCTGTGCAAGGGTAAAGACTACAGTTCCTAGGCCCAGAATGCACATAAAAACCCAGGCAGGCATGGCAGCTGCCTGTAGCCTAGCACCAGAGAAGCAGAGAAAGATTGATTGTGAAACGATGGTTCAGCAGAAGATTCTGCCTTAATAAACAAATCGAAAGGAACATCTCATATCAACTTTGGGCCTAGATACACCCCCACACGCAAACATTAATGCAAACATATACATAAATGCAATAAAGTTTTACTTGCTATCATTCATATTTTCTCTCTTCACCCTTCCTCTATAAGCAATGAACTGGCAGTCTAAGACCTGGTTATCTGAGGGCTCTACATTCAAGGTCTAGCTCAGATCAGCTGGAATGAACTCTTATTAGTAAACTATAGGCTTCTACACAATCTACATCACCACTTAATAAGCTCAGGTCTTGTGTTAGTCATTTTTCTTGATGCTATAACAAAAATTCCTGACAAAAGCTACCAAAGGGTAGGAGGGTTTGTTTTGGCTCACAGTCTGAGGGTGTTGTCCATCGCAGTGAGGAGGGCATTGTCAGAGGAGGAGGAGCTAGTCACTGCACCTGAAGTCAGGAAGCAGAGATGAGCTCTACAGCTCAGTTTCCTCTCCCCTCTTTATGCAGTCTGGGACCCCCAGCCCACCATGCCACTCAAGGTGGTCTTATCTGCCTGGGTAAACTTCTCTGGAAACACCCATCCCCCGTTGTCACAACCAGAGGTATGTTTCCATGGTGTCTCTAAATCCCTTTCAGTTTACAATTACATTAAGTGTCACATGCATAGCATCATCTCTTAGTCTATAGGATCAGCCCTCTGAGCATCTGGAATCCCTTTGAGATGCAGGAAACCCCTACTTGGTACCTGCCCAAGGTCTATGCTGTTGTGAAGAATCAAAGACCTTTCTTGTTGTAGAGTCAGAGACCCTGACATTGTTATGGGGAGAAGCATCCAGGATGGCCATTTGATATTTTAACAGAGTTCATCTCTGTTTTAAGAAAAAAGAAATGCCTTTGAACCTGTGCAGGTCCTGTGCCTGCTGTCACTGTCTCTATGACTTCATATGTGCATTAATCTTACCATGTCAGGAAGACACTGTTTCCTTGGACTGTTTCCTTGGAGTCATCCACCGCCTCTGGCTCTTACAATATTTCCTCAGTATGACTGAGAGGAAAAAGTGGACACTAAGTCCCATCCCTAATCAAGAAGCTATTTGCAGTTGTTCTCTGCTGGGAAAGAGAAAATTCATCTTCTTCAATAGTGTCACTGGATATTCCAATCACAATACAGGTCAGGTCTCTGTCCAAGACCAACACAAAAGGACTCCATTTCTTTTTGTGGGGTTTTTAATTTTTTAATTTTGCTTGGTTTATTTTTGTTTGTTTGGTTGGGTGGTTGGGTGGTTTGGGTTTGTGTGATGCTTATTTGTTTGTTTTGCTTTTTTGTTTTCATTTTCTTTTTTTGTCTTTTTTGAGAGTAGGAACATGAAGTTGGGTAGGTAAAGAGGTGGGACAGATTTGGAAGGACTTTGAGGAAGGGAAAGAATATGATCAAAATATATTACATAAAAAAACTTAAAAAGAAATATATATAAAATAAATAAAAATATTTTGACAGAAAAAGTAACTTTCTATCAGTCAGTGATCTAATAGCAAAATATAATTTTTCAATTTTTTTTCCTGTTGCATTTTTCTTATCATAATGCAAATAATTTAAAGAGAAATAAAAAGAAAGAGAATTTACTAAAAGAGCAAACAGTAGATGACTGAGCGCAGACTGTGCTGAGCCCTGGATTAAAAATGTGTTTTCTACTTCTTGTTGTGACCTGTGAGGCCCAGAACACTCCAGCCCCTCCAGAACTTTTAGCCCATCTCTGCTCATGCTCCAACATCCTTCCAACATGCTACTTACACACGAGCCCTGCCTGTTTCCTAGAGTCTGCCAAGCACTTCCAGCCTCAGGACTTTTGCCCTTGCACTCAATGCTCTCTCTATTGAGAATACCCTTTAGCATCACCTCAGAAATACCCGCCATGGTTAAGTTGCTCATGAACCGTGGTCTTTCTCTGTCATGTTACTCCACTGTATTCCCTTCATGGCACATCACTATTTTGTGTGTATTTGTGTAAGGGAGCAGCAGTGCAGCTCTGTGTACATGCACAGAGAGGTCACAAGTCAACCTCAGGTGTCACGGCCTCAGGTGTGCTGACTGCCTTGTGTTGAGAGCCTAGCTCAGGCTCCCCACATCGGGGACAGTCTCATAGCACGACTTGGGTTCTAGGGATCATACTCAGCTCCTTAAGCTCACACAGCATGCACTATACCCACTGATCTTTCCAGTCAGCAAAACACCATTTTTAATTACTTGACCAATTCCTGCTTCCAATGAATGTGAAAGCTTTGTAAAAATAAGGAGATATTCTGACAACGTGCTGTAAGACCAGACGGCTAGTCCATACCTGCTGCTGCTGTGGCTTGGCTGGGAAGAATCTCCTACAGGCTCCTGTGTTGAATGCTTAATCCTCAGTTCTGGCACTGGGGGAGGGGGTGTCTGAAGATCTTGGGAGGTAGAACCTAGCAGGAAGAAGTGGGTTAACAGATGTGGGGCCTTGGGTATATGTTGTTCCTGCCACTTCCTGTTGTACTTTCTGCTTCATGGTCAGCCATGAAGTGAGCAGCTCCTCCACTTCATGGTTCTGCCATGATGTTCAAACATGGAGACTGAATCCTCTCAAAGCATGAATCAAAATAAATCTTTCTTCTCCACTTTGTTCTCTCAGTTATTTTGGTCATGGAGAATATAAAATAACCTCCCTCCCATGCTTGGGTAGAAACTAAATGAACTGAACTCACAACCATCCATTGCTCCAATTCCAGAGGTTCTGATGCCCTGTTCCGGCTTCCAGGGGCAGTAAGCACACACGTATGCACATATATGCATTCAGGCAAACACTCATACACATAAAATAAATAAAATCTAAAGCAAAAATGTTTAAAACCCACACAAGCACAAAAGTAGGAGGGAGATGAGTTGAGAACACTTGTGTCAGCAGGAGGAAGAGAGGGATGAGGGAAGAGAACAGGGTGGACATGACTAAAATTCATTATAAAAGTCTATGATATGAAACTGTCAAACCATAAATACTTTTTAAGTGAGTACTACACCTGCTACATGCAGCTCAATACATACTTCTGCAACGAGTGCATAGTCAAGCTGCCCTCTGGCTCTTTCTTCCTACGTTGTACTTCCCCGAATTGTAGAGAAGGAAACTGAGGCAATGCCAAAATCTCAGACCACTACAACCATGCCCAGCTAGCAGGCAGCAGAGACAAGCTTCTGACCACCTAACAGTCTGACTCCACTGCCTATGCACTCACTACTGCTCAGTGCTGTGTGGGAAGATGGGAGATTATGTCTTAATCAATTGTTTCCCAACTCCTGCTAATGAGAAGCGCCTGAGGAGCTGTGACAAGGAAAAGTCTTTTATTAGCACACAGTTGTGAGCATGTCATACCAGGGATGTGTCTTCCACATCAGACACTGCCACTTTGTCAACGATCAGAATAGAACAGAACGTTAGGGAGCCATCATTCCCAGATCCTCTGATGCACCTGTCTCTCTGGGATCCCTGTGGTAGACAGGTGAGATACAACAATACAATGGGTGGTACAGGCAGCCCTCAGTGGAAGATGGTTGGGATGGGGGGAATTTAATGAAACCTATGTTTGATGAGTGTTGTCTGTTCTCACCCCAAGTCTTCTTACCCAGCAAAAAAGCCACCCACTATCACTCTCATCTCTAATTCAAGGTCAAAATGCTCACCGTGAAGGACCAGATTCTACTGTTTGAGTATTGATAACTGGGGCTATGCAAAAGACAAGATGATATGTCACGCCACACCTCCCAGATGCCCCTGAGCAAAATGAATTGAAGTAATTATTCCTACCTAGTCACAAAAAAGCTCAAACATTCTTGGCTGCTATGGTCTGATTATGTCCCTTGGGGATCAGGAGGAAAGGAAGGAGGGGAAACTGGGATTGGAATGTAAAAAATAAATTAATAAAAAATGTTTTAAGTTAAAAAAATAAGATTGTGTTCCTCAAAAACCAGAAGGTTGAAATCTTCAAGGTGTCAATGTTAGAATGTGGGCCTCTTTGGGGGAACGATTAGGTCTAAGCAGGGGAACCCTTGAGATAGGATGATAAAGGATACCCAGCATTATGAACTGGACATGAAATGTTTCCCTCAGGCTGCTGTGTTTGAGCACTCAGTCCCAGCAAATGCTGCTGTTTGGGGAAGATTCTATGGGACTGTGATCTAGCAGCAGAAGTGGACCATTAGGAGTCCTGAAAGTAATACCTGTTCCTGGATCCAACCTGAACTTCTTGCTTCTGGATCCAGAAAGACACAAACAACCCAGGATGCAAGTTCCCATCACTATGGATCCAGCTGCCATATTTTTCCCACCATGATGGACTTTGCTTTCCAGAGTCATAACCCCAAGTAAATCTCCCCAGATGTTTTGTCACATCAATGAAAAATGTAACTGATACACCTGAAAAGACCCTCATCCCTCCTGGCATGTGACATCACAGACAAAAGCTAGTTGTCTATGCATCAGGAAGGGAACTCTGGTCAGACACTGAATTCACCAGGTCTTTGATCTTGGGCTTCCAGCCTCTACAAGTGTGAGGCACAATTATTTTGCTTATAAGCCACACTGTTCATCGCACCCGGTTATAGCAATCCTGACAGACCAAACACCACCCTGGTTCCACTTAAGAGAAAATAACCTGTTCATTGCCTCACCATATACATACTACAGAAACGTACAAATGGAAGAAAAAGCTTTATAGAGGTGACCTGACTACATGAAATACTTTCAGCTCTGTGACAGCCTGCAAAACTTGGAGAGAAAAGAAAATTAGAGTTCAAAGGCAAAACGCACACCATCTCCTCATCCATGGTTTTCCTAGCTTAAACCTTTTTTTTTTTTTTTAAGACAGTCTTAATGTTTTCTGTCTACATGACACTTTCCATCTTTGAACATTAGCTAATTAATTGACTGAAATGGTATCACGGGAATATTTATCATCTATCCCATTAGCCAGAGAGCCAGAGAACTGCCTACAAAAGCTGTCAGTGTGTGTGTGTGTGTGTGTGTGTGTGTGTGTGTGTGTGTGTGTGTGTGTAAATGAGCAATAGGCAAAGAAAAAATAGAGCAGATTTGACTTGCACTGACTGCTATAAAAATTTCCCTCTGGGAGACGTGGAATTTCAATTGCAAAATAATCAGTCTTGGAAATTGTCCTGTCCTCCAGGAGAAGAAAAAATAAGTAGTTTAACAGCAATTGCCCTTCAAAACAATTACTAATTATAATGTCTATAAAGAAAAATACCCTCGATACCATTACCGCTAATAAAGCCAGGCAGATCTATAAGAAGGAATTAGCTGGCATGTCTGTGATCTGACTAGAGAGCTCTTGGGAACTGAACAGAGGGGCAAGCGCTCCAGCCGGCTTAGATGACTTCATCCAGAGCTTCTGAGGCTTAACACCTGGGGCCAACTGCTCTCAGCAAACTGGGAAGACTCTCACAGGAAATAAGGCAGGAAAATGATCAGGAGATGAGGACCTGAAGTTTTTTATTCTACCCTTCCTTCCTGTCCATCCTATGGCCCCTTTCTCTCTGGCCCCTTCACTGCCTCTTCAAGCAGGTGTCACAGAGCCTGGGGTTTATGCCTCACACCACACACACACTTCTAAAAAGCAGGACGGTGCCTGTGAATGGTCTCCTCAGGTCCTGGGGTCTGGGACTGTTAGAGCCTATCTGTTTCAAACAAACTGTGCTGTGGGAGAAGAATCTGAAATAAGAACTGGGTCCAGAAAAAAAAGGAGTAAAAGACTCCCCTGATTACTTACTGAAAACCTGAAGCAAATTATTTCAATGCATTTACAAGATGTCCCCAAGAAAAATGGAGATGAGGCTAATCTAAAGCATGGGGCTCAGGGTTCCGTTTCAGCCAGCAGAGGCCCTGACAGAAGTGTGGAGCTGAAAGGGAGCTGAAAGCAGGATGTAGAGTGCCTGCTTCTTCCACCACAAGGAGAATGGTCACCACCACCACAAGAAGCCACCAAGTCAGGAAGTTAATGGCTGCAGATCTAATTAGATACTGGGGACCCATAGAAGTTGTCTTAGGTCTCTCTCCCTTCCTAACACAGTTCTGAACTCAAGACTCGTGGGAAAGCATCTGTGGTGGCTAGCTGTAACTGTCACCTTGACAGGATCTAGAATCACCTCAGGGACAGCCTCAGGGCACTCCTGTGGGGGGTTATCTTGGTTGTGTTCATTGGTGTGTGGAGACCTATCCACTGTGGATGCGATGATTCTCTGAACAGGAATCCTGGACCGTGAAGAGTTAGAAAAGGTGCTAAGCACCTGAACACGTGGATCCAACATAACTGGCAAGCTCTTACCACCTTTGCTTTCCCCCGTGATGAAATGCACCTGGAACTGTGGGCAGGAATGAGCCCTCTCTCTCTCTCTGGTCATAGCCAGGGCCATGGTTACCGAGGAGTCTAGAAAACAGATTTTGGCAGAAGGGCAGCAGCCAGGGGCAGGAAGGGAAGAGAAAGAAGTTGTTTCCTGGTGAGTACTATCGACCTGTGCAAAATCATTGGATGATGTCACCTTCTTCTCAAGTGCCTCATGGTACCTGGCCACTGGCTGGTCTCAATAAATACTGATTTCCTTCCTATTCCCCCAAATTTTTAGCAGTCATGTCCCATGAATCATCCTAAAGCATGTGTGTCCAACCCACAGCCTCCAGACAGTTTGCAACAGAGAATACCTCTGAATATATAAAATCAGAAACTTGAAGCATTATTGAAATTTTCACACACACATATATGTGTGTGTGTGTGTGTGTGTGTGTGTGTGTGTGTGTGTGTGTGTTCTGTTTTGTGTGTTGTGTCTGTACATGTGTCTGTGCTAGACGTTTATACAGTGCCCATGGAGGCCAATAGAGGGCATTAGATCCCTTGGAAGTGTAGTTACAGATGGTCATGACCTGCCATGTGATTGCTGGGAACAACTCAGGTTCCATAAAAAAGCAGAAATTGGTTTAACTGGTTTTAACTGCTGAGGCATCTTTCCAGCTCCTTTGGGGTTTTTCATTTTCTTTTTCTTT
Organism: Cricetiscus sungorus; assembly: GCA_030556225.1. NCBI lineage: Eukaryota > Metazoa > Chordata > Mammalia > Rodentia > Cricetidae > Cricetiscus > Cricetiscus sungorus. The sequence continues at coordinate 77,044,152 of JANBXA010000007.1, read as the reverse complement.
TTTTACTAAGATTGGTTTTTTTTTTGTTTTGTTTTGTTTTGTTTTTTGTAACTATTTCACAGTTCTCAAGCATGAACTAACTGGTAGATGGTAGTGTCTTATCCAAATGTCAGAAGGCTGGACCAGAAACAAAGAAAGGAGAGAGAGAAAAGACTAGACCTTCCTAACTTACTTGTTGAGATTTAGGTGAGCATCTTCCATTTAGAAATTGCATCCAACACCAGAGCTATCATTGTGTAAAGCCTTCGCTACACTCACAGAAAGAGTGATCATCTTAAACAGTTACATTTCATAAACAATGTTTTCACAAAGGCCTCCCTCCCACAATGTTGTTTCCTTATTGATTTAACCACCATTACTGGCTTATAGATACCAGTTTTGTGTAATTCTTCAAAACCTTAACAGTCTGGGCAGGAAAATCGTACAGAAGTACTAAGACTGCAAAGTCTAATGGAATTCAAAGTGAAGAAAACAAGGATTCCATGAGGCTTGAGGCTGATTCTGTGCTAAGAGCCAGGAAAGACCTCCTTGAGGAAAATATCAAAAGAATGGTCCCTAGCCCAGTGGCTAACATTGTTCCTCTCTGAAACCTCTTGAGGTAGGTCTCCATAGTCCACATTGCTCTCAGTACTACTGTCTTCCAAGCTCCTACTTGAATGGTCTGTTAGGCCTCACATACTATTTTCAACCACTTTCTTAATCCAAAGAGCAAAGTCTACATTCCTTGAACAAGCATCATGGCCAGGCCTGCAACAGAAATATGCCATTCCCTGGTACCAACTTCTGTCTTATTACTTTCTATTGCTATGAAGAGACACTATGACAAAGTAAATTTATAAAAGAAAGCATTTAATTGGGGACATGCTTGCAGTGTCAGAAGGTGAGTCTGAGACCATCATGGTAGGGAGCATGGCAGCAGGCAGGCATGGTGCTAAAGAGTATACATATGATACACAAATCCTAAGCAGATAGGGAGGTAATTGGGAATGGTATGGGTTTTTTTAAAATCTCAACACCACCATTCCAGTTACACACCTCCTCCAACAAAGCCACACCTCCTCCAGCAACTTAATCCTTCCTGAATAGTCCACCAACTAGGAAACAAACACTCAAATATATTAGCCTATGGAGCCACTCTCATTCAAACTACTCCAGATAAAGAAAGAAGACAGAAAAAAGAGAGAGAGAACATAAAAGAGGGAGCCATTATTGGTTTGAAGAGAAAACTGAACCTAAAGAAAGGTCTAGAGTCCTACAAGACTGACTCCAATTAACAATTTGAGCAACCATGGAAAAGGCCACCATAAATGCCCTTCCCTGATAGTGAGATCATCAACTAAATTAACCACCATCATGGAGCCCTCAACTAGTACCTCTTGGAAACAGAAGCAAACACCCATAACTAAACACTGAGTCGAACTAGAATCCAGATGCAGAGAGAGAAGACAAGACCAGGTTGCAGAAACACACAAAGACAGATGACCTGAACAAGGAAGAGCTAATGCCCCCCCCAGACTGGTAGCAGGGAATCTAGCTTGGGACTGACTCAGACCCCCTGAATATGGGTCTCAACTAGAAGGACTGAGCAGTCTAAGGGACCTCAGACAGTAAACCAGGTTGTATTCCTGGTGTACAAAAGGACCTTTTGCAGACACATCCCCCATGGAGGGATACCCCCTGAACCTAGAGACAGGAGAGAAGTCATAGTCCCTACTTCAAATGACTTGGCAGATTTACATGACCCCAACCTGGATAGCATAGCCCTACATGTGGAATGGGGGTGGTGGGATGGGAGAGGAGGGTGGCCAAGATGCATAAGATATCCTCTTATCCAAGAGGATAAGATGGAGGGAGAGAGGGAGGGAGGGAAAAAGGGAGGGAGAGAGGGAAGGAGGGGAGCTGGAATCAACATGTAAAATTCTTAAATTATATTATTAATTAAAAAAAGAAATAGATTAATGATAGGTAGGCAGAATATATATATACATATATATACATGAATAGGTAGATTGATGATAGATAGATAGATACAACGATGAATGATAGAAGATAGATAGATGCATAGATAGATGATAGTCAAATAGATAATAATAAATGATAGATGATAGAGATAGATAGATATTTAGATAGATAGATAGATAGATACAAAGATGAATGATAGAAGATAGATAGATGCATAGATAGATGATAGTCAAATAGATAATAATAAATGATAGATGATAGAGATAGATAGATATTTAGATAGATAGATAGATAGATAGATAGATAGATAGATAGATAGATAGATAGATAGATAGATAGATAGATATGCAGAGATAAATACAGTAGCCATCATTTTTTGGCAGCTCAGCATGTACTCTCCCATACTACAGTTACTTTTGGAAAGGCACCTTCCACTGGTCAGCCCACCACTCCCTGAGGGTAGATGAATCCAGCTCAAGCCTTTGAGTCAGCATCACAGAGGTATTTGTCCAGGCCTAGCCAATCGGCATCTGCAGTCCCTGCCATGAGTTGCTCAGGGAAGATCACAGGATAAAGGTTAGGCAGGCCAATGAGAAAAATAGAAACTCACTATGTAGCACACCATCTGGTCTCAAATTCATCAACCTCCTGCCTCTGTCTCCCTGTAACACGAATTATTACAGGTGGCATTACCATGCCCAGCCCTGCTCTCTGCCCCTTCACCTTCTTTACTCTGTGAAACCACTTAGCTTTGCTTTCCAGGGGTAGCCAGTTGGTCTTACATTTTTTAAAGTATTATAATAAATAAGATCTTGTCAATCAGATCAGAAACAACCTAGGTCTTAACATTGGCAACACCTTCATAAGTAGCACTTCTGGGAACATTGATTACATCTTTTTTCTACCCTTTACAAATTTAAACATCTTCCCTCATTTACTTTCTTTATTTTAGAATTTTCAGAAGTCAATTTTCTTTTATCCACAAACCTCACAACTGATCAATAAGAAATTATATTTGCCAGGCTATTTTAAAGTAATGTAACCAACATACTTCTCTCTCATGCGTGGCTTTATTGATTGGGAGATGAAAATGGAGAGTGTGCAGAGGTTCCATTGGCATTCCTGATGCCTGTTACATTAAGCTCAGCCCAGCTCCCTCCACACACCCACCATGGTCATTTCATCTAGAGTGAAGCTTGTGTATGGCCATCAACTCTGTGTGTGTGTGTGCGCGTGTGTGTGTGTGTGTGTGTGTGTGTGTGTGTGTGTGTGTGTGTGTGATTTTTTAATGCATCTATCTGTGTATATGTATCTATATGTGTGTTTGTGTGTATGTATGGCTCACATTGAATTTGTATGGGTACAGGTATGCACACATTCAACACACAGAGGACTTCGGTTGTGAGTTCTCAACTGCTTCAACCCTCTGCCTAACATAGGGTCACTCGTAGGCCTGTCAGCCTAGAACTTGACACCAACCAGCTGGTTGTTGAGTTTCCAGAAACCCATCCGTTGGTCCTCACCTCCCACAGTACTGCTTCACAGACACAATACCAAACCAGCCTTTTCCAGAGGTTCTGGGGATCTGGATTCAGGTCCTGCTGTCTTCCAGGCAGGTGAATTAGTAACTAAGACATCTCCCCAGCTGCAACCTAGTGTTTCGTAGTTAGCAATCATCTAGGCAGGAGGGAAGGCGAGACTCTTAGTGGCCAGGCTCAGGAGGGATGCTACACACACCAATTCAATTTGAAATTCTCTTCTCCCAGTAATCACAACTATTATGATGTTAGTAACTTTTCTTGTTGCTGTGACAAAAATACATGAGAAACAAAGCAACTTCAGGAAAATGGGGCTTATTTAAACTCACATTTTCATGGAGGAAAGGGTATGAGGTGACTGATCACATTGTGCCCAGTCAGGAAGTAGAGAGCAATGGATGCTGGTGCTTAAAGCTCACTCTGTCCTTTCACTCAGTCCAGGTGGCATGGTGACACCCTATTTGGATGGGTCTCCCTGCTCCAGCTAAATCTTTCTGGAAATTCCCTCATAGACCCACCCAGAGATGGGTTTCCATAGTGACTCTAAATCTAACCAATCTGGCAATGAATTAGCCCTCAAACGTGACAATGCTGGCATAGCTTTGGGGCCCTAAATTGGAACCTCTCTTCCAATAAAATGCCCCAAGTTGTATAGTGTAAAGAAGTGAAGTATCAAGAAAAAAATAAATTCTGTTCTTGTGTTTTATTTTTGACAGGGTCAGGGTCTCAGGTATCCCAGGACGACCTCAAACTAGAATGACCTGTCACTCCCTGCCTAGTGCTAGAATTATAAGCATGAGTCATAACACCAGACTGGCAACTGTCTTTTAAAGTATATTTTATTTCATTGTTAATAATGTGTGTATTGGGGGACAGATATCTCATGTTAGTCCAGATATCCTTGGGGCCAGAGGTGTTGGATCATGCTGGGAACTGTACTTGCTGCCTACTATGCTGCCTCTGTAGCCCCACTAATTGTATTTTAAAACACAATCAGGGTGAGCTTTGAAGACATGGGGACTTCATGGATACATTCAATGTGTCTGAAGACGGCCTCAATACTTACAAAGGGGAAATAAAGGAAGAAGTATGCAAGAAGAATGCCCTCATTATGTGTATTACAGGTACTTGGTCAGAGAGGGGGATCTGACCCTGTTTGCAGCAGAAAGAGGAAGAATGGATCTGCTGCTGGAAGCATCAATAATATTGACTGTAAGTTTATATCGATTCTTTATTCGAAGAGGAAATAAATGTCCATTGAGGGAAGGAGCTTCAAAGAGGGCTGGTCAGGAATCTAAGGCACAGTGGGAGGCTTTGGTGGAAGGGAGGAGATGAGAATGGTGTCATGGGGAAGGATGGTGAGAATGAAGTTACAATGATGTGAATGTTTGAAAACACCATATTAAAACCTATTACTTTTGTATACTACCTAGTTTTTTAATTAAAAAAAATAAGACACTTGGAAAATGCCTGTCATTCGTCCCAGAGCATAGACCATAAGCTCCTTTCAAGTTTGACTAAACAAAGCAAACAGCAAAGGAACCTTCTTACAGGAACACTGCCCTGGCCACTTTGGCCACCCACAAGCCTCCTGTCAATGGCACTGAGACAAATGTGGAATGTGTCTATGAAGAAAGCCGTGGAAGGGGACAGCATGTGATCTAGTAACACCAACTCCATCTTGATGGCCAAGTAGGGAGAGTAGCTGGGACATAGGGAACAGTATGTGTTTTTCCACAACAAATTAATGAGCCTATATGCCATGCTTGGAACTATTCCAGGCTCATCAGAAATAAATAGATGTTTTTTAGTATTATTAAAAGTCCCCATATTGGTGAGGCAAAGCTGCAAGAGCAAAGGGAGAGTGCTCAAGAGGAAGGCCAGGAACTTAGGGTGAGAGACTCCTTGAACCTCCCCAGATCTACAAGCCTATGTAACTCTCCTGCTTTTAGCATAGATGAGCATAAATAGGAAATTTATGACTCCTACATGCTGGGACCATCTTGCATTGCACCTGCTTGTTATAAAGCAATCTCCCATCTCCAAGATGGGGAAGAAGTAGAGTTACCTTTCCTGATGCTATAACTATGGTTTGTGGCCAAGTTGGCAGTATTCTTGCTTTGCTCCTGTTCCTTTGTAAAATACACTAACAAAAAACAATGTGGGAGGGAAAGAGGCCTTGCCAGTCTAAAACTCCAGGTTACAGCCCAGTGCTGTGGGAAAGTGAAGGCAGACGTCAAGCAGCCAGTCACATCATATCCCCAGTAAAGACTGCAGAGCACTAAACAAACACTTGCTAGGTGCTCATCTAGATTTTTCCACTCTTAAACAGTTCAGGACCTAGGGAATTGTGCTGTTCACAATGGGCTGGATCTTCCCACATCAATTCACTGAATTAAGTCCATCTCTCACAGATGTGCTCGTAGATAACACTTTACAGTGTAGACAGTCCCTCAACAATGTTCTCTTTCCAGGTTAATTATGGGCGGTTTCAGCAGCCGTCACAGGCCATGTTCTATACATATAATTCACCCTCCCCTGATTGCCATCTGAAGAGTCAGGGACTCTATTAAGCAGTGAGGATTAGCATAGTAGATGGTCAACAAAGACAAGAACATGTGTGGGATGTCCGAAGTTCATCTCTTCATGTATATCAAGTCCCACTTTTCTTTCTCAATCCAATGAAGAATGTGTGTCTGACATGGTTTGAATATGATTTTGTAGATTGTTTAAAGCAGATGAGACCTGAGTGGGATTATCATTCCCAGAGATTTAGCTATAGACTGGGCATTCCAGGAAATAAGTAAAGGACCATTATATGTTTGAAGGGGTCTTAAGAAGACAAATTGAAAAATAATTTACTAGTCTGCATTGGGGTGTTACAGATTAAACAAGAAGTTTAAAAGCCCACAGCAGAAGATTTTACTCATCCAGAATTAAACTCTCACTCCAAGTTCAGGCTACAGACTACACTGTTCCCAGTTAGATGTATGAAAGCCTTCAATCTGGTTTCAGCTGGGCTGGCTATGATTGTCTTATGTAGCATGTCAATAATTCATGTTCAGAGTTAATGGGGAGGCCTGTAAGGATGAAGGTTTGTTTGATGATTTTAAAATCTAGCACCTTTTGTTTTGTATTATTACTAATTACTTCATTCTTTTGTTTTATTTTCATTTGGGGTATCTAAAACTCTATAGGTAGCCCATAATTATCCTTTCATTGTTAGGTCAATTGAAGCTCCTTGGAGTGACTGTATTAACCAGGGCTCTCTCGAGGAACCAGTAAAGTGAATATATATATTTAAAAGGGGTCTATTAAATTGGCCTACATGATAGGACACTGGGTAGTTGAATAATGGCTGTCACACTAGAGAGGCTAAGTACCCAGTACTAGTCATGGATGCTCAAATCCAGCTGGATGTCTCCATAGTCCCAATGTGGTATGAAGGCCTGAGGACTTCCTGAAGAACCACTGGTCCTCAGTCCACATGAGAAGACAGAAGCTGGATCTAAGCATCAATGACTAGCAATAGCAGCAACCACAAAGTAGATGAACTCATGAACATGGTAAAGAAACTTAATGATGAGACACAAAGGCAAGCAGACAAAAAGCAAAAGCTTTTCCCTCAAGCCTCTGTATATGTGGCCACCACTAGAGAGTGCCACCATATTCAGGGTGGATCTTCCCACTTCTGTTAATGTTCTCAAAAAAATCCCTCACAGCTGTGCCCAGGCTAGCTTAATCTACATAATCCCTCACAGCTGTGCTCAAAGAGCCCTCTCAAGGGTGATTCTAGATCCTGCTAAGGAGACAGGCAACATTAACCATCACACGGACTTGAGAAAACAGCCCTTAATTCCTTATAGAGTTTTTCTCTACCAACCATGTCCCCTGCTGGGATGGCAAGGTCTCCATGACCCATGATCAAGGGGATGGGTGACTTACCAGAACCTTAAGGCCCTTTAGAGTGCCCATTGTCCCTTGGGATCTTTCTGACCTGGACCACAATACTGCCTTTTGATTTAGCCCCTTTGTCCTCATTGGCTTTGAGTCCAGATGTGGCTGCTGCACACCTGAAAGTTAATTACACCAGCCTAGAAGAGCAAATGACAGGTTTTAGTTTAGCTGTTGTATAATACTTAAAGTTTGACACAATAAACAGATGCTCAAGTAGATTTTGACTATTGACACTATTTTCTAAGTAGTTAAAAGCCTGACAAACTCATCAAACAATGAAAATAATACAAAATCCTTATTTCTCAAAAATTGTTTTTACAAATTCTACTAAAAACAGATCAACAGCTTAAGGAAAACCTTATGGTTTCAAATCAGGTTTTAGTTTTAAATAGCCCTGAATTTTGATCTTAGAAATTTTGGTAGTCAGTTTAGTTATACCATCATTCTCCTAGTGTTCATAGACCTTCTTGTGATATATCCTAACCTCCCACTTTCATCATATTTTCTCTCTTTTACCATCTTGGAATAATCTGCTACAAAACTACTTTACCATGTAAAAATCCTTTCTTATCAAAAGCATTTCCTTCTTTTGGGAGTGTATTTTTGTAGCTATAGCCATCTATATCTCTTCCTCCATTAGATGGCTCTTTTCTGCCTTGATCTTCTTGACAAGCATTGCTGACTTAACGGGTTTTTTCATGTTTGTATGAATATGTGTATGGTGTGGGGGCTACAACCAGTGTGCATGCATGTATGTATGTATGTATGTATGTATGTATGTATGTATGTGTGTATAAGAGGTCATCATTCAGGGCTGGCTGCCTACAAGCTGCAGAATACTTCTTGTCTCTACCTCCCATAGCACTGGGATCCAAAAGACCCATGTAGCCATAACCAGACATTCACATGGATGCTGAGAATTTGAACTCAGGTCTTTATGAGTTCTTTTTTCACAGTAGGCACTCTTATCCACTAAGTCATCTCCACAGCCTGGGGTTTTTTTTTCTTTTTACTCCATAACAACATAGACATATGAAATACCACTTTGGGGGCTTGTTTTCTTTTGTTTTGTTTTTGTAAGCTGTACCTAACTGGGAATGATGTTGAGATTTAAATTGACAGTTATTGGCCATATGTCCCAATTTTATTAACACCCAACTTAAGTTGTTTTGTTATATTGTATAAAAGCCAAGTTAGTCTCTTCCTAAGGTTTGGGGATAAAATCTGGCCCAATAATGAAGGATGCATTGGAGAGGAAACTTACTAGAAACCAAAGGGTAGTTGTCCACATAGAAGAGTGTCCTACTTTGCTTCATGCTAACTACTATGATAAAACACTGGCCAAAACCAACTTCATTTGAATCTTTCAGGCCATAGTCGTTCGCTCTAGTCAGGGCAGACACTCAAGAAGGAGACCCTGTGAGCAAGAGAACCAGGGAGGAGGCTAAACTCAAGGTGTGGAGATCAGAAAAAATGAAGGGTGAGGGATGTCCCTCATGCAGCTGGGAGAGCTATGCCATCTACAGTGGATACCTGAAGTCCACATCAGGACCATGTGAAGCTGGGAGTGTTGAATTAAGACATCTCAGAGAGCCCAACTCATTTACCATTTCACTTTTACAAAACTGGAGAAACAATAGGTATTTCATAACCATCGAATGAGGGGAGAAACACACTCGGAGAGGTTGGCTAAGCTGCCCAAGGTTTCACAGCCAGACAGACATGATGCCTTGTATTTGGAATCCTAGGAACAGTACCAAGAGGCAAGAGGAAAGCCATGAGTTCAAGGCCAACATAGGCTACAATAGAAGACCAAAAACAAAATGAGAACATGTCAAGGCCTAAGAGCCAAGTAGTTAATCTCACAGTCCAGTGTCGGGCAAACCACTTTTGACCTCCTGCCTCTGTGACCTTGAACAGAGGCTCATCCCCTCCAAAACATCCTTTCTCCATCTGTAAAATAAGCCTGAAACCATTTGTGTACCACTCTGATTCTGCTCTCTGGGGATGCCTGGTTTCTTTTGGCCTACAAGCTGAGGCTTCAGACTCCAAGGTTCTGAGTTCCTGTCTCACCATGCAGCTGGCTCCAAGCTTCCTTCCCAGTCTGCCAGGGGGTGGGAAAAACCTGAGTGGAGAGGCTCAGGAAATAATTAGTTTGCTTTTCCCAAAGGTCAGAGTTCACTATTGAGCTATTTAAAATCCAACTGATGTCTTAAAATAAATATCACAATGGAGATATCAAAATAGCAGTGTGTTCCAACACAGGACGCTGGGGGGGGGGGTGGAAAACATAAATGGATTTACCACAGTGATCTCAGAGAGGCACCTCTGAGGTTTGAGACCACAGACCTGCCATCCTGTTTCATGTTGCTTGGATTTTTTTTTCTTTTTTTAATTTTTTGTAAGTTTGTTTTTGTCCTTTGAGGACACAAAAAAAGACTGTCATCAAAAAGGATGAGTGACTTTTCTCAAAAAAAAAAAAAGAAGAAGAAGGAAGAGGAGGAGGAGGAAGAGGAGGACTAATTGCTTGTTTGGCATTGGTCTTAAAATTTTTTCCAACATGGCCAGACCTGAGGGTGGAGATTTGTCTGTATCCCAAGCTACTCAGGAGGCTGAGGCAGAAGGATGGCAAGTTCAAGGCCTGCATGAGCTACAAAACATGTTCAAGATGAGCCTAGGAAATGTATTAAGACCCTGTCTCTTGCTTAAAATATGTTTTTTATTTACTGTGGGGTTTTTGTTTCTTTGTTTGTTTGTTTGTTTTTTGATACAGGGTCTCATGCAGCTCAGTCTAGCCTCAGACTCACTTGGTAACCAAAATGACATTGAACTCCTGATTCTCCTGCCTCTACCTCCTGAGTGCTGGGATCACAGACCACACCACCATGCCCAGTGTATTACATGTTACTGGAGATGGAGCACTCTCCCATGTAAGAACAACCCAGTTCCCAAAGATTGTTTAAAGACCTCAAAAGACATTTGCTAGCACATGCAAAGCCGGGCTGGGCCTTCATCCTTAGCAACACTGTAATAGTAGTAATATTTGCTGGAAGGAATACCAAACAAAATCAGATTGATGTCAAGGTCCTAGCTGAGTGTTTTGTATCTATCTGTGTCCCATCCTCACAGGTGGATTCTCACTGTAACAGGGACAACTTGTGTTCTGCAGAAGCCACTGATGCCATGAGAGACTTGCTGAACTCATGGGGCATAGGGGAGACAAGGAGGCTGGAGTCCATGTCTGTCTTTGCTCAGACTCTGTCTTTTTGTTATCTTCCCAGAGCTCTTCTCACCATCCAGACATACAAGAGTGAACACTCAACATAGCTGGGCAGAGAACACATACAACAGCATAAATCACATGAGCTGGATTCCATGGCTGACACATAGAACAGAGAGTTAATAGCAGGGACGCAGTTTCAATAAAACTTACAAACTCAAGAGCACATTGCCTCCTCCAGACCAGCTGACAAACACTTCTTTCCCCTCCTCTTTCATGCCTGCCATCCACTCTGCACATTCTGAAGAACTGAGTTGCTTACATCACCCAGAACCTGATCTTAGCAGACACCTACTCACCCATCACAACTTTGCTAAACATGGTCCTTCAGAAAGCATCTTGATCCTTCTCCCACTCCTGTACCCTGATCCCTTCTTTCTTCATGGGTTTTCATTTTACATACTTACTTACTAATATTTTGCTATTATATGTGTGTAGGGGTGTGTGTGTGTGTGTGTGTGTGTGTGTGTGTGTGTGTGTGTGTGTATGAAGATCAGAACTCAACCTCAGGTATCATTCCTTGGGAGTCATTTGCTTTGTTTTTTGAGACAGAGTCTCTCCGCAGAGCCTGGAGTTTACTTATTAGGCTAGGCTAGGTGGCCATCAAGCTCCAGGAGTCTACATCCACCTCCCTAGGGAGGGAATTATAAGCACAAGTCAGCATGCTGTTTCTTATGTGTGTTTTGGAGATCAACCTCAGGCTCACAATTGCACAGCAAGAGCTTCACCTATTAAGCTATCACCCTAGCTCCAGGGCATAATGACCACAATGTTTGGGGTTTGATCTCTAGGTTGATTGATTAGTGTGGACTGATACCTCCATCTCTCTTCCCCACTCCTCACCCCATGATCTTCCTTTAGGCAGGGGTGATGCTTTTATTCCTACTCTTCTATCCTCATGCCTGAGTCAAAACAAGCAACTAATTGAATTGAGCCAGAATTGAAAATGAAAACAAATATCACAGAGAGCTAGAAGAAAGGGAGACAAGTGTCAATGTTGTGGAAGTCTATTACGGAGCAATCAACCAGACCGTGTTTTCCTAATACAGATTAGAAAGCTGGCATAGAGGCAAGATGGAGCAGCAGTGGGGATTGGCGTCCTCTGGACATCTGCCAGGTGTCTCATCTGATAAATCCTTGCCTTGCCTGGCCGACAATTTCATCTTTCAGAGGGCAGAGGAAGTGGCAGCAGGGACATCTCCTCAGCACAAAATCCTGGCGGCATACAAACACTGGTGGGTGAGACCATAGTAAAATCTTTAGGAGAGCCGGGGGTGGGGACCTGGGGGAGCACTCACTGTGCAAGCATGTGAGTCTGAGTTTAAGTACTAGAGTTCATGAGAAAAAGCCAGGCATGGTGCCATGCAATTGTAATTCCAGGGAAGCAATAGCTGGAACTCCCTGGACAATTTTTTTGTATCTGTGTATATGTGCTTCCAATTGTCTGGTCTTGTTTTGTTTTGATAAACTGTACTATATGAGCCAATAGGGTGCCTCCTTATACCCCTCTCATTACTCTTCAATATAGCAACAAAATATGGGAACCATTTTGACACCAGATCTTATTTGGCTAGAGATATCAAAGTACCCAAGGAAACTAAATAAGTGACTAGCTACAGCTTGTTAAGGGGTATCCCTCCACCCCCTACAGGTAAAGACTCACATACATAGACCCCTTACATGGAAACACATCCAGCAGAGAGCACCTTCAGAATGTCATTCTATTTCCTTCCAGAGCACAATAAATTCCAGTGGCCTGGCTTCTCAGATATGGAAACTGAAGTTCAAGGAGAGTAAAACTCTGGCACAAACCTGGGCATCTAAAGAAGCAAGGGCCAGAAGCCAACCCTCTATCTGCCTGTTTCTCAGGGTGGTTCCTTTTTCACTAAGAGGGTTGAAGATTGAGGTGAGCAATCTTCCAGATCCTCTGGGAATCCCTCTGATGATGCCAAAGCCAAGGCAAGGTAATACATTCAGTCCAGACAAGTCCTTCATGGCATTTGAGAATAGACCACTGTTCTCAGCACAGCCACACAGAAGATACATCACTGAATCCATTCATCCACAGTTATTAACTGGCCTCCACAAGACAACAACAACAAAAAGGATTTGTTCATCATATCGACCTTGGGACTCACTCTCCTTTGATCCCCCCAAGCCATGACTAGGGAAGACGAAGCCATCGGCTTAAAACTGCAAGAGATAGAGAGGACTCTGCTAAGTGTTCCCAGTGGCTTTTCTCATTGCTGCAATAGAATGCCTGTCCAAAACAACATCAGGCAGGGATATATTGTGGGTCACACCTCAAGGGATGCAGTCCACCATGGCAGGGAAGCCAGGCAGAGAGTAACTCCATGGTGTTGGGAGTACAAACAACTTGTTCATACCTGGGGAGACCATCCAGGCAAGAACTGAAGCTGGGTTATAACTTTCACAGCTTGTTCCTGAGCATCCATCTCCTAAAGGACCCCAAACAGCTCCACTTGCCAGGCACCAAGCACCCAAACACTTGAGTCTATGAAGGATGTTTCACATCCAAACTGAGTAGACCTTCAGAAACTCAAGGATGCTAAGGGGCCAGTCCTGCAGCTTCTCCTGTCGCTCCCTGACTTCCAGTCATCCCCAATAAAATCCCACAAAGGTCACAGAGGTCATCAGAAACAAAGTTTCAAGCTTGTAACACTCCTATTCAAGTCTTCAAGGAGATCTAGGAGATGCCTCAGTTAGTAAAGTGCTTATCTTGTATCCATGAGGACTTGAATTCCATCCCTAGAACCCATTTAAAAACGAAAAAGCCAGGAGACTAAAGAGGTTGCTCATTGGTTAAAATGCACTGGGTGCTCTTCCTGAGGACCCAGGTCCAATTCCACACACAATGGCTCACAATTTTCTGTAACTCCAATTCCAGATAATCTGAAAACTCTCTCTGGGCTTCTGTGGGCACAAGTCACTCATATGGTGCACAGACACTCATGCAGGCATACACATACACATAACATAACACATAAATACCAATACATGTAAGATACAAGTTTTTATAATTTGGGGGTGTGGGGTGTGGTGGTGTGTAATCCACACATTCACACATTGGGGAGATAGACAAGAGGATCCTTACAACTCATTAATCAGCTGTCTAGCCTTGTTGGTAAGCTCTAGGCCAGAGAAAGATCCAGTCTCAAAAGGAAAAAGGTAGACAGAACCTGAAAAACAACACCTGAGGTTGTCCTCTGGCCAACAAACACAAATAAAGTGCATGCACGCACACACACACACACACACACACATACAGACACACACAAAATCCGCACACCCACATACATGCACACATACACACACACAGTCATACACCCATGCATATACACGCACAGTGTCTCCAAGCAGCAAAAGCCCAAGCATGAAATCTTTGCTCTCAGGCAAGATCAATTTCTGAACCTAATACAGACACCATCCAGTCTGACACTGGCCATTCATCTCAGAGGCCACACCCACTTGCAGCTTTCCCCATTGGCCAAGGTCTTTCCTCGCCCCAGTACCTTGGTCCCTTCTGCTCATAGCCTGATACCCTCCCATGGGTGACACCTTTCATCCGTTCAGATCCCCACAGACTACTCGAGAAGTTGGCTTCCTTGGGCTTCACAAGGCTCCTCTCTGATCCTCCTAAGTGATGGAAATGACACAACTTTGTCTTCTTTCTTCCCCTCTTCCCACCCCTGCCCCACCGCTCATAACCAGATGGCCATCTCTTTGAAGACAGATATTCTATCTGAATTTACTTTACATGTTTTCAGAGTTTAAAAAAAAAAGAAAGAAAGAAAAGAAAAATATTTTTACAAATGTGCTGAAGCCAGAAATGTCTGAAAGCAAATGCTTTACACAAAGCAGAATAATTATGAAGATAATAATAGCATGAACTATTTTGAAATATAAAGTACAACTAAGCACATTATAGCATGGTTCTTGTCATGCTTTTAACACTCTGAGGAAGTTTCTGATCATCTCCAGCCCTTGCTTTGCCCTTCTGTTAGGCAAATATGCCTGAGAAAGATCACAGAGAGGGCTGTAGGGAGGGAGGCAGAGAGACGGAGAGTGTGTATGAGTTCTGGACTCAGAAAGGCATACCTTTGATCTTGCTGAAGCAAGATCACTTATTATCCACCTGAACTTAAGGTGATCATGTGTTGCTGAGCCACTAGGATGGGAGAAGATGTGTTATGGTAATGATAGTATTAATGGAATTACTGGCACACAGTAGATACTCAATATTGACATCTCCTTAACCTCTGACTACTGGCTAAGCACCTTGTTTTTCAGGAAGCAGACTGAAGTCTTAGTTGAACACCTGGCCATCTGATTGGATGACATCCCAACAAGTTATCAAGTTGGTTTCAAAGCTGATTTACCAATAGTCAGCTCCACAGGTCTCTCCACAGCCAAGACGCTAGCCCTCCTGTGCCTCACACATTCCAGTGCCATCAATATGGTGACAAGCTGACACAGAGAGAGAGAGACCGAGGGTGGCATTGGAATGAGTGTGTCCAGTGAGTTCTATGTCAACTTGATACAAGCCAATGTCACTTGGGAAGAGGGAACTTGAATTGAGAAAACCCCGTGGCCAACTTATGGGACATTTTCTTGATTGATAATTGATGTGGGAGAGCCCATCTTACTGTGGGCAGCCACCACTGCCCACAGCAAGTAGTCCCCAAGTGTTATTTTAAAAATTAAAGAAGCAGGCTAAACAAGTTGTGAGGAGCAAGCTAGTAAGCCCAGCTCCTCCTTGGCCTCTGAGTCAGTTCCTACCTCCAAGTTGCTGCCTAGCTGTCCTGCCCTGATATCCTTCAGTGCTGGACTGATGCAGAAGTATGAGCCAAGTAAGCCTTTCCAACCCAAGTTAACTTTGCTCGTAATGTTTATCACAGCAATAAAACCCCAACTAAGATGGTGAGTGTGGCCACCAGGGTTTCCTTGGCCACTATTAAGAAGCTGCCAGCTGTCTGTGGTTGACTAGGAGGTTGGGAGGTAACTATGACAGACAGAGACAGAGATGAACTTCTGTTATCTGAAAGGCCATGTCTGTGTGCCCAGGTGCTGAAGCCCAGAGACTGGGTGGACACAGGGCTCTGCCTGGTCTGGTTTGCACAGAGCAGCCTATTTACCTGGGGATGCCAGTCAGCTGCCAGCCAGCTCTTTGTTCCTGTGCTCACCCCACCCCTCTCAACCCCCAGCAGCTCACTCAGGAATACATTGACATTTCCAAGCCTATTGATTTCAGGTGCCAGCCAGAGGGTGGGGGTATGGATTGATTTTGCTATTGGAGGGAAGGAAAGGGAGGATAAACAAGGGTGCTTTGGTTTGGAGGACAGAACTAAAATTATCAACATAGGGGGCTGAATGCAGCAGTTGAAGATCTCTGGGTGCTGACAGTGCAGGTGGGGATGAATGGCAAAGAATTCACACCTGGAAACACACCCCACCCCTGCTCTGGCTATTAACAATTGAATTTTCTTCAGAAGCCAGGGGGTCCTTCTGCAGGCTAGTACAGGATGGGTGGATCACATCAGACCTGCACCAGGGATCCAGGGCTCAGCTTCTCTCAGAGACATCTGCTCTGGGAATCCAACTCACAGCCCAGGCATGTTAAGTGTCCATAGAGTCAAACACAGAGACCTGAATTGGATTTCCAGAACCCATGTGAAAAAAGAAGCTGGTATATAGGCATACACTTACAATCCCAGCACTAAAGAGCAGAGACAAGTGGTTCCCTGTAGCTCACTGGCTAGTCAGCCATATCCAATCAGTGAGTTTCAGGCCAACTGAAGACCCTCTCTCAAAAAATAAGACTGACAGCACCTGAGAAATGACAGTCAAGGGTGAACTTTCACCTCCACATACGAATATACAACAAGCACCTGAAAACGCATGAACCCATGCACATGTATACACACACACACACACACACACACACACACACACACACACACACAAATATGCTATATGACCCAAGACAGCAAAGCTAGTGCTTCACAGATCCTGGATGTGCCAGTAACAGCTATTATAATAAAGGTCTTCCATGGTCCTCCCTTCCAGGATCCAAGAACGGGGGAGGGGGCGCGGAGGGGAGTAACAGCTGGCACAATGGCATCTCCAGCACCTGCTGAACATCTTCTCCTTGACCAGAGTTCCTTCCTTAAGGGTGGTCACAGATCTTGGTTATAACCCAGTGACTGACCAGGCAGCCTATAGCCTAGGGGCCTTCTTATAGAGTAATAGGGTATTTACTGTACATAAATAAGGTCACACATACTACATATATATATATATGGATATACTCATATTGAGTTATCTTGCTATATAGTGCTATCATTATATAATGGAAAACTGAAATAGTATGGAAAGATATTATATTTTATTTATATATACTGTTAATAGTTATATACTATAAATATATTTATAAAGATAAATGTGTAAATAATTATAATTAACAATACTTATAGGTATGTATAACTGTAGCTATATATTATATACATAAACTAGTTATATGCAATATATAAACTATTTTTATATATGCATACATTTATGCAATATATATTATATATGTGCTATATAAATTATTTCTATATGTTTATATACATGTAGGTATTAACTCTAGATATATACAACCAAGTATACGTGTGCATACTTAAACACAAACTACATACATTTCCACATGTCTGTATATAATGCATGTATGTAGTTCATTGTTCTGGTTTTGTTTCAGTTGCTGTGATAAAATAGACTGACAAAACCCAGGAGTGGAGAGAGGGTTATCTTTATCTTATAGTTGCAAGGGAGTCACAGTGGCAGGAGTTTGAGACAGCTGATCACATGACATCCAGTCAAGAGCAGAGAGACAGGAATTCATACCTGCTCAGTACTCAGCTAGCTCTCTCTACTCTTCAATCTACTGCTGCTAGAACTATTCTAGACCAGCATAATTCTCACTATATTCTTAATCTCATCCCTCTACACAGATAACTGTAGCTACCACCCTCATCAAAGAAGCCTCTCTTTACAACAAGTAGACACTATCTCAGACAATCATAACTAGACATAATGCAGAGATCCAACAGCTCATGGTGAATCCAGCCCAGTGAATACATCTATAGCACAGATACAGCATCTATTCCTCAGGGAACACCAGGGAGAGTGGGGGAAAGATTGTTAGAGCCAGAATACCAGGAAGTCTACTGTGAAACTGCCTCCCTAGAAATGGTGTCATAAGAAGACCTGAACAAAGGCAGCATCAATGGGCATGGGAGGGGGAATTTTCTACTATTTTTAAATAGATGTTTTAAAGAATTTCACACATGAGTACACTGTATTTATGTAATTTCCACCCTTCCTTCTGCCTCTCCATGTGCCACCTCCCCATCCCTCTGAGATTCATGAACTACCTATAATTGTCACAGAGAGAGAGAGAGAGAGAGAGAGAGAGAGAGAGAGAGAGAGAACACTAAATCAATTCAGAAGGTTTTGTGTGTGTGTGTGTGTGTGTGTGTGTGTGTGTGTTTAGGGCTGACTGCTTGGGACTAGATAACCTACCATGTTTCTCATTCCTAGAGAAAACTGACTCTCCTTCCCTTGGTAGCTGTTGATTGCCTGTGGCTCTGTAGTGAGATATCCATACCTGCACATACACACACACCCAGCACCTGTAGTGCTGACCACACCCACTGATCCTACCCTCTGATGTGACTAGGTTCGGGACCAGAGCTTACTCTCTTGGTTCTGGTCAGGTTGTACAGAGCAGCCTGTGTAGACCCTTGGAGCAGGAACTTGTGGTGGTCATCTGTTTCTTGCGTAAGTGACTTCTCCCCAAATAAAATTATATTAATCTATTTTGAGCCTAATCCAATAAATATTGATCTGGCATCCAACATGGGGCAGGAGCCCATGACCCTAAGATTAAGAGTCAGGATATGATTAGGTCTGTGGTTGGGACCCAAGCTCACTCTCTTGATTCTGGTTGGGTCTCAGAGAGCAGCCTGTGGAGGGGGAACTTATGGTGGTCATCTATTTCTTGCATAAGTGCCTTCTCCCTGAATAAAATTATATTAACCTATATTGAGTCTAATCTAATAAATATTAACCAGAACATCCATATGGCTCCTCATTTAGGGTGGGGCCTTGTGAAATTTCCCCTATTTCTGTTGGCATGTCAACCAGTGTGGTCATTATGCAGGCCTTGTTTAGGCAGCCATATTGTTGAAATGTTACAGGTGCAGTTTCTCTGTTTTGTCTAGAAAACAGTCTCATAGAGGCATCCTGATCCTCTGGCCCTTACAATCTTTCCTCCTCCCCTTCTGATGTTCCCTGAGCCTTAGGCATATCAATTATGGCTGGACACCCACAGTCTGTTCTTCTTTGAATTCTGACTAATTGTGGTTTTCCATGACGGTCTCCATCTGCTGTAAAAATAGGAATGTGGTGGTTTGGTGAGGAATGTGTTGGTTTGAATGGGAATGTTCCCATAGGCTCAAACATTTGCAGACTTGGTCTCTGGTGGAACTATTTGGGAAGGATTAGGAAATGTGGTCTTATTGGAGAAAGTATGTCATGGGGGTGGGCTTGATGTTTCAAAGGATTCCTGCCATTCTCAGTGTCTCTCCTCTGCCTCATGCTTGTTGATGAAAATGTGGGCTGTCACTCTTTGCTCCATCACCATGGACTCTAACCCCCTGAAACAATAAGCCAATTAAATACTTTCTTTTATATGCTGCCTTGGTGATGATGTTTTATCGAAGCATTAAACAAGTAACTGAGACAGGGTGAAAGCTACACTTACCTGAGGATATAAGAATAAATGTCACTAGGCTGGGCCTTGCTGTAATAATTAAGCCAATCAAGAAAATTCCCCACCAACATGCCACAGGCCAACATGATCCAGAAATTCCTCATTAAAACTCTGTTCCCAAGTGAGTGAAATTAATTCTAGGTCATGTGAAGCTGACAATTAAAAGTAATCACCACATTAACTAATATAGCCCATACTATACCCTATATAAACTATACACATTTATATGTATATATAATACACATACATTTACATATATGCATTTAACTCATACAAGTTTGCTGAATTATATATGTATGTGTGTATGTAGTTATGCAATATAAAGTATATGTAGTAAACATGAGTACACAAATGCATGTATAATATGAATTGATGTGTTGGTGAGGTATTTACATATTAGTGCATGGCATTCACTAGTATGGATAGGGCCATAATTTATCTACTCCCTTAAAAATGGCAAGAGAATATTCCCATTTTTTTGACACAGAGACTTTTCATGCAGCCCTAGCTGGCCTGTAACTTACTACATAGACCAGGCTAATCTCAAACTCATAGAAATCCACCTGTCTCTGCCTCCTGAGTGCTAGAATTCATTGGTGTACACAATATATGGCCCTGTTTTTTCACTATCACAAACAACATGACTGAACATCTTGAACACACCGTGTCTCACACTCATGCAAATACTGAGTGGGATCAACCCCTTTCAACATGGCTGCTGGTCCGCCTGAGGCATCTGAGCTCTGAGCCTCTCTGCATTTAACATCAGAGTCCAGCAAGTGCTTTCAGATCCTCCATGCCACTCTGTTCCCACAGAGAGGCTGAGAAGAATGTCATTGTTGTTTGTCCCCATCAGGCTGTTCCATGTGTCCCTACAACTCCCACCAGCTTCACTGTCTAGGAATAAACAGAAAATAGCAAACTCCCTTCAAGAGTCCAGAAGTTGGAATTTGACCATCTCTTCTCTCCCAAGTCTTGAAGCTATTTTGCTTGTCTGCAGTGCACTGTGAAGGCCTTCAGAGAGATATGACAGCTCCTGCCATCCTGTCTATGATGTCACTAAGCCTCCTGTGAAGGACATCTGTCAGTCTGTGTGCCTCTGATTACTCAAAGCCAGTTCAGAGGGCTAACAGGAAACAGACATGGTGCCACCCACTTCTTCCTCTTCCAGGACATGGAGTAGGCAGAAGAGTGCACTGTCTCTGATCAAAGCCTCTCTACTCCAGCTCATACAACCAGAATGCTCCTGCTGTATGAGTATCTTGTATCAGTCCACAGAGGGTTTGAGGCAGCTTCTGAAAATGTATGCAGTACAAGCAAAGCAAAAATGTAATTGGAAGACAAAGCCAGGGAAGATATACATGGGAAATGAAAGGAAGACCAAGGCGAGATACTGCCCTAAAAGGCATTGGGTTCTGCCCAAGTTAAGGATCAGGACTCCAACCAGCTGTTAAACTTTCTGAAGATCAAAGCTAAGACAAAAATCAGAAGCATGGGGGTGGAGAGATGGCTCAGTAGTTAAGAGGGTATATTATTCATTTATCTTGCAAACACCTGAGTTCTTTTCCCAGGACCCACCTTGCACAGTTCGCTACAGCCTGTAACACCAGATTCAAGGGATCTGATGTCCTCTTCTGGCCTTCATGGGCACTGCACCCAAGTTCACACACCTCATACACAGACACATATACATAAGTAAAAACAAAATCTTTTTTAATATAAAAAAAAATAAATCAAAAGTAAGCTGGAAGAGACCCAGAACTTGTGATCAAATCTCAACTGGGCAGAAAGAGGATACCCCTGTTTAGAATAATCGGGGAAGGGGGCAGTTACAGGGGGACAGGATTTAAAGATGACAGGTCTCTACATATCTCAAAACACATCTACTTCTTTCTAAAAAGTGGAGGCAGCCAAGCCAAATATCCAGTTAGCTCCGAAGACCCTTCTAAGCTGGCATGCCCTTTTCTGGCAGCTATCTACCTTCCTCCCTGGATGCTGCCCTAAGTCATCTCAATCCCCACCCCCATCCAAAGACTCCAATACTCTGCTTAACTTTTTTCTTTCCTTTTTCCTTACCTTTACACCATTTTCCTTCTCTTTTTCTGGTAGTTAACACCAAGTAAATAGTAGGGATTTTTAAAAACCCAGACCATACATCATCTCCCCAAGCTGAGTAACAGCCTCCTCCACCGAGAAAAGCACCTCCAACTTCCTGTCCCTCCCCACATTGTAGGCCCAGCTGCTGTGCTCATCTGTGCCCATTAACCCCACTCTAGGCAAAATAACGTGAACGAGGTGTGTAAAATCCCACTCGAGCACCCAACTGAGCCTAGTGACTCAACCATTCCTTTCCCAGCTCCACAAAATGAGGGGTCAGATTCCAGATGGCAGGCTCTTCCCACCGCTGCTGGCAGGGGTCTCTCTTCCCTGGTGGGGAGGGTCTGCTGACATCTACAAAGTCGTGCTAACTTTAATTAAAGGGTCAAGAGAAGCGAAGTATGTGATGGAGCCATTTCACCTTATTTTCTACTTGGTGTGTCCTCCCCCACAGGCGTCTGCCCACCCTCTCACACAGGCTCCATCTTGTCAGGCTCATGTAGCTACACATAAACTGCAAGCTTAGAGATGGGCGACTGGCTTTGCAAGAGGAAACAGAATCAGAACAATGGCCCCAACACAAACACAAATGGCACTAGAAGCTTTCTTCCTTTCCTCAAACAGTTGCAGAAACTCCACAGACTATCTTAGCTAGAAGCCTTGGGGCTGAAGCCCCAGGTGTAGCCTGGAAACTGAGCCTTGAGCGCCATCTAGGAGCAGAGGGCGGCACTGCAGGTTCTCCCGGACAAGCAGAAATTGCCTCTCTGAGTTCTAGCTGGCCGTCTGTGAACTGTGAAAGTCTCAGTTGAGGCCAGAGTCTCTACCAGGGACTTATGGGCTTTGCAGTCAGACCGTGCCACTTCTGTAGCTTGGTAGTTCTGGGAAATATTTTTATTTGCAAAGCAAAGATTATCATGCCAACCTTATTGGATGAACGAAGGATTAAGTAAGAAAAACTGTGTAAGCTGCCATAGAACATGAAGTAAACAAAAACTGGTTTCTCCCCACTCCTAGTTTCACATCTGTTGCTGCAATAAAAGATATTCTGGTGAATAAAAAAGCAGCTTAGGGGAAGGGAGCATTTACTCGGCTCCTAATTCCAGGGTATAGTCCATCACTAAGGGGAAGTCAGGGCAAGAACTCAAGGTGTCCACAGCCAAGAACAGAGTGGAGTAAGTCCTCCTATTCTGCCTGCCTGCTCATGCTTTCTTCTCTCTACTGTTCAAAGACAAGCCCATGAAATGGTGCTGACCACATTCCAGCCATGTCTTTCCACCTCAACTAACCATCAAAAGAATCCCTCACAGACAAGCTCTCACACACAATCTCTCACATACAATCCCCCACTGAGACTCTCTCCAGGTGGATCTAGGTTGTGTCAAGTTAATAATCAAAGCTAACCTTCATATCCACCTCAGTCGCAAACCAACTGCATGAGTCCTCAGATAAGTCACTCTGGGAAGGAAAAATATTGTGTTGGCTCACCTGAGAAACAGGGACAAAACCCTCATGGGGGGTTGGAAAGGCATGTATAACAAAAAGCAATGTCTACATGTTGTCTACAGTGAATGTGCAGCTGGTGAGAAAAGGGTGAGAGGAAAGACAGTTAACAGAGCCCTCCTGGAATGGGCCCTGAGGTTCAACAAGTAGGAAGATATTTATAAAGATAAATAGAACAGTCTGTGTGAAGGAGCCCAATGTAAATAACAGTGTAAGTAATGTACTAGGCACGAGCAGAGTCAATAGCTGTCTAGGCTATTTCAGTTACATCCCTCCATGCCTATGCACACAAAGGATCCTTCTTCTACTTATAGACAAACTATTAACGCAAAAAGGGGATGGCTGAGGCACAAGAGGCGGTTCCTAGGTAAAGGTGCTTGCCACCAAGATTGATAATCTGAGTACAATCCCTGGGACCCACATGATGGAAGGAGGGAACTGGCCACCATAAGTTGTCTCCTGACTTCCATACATGCATAACTGCACATTCACACATACTCAACACACAAATAAAAATAAACAAATGTACATTTTTAAGTGGCAAAAGATCTAGTCTGGCTTACACACTTAGCGGCCTCCTCTATTTTCTATAGATGCCTTCTCTGTTTCTGCCACTGAAATGGAGCATCTCATAGCCTGAGGGCTCCATCTTTCTCTCCCCTCCATGCTGCCTCCAGAAAGAACCTCATCAGCCTGAAATCTCGACCCTAAATTCCCCATGCCTTTCTCACCCTGTTCTCCAAATTGCCTGTCTCCAACCCCTGTTCAGATGCCCTCTACCTCCTTCCTGAACCTGCAGGAGCCTCTCCCAGGCTTTCTAAACTCCAGTCCCTCCTGCAGGGAATCTTGGGGGCTCATACCCTGCCAGCAGGGCAAGCAGAGAGTTTAACCCCTTTTGGATATAAACCTTCCTCCACAGAGTTTTACTGTACAATCTCTGCTTTCCCCAAATTAGAACTCCCTTGAGAGTTCTGTGTAACACTCATCACAAACAAACACTGGAAAAGGTGCCATGAGCCATCAGAGAAAGGCAGGTCCAACTGGCAAGGACCTATCCTTTCCTAACATCAGGATGGAGAAGATGGTATAGAGCAGTGGTTGCCAACCAGTGATTCATAACAGAAGCAAAGTTACAGTTATGAAGTAGCAATGAAATAATTTTGTGGTTGGGGGTCACCACAACCTGAAGGTAACAGCATTAGGAAGGCAGAGAACCACTGATACAGGTGAATTCAAACTATCAATGCTCTAATGGTAGGAACATAAAGTAGCACCATTACTGTAGAAAGCTCCTCAATAGGATCCAGAAATTGCATCATGAGTACATATTAATAAATATTAAAACCAAGACCAGCAAGATGACTTCAGTGGGTAAAGGTGCTTGCTGCCAAGCCTGATGACCACTGTTCAATCCCCAGATCTAGAAACTTGATAGAAGGGAAGACCCAACTCGCAAAAGTTGTCCTCTGATCTGCAAGTGTGCATGCATAAACACACACACACACACACACAAACACAAATAAATAAATATAAATTAATTAATTAATTAATTTTAAGATTATTAAGTAAAAAAGAACATTAAAATACATTTTTCTGCTTTAAGTGGGAAATGTTCCCCACAGGCTCATGTTCTCAATGTTTGGTTTTCAAACAGTGGTACTTTTGAGGGAGATGTTGGAAGGCTGAGGTGGGGCCTAGCTGGAGGCTGCAGGTCACTGGAGAGTGTTCTAGAATGATACACCTTCTCCTCGATGATATGAAGTGAACAGCTCTGGCCTGCCATTCTCTTCAGCCATGATGACCCTTATAGCTAGCACAGAAATATGGAACCAACCTACCATAACCGATACCTCTGAAACTAGGAGCCAGACTAAATCCCCACCCCTGGAGAATTTTGTCACAGAATGAGAAGTCTGGTGAACACACAAAGAGCCTGGGTTCTCTGGAGGAACAGAACACACATTAAAGGGGACCATTACCATATTGTGGCTTACACAATACGGCTGAAGCAGCCCAACAGTGATGTCTCACACCAAAGACACAGGGGACCTGGTAGCTGCTTGGTGCATGAGGCTGGATGCAGCAGCAGTCATAAGCTGGTACTAAGGTCTGGGGCTCCCTGGGGAGACACTGACCTTCTGCTCACACTGGAAGTTCAAAGAAGCTAATTCTAATACCAGCAAAGGAATCAGTAAGTCTATGTTGAGAGTCACAAGAAACCAGTTCTGGCATCAGTGAAGGGATCAGCAGTGGCCACAATAGAGTAGATGATCTTGCCAGGAACTGTGAAGGCCAGGAAAGCAAGAAAGGGGAAAGCTCTTTCCTCCAAGTCCTTTCACCTGAGCAGCAGCAGCCACCACCCTTCCCACACCATGAGGACAATCAAGCCAGTCACTCCATGGACATGCCCACAGCCCAATCCAATGTTAAACACCCTTCACTGAGACTTCCCAGGTGATCAGAAAGGATATTCATTTGACAATTAAATTTAAACAGCATCACAACACACAAAAACACTGATGCACTAATGTTAATAATAGCACTGCCCATAATGCCTGAACAACATGAACAAATCACCTGCCCATTAACTGATAATGGATAAACAGAAGTGTATGCATCCTATCCACATACAGAGTCCTTGGCAGCAAGCAGTAAAGAATGAGGACTGGTGCACACAGATCCCCAGACAGATCTTAGAATCCTGAATGGTGACAGCAGCCAGTCAGAGAAACACATACTGAGTGATAATTTCCATGACACATCTGTGATGAGGAACCCATA
This sequence comes from Cricetiscus sungorus, assembly GCA_030556225.1. Classification (NCBI taxonomy): domain Eukaryota; kingdom Metazoa; phylum Chordata; class Mammalia; order Rodentia; family Cricetidae; genus Cricetiscus; species Cricetiscus sungorus. The sequence goes on along the minus strand of JANBXA010000007.1, from coordinate 77,018,204 downwards.
GAGACAAAAGTCACCTCAATGGGTTTAGGGTCTGAGGAAGGAACAGAAAGAAATTGGGCATCCCGTTCTGGGTGGAGAGTTTCTTTTTGGAGTGATGGCAAAGGTCTAATAGGTTCATGTTTGCACAACTATGTGAACACACCAAAAACCACTGAACTGTGTGCCTTAGATGCAGAAATGATATGATTTATAAGTTATATATCTAATAAAGCTGATGTGCTGTGCTGAGAAAGGTGCCTCGACCTCTGGTATGTCCTTGCCATTCTGTATCACTTCAGCTATTCTTTGAAACAAAATATTTGGGGCTGGGAAGATGGCTAAGTGTGTAAAGAACTCATCACACAAGTATGAGGGCAGACCCAGTACCCATGTAAATGCCAGGTGGGTGTGGCAATCTGCCTGCAATCCTAGTGCTTAGGAGAAGTAGATAGGGACCACCAAAGCAAACTGGCTAGGAATGAATTGGCCAGCTCAGGATTCAAGTGAGAGACCTTGCCTCAGTAGACTATGTGGAGTGCAATTGTAGAAGATTCCACATGCACACATACTTGTGCTCACATATGTGCAAGCACACAGGCACACACATACATATACACAAAAATAAATAAATACAGATGACTAACCAATAAGCACAGTAGTATATGTGCTTATTGAAGAAGCAAACTAAATGAAAGTGGGTGGGGCCCATGCCTCAAAAAGCACTGACAGACACAAATACTCAACATATAAGTGCCATTGAATGAGTGAGCTCACAAGAAATTAAATTAATAAAATAAAATAGCATCAGGCTCACCAGTAGGTAAAGACCTAGTACACAGCCAGGGATGGTGTCAAAGAGTGAAACTTCTCCCCATGTGCCCCTGTGGGATCGAAGCTCCTCCCTCATGAGCCCCTGCCCTTGTTCTGTGATTTGCGATGATGGGTCATGTTTAGCTTCTGTAAATGTTATGAAAGTATTTACCTCCATCTGACAGGTGAGGAAACTAAGACTCAAAGATCTGGCAGAACTTGCTGGAAGAATAGCATCTGGCATGTTACAGTGCAAGGACAGGAGTCCACATCTATCTCTCTGCGCATTCCTCATTCTATACAAATCTGCTTCCTCATCCATCCTCACCTGCTTGATTCTCAAATGTCCCTAAGGCTCCACAGCACTCCCTCGCCCCAGACTGCTGAACAGTGTGCAGCCTCTGTAGAAGACGACCCTAATTATGCCTGGCCATAAAGCCTGCAAGGGGTTTAAACCTTATTCTGAGAAAAGACCCGCACAGAAGGCAATATTGACTGCAGTCTATTTCCTTAGCTACCATGCGCTTTTTTTTTTCTCAGTAATTGTTGCAAAGCAAGTTCAAGTGCAAACCTTTGAGTCCTAGTTACAGGGTCCCTTGCTTATCATTAAGGATACAAACTTCAATGCTTGCCTCTCAATCTGAGCCACCACCAAGGGATAATCCCTGAAGGAAAAGGCCAGAGAAGTCTTAGGGGTTCTAGCAAAGACTCTGCTATCTTCTCAACTAAGATCATGTTTTTCCCTACCAGCCTCCTTTTGCCCCCCAAGAAAACCACAACTGACTTGTGGTTGTATTATAATTCTCAGTGAATAAAAACAACCCTAATGCCCATCATCAGGGGATAATTGAACAAATCAATGTTGATGCATTCAACAGAGAATTCCCACCTCACATTAAAATAACTATTCAATGTGGAGTCATCATCTGTGTGTCTATTTCTGATGAAATTATCAAGGTTTGGTTCAGAAAAGACCACAGTGTTTGATAAGAAGGTAAATGGAAAGTATGTATTTACTTAGATTAGCAAGATGAAATCATGGGAAGTTAACAAGAAGAAGAAAAATTCTTTGAATACAAAGAGAACAAGGGTAAGAGGAATAAAGTGAGTTTTCCAGAGGTCAAGTAGGGAGGACAGCAGGAGTGGTCTACCCTGCTAGGTACAGTCAGAAGGAGTGTTCCACCCTGGCAGGTGCAGCCAGCAGAAGTAGCCACCTGGTAGGTGCAATTAACAGGAGTGGTCCATGCTGGCAGGTGCAGTCAATAGGCCTTTTGACTGTAAGGAATTTAAAGTGTTGTTTGCCTATTTTTTAAGTTACTGAATGCAGGCTGAAGAGGTGACTCAGCTGGTAAGTGCTTGCTACTCAATCATGAAGACCTGAGCTTGGATCTACCACGCCAAGTAAAAAGACAGGTATGGTGGTACATGCCTATAACCCTACCACTAGAGAGGCAGAGACAGGTGGATCCCTGAAACTCACTGGCCAGCAAACTTAGCCAACTCACCGATGAGCTCCAGGTTCAGTGAGAGATCTTGCCTCAAAAAAATAATGTGGAGAGTAATTGAGAAAGATACCCAACATAACCCCCTGACCTCTACATTCTCATACAAATGTGTAACCGAGATATATGCACAAATAAATAATTTTTTTTTAATTTGAGGCCAGACTACTAAGTACAAGGTGATATCTTAAATTTGATCTTATCTCAAAATTAAAAGGGTCTTAGGAAAGGCTCTGAGTTCCAGCCCTAGCCCAGAAAAGAAAAAAGGAAGCGCACAGCTTAGTTAATACAGTGTATTTGTGTTAACTGCATACATGATGTTACTAATCTAGAACAAACTGGATGAAGGGTGAATGCAGGAATTCTCTGTGCTATCTTGGAGATTTTTCCATAAGTCTAAAATTATTCACAAAAAAAATATTTTTTAAAAGTACATGGCACCTGCTGAATGGCATGTATAAGAACAGGCAACAATCTTTCTAAAATAAAGGAACTAAAGGTCCCCTGCTTTAGGTTCTCAACATTTACAGCAGTCCTGCATACCATCAGGACAGAACTCACCATTCCTCTGGCCACTAGGAATCCTGCACCCACTCTGAGGACACATGTCAAATAGGTCCTAGTTTGCAGTGATGCATGTGTTTTGTCCCTACAAAAACAAGACAAAAATCTGAAAACAGAAAGAGCCTGGATACAGGACATAAATAATCCAAATCTCAACAACAGCAGCCCCTTGGGCCTAAATGCAAGCCATTAGCTCCCAAATCACAGGGCATAAAAACCATAGGGATAGTGCTCGATTCGACAGCAGATATACTAAAATTGGAATGACACATAGAGGAGGAGCATGGCCCCTGTACAAGGATGGCATACAAATTTGTGAAGCTTTCCATATCTTTAAAAAATTATGGAGAGGGGCTGGAAAGTTCGCTCAGGTGTTAAGAGTGTACATGTTCTTTGAAAGAGCCCAAGTTCTGTTCCCAGTGCCCACAGGGTCAGCACAACCACCTGTAACTCAAACTCCAGTGAATCTGATGCCCTCTTCTGGCCTCCTCAAACACTATACTCATAAGCACATATGTGGAGTGGGCATAAAAAAATAAAGATTTTTAAAGTTATGGTGGGATTCAAACCCAGTCTGGGGAGCCCACAGCCTGTGTAGTTTCTGGCCAAGATTCCTTGATTGGAACAAAATGGAAATCAAAGACCAGGATGGAGCACAGAGTTCTGAGTCCATCCTCTCAAAAGCATCAACAAAGAGATGGAGATTTTGTTATCAGAGTTTCAGGTTCAGTCATCAAAGTATGACTTGGGAGGACCTCAGTTTGGATCCCCAGCACCTGCCTGAAAAAGCCAAATATGGCACACATCTGTAAATCCCAGTGATGGCAAGACAGGAGGCAGATACAGCTGAACCACCAGAAGCTCACAGGCCAGCTAGACTGGCCTATGTGATGAAGTTGTTGGTCTACCAAAGACTCTTTCTCAAGGAAAATTGGTAGATGCTTAACACCTGTGGCTGTCCACTAACCTTCACATGCATGCTGTTCACACACACACACACACACACACACACACACGATCACACTCAGAGATACACATGCACATAAAACATGTTTTTAAAGACTTCATTACCAGTAGTGCTGCTACCATGCCCTCATATCAGACACCTACCCTGACAGGAGGCAAAGCTGACAAGGTCTGAAGCTTCGAACATGGCAGTGAGGGGAGGGGCCTGCAGAGCAGAATGGATGCTGAGGACAGCCCTTTTCCCCAATGATAGCAAGTATTTCCTCCCAGCATCCCAGGACTCTTATTTAAATAAAAGGGGAATCTCTCATCTTATAAATGCTCCCACACAAAGAACCAGTGTCTGCCTCATCAGCATGACCTCAAGTGCAGTGGCATCTACTGTGGCATGGTCTATGATGATAGCTGCCATTCCTAAGCCCTGTGCATGTCTGTCCACCTTGGAGTCTTTGCAGTATCATCTCATTGGGCCCAATCTAAAGATTGTGTCTATATGAAGAATAGGACAAGGTGAGAAGGCAGAAGAACCAGTTGTCTGGTTCTGGTGAAAGCGGACAGGTCCATGTAATAAAAGGAAAAGGTGTGGGCCATTTGCAGATAAACTAGATATGGAACATGGGAGAAGTACTTGTAACTAGTGAAATTTACCCAAATTCCTTGCTTGTTTGTAGACACACAATTCTCCCAACATTATTTGTTGGTGAGACTATCAAGTTTGTCTACAGCACACTCTTAGCCCCTTTGTCGACACTCAGTTGAACACTTGGGCATTTCTTTTTTTATTATTTTTAGGCTCTCTGTTTTATACCATCAGGTCATGTCTGTCTTTATGACAGTGCCATACTGATCTGGCTACTTCAGCTTCACAATATGTTTCGAAGTCAGGAAGTATGAAGCCTCCAATTTAGCTCTTTCTCAGCAAGACAGGTCTAACCAATTCATGGGAGTTTGTAGCTCTGCATAAGCTTTGGATTGTTTTCTATATTCAGTGAAATATATCGGATAGAGATTGCACTGATCCACATCTCCCACTGGATAACATGGGAATCCTAACAATACTCAATATTCCATAAATATTAGCTCTTTTCCCACATATCAGTATTTTCTCTTGTGTGTTTCTTTAATGTAGGCTAGTGTTCAGTATACAGATGCTTCCATTTCTACGGGCTATATTCAATGACTGTGTGTACACACATACTATTTGTACATGCGTGTGGACAAAGGACAGCTTTGAGGAGAACTGATTCTCTCCTACCACATAAGCCTTGGGGATTGAACTTGAGTCATTAGGGTTGGAAGCAATTAACTTTACCCACTGAGCCCTCTCATTGGCCCTTGGTTTATTAGTTAATCAAACAGTAACAAGTGTATGTAAAGGGCTCAACAGCATGGACCAATATCACTGAATGAAAATGGAAACTACAGTGAAACATCGACTCAAAGCTGTCAGGACAGCTACCAGGATGAGACAAGAGCTGCCAACCCACACACGCCACTGGTGGGAATGCAAGATGGTACAGCCACCTTGGAAAACAAACTGGAGGTTTTTAAAGTAAATGTAAGATTCTAATTACCATGTGATCCAGGAGTACCTCATCTGGATTTGTATCAAGAATGGATATTAGGACCACAAAGAGATGTTAGCAGTCCCACAGTCATTGCAGCACTGTCCACAAGAGCCAAGAAGAGGATACAACCCAAACTTCAATCAACAGATGGGTGGGCAGGCAACATGTAATATGCACATGCAATGCAATATTATTACTCAGATGGAAAAAAATGAAAATTCAGTAATATGAGATTTAGGTTAAACCTTGAGGGTGACATGCTAAGTGAAATAAACCAGTCATGCAGGGCCACACACTGCATATAGTGTATCTATGGCAGGCAGAGTCAAGAATCAGAGTGGAATGATGGTTTCTAGGAGCCAGAGAGAGATGAGCAGTCATTAATAAACAAGTGCAAAACTTCAGTTAATCAATACACTAAAGACATGCTGTCTTTAGTGCCTATAGACAACAACACTGGATGAAACATGTGAAAACTTGTTCAAAACATACATCTTGGGCTCTCTTGCAAAGGACTGGAGTTTGGTTCCCACAACCTATATCAAGCAGTCTGTAATTCCAGCGCCAGGGAAATCTGACATCCACCTCTGACCTCTGAATGCAACTTTACTCACATACACATAAATACAAATAAAATAAATCATAATGTAAAGAATATAGACCTCATTCTAAGTACCTTACTCAATAAAATATTTCAAAAATCTGCTTCTTGTATGCCTCTTAGGATCAGGCATGCAGCTAGTTGCCAGGTGACATGTACACATTAATCCAGGCTGTGTCCCACATTTACTTTGATTATGTGCTGATAGGAGAAAGGCTGTTCAGACAATGCAGATTGCATCTAGCTGACCATCTAGATTGTTCCTAAATTTATTGCCTCTCTAGAGTGAGCAGACAGGTCCCTCACTCTCTCCCTCTCAGGGCATATTTCAATAACACTGCTTTTTGATAAAGACACATACATAGTCCAGAAACTCAATTTATGAAAGTCAGTTGAGACTAGAGTTTGGATTAAACCTCCCCAAACTGCCTAATTAATGACACACATTATTGCCCTTGCTCTCCTAACTGAATGCAGTCTCCAAACCTTGACATGTTTCCCCAACGATAAAAATGCAATAAATGAATTAGTGTCCCAGGGGACTGTGGCAAGAATAGAGGGGAAGCCAAGAAAGATAGATGATGTCTCAACTAATTTTATGATTTATCGATCTCCACTTTGCTCATTTTGCAGCATGGGGGAGTTCATTTTTCTGTCAGGCCCACAGTGGAGTCACCCTTGCTAATAGATACGATTACCATCCCCGAAACTGTGTTTGTGAAAATAAGAGTGGCTCACTCAGCTGCTGAGCTCAGCACTTTCCTTCTATTATGTCCTGGACCTGCTAGGAACCAAAATTGATGCTCTTAGCCTGAGCTCTGTTGGACAGACACAAGCATTTTTCTCATTTTTCTTCCAAACAAGTTCATCTTTAAGCAAGTATAGATTCATGGTTTAAATTACTGACTTGACACATCATCTGTTTTCAGTGTGGGTATTTTTATAGCAAAGACCTTTTGCAGGATCAGACAAAGCAGGAAAGAGGACAGAGTGTCACTGCTAACCATTTGGGCCCTATGACAACTATGGTTTATGGATATACTTGTTAGGACACAATATAAGCTTGTTTGGATGGTTCAGTAATTCCATTCAGCAAGCATTGATTGAGTACAAAGTGCATCCTAAGTGTTCTTGAGAAATTCGTTTATTTAACAAATATTTGTTGGAGAGGATAGGTAGGTAGGTAGATAGATAATAGATAGATAGATAGATAGATAGATAGATAGATATGAATGAGAAGAGAGAGGATATGTATATGTATGCATATTGATAAATAATTACTAGAGTATCAATAGATTATAGATAAATTATCAGTAGAATACCAACAGATGCTAGGTAGATAAATTATTAGCATAATATCAACAGTGGATGGATAGATAGATATAGATATAGATATAGATACAGATACAGATACAGATACAGATACAGATACAGATACAGATACAGATACAGATACAGATACAGATATAGATAGATGCTTAAGTGCAATTGTCTCTCTGTATTTTGAGAAAACTATACAATTATGTGAAGAGATGGGAATTGGAGTCATGAAGAGATAACTCTGCAGCAGCACCCCATATTTTATGGTGGCTGATGGGCCAACTCTTCTCTCAGCTATGCATCTGTGGTTCTGATCTGGACTGGGCTACAGATCATCAGTTCTGTTCAGATCTGGACAATACATCTCTCATTTACTGGGACCAACAGCTTACCTGGAGCACATTGCTCTTACAGCTTTAGCAGAACCGAAGTGAGCAACAGCTCTTTTCTACTTCAATCCACTTGTGTCATGCCTACAAATGTTCTGTTGGCAAAAACAAATCATATAGTTAACCCCAAAGCATGGAGTAGAGAAATAAATTTCACTCACCATTGGAGGAGAGAGTAGATATTTGGGGGTAATAACCCAAACTGTCCCACAGAATTGTGTGATCTTAAAAAGTGATTCACGAGGAATTGGATAGAAGGGAGCTTCATGGATGAGGGAAGCAGAGCTTACTGAGATGGTATCCAACACACAGGCAGAGGCCAATCTTTGTTGGGTTTTGTAAAGAAAATGGCACCTCGGATCTACAATTTCAAATAGTTCCTGTCCCTGACAAGTGGAAACTGGATCAGAAAAGGCACAAGAACAGAAGGAAGGAGTCCCTTTGGATACTGGTTCCAGGTCCAAATGGGAGGTGCTGGTGCCATAAACTGGCCTAGTAACCATGAAGAAGGAAGTGGATTGAGAAACAAGGACAGACGGGCAGAGACCCACAGGAAAGAATGTGTGACCCTTGACCTCAAAGGGCCAATGATCTATTAGATGAGAAAACAATATACAGAATGCCATGATATGATGTAGTATGATTTTTTTAAAAAAATACATAGGAGAACACAGGGACACCTGTGACTTTGCCTTAGGGCATCTGTGATGCTCAGAGAGGTCACATTTGAGCTGGGCTTCAAATGTATCATCTCATGTAGTACTGAGCTGGTGAGCTAGAATCTTTACAGTTATGCAGAATGTCAGAGCCCTGCCAACAATGGGCAGAAACACACAGCAGCCAGGCAGAGAGACAAGAACTCCCACAAAGACAGAATTAATGACATCAGGAAACTTGCTTTGATCCTTTATCCCAAAAGCCAGGGCATCTGTGTGAAAGTGGCTGCCAGGCAGTTGGAGCAGGAGGGGAGCTTGTGGTTCATTATTCAAGACCACTGTACCCCAAATGACTCTTTGACTTGCTACTTAGAGGGACTAGAGATTGGAATAAGGCTACCCACCAAAGGTAGAGCCTGAGAAGCAAAAGGCTTGAACACACATACTATTCTACACCCTCAACTAAGCCATGGATGTTTTGCTTTTGAGTTTCCACATACACAAAATGAGAAACTTGCAAAGCATTAGCAGACACATGTGCCAAGACACATGGCACTGTCTAGACTCTCAAATGCTTAGGAAACAAATAAGTGAATATTGTACAAAGTAAATATGCCAGGCTGTGAAATGGGGAAATAATTTCTCAGAGTATTTTACAACTATGCAAAGTTCACTATTGGAAATGCAGAAATATAAAGGAAAATAAAAGTCACCTCCATAATAACCTCTATTAACATTTTATACAACATCTTTCCATCCTGAGTTATATATTTTTAGAATGTAAACATACTTGTGCTCTTGTGTGTTTATCTATCACAAGTAAAATCATATCCAAACTATGAATTTTTAATCCTGTTTTTCTCCCTCTTAATATAGAGGTATTTTTCTGCATCTACAAATTTTTACAAAGAAGTCTAATGATGTGAGAAATTGGTACCAATTTTATGAGGGTGGAAAATTGAAATGCAAAATTATATATTCCATGTGATTTCTATTACATAAACATTTCGTGTTGACGAGCATGTGTGAGCTATGAAGTACCACCTCTATATGAACCACCTGATTTGTCTGTGGCTTTTGAGATTTCAGTTGGATGTCAGTTTGTCATAAATATTTTTCCACATCTTCTTTATACTGTATAATAACCTTGTGCTACTGTTGCAATGGGGAATTGTAAATTTTTTTATTTAAACTGTTAATAGAACAAGGTGCAGTGCCAACTCTGGTGTCTATGACCCTGTGGCCCCATAAGCAAAGGGCACATTTGCAACTCACCCTATCAGAACCTTTCATGAAATAAAGACATAGAGGTCATAGGTTATTGGCAACTCCGGTCTTTCAGAATCACCCCCTACCTCAAGCATAGATGTTAAGGACATAGGTCATTGAATAGGCTCCAGAGGATAATCCAGGGTGAGTCCAGGTGCCATTATCTCAGAAGTCAACATATACAAGGATGTGTCCATCTGTGAAATCTGGGAATGCAGCACACAAGAACTGGACAGAAAGATTTCAGGTGCTAGAAGCCAGGGCCCAGGAGAGCAGCAGCATCCAGCCTCCCCGCAAGTCAAGGATTCTATCACTCCAAATGGCAAAATCAGAAGGAAATCTGAGTTTCCTCACTCCCCTCACCCTGGTGACATTTTCCCCAGAGATATTAAGGGACATGAAGACAGCAATCACCTGACACCATGATCTGAAACAAACTTTGTCTGCCTCAGCTTAGTGCTGGCTCACAACACCTTTAACAATTCACTGTTACCTGGAAAGAAAGCCAGCTTCATTCAGCTTGGCATTCAGAGCTATCTGTCTCTAACAACCAGCTCCATTACCCTATTGTTGTGCAGTTTCTTCCAATATTAAAACCTTCTGTCTTGGAGGAAAGCTTGTTAAGACACAGGATGTCAAAAGGGAGGCAGAACAGCAGGATGTCCTTTAGGGAGGTCAGAAAATCCATCCTGCTGGGAAGTTCCTTAAGCTTGGGAAGTAAACAACACAAAGACTTCAGGAAGTCCCTGAAATGAACCAGATTCACTAGTCTCCTCCATCCCCCAAGAGTATACAAGCAGTAAAGACTACAGAATAGTCACTCTCACACAAGCTGGACTGCCTGAAAGAGGCAGAAACTAGCCAAGCTGTCTAGAAGAGGCTCAGACGAATCAGACATGAATGAAATTACCTGTAAAAGATAGATCTGTTGATCCTACATGTACCCCTTCACTTATATTCCTGTAAGTAACAGCAATGACATTTATTCATCAAGCCGGAAACTACACTTTGGTGTGTCATTGGTTCCCTCTCTGGTGTGAGCATATACTTGTTCACATCTTCCCAGGAATAGTGTCACACAATATTCATGTATATATGTACACAAATGCGCATGGGCATACCACTTCATCCACACCTGCCACACCTTGATTATGCCAGTCCCTCCCCCAGCAGCATTTCCTTCATTTACATTTACATTGTTCTTTTTTTCTTTTCCCATTTTTGTAGGGTAGAGATATGCATATGTGTACATAAATGTTTGCATGTGCATAGGTGCACTTGTGTGAGCATGGGCACCCAGGTTGATGTGTGGAATCTTCCTCAATTGCTTTTTTACCTTGCTCATTGAAACAGGATTTCTCAATCAAACCAGAGTTTGTTGATATGGCTAGTCTTCCTAGCCAGCTTCTCTGAGGACCCCATCTCTGCCTTCAAAGGCAGGAATTACAGGTTGGCTACTGTGTTCACTTGGGTTCTGGCGATCCAAACACCTGTCCTAGCTACTTACTGCTGAGCTATCTGTGCACATCCACTTGCGTTCTTCTTTCCATTAAAAGTCCCCGTTTAAAGGGCCTTGGGAAAACTCCGTGAAGAGCTTTGGTCAGCTGAGTTCTGCTTCAAGCCACACCCCGATTCTTAATAAATCACAGGAGCTTGGGCAAGTTCAAACAGCATCCTTCCAGTGCTGATCAGAGCTTCCTCAGACATGGTTATTGGATCAAGTTCCATATCCTCTCTCCTGAGCCAATCCTCCACCTCATTTCCAGTTAGTGTCTTTTCCTGTTTTCCACCATCTTCTGCTCAAGTCCACTCTTAAGTCCCAAAGAGTCGACATTAATGCAATTGCTATCCCACTTCAGGCAGCAATGGGTTCCATCCCAGCTCTGTTATCTCGTAGTTGTGTGATGTTAAGTCAACTCTTAGAACCTCAGTTTCCCCATGTGGAAATGAGGTTAAAGTTCAACACCAGATGAGTTCCATTACAATGCAGACTGCACAGTCTCGAAACAGCAACTGCTACAGCAAGGGGTGTGGTTACTGCCCTGTGGGGTTATGGAGAAGATGGAAGTCCTTGGCCTGGAGGTCTTTAACCAGAGTCCCTGCATGACCCAAGCCACACAAACATCCTGAGCCACACAAACATCAGGACAGTCAGTGTTCAGTGAGCCAGTCCTCACCTCCCTCCCTCCCTCTCTTTCTCTGCCCCCCCCACCTCTCTCTCTCTCACCCCACCCCTGCCTTGGGCAATGTTATGGATTTCCAAGCTCTCTTTCCAAGCTCTGCACTTTCAGAGTAAAAGGCCCTTTTTCATCCTCCCTGGGCACCCCTAAGCTAGCAGTCATCCTTTCTTCTCCAGAAAGAGAATGTCTGCAGCCAAGTGGTGTGATCTTCAAGCACCATGAGGGCCCAGAAGCCAGGCAACATACTGTCTGGCTGATTTGGGTCTGAAAGACAACAGCACACTCATGGCACACCCTCACCCACCCAAAAGAAGCCCACAGCTTAGCCTAGTGTGTACCTCTCTCTCATCAGCCAGCTAATGGGGCTATGGAATTTAATCTCGGGAAGCTGATTTTAATAACAGGATGCCAAAGTAAAAACGGGCCTTTCTGGGAAGGGAGGGAGGGCAGGTGAGGGCACAGTGGCTGAGGCTGAGTGACATATCCTATATGAAGTTGATTCATGTCAGAGCAATTCTGGGCAGGGACCAGCTGATTCAGGCAGTTAAGTTATTGCTCTGCCAGCTTAATATTTTGCCATCTGCTAACCGAAGGCTCTGCTGCCTGCTGGGTCCTATAAAGACTTTTATTTATTACATTACACATGGCAACATCTGCCACCGGATGAGGCTCTACTCGGTGCCCTAATTAAACAAACACACACTCCAGCGACTGCAAAGGGCTGGGTCTCATGGTGAGGGAGCTCAACTGTTGCAGGCTGTTAAAAACTTCAAGTGTCCCATCCAAGCTTTTAAAGGGACATTTCATGGGACACTCACCACCACCCCCTTCTGCTGGTTACTATAGATTTACAACCAACTAATTCTAGGCTCAGGACTAGCAAGAGGGCTCAGCAGGTAAAGGTGTTTGGTCTCAAGCCTGGCAGCTGAATCCCCAGAACCCACATGGTGGGAGGAATGACCTCACTCCTGAAAATCACTCTCTGGCCTCTGCACCTGTGTGTCTGGGTTTGGTTTCTACCTCCTCCAGCCTCCTTTGTTCCAAAAAACAGCTTGGGATTTAGGCGTTGCCTCGGCCAGTAGCCAGAATTTCTGGCCTGTGTATCCTACTAATCTGTCACATGGTCTTTCACCACCTAATACTCCCCTCTCCATGTGCATACTCAGAAATTCACAATAAGAAACCCTACCGATGAGGGCAATGAGCTCTGAAATTTCCATTTGTTCTTTTTCATTCATTTATGCATTCAGTCAGTATTGGTTGAACATGTGCTGGATGGCCCAGACACTACCAGGTTAGCTAGTGAGCTAAGTAGGCATTTCTGTTATTGTGGAAAGGCCCTGTGGCTAGAAATAAAGTGGACAGATGAGATCATTACAAATGGAAAAGACGAGAATGTGTGTTACAAAGGCAGGTGGGCTATGGATGTAGTTCAGTGAGTAAGTACCTGGCCCATCTCTATAGAACCCTGGGTTACATCCCCAGAACTGCAACTGGACATGGTAGTTCCTGAAGTCTGGGTGTTCAAGATCATCCTCAGCTATATATGACCTGGAGGCCAGTCTAGGCTACAACAGCAATCGTAAAGCAAGGGTGTACAAGGCAGGGCTGTCGCATGGGCAAGCAAGTTTCCTACAGCTCTGTACTAACTTACCTGTAAACTCAGCAGTACCCATGTATAATCTCCCAGGCTGGACTTCAGCAGTCTGAGGTGGCTAAAATTACCAGACCAAAATCAAGTCACTAGACAAAACTCAGTTACCAGGCTAAAACCTAGGCACTAGACAAAACTCACTCTGTCATCCAGCTACACCTTCCCAAAGACCTAGAAGAGAATATGTGTTTTTACCCTTTTGATATTCGAGAAGCTGCCTAGGTTCCTTGGTGCATTGTTCCTCCTCCCATCTTAAAGGCAGCAACATACCCTCCCTCTGGCCCTATTTCTCCAGGCTTCTTCCTTTGAGTCTCTTCGGCTTTCACAGTCTCAGGCTTCTTGGATTGATTACATGCAGATATTCCAGGGCAAGACCCCTGTTTCAGGTTAGCAGGTTAGGAAACAATAACACCCTCTCCTTCAAGGTCCCTTTGTTCTATCACTGAATGTATCTACATGCTCTATAGATTGAGGGTGCAGGCATCTCGGAAACCCATCATCCTGCCAATTGCAATTGGCAAGAAACTTTCAGTCTCTCTAAAGTGTGATGCTGAGGACCAGTTACATGCAGAAAGACAACTGTCAGATCCAGGGGCAGGCAAGAGTTCTGTGGTCACAACACTGTCAGGGGGTTAGCCATGCACTTTGGGGAGGCACAGAAAACCATGGCAAGAGAAAGGCATCAGAGATGAATGCAAGAATCTCCAAGGCTGGACCATGTCCAGCCTTGTACATCTTGTAGAAGTAGCTGACACATGACTAAAGGTCTGGGTCTGGGAAAGGAGATTTCATGGGGCTAGGCATGTAGCTCACTGGTATAACACTTTAATGGCACTCACAAGGTGCTGTGTTCTCTACCAAGTACTGTTAAAGAAAGAAAGAACTTATTTAGCACCTGGGGGGGTACATGTATGAGGCCATGCATGCCACAGTGTACATATGGAAATCAGGACAGTCTGGGTGCTGGTCCTTGCCATCCACCTTGTGTGTCAGGGTCTCTTTGTGTCACTGAGTACATGGGGCTATCTGGCTTGCGAGCTTCCAGGGACTCTCCTGACTCTACCTCCTATCCCACCGTAGGAGTGCTAGGATCACAGATGAATCCTACCATGCCCAGCTTTACAGGGCTCTGGAGTCTGAATGCAGGTCCTCATACTTAAGCAGTAAATGCTCTACCCACTCAGCCATCTCCCCAACCCAGAATTTGGTATCTATTTTTTTAACCAGACCTTGGGTTAGGACCTTTAAATACATTACCTCATTCAATTCCTTTATAAAAATTTCATAAAATATGTATTGGAATCTTCACTTCAGATGAGAAAGTCATGATTTGAACAACATATGAAAATAGGCTGTGAGCCTTGAAATACTGAATCATGAACCCCCAGTCTCACCACCACACACAACCTGTCATCAAAATGATTTCCCTTCTGTATATTTGTGGTTATGAAGAGGATGCTCTGAATTCTTCCTTCTCCAATCAGATAAATATATACACATAAATATACAGATAGCAGATTGATGGATAGATAAATAGATGATAGATAGAAGATAGATAGGAAAGAGTTCAATAATACATAATACATACATAGATTAAAGACAGATTATAGATATGAAATAAATGACAGAACAGGTACTAGATACATATTATGATAGGTGATGAACAAATTATAAATAGATAAATTGTATATAGAATATTGATTTATGATAGAAAATGATAGAAACATAGGTAAATGATAGATCACTAGATGGATAGAAGCATAAGTACATAGGTGATTGATAGATGATGATAACAGATGACTGACATAGCAGATGGATGGATGATAGATGGGTGCTGATGAGCCCACTCATGCACAGGAGTATCCCAATGAGCTTGTGGTTTATGTATTAATGCTTCCCCAAGTGAGACACAGGAAATGTCTTCTCCCTGCTCATCAGTGAAATGAAGCCTATGTTCTCCATTCCTGATCATACCTGGTAGCTGGACTGAGTAGCTAGTAAAATAGACCCCAAAACAGAGCGGCTCAAATAAAATGTCTTGGTTTCTCCTTCACAGATGGATGTAGAGGGAAATAGTTCCAGGCTGTCGTACTTTGCAGTTATTCATGAATCTGTCTCTTTCCATATATTTTTTTCTTGTTCCCAGAGTATTGAAGCAGGCTACCAGAATAGCAGCAGACTCCAGCTTAGAGGTAGAGGTGGATGGATAGGTTGTAAGCACATCCCTTCAGGTGCTGGGACCTGAGACTGCATACAACACATCTGCTCACAGCCCACAGGCAGTCAGCCATATGTCACACATCTGTAAGAGAAGTCAGAGAGTGCCTCACCAATATGTATAGACAGGTATTAGATAATGCCTGGGAGCAAAAGGGAGGGATTAATGCTGGCATATAATTAGTCAAAAGGGATGAAGGCTGCCTCAGTTTGCCTAGAGCATCAGCAATCCTTGCACACTGGAAACTGGTTTAAAAATTATGCAACCAAATCATATATGTGCATGTATATCTAGATGGATGGATAGGTGATAGATAGATAGATAGATAGATAGATAGATAGATAGATAGATAGATAGATAGAACCTGTGTGAGGAGTAACACCATGTCACACCTGTGGAGATCAGAAGACAGGAATGACTTTGTGGAGTCCGTTTTCTCCTTGCATATTGACAGGGTTTCCAGGGTTGAACTCAGATCCTCAGGCTTTCGTGGCAAATGCCTTTACCTGCTGAGCCTCTTTTTAAATGGAATGTTTATTCCTTGACAATTCATATACATATACATATATATATATATATATATATTAGCAATCATACTCCCCATGTGCCCTCCCTTTCCCCATCCACTCCTGTGAGCTCCCTTTTCTTCCCAGCAAGTCCCCCCTCCACTTTTACATCTCTTGTGTCTTCCATGGCCATGGCGAGAGATTATTTATTGGAGCAGCAGCAACTTACCAGTGACAGCAGTGAAGAAAATGATTGCCACTCCCCAACAGCCATTAACTGCCAATGGCTCCTGGGCGACTGTTGAAGAGCTCAGGGTTGTGCATGTGACCACAGCTGCAGTGAGTTCCTGAGAGCAGCAGCCAGGTCTTGTCCAGAAGACAGAGTGTGGCGGCACTCCCCCATCCTCAGGCTAGGTTCATCTTTCCTCACACTTTTCCGTGGTGTTCCCTGAGCCTTGCAGGGGGTGATGTGGGTTTAAGGCACTCAGCAGTCACTTATCCTCAGCATGTGGAGCAGTTACATCTCTCAGTGTTAACCCTGCCCACTGCAATAACTCTGCTCACTGCAACCAATCAATCAATCAGTCAATCAATCAATCTCTGACCAAGGGTGAGAGTGAGAGCAGAATTCATATATACACACAGAGGGCAGGCAAACACGCAGTCCTCATAGAGCAAAGACTTGGAATAATAGGATAAAACGCAGCAATGGATCTCTATAGAGGAATGGGAGATGGGAAGGGAGAGTGACTCCCCAGGGGGTCCACTAACACAGATTTACAATGTTTAATGTATTATTTCTATTTGTATGAGTGCATGCCTGTGTGAATTTATCCCACTTTTTAATGTGTATGAACATTGTTTATGTGTATGAGCATTTTGCCTGTGCCTGTGTTAGTGTACCATATGCATGCAGTGGCTATGGAGGCCAGGAGAGGGCACCAGATCCCCTGGAACTGTAGTTACAGGTGGTCGTGAGCCATCATGTAGATCCTATCCAAGAGCAGTAAGTGCTCCTTTCTAACCACCAAGCCTTCTCTCCAGCTCCTAATACAGGTGGGTTTTGCTGCTGCTGCTGCTGCTGCTGTTTCAGCTGCTGCTCTTAGTTAGCTGTATAATAATGCCATGGGTCTTCACCTTGCCCATTAACATATTTTACATATATTTACTTCTTTCTTTTTAATATTATTTTCTTTAAAAATATTATACAGTATATGTTTTTATCATATTATTTCTTCTCCCCTAACTCCTCCCAGAGTCTCCTCCCTATACTCACCTAACTTGATGGCCTTTCTCTCCTTCTTAAAAAAGAAAAATAAGCCACCAAAAAAAAAAAAAAGAGCCCATTTGTGCTGGCGTGCTGGCAACTGTTCCTGAGCCTGTGGCCTGCCCTGGAGAGTGGTTGGTTCAAATCCTGCACTAAGACCATCTGAAATGAAATTAAACACATGGAGAAGCAGGAAGATGCCATGAGCTTTTCAGAACCCTGTCCTGGGAACACTGCTTAGATTACATCCCAGAATGGTGAAGTACAAAAGGAAGAAATTCAAAACTTTCACCAGCCCATGGCAGCAGGCAAAAGGAAGACCAAATTACACAGTAACACTGAGTACAGTACACAATAATGGGTGTAAACCAGATACCAGTAACAAAAACCCGTTTTCCAGCCTTGAGTTACGGTGTCTGCGGCAGTGGGAAAGAAGTATGCCTGGAGCTGTGCTGGGCTTTGGGCCGTTAAATCATGATGGATGATCCCATAAGGAAGCAAACAAGATCAGTGGAATTCATTCATTTGCCTGGTGCCCTGGGAACTCTTTGATTTCCCCCAAGACCTGGCTGCCTTCTTCTGTTATTACAGAAAGCTGTCAGTCCCTGCCACACAAACTAACAATAAAGTGGGAGACAGACCAAAGACCTAGTCACAAAGGTCAGAAGACAGGCATGTCAGGGGGTTAGGGGAGATGGTAGCACTGGAGAGTAACAGACGGGAAGGTGTTTGGGACTTGCTGGCCAGTCACCCTAGATGAATATGTGAGCTTCCACTCCAGGGAGAGACTCTGTCTCAAAAAAAAAAAAAAAAAAAAAAAAAAACTAAGGTGGAGAGCAATTATAGAAGACACCTGCCATCAACTTCTGGCTCTATGTGTACACACACAAACATACACAACACACACAAAGAACACATACACACAGAGAAACATATGCACACAGAGACATAAGCACACAGACACGTACATACACAGACACGGGCAAATTGAAAGAAAACAGCCATGTCTTACATTTGGACCAAAGGAAAGCAGGTGCAGTGCAAGCCTTGTACAACAGAGACCTGTTTTCCATCCCATCACTGCCAGAACTGGGGTGGTAGAGATAACACAGGGTTATAAACCCAGACATTCCAGAGGTAGCAGCTAGAGGATCATCCTTGGCCTCAGCCAGCTCCAGACACAGCTGGGCTCCATTATACTCAATCTCAAAACACCAAAGAAAGAGCAGAGTAGTGTAAATGGTTGGGATGACACACAGGAATCCAGTCTGCAGCTGCAGCTAGGTGCAAGGCTCCATTTTCCCATTAGAAAAGTGGGAACAATCCCACGCCATTCGGAGCTTGCTGAACACACAGCTGGGCAGCCGTCCTGGCATGGAGCAGGTGCCCCACAGCGTGGTTCCTTTCCTTAGGGTGCTCCCTTCACATCTTCACCCCACCCCCACCCAGTTTTAAACAAAGAAGAAAAATGTAATTGTGAGTGACAGGCAGGGTGGGAAGTGCCATTTTAAACCACTCCTAACTGAAGCTGCTTCTGTCCCTGAGGGAGAGAGATTATTTCTCTCCAGACTAAATATATTTTCTTTAGCAAAATGCTTTGATAGGCAGTTTTGGTTATAAAATGTGAGTCCCCCAGGGCACAGTTTAGAAAGAGACAGTGAAACAAAGAGATAGAGGGACGACTCAAATCAGGAAAATGAGCCAAGATGCCAGGTTTTGGAGGCACACAGAATTGGGGTGATGTTGCAATGGCAAGCCCACCTCCTCCTGACAGCCCACATACCCTCTGCAGCTCTAATACAGGTGTCCTCCTTTATTGAGAACTTGCTGACTGCTACTGACCCCCTATGTGGACTGATTTTTCCAAACATAAACAAGCATAAATCCTTCTCCATCTTTACTGGGCACTTGACGGTGGGGAGAGGTGGGCAGGAGGAGTTGCAGTCTGAGGTGTGAGAGCAAAACTAAACTAGCCTCAATTTATCTTTCCTTCCTTGCAATGGCACTGTTAGGTTCATTCTATTCATTCATCTTAGTAGCTCTGGCATGTGACTTTTTTTTTTCTTTCCTAATTAAAAACCCAGGTTTGATCTCTTCTCTCAAAGAAAACACTTCACAGCTTCTCTTGGACGTGTTTGAGTCACCAGCATCATGACACTTGCACTCTGAGGCCATTATTACAGCCCAGAGTTACCAAGACTTTGACATCTGATCTCTAAGCAGCCAAATGACTAACAGGTGAACAAAGTACATAGCATGGATACTATGGACAAGGAGTTCGTTCCTCCCTCGAGAGGACACAATGTCATCATGCTGCTCAGAACAGTACACAATCTAAAACTTACTTTTATTTCTATAATTTTCTATTTAACGTTATCAGACCACAGGTGATGTAGGAGGAGTCCCTGCTCCCTCAGTATACTGAAACTGTATATTCTATTTGTTCACTGTCTGCCCCTCCTCTTGAGAATATAAAGTCAGGAAAGCCAGAACTGGGCAGTTTTTAATTAGGTTCTACTTCCCAGAAGAACACCTTGGAAGGTATTCAACACATTTTCCTTCAATAAATGATTAGGAGAGAATTGTATGAGATTTTGAAACAAACAGCAGACCAAGAAGAATGAAGACGTCTGAGCTTTGGGGTCATTACACAGCATTCTCTCTCTTTTTTTTTTTTCCACAGCATTCTTTAGCAGCAGCTGAGAGATACAGATAACAATGTTGGCTGAGTTCATAAGATGAAAATCTCATCTAAATTCTACAACCAATCGAAATTTTGGGCTCAGACCAGCCTGGATTTAATCCTGTCCTCAAAAGTCTGGGTTTTTCCCCCAATTCTGTAAGAGGCAACTCCTCTGGGCCCTTTATGCATCCCTGATTGGAAAAAAAACAAAACAAAACAAAACAAAACAAAAAAAACAAATGCACCCCTTGCCTGGGCAACACAGTAGAGCTGGCCCTGAGGTTGTAGTAGGTATGGGAGAGCCAACCCTGAGGGTGTGAGGGCAGGAGACCTGGCCCTTCTCCTTGCTCACTATTGTAAGGGGTGAACTAGCTGGAGCAATGTTAGAGAGCTCACCCTGGTGGTGAGGACAGGGGAAAGCTGACGGGCTGACCAACCCTGCAACTACTCAGGCCCAGAACCAGGGTTGTGAGTTGGCCCATCCCAACATCCACTCCATTCATGATCTGCAGGAAACATAAAGGAGCCTGTCCTGCAGACCCAAACAGGGCAACAATAGGGTATCCAAGAGGAGGGTCCAGTATAGATAGTGAAGCCGGCACCAGAGGCCTCAAACCAGACCAGTGACTGACTTTGCAACAAACACTTAGAAGTAAAGACACATGGACAAAAGGTCTTATTGTGTGATTCACCGTCACACTATAGCTTCCACAACAAGATTTTTTTCTTTTTTCTCTTAATTTTTTTAATTGGGGGAAAGTTTGCAAGGGCAGAGGGTGGATATGAAGGGATGGGAAAATGGATGGGATGGAGACACATGATGTAAAAGACACAAGGAATACAATTTTAATGAAAGAAAAGAAGTGCATCCACTGTGGAAATCAGTACAGATGTTTCTCAACGAAACTAAAATAAAACTACACTATTCCAAGCAGGCATACCATGGAAATGCCTGCACACCCATATTTATTGCTGCATTGTTCAGGACAGCCAAGACTGGAATCAGCCTAGATGTCCATCAATAGAAAAATGTGGCATGCATACACAATCGAAGTTTGTTCAACCATACAGAAGAAAGAAGTTATGGCATTTTCAAGAGAATGGACAGAACTGAGACATTAAGTAAAACATGCCAGACTCAGGAAGACAACTACAGCATTCATTCTCTCATGCATAGAACCTGGAAGTAGGTGTGTGTGTGTGTGTGAGAGAGAGAGAGAGAGAGAGAGAGAGAGAGAGAGAGAGAGAGGCAGACAGACAGACAGACAGACAGAGAGACAGAGAGACAGAGAGACAGAGACAGAAAGACAGAGACAGAGACAGGGACAGAGAGAAGGGGGAGAAAGACAGAGGGAGAGAGATGAATCTAGAAAGCAGACTGTGGCAGGAGAGGAGGTCTTAAGATGGAGAATGAGAAAAGAGAACAATGAGATACACATGACATGAAATCAGAAAGGGGCTTTCCCTGGAAGGAGGTAGACCAGAAAGAGGTGGGCAGAAGGAGTGGGGCTGAATAGCAGTGGAGGACAGATTAGAATAGTATCTTGGCATGTGCATCTGAAAAGGCCATAACAAAATCATTAGTGTACATGCTAATTTTAAGATTATTTTTTTATTTTGGCTTGTTCAAGACAAGGTTTCTCTGTATAGCCCTGGCTGTCTTGGAACTAGCACTCTAGACCAAGCTGTCCTTGAACAGTCAGAGATCCACCTGCCTCTACTTCCCAAATGCTGGGATTAAAGGTGTGTACCACCACCACCCAGTTTAATTTTAATTTTACATAAAATTTAAAAGTCACTTGAAAAATAAGAAAGAAATCTTCTGTTAGGAGGAATAAAGCAACATCTTCTCCATAGGCAGCAGTGAGAATTTAGTGTCTACTTCACAATATAATATGCACTAAAGGGAAGCCATTGTGATCTGCTCTGGCATTTCCTATGCCAGTGAGGTTTTCTTGCTCAGTCTCCAGATTAACTCAGCCCTACAAGCAAATGAGCATGAAATTTTAATCCCATATGGCAGCTGAAGTTAAAAGATACATCATCCATAATCATATTTTCCCAATAAATTAGAGAGATAATTATAAAATTCAAGGTTTAGGATGCAGTGTGGCGAGCCTGACTTGAAATGTATGCCTTTTGGTCTGGAGAGATGACTCAGTGGTTACAAGCACTTGCTGCTCTTCCAGACACCTGGGGTTTACTTCCCAGCACCCACATGGCAGATCACAGCCATCTGTAACTCCAGCCCAAGGGGATCTGACACCCTCTCCTGGCCTACCTGGGCACTGCGTGAATGCAGTATACAAACATATAGGCAAATCCTCTGTAAACATAAATGCATTTTTAAATACATGACTTTTTTTGAAGTTGCTGAGACCCTTTATTGTTTATTACAGAAGTAGCCATTAATATTCTAGTTATCAACCCACCAGAACTAAATTCTGATGGAGAAAACTTGCATTGCAAAGTCTGCAAAAAATACAGACTCCAGGATATCTGTTGCTATGAATTTGGCTGTATAACCATATGTTATACTGAGTGCTTTATATTCTCAAAAAGGCCCAGAGAATGGAAAATCCTTCTCACTGGGGTGAGACATGAGGCACTCCATTTTTGTCAAGACTTTACCTACCTTCCTGGCTTTGAGAGATATGCATGTATTCTTACTATTGTCAGAGAATATATAAACTGTGTGTATATAAACTGGAAGCCCTATGGGATAAAAAAGAACTGTTAAGAGAATTTTTAAGGAAAAATTAAAAGAACTTTTAGAGAATTGTTATGGGAGAACTTTGAGAGCTTTTAGTGAAAGAACTTTTGAGGAGAGAACTTCGGAGGGGAAATCTTTAAAGGGTTTTTCTTGAGCAAGAACTTTTGAGAAGAGAAGTTTTTGGAGAATAAAGATCCATGAGAAGAATGATACATGTATGAATTGATTTGTTTTCACCCTCAGATCTTATTACTTAGCCTATTCGGTCTGCTACATGTAAGCCTCCTGACTGAACCCTCATTTGGATGTTAATGAAATTAAACATAGTGTGTAAATGAATGTCCTTACTGAAGTGTAGTCATTCTATCTCGAGTTCAGAAATAGAAGGTTTGTGTTCTCACTCACATCACCCAAAAAAACTAAGAAGAGAGGTTTTTTGTTTTTTTGTTTTGTTTTGTTTTTTGTTTTTATAAGGATTGAGAGTTGTACAGAGAATGGAAAATGCAACCCCATTACTTGGTAGGCTGGAGCAAGAAGCCTTGGATTCAAGCCTTGGCTTTATAATTTTAAAAAGTGGAAGGAAAGGGCATTGAGATGGTTCAGTAAGTAAAGGCACTTGTCTGCCACCAAGCCTGATGACCTAAGTTTGATCCCCAGAATCCACATGATAGAAGTAAGGAAGTAACTACCATAAATTGTCTTCTGACCACCATATGCAAGCTGTATCACATGTGTGCCCACAACATACACTTTCATTCATTCATTCATACATTCATTCATTCAAATATGGGAGGAAAAATATTTAGTGAGCTAAGAATAAAAAGAATTCAGAAAGTTAGGATCACTTCAGTGGAGAGAAGAGGCGTATCAGTGATTGTATCCTTGGTGGGATAACAGGGGGGAGGAAGATGGCAAACAAGTAGAGGAGAAAATAACACCCTAAATTCTACAAAACAGCAAGAGCTATTTGTAGGCTACCAGAACAGATTAGAAACCCTGGGTATCCAGACACAACCTCACTGCCAACACTTCTCCACTGGCCTTCAACAATGCTTAGAGTAATAGACCAAAGTCCAGGAAGAAGATGTAAAAGAGCCCCAACCCCAGACATATGGGTATCTCTGCACAGTGTGAAACTGGGGCAGAGTGGGAGAGCTAAGCTAAATCTACAGTCATGCCAAAAGATGTGCCAGCCACCAGAAATGCCCCAAAGCCTGTGGAGGTTCACCTGGCAACATCTAGAACAAGAGCAGAACCAAGAGGGCCCCACCTGCATCTAGACACTCTAGACTTTACAGGGAAGTTCCTTCAGAATGTCCAAAGCAGGGAGTCAAAGTTGAGTAGATCTCATGGGTCCAGAAAGCAAAATGAATGGGACCAGTAAACAAAAAGGCAGGGTTCTGCTCTATGGGGTGAGAGTCCCGCCCAGGCCAGTATGCCAAGGCTCGATCCTGAATTAGAGGCAGTTTGCTGGGATCCCAAATTCTAAGACTCCAGAGCCTGATGGAGGAAAGGTCATGATCTCACCATAAAAATATTTAAATCTGGGTGTAAACTGGGCAAGAGTAGAGCTGTGTCAGTCCCAGATAAGCTGAAAGAATGCTCAGTGGGAGCAGCTCCTACTAGAATATAGAACAGCATGCTTTTGTTCTACAGTAAATAAAATTTACAATCTTCACCTGCTTACAAAATTTCCAGACCGCAATGAACTATTAAAAAGCACATTAGTAATGTATTTAAAAGACAAAAATAAAATGTGGTCTCCGTTAATGGAAACAGTAAGTATAAATAGACCCAGAAATACCCAGACATTGGAATTATTTAAAGAAACCTTAAAATAACTGTTTGTTTTTTTGTTTTGTTTTGTTTTGTTTTTTTTTATCTAAGAGCTGTTGGGGAGATTGAGGACCTGTGTTTAAATCCCCAATACCCATAAAAATGCCAGGAATGGCAGCTTGAACCTGTGAACTAAAAACACTAAGTGATCAGTTTAGTAAGAAGTGAACTAAAAATACTAAGTCATAAATATGCATGCAACTAATAACAGCACCCCAAACTCATAAATATAAAAGTTAACATAGCAGAAAAGATAAACAACAAAAGAGCCACATTCCAGTACATATGGAAGTTTCAGCAAAACAAAACATTTTCTGAGATATAGAACAAGTTGTATGGGATATAGAGGATGAAATAATTCAAATTAAAACAAAAAAGCCTGAAATTGGCAATAGGAAAATATACAAGAAATCTTTCACTTATTGGTAAATAAAACACTCTGGTAAATAATTCCCAATCTTGCAGATAGAAGAAATCATAAAGGAAATCTGAAAATATTTTCAACTAAATAATAATGAAATATATATAAGTGTGTGAGATAAAGTTTAACAATGTATAGAAGGAAAATTAAAATACATATATTGAATAAAATATATGAAGAAATCATAAAGGAAATCTGAAAATATTTTCAACTAAATAATAATGAAATATATATAAGTGTGTGAGATAAAGTTTAACAATGTATAGAAGGAAAATTAAAATACATATATTGAATAAAATATATGACAATCTTCCATCTCAATAAAGCAGAAAATAAGAGCAAGGCAAATTTAGAATTCAAGGAAATACTAAACAAAAAAAAAAAAAGCAAGTGGGGTGGAAATACAAAATTTTCACAATAATAAAAATGGGGGAGGGACAAATTTTCAATATTTAGAATGAAAAATAGACCATCACTACAGACCATACAAATATTAAAAATAGACAATAAATATGAGAGCAATATCAAGCCAATAAGTTGCAAGTTTGTTTTAATTAAATAAAATCGCAAATGGCTAATGTTGAAGACAGAAAAGAAATAAGCCTTATCTATTAAAGAAATTAAATTTATTGAACCTTCTCACAATGAACACTTCAGGCTTATATAGAAAGCTTGAAAAACCATTTAAAGTAATAGCAATTCTAATATTCAGAATGCACAAGAGATGTTATCATCAGCTTAATCTACAAGGCCAGTACAACCTGAATGCTAAATTGATGATGATACTACAGGCAAAAACAAAATAAGTCAATCTCCAATGAATATAGATCAAAAAAATACTAGTAAATCAATTCCATGGTGTAATTAAAGGACTAATAACACCACAACCAAGCAAGGTTTTCTTCCTAGCAAGATGGTGGCAGAATGGGACTCAGTCACTGTAATCCCATCACTCTAACAGAGCTGAGGGTAGACCATGACATTTGACAAAAGTCAGTCTTTCAAAATAAAAACACACAGTGAAACTAAAAACTATTATACTATTGTTTTCTAGCTGCTGCTTTGACTCTCAAAATCAAGATATATCATTCCCCCGAAGTCTTGCTCTCAGGACCAGCTACAGAGAGCTGCTGGGATCTCACAGTTCTGAGTCTCTGTCTCCCCACTGAAGCTACAACATAACCTTGAATTACAATGTTAGTTTAATTAGAGTCTTGTGACTTTTGGTATGGAAGCTAGTTCACATAAAATGGAGCTCATCCCCCTATCTGGAAAACTGTAACAGCCAGAAATCCCTGTGTTACATAATCAAAGGCTCTCTCTTCTTTCAAGACCTCATCATCAAAACTGTCCTTCAAGACCTTATCATGCTGCCTATGGTAGGATGCTAAGAAAATCTGTCTCTCTCCCTTTAAGACTCTCACTCTGTAACTACTACCCCCAATACTCTCCCACCTCAAGACTTCATCAAGGCTGTCCTTAGCTGAGCCTACCACACCCCTAGTAAAGCTTTCATAAAGGACAATTCCATCTCTGCTTCCTTTCTACCAACCTGAAACATCTTTAATTATCTAACATAATGATCCACAATGAGAAACACTGAACCTTCTAATATCTGGAGCAAGACACAGATGCTCACCTCCACACCTGCACTGTATTCACTACTAGGCCAAGCCAGGACATAAGTAAGAAAAAAATAAAGGGTGAAGGGTGAAATAGAGACAGATTTTACTCTTTGCCTAGATACAATCTGACTGAGTCCGAGAATTAAAGCCAATGTTTGAAAACTTTGGATCCTTTGAGTAAATCTTGACCAATCCATTTGATGGATGATTTCCCAGTTATTTACAATAAGAGTCCTTAAAAGGTGCTAATAAAAGGATATTTTAGAGTCCTTTAGAGGACATGGGAACTAGGTACCAGATGGTTCTTGAGGAATTGGCTTCGTAGAAATGACAGTGATATATTCTTTTATCTGTGACTTTTCTGATACTGTGATAAACACCATGACCCAAAGTGACTTACAGAAAAAGGAGTTTATTTTGTCTCATGGCTCTAGGGAACTAAGAGTCCATCCTGGCTGGGAGACATAGCAGAAAGCAGCAGGCATGCCAGCAGGAATGAGAGACTACATCTCAACCTCCAGCACAAAGCAGAGTGAATTGAGAGTGGGGAGAAGCTATGAACTCTCTCTCAAAGCCCATTCCCAGTGACACACTTCCTCCAGCAACTCCGTACCACCTAAACCTTCCCAAACAGCAATACCAACTGTGGACCAAATGAGTCTATGGGGCACACTTCTCATTTTAACTACCACAGTGACCATGTGAGATTTTACATTTCACAACATGCATTTCCTGACAATATAGCAGGAAGTTTTTCAAGCCCCACCAACATGTGAAATGGGGGTGATTCCTCACTAGGGAGAAGCAGACACTCTGAACATCATGGGAATTTAGCATCCCTGACTTACACATATCCCTTTATGGGGGCAACCAGTGTCTCTCTCAGACACTGCTAAATGGACATCAAAACTGTCGCCAGATGAAAGCTACTGGTTTAAGTATTAAATACCCTAAAATCTGGGGTTTAATTTAAATGACTGCAGAAAAAAAGAATCAAGGGCACAGACAAATGAAACATGGTGAATATTACTGTGGGTCTGAGTGTTGAATATGCATGTATTTGTTATAATGTTTTGTTTTCTGCATGTTCAAAAGACTTATAATGATGATTAAAATAAATTGCAATGTGCTATGGGCAGAACATCAATACTCATAATTGTATGTAAAATTATGTATACAAAAATCACCCTTATATATGTCCACAGGGCTATGGACAAGTTAGATTGTGGTTCATGGTTGATTTCTTTCACTGTTTTTTAAAAATAATCTATAATTATATGCTTTTGTATGAAAAAATTTGACAAGTCTAAGAGTCTTGAAATGCAGTATCATTATTCATTTTTGATCTAATATTAGAAGAGACCCAGCAGTAAACACAGCAGGAGGGGAAAGTTGCAGATTGTGTCCCTCTTTCAGGGCCCACAAGGAAAGCTTCCAAAGTCAGAAGGGCTGTGAATGCCACACATCTGCAGAATGCCTCCCTCTGTTTTTCTCTGGCTGGTTAATTGAGTAACTTGTTAAACAAACATGCCTTCAGACTTCACACCAGATTAGAGGCCTTTGTAAATAAAATTATAGTTGGGAATATGCCTCCCCTAGCTGGGAAAGGAATTTAGGAATGGCAGGGGTAGATACTGCGTGCCAAGACATCTGAGTAACTCAAACTCCTCCATATTCATTGATAACAGTTGAGGACCCTCAAGCACCAGGAACCCACTGAGCAGACAGAACTAACTCCTCCATGAAACAGACACTTCTCCACAGAATGTCTCACTGTAGCCTCTCCACTGTGTACAGGTGGTTTTGCTGAGACCATGCGTGGCTGGAATATTGCCTGGTTTCTATGACAATGAGGGCAATAATATCCTTAAGGATTCTGTGACAAAACTCTTTCCTGAACTCATGCATTTATCCGTGTCTCCACTTCATCTGAGTGCCTCCTTAAGTATAGCATCCCCTATTCAGTGGCACTAGAAACTGAACGGGCTGGACATGAAAATCTTCCTATTTAACAGATTCTTAAAGTTCACCAAGACAAGTGACACTGAGAATTCAGCCTGGGATGGGCCGTGTGAGTGTTCGTGCATGTGCATGTGCGTGTGTGTGTGTGTGTGTGTGTGTGTGTGTGTGTGTGTGTGTGTGTGTATGTGTAAGAGAGAGAGGGGGAAGAGAGACTTGGGTGTCTTGTATACACATGTGTGTATATATGTATGCATGTGTGTATGTGTTTATCTGTGTATGTGATAGTATGTGTGCATGTATCTGTAAGTGTATATGTGCATGAGTATGTCTATTTGTGGGCACATGTCTGCCTGTATATATGTGTTTATCTGTGTGTGGGGTGTGTATGTGTACATCTATGTGTGTATATATTTGTATGTGAATATGTGCATGAGGTTGTTCAAACATGTGTCTACTTTTCATGGAAGGGTAAAAGTCTTCATCTGATTCCAAACTCATCCTTCAGTGGAACTGTAAGTCATGGGTCATTTAGAGTCAGCAAGGAAAACAAACATTGTTTTTACAATCAGACCATGCTTATTCTTAAGGTGACATGTTAGAAGAGCATCTAAAATAGAACTGGTTCAAGGAGAATCTTAAATACATTTGATTTCAACATGGAGATCTCAAGTCTCTATGGACCCATATCTGTTGTACCAAGTGATATGCTGCATTAGAACATTTTTATATACATTTCTATTAAATATATCCTGAATTTAACCATTCACTTCTCACCACCCTCTCTTGCTGTTCTTTCTCCTCCCTCTGTTCCCAAATACCCCCTCTCCTGGCTCTGTTTTGTTTGTTTCACTATTTCTGTGGCTTTAGTTTTATTTTGTGTGTGCATGTGAATGAGGTATGTGAGAGCGTGTGCAAGCTCTCTGGGGAAAGCCAGAGGGAGACACCATCTGTCCTGCTCTATCACTCTCCACCTTATTCACTTGAGCCACCATCTCTCACTGAACCTAGAGAGAGGATCATGGCTGGGAAGCCCTAGAGACTTCACCCAGACACACACCCCAGAGCCAGAGTCGCAGACACTTGAGACAACACCTGGGTAGTATTTTCCTATAGATTAGAGGAGTTGGAATTGGGTCCTTATACTTGCACAGCGAGTGCTCTTGTGTGAGGTCATCTCCCCACAGCCCATCCACTTTGTGTCACATGTAGATACATGTATTATACATGGCCTAGGTTCCACACTGAGAAAACATACCATACACATCTTTCTAGAAGATGAGAAAACTGGACTGGGGCCACAGTGAGATAAGAATGTGACTGGCTGCCCAGTGGGAACTATCACTCAGCATGCCCCTCATCCCTTGCCCCGTCCTCTGCTCCTTAGCCCAAAGCACATGCATCTAAAACATCACACAGCACCTCCTATGTCAGCTCTGCTGCCTCTTACACACTGTGTGACACTAAGTAACAAACTCAACCTCTCTGTCTCAGCCTTTCAGCCATAATGTGTGTGAGGGGCCAGTGCCTTTCTTAGAACTGTGAGGCATAAGAGTGATATTTCATGAGAAACTAAGAACTCGGGGAGGTGAGATGACTAGAAATATTTCCCAAAAGTCCATGAGAACAAGGATGATTAGCTAGGCTTAACACATGCCTAAAATCCTAGTCAATTAAGGGAGGTGAAGCATAAGGATCACAAGTTCAAGGCCAGCATGGGCAACTCAGAGGCCCTGGCTCAAAATATAAAGAAAATGGAGAGCAGAGGTACAGCTCAGTGACAGAGTACTCGTTTGGCATGGACAAGGTCCTGGATTCAATCTCCAGTACTCCACAATATGTGGAAACAATTAAACAAATTATGATACATCTATATTACCAAAAAACATAAAGTTAATATTTAAAAAAAGTTATTATATCCTGATATGATATAAGCAAAATACATAAGTTGACAGGGCAGTACCTAGTCTGATAACTTTAAAAGTGGTCTACATTGTCTACATTTGTGAAAATCATCAAAAACAAATTTAATAAACTTAATAAAAATAAATTAAAAATGCTACATATACATTGAATTTGTTTCTATATACCTAACATTCTGCAAGGGGAAGAAATGAATACCCTAGCTGCCTTGGTCAGGCGGAGTATTGGCATTACATACTCTCAAATAATCTTATTCTTCAACTTTGGAACAGTAAATGCATTGTCCATTGAAAAAATAGAATCATAAACATATTCTAAGAATGTGAGTTTTGACATCAAGGATCAGAAATTAGCTGGTCAGTGGTGACACACACCTTTAATTCCAGCACTCAGGGTGCAGATGTGATCCACCATATAAACAAACTGAAAAAAGAAAAACAATATGATCATCTCACTAGATGCTGATAAAAACCTTTGACAAAATCCAACACCATTTCATGATAAAGGTCTTGGAGAGATCAGAAATAACAGGAACATACCTAAATATAATAAAAGCACTATACAGTAAACCAATAGCCAACATCATACTAAATGGAGAGAAGCTTAAGGTGATTCCTCTAAAATCAGGAACAAGACAAGGATGCCCACTCTCCCCATATCTCTTCAATATTGTACTTGAAGTTCTAGCTAGAGCAATAAGACAACAAAAGGAGATCAAGGGGATCCAAATTGGAAAGGAAAAAAATCAAACTGTCACTATTGGCAGATGATAGGATAGTTTCCTAAGTGACCCGAAAAACTCTACCAGGGAACTCCTACAGCTGATAAACACCTTCATCAAATTAGCAGTATACAAGATTAACTCAAAAAAAAAATCAGTAGCCCTACTATATACAGATGATAAAGGGACTGAGAAAAAAATTAGAGAAACATCACCCTTTACAATAGCCACAAACAACACAAAATATCTTGGGGTAATGCTAACCAAACAAATGAAAGACCTATAGCAAGAACTTAAAGAAGAAATTAAAGAAGATACCAGAAAATAGAAAGATCTCCCATGCTCTTGGATAGGCAGGATAAACAAAGTAAAAATGGCCATCTTGCCAAAAGCAATCTACAGATTCAGTGTAATCCCCATCAAAATCCCAGCACAATTCTTCACTGACCTTGAAAGGACAATACTCAACTTTATATGGAAAAATGAAAGACCCAGAATAGCCCAAACTACCCTGTACAATAAATGAACTTCAGGAGGCATCACCATCTCTGACTTCAAGCTTTACTGTAAAGCTACAGTCCTGAAATCAGCTTGGTATTGGCACAAAAACAGACAGGTAGACCAATGGAATTGAAGCAAAAATCCTGATATTAACCCACACACCTACGAACACCTGATTTTTGACAAAACAGCTGAAAGTACACAATGGAAGGAGGAAAGCATCTTCAACAAATGGTGATGGCACAACTGGATGATGGTGTGTAGAAGACTGCAGATAGACCCATGTCTATCGACATGCACAAAACTTAACTCCAAATGGATCAAGTATCTCTTATAAATCCAGCCACACTGAACCTCTTAGAAGAGAAAGAGTGGGAGGTACCCTTGAGCAAATTGGTAAAGGAAACTGCTTCCTGAACATAACACCAATAGCACAGACACTTAGATCAACAATTAATAAATGGGACCTCCTCAAAATGAGATGATTCTGTAAGGCAAAGGACACAGTCAACGAGACCAAAAAGCAGCCCCACAGACTGGAAAAAGATCTTCACCAACCCCACATCTGACAGAGGAGTGATCTCCAAAATATACAAAGAACTCAAGAAACTAGTCACCAAAACACCAAATAACCCTACTAAAAAGTGGGGTACAGAACTGAATAGAGAATTCTCAATAGAGAAATCCAAACTGGCGGAAAAACACTTAAGAAAGTGTTGGGGGGCACTGAGAGAGGGGCCTCAGGGCCCTGTGGAAGCCATGGCGGCCAAGGAGGCTAGGCGGAGGCAGCTGGTTCTGTGGCTCCTTCCCGGGTGTCCTGGCCATTCAGGCAAGTAGTACACAGGGAGCCACCAAGGGCTCCAGCTGGTCCAGGTGCCACTCAAGCAGAAGCTGATTCAGCCTTCTGTGAGCGAGCTGCCCCAGGCTATACGCACCAATATTTTGTGCACTCTGCTTGGCTGCAGCAAGATCCTGTCTAACACAGTCCTGTGCTCAACATGCACCTAGTCAAGAGCCACCAACTGCAGGATGGCATAGTAAATCTAACAATAAGAAAAGATTTGAAAACTGTCTCGAAATTCTATGGTTGTCCAATCAAAGGATATCCTCGAGGCCCTGACAGACCATTTTCTCAGTTTTCTCTGGTTAAACAGCTCTTTATGAAAAATGCATACAGAAAAAAAAAAGCACAAATGCAGTAAATGCAGTAATTTCTACAGCACCGAGTGGGACCTAAAACGACATTAAGGACTGCCGCAAGACCTTCCAGTGTATGTGTGGCTGTCCATATGCCAGCAGAACTGCACTGCAGTCTCATAACTACCAAACTGGCCATGAGATTCCTGCAGAACACAGAGACACACTTGGACGAAAGAAAGAAAGAAAGAAAGAAAGAAAGAAAGAAAGAAAGAAAGAAAGAAAGAAAGAAAGAAAGGAGAGAAGGAGGGAGGGAGGGAGGGAGGGAGGGAGGGAGGGAGGGAGGGAGGGAGAAAGGAAATAAATGGAAAGCTACCTGCAAAGCCAGAAGTTGTCCAGCAAAACCATTGAACCATTGAGCGACCAACCAGCCCCTCACCAAGACAGTTCATGAACTGGAAGAGTCAGAAGTAAAGCTAACAGCATCATTTGAAGACTGTTGTTGAACTCATGACATCACAGCACCTCCCAGATGCCCCCCAGAAGTTGCTTTTAGCAAAGCCCAAGGTGGCTCTGGTTAAACTTCCAGTCATGCAGTTTTCCCCTGTGCCTGTCTTTGTGACTACAGCCAATCCCTCGGGTGTTAGGTGTGGATCACGGCTCTGTAGCAGGTGCTATACACTTAGTCCCCTTGTCAGTAGGAACCCTGATCCTCAGCCTGGACTCCCAGGCCTGCTCTCTGAAGGAGAGCCTACCTCTTTCGAAAATTATCAGTCCTGTTGTTGAGCCAATCAGTACAGGTGTTCAGGTAAACTTGGGGGAAAATCCTTGTGCTCCTTTACAAGAGCTCAGAAATGCATGTCAGAACAGCATCTCTTCCATCAATGTGCAGACAGATCTCTCCTACACCTCCCCAACTTGATATCTTCTTCCCAGTGGCTTGGCCCTGATTCTTCTGTGTCATCCTGTTCTCAGACTGACCTGTTCTTTGATTCTCAAGTGTCCATTCCCGTTAGTGTCCATACCCAGACATTGGTGCCCAATGTGCTCAAAGGTCACTTCATCCATAGCTGCTCAGATGGATGCATTTATACATGCCTGTTTCCAGCCAGGTGGGATCTCCAGAGAAACCCAAACCAGTAGGGTGCAAGACCCCACAGATTACCCTGTGCAGATAGATGGGCTACAATGGCCTGTGTGGGGACATTTTTGAAAGTATCTATTCATCATATAGTGTTCCCATGGACAACATCATAGTAGTAGTTTGATTTCAGAGACAGTAACTCATGGTCTGTTACCTCAGAATGACCCTAAGATACTGAGCCAAGTCATTGAAAAGCCTGCGCCCTTGTTACACTTCAGTGCCCAGAACAGCATGCTTCCCTCACAGAACATGACAGATAATCAGACCCAAACCATAGATCTACTGAGTGACTTAGAAAACATCTTGTCAAGCAATCTACCTAGTCAAGCACTGGACAACCGGAGTCTTCTGTCTGACACAAACCCCGGGCCTGATGCTTAGCTCCCATCAGACTCAGGCCAGAACTCTGGGATCAATTTCAATATTGAAGAATTCCTCTCAGCTTCAAATATCCAGACTCAGACCGAAGGGAGTGAACTCAGGGGCATGAACACTGAGCCTGCCTTGGAGTCCCTGAACATAGAAACCCAAACTGACTTCTTCCTCACAGACCCCTCCACACAGTCCTATGGGTTCAGAGAATGTTCAGCCTTCTTGTTAGGCCTGGAGACGTTTGACACCCAGACACAGACAGACTGAAACTTCTTCTTAGACAGTAGTCCTCACCTGCCCCTGGCCAATATTCTGAAACACTCCAGCTTCTCCATGAGCACTGACTCTTATGACACAGAGACCCAAACTGAAGGCACCTCCCCGTCTTGACATACACCGGCTCTAGAGAACAAGGTCCAGCTAAACAGCACAGAAACACAGACCAAGAGCTCTGGCTTCAAACCCCTGGAGAACTTGTTTTTCACCAGTAATGAAACTCGGACAGGAATGGGTGACTTCCTTCTAGCTAATTTGGCCTGGAACACAATGGAGTCCCAGTTCAGCTCTGTGGAAATCCAGACACGCTCGGAGCTGCACACTGTCTCCAGCTTCTGAAGCTGCAGCCAGGCTTCCCTCTCCTTGTAGATTTAGAAAATGGAGACAAGGACAGCCACACCAACTGGGGATGTAGTTGGTAAGGCAGCTGTTTAGATTCTCTGCAGTTCTTGACATTTTGTACTTGTGAACACAAGATTGGTATACAAATGTGAGTGTATTATAGAGTGTAAGGTGTTGATCTAAAAAAAAGAAAAAGAAAGAAAAAAAGGAAAGTGTTCAACATCCTTAGCCATCAAAGAAATGCAAATCAAAACAACTCTGAGATACCATCTTGCTCCTGTCAGAATGGCTAAAATCAGAAACACCTATGACAGCTTATGCTGGAGAGGATGTGGAGAAAGGGAAACACTCCTCCACTGCTGGTGGGAGTACAAACTTGTACAGCCATTTTGGAGATCAGTATGGCGGTTCCTCAGGAAAATGGGAATTAGTTTATCACAAGACCCTGCAATTCCACTCTTAGGCATATATCCAAATGATCTAAATCCATGCAACAAAGACATCTGTTCAACTATGTTCATAGCAGCATTATTTGTAATAGCAATAACCTGGAAGCAACCTAGATGCCTATCAACTGAAGAATGGATAAAGAAGATGTGGCACATTTTACACAATGGAACACTACTCAGCGGAAAAAGAAAAAAAAAATGGAATCTTGAAATTCACAGGCAAATGGATGGAACTTGAAGAAACCATGCTGAGTGAGGTAACCAAAAGAGGAACACGGTATGTACTCACTCAAATATGGATTTTAGACATAAACCAAAGGATACCAGCCTATAATTCACACTACCAGAGAAACTAGGACACAAGAAGGAACCTAAGAGATTCATACAAGGTCCCTCACAGAAGGGGAAAAGGACAAGATCTCTTGAGCATATTAGGAGTAGGGGTAAGAAGGGCAGTGAGTGGAAAGGAAGTTAGGAGAAAGAGAAGGGGAGGAAAGGAGAACATGTGGGACCAGGAAGATTGAGTCAGGGGACGAATAGAACAGAAAGAAAGAGAGAGAGAGAGAGAGAGAGAGAGAGAGAGAGAGAGAGAGAGAGAGAGAGAGAGAGAGAGAGATACCATAGTAGAAAGGGCCATTATAGGTTTGAAGAGAAAACTGACTCTAGAGAAATATCCAGAGACCTACAAGGATGACTCCAACTAACAATTTGAGCAACAGTGGAGAGGCTACCTTAAATGTCCTTCCCTGATAATGAGATTGATAACTAATTTATATGCCATCCTAGAACCTTCATGTGGTAGCTGTTAGAAACAGAAGGGGACACCCACAGTTAAACACTGAGCTGAACTCCTGGAATCCAGTTGCAGAAAGGGAGGAGTGATAAGAAAATGGGTCAAGACCAGGCTACAGAAACCCACAGAGACAGCTGACCTGAACAAGGGGGAGCTCATGGACCGCCAGACTGATAGCTGGGAAACCAGCATTGTACCGACTAAATGGGTCTCAGTTAGAAGGCCTGGGCACACTAAGGGACCTCTGACAGTAGAACCAGGATGTATCCCTGGTGCAGGAAAAGATTTGGGAGCACATTCTCCTGCCTAGAGGCAGGAGAAAGGGCCTAGTCCCTACTCCAAATGACTTGACAGATTTTGTTGATCCTCCTGGAAGGTATCACCCTCCCTGTGAAGTGGGTGGAGAATGGGATGGTAGGGGGGAGTTGGGAGGGGCATGGGAGGGAGGGAGGAAGAGGAAACTGGGATCAATATGTAAAATAAGAAAAAATAATAAATTAAAAAAATCATCAAAAAAAATTTAAGCTGGCTTTGGAATTGAAATGTGACTCTCTCCTTCTCTAAGCCCAAGCATGTTTGTTAAAGTAAAATCCAAAATCTCTGTCTCATGTCAGAAGAACTACCTTATATGGGACAGAAGAAAAACAAAATTTAAGGGACTATTGTATTTCCACTAATTTCATAATCCTTTGGTTTTATTTTGACTCATTGAAGCTTTTCTCTAAGGAAAAAATACTATCTAAAAATTTGTAAGTTTAATATATATATATATACATATATCCATATGTATATATATATATATATATATATTAATCTTTTTGTACCATTATTAATGGTCATATAGAGCACTAATTCTAGAAAAAAGGCTTTGTCTAGCTTTCTGTACATGATTTTGGATTTGAGGCTCTATCAGATAACTAAGAATTAGGTTTTTGTACTCTGAATGTACATACCAAATATTGACACTTCAATCTCTTTTGAGATTTGCTGCATATGACATTTAAAATGTTCAAGTTTTCTATAGGGAAACATGCCCAAGCTAACAATGATCTTCGAAGTCTCCAAAAGGATGATGAGGCTCCACAATAATTCCACCAGGAATATGCTGTTAAGATGGCAAACATCATCTAAGGATTGGATTTGAACTACAAACTTCTCAGGACAATTTCAAGGTGGCTAAATGAGATGATCCAACCCCACAGACTACTCTAGCTAGGACTTGAGACAAGCCCTCCAATTTCCCATTATGCATAGACTGGACAACAAATGATACAGCTATCTCTCCCCTTACTTGACAATTAACCCAATTTTTTTTCTTTCTTTTCAGGGTCCCCTAAAGATGCCATCACCCCCAGACAGTAGGAAGTGAATTTAAGAATATGATGCTCACATTTCCAAGAGATAGGGTGGATGGGTTTTGGTCATTCAATGGATAATAGATATTTGTCATTGTTTAGGAGGGTTGGTTACAAGTTGCTATCAGTAATGGTCAGGGAAAAAGTTGAACAAAGGAGATTACATTCAGAGTTCTTGTTTTAAATAAAGGGGGAGATACAGATATTATAGGATATAAGCATAGATTATTGAATCTACTCTGAAAAGAAAAAAAGGAGGAGAATATAGAAATAAGATTTTAAAAAGTAGATCATGAATCTAATTCTAAACCAAAAAAGCAACTACTAGTTTTAAATATTTTACATTGGCCTGGATTTTTTTGTGCATTGATACAAAGTTGAGATTATTTCTGTTAGAACAGCCTGTATATACTTTTCTAATCTTGTTCAAGGTATAGTATCTATGCAACTCATTTAACAATGTAATGCAAATTTCTAGCCCTTGAAAATTGTTATTCCAATTACTTAGGATAACAAGGAAATGCAGTTAGCAATTAGTCAACTATTACAATCAAACTTGAAGTCATATTAGGTATTCTTTCAACTTCAAACATATATTTTTAGACAAACTGGTTGTCTTCTAACACTTCAGAGATCTACAAAATATGGCAGTGAAGATATTTTAATAACATATGTTCTTTTGTATGACAATGAGACATATCTGCTCCTGGCAGCACCAATTAACTTTAGAGAGGAAGATAGACATCCAAAAAACTCCACATGGAGTTTGCTTTCTTTATGGTCAAAGTTAGCCACTGGGCAAGAAAGTGCCCTTGACTTGACTACTGACAATATGTTGTTCAAATTGGATAAGCAGGACACAAAATAAAGGATGGTTGAACATTGCCAAGTCAAGATAGGACAGCCCTTCAGAATATCCTGCTTCACAGAAAAGTCTACCAGATATTCTAGGCCCATAGGCCTAAGACAGATGCCCCAATAGTGCAGGGAAAACTTGGGTGACTGTTCAGGCAGCCAGCTGTTTCTGTCATTTCTCACAGTTTTTGTAAGTTGCTTGTTTGCATTCCCTGCTTCCTCAGGTAATAGTATTTCCTGCTCAGGTCTCTGATGGAGTTAAAGACTTTATAGTTATAGTTACAGTTTTTCTTATTACCAGATTCAGAAAATAAATTCACTAAAGAATTGTAAAATGTATATGGTTAAAAGACATCAAAGTTTGGGTAATGCAAGTTAGAATAGAAAGTGAATTAGGCACAACCTTTTGGTCTCACCAAGATAGTATAGATGGGTAGTATTTTCTGCATTTGTCAATCCTTAATGGTCTAGACAACTGTTGATGTATTCATTGCCTGTATATGTTGTATATAGTTATTGTACTTACTGTTTATAGTTTTCCTTATACTATTTAGAACCTTCTTTTTTATTTTTATACAAAAAGGGATAAATGTGGTGATGTCTTGTTTATACTCTAACAAATAAGGCTTGCCCAAAGGTCAGAGAACAGAGATGGCCACTATTTAACCATAGAGGTCTAGAGGTCTGTACAGATAGACAGGAAGTGATATGGCTGAGTGGAGAGAGGACTATAAGGTGGGAGAAAATAGGAACTCAGCCTCTTTTGGCTGAGGAGTTAGCAAGGTATGAGTTGGCTGTGGTATGCTCTATTTTCTCTTTGATCTTTTAGCATTTGCCCCATATCTGACTGCAGATTTTTATTATTAAGACCAGTTAGAACTCATGTTATACTTCTGTTACCTCATTTGGCAGACAGACAAACTGATGTTCATGGTGAGAATGTAACTTACCTAGGGTCACGCAGCTAATATGTGGCAAAACAATAACCTGAACCTAGAGGTGACTAGATCAAAGTCTGTATTTTGATGCTATGGGTTTATCAAGACTTGTGGTTTTCCTCATTATGTTTCCTGCCCCCTTTTCCAGGTCTCCATCCTTAAACTCCCTTCTGAGCAGTGTGGGCCTCCATCAGGCTAGCCCTAGCTCATTTCCAATCACCCTTTATCCACCATAGCTTTGGAAATGAACTGTTACTAATGGGCAGTCATATGTCAGCCTAATGAGTGGGATGCAGACTTCCATTAAAATAATGAAATTAGCAAGTTTCGAATTTGGTTACATCGCATGGCACACAGCCTCGAGTCATTACCACCTTACTCTCTTTCCCTTGAATTAAAGTTGGTTTATTTATTTAAGGTCTTTGGCTGGGCCATTTCTATTAAGCCCTTATCATCTGTTTGGGGATGGATTTTTTTTTTTCCTTTTGGCTTGTTTGTTTAAATGATGATTGGGCTGTTCCCTTGATTAATAAAGTTGTAAACACGGACAGAAACAGCCTCTGAACCATGTACAAAAGCAAAGACTATAAGTCAAAAGACAGTTCTTCAGAGGGTTGGGTTTTGTTTGTTTGGATGGGTTTTTTTTTTTTTTTATTTCTTTTTACAAAAGGATGAAAACAAGAGAAGGATCTTTGAGCTCCGGGAGGTCCAATTATGCTG
Organism: Cricetiscus sungorus; assembly: GCA_030556225.1. Lineage (NCBI taxonomy): Eukaryota > Metazoa > Chordata > Mammalia > Rodentia > Cricetidae > Cricetiscus > Cricetiscus sungorus. Next base: position 76,977,992 of record JANBXA010000007.1, on the reverse strand, counting down.
ACATTTCTGAGAGGGAATACAACCAAGATCCATTTTGCAGGAACCCAGTGAACTAGCTAATCAGATTTCCTTGGATAATTTGCTCCAAAGGTCAGCCGCCTTCAAAAGCACCAGAGCCTCATTACCGGGTGAAACTGGCTGCACACGGGGTTGAGACTTGGAGCTCAGCCTCCCGAGGCAAAGGAGTGAATCTGGAATGCATTAGCCCACATTCAGCTGTCTGGGCCTAGGGCTCATCTTTGTCCAGCCTCCAGACAGAACCACCTGCTGAGACAGCTGGATTCCGGAAGTCCATTTCTGGGTGGGGCTTTCCCTTGTCCCAGGAACACAGCAGATGGTAACTCATCTGAAATGTGAAGACTGCTTCTGATCTTGATGCTGATGGGAAGGGCAGCCAGACATACATAATAATCCCTAAGCCCAGCCCTACCGAACTTCGGGGCCATACTTCCCAGCCATTAAGGTGAGGGACACAGCAGCTAGGGACTGCCA